>CM038793.1:225695680-226895680 GCA_021764765.1 Vicia sativa
TCTATTTCACGCTAGTCGTAATGCATATCATAATCAATTGAGGGTATTAACAGCTTTCCCCTTTTTCATAATCATAATTTATTGTGTTGAAAATAATAAAGCTTGATGCTCGCGGCATCTTTATAAACAAATAAAAAGAGTAAATCGTTTCGAGCTAGAGAATCCGAATTCAGATTCGATTCCCTCGCGCGTCACTTTTTAACGCGAACAGTGATCAAACATTTTTTTTAAAAGGGGGGTAAATCAAAACTCGCCTATATTGCAGGGGGGTAAATAGCTATTAACTCATAGATAAAAAATTCTTTATTTGTATTATGCCGGTATTTTCTATGTTTTCAGGTTTCTACCAAATATAAGGCATGTGCGAAGAAAGTAGAGAAAATCCAGATAAATCACACTCAAAATCCACAAAAAGAGAATATTTATTGAAGTGTGTATGCGTAGCATGAAATGGGGGTGTGAAGTAAGCAAAAATGAAAGAGATTTAACAAGCAAGGCCTAGCCCACTCAAAGGAGCAAGCTGAAGCCCAACATGCTACAACGTGTAACGACCGTTACACGTAAGCCCTAGGCTCATAGCGACCGTCACGGGCCACCCAGCGAGACTTCCTCCTCAAGCGAGCATGTAAAGACCATTATGAGTCCAAGCCAGCTCTGTAGCGATGTCTACGGAGGAGATTCTGGAGGCGAAAAATGCTCAACAAACCCAACTTCCAACGCGTCTCACTCTCTATAAATAGGATGTCTCACTTCACTCTCCACACGCCTTTTTCTCTTTCAATTCTTTACCATTACTCTGCCAAATTTAATTTATGTGCCGCATTTATTTTCTAGTTTTATTTTTAGTACTCAGTTCTCTTTTCTCGTAGCAATCTTCACATCGGAGATTGCTGCGAACTTTTGCCAATTCTAACCTTACGTTAGAATTGCGCCCTTTTACCTTTTTTTTCATCGCATTCGAATTTTTTAGCAATTAAAGGTGATCTCACCGACTTTTGGGAGACACCTGGAACCTGCCGAATATTCAGCCTTTTATTTTCAGGTTCATTTAATTTATTTAATTGTTCATTTATTGGTTTATTCAATTATTTCTTTATTTTATGCCCAATTTATTTGAAATGCATAGTTTATCTGAATTGTCTGTTTATTATTGTTGCGCTATATTTGAATCATTAAACATGATAGGCTAAATTTAGTTATCGATATGTAGGTTCACATATCCAACAGGGTTTAGCAACATCATTTGACTTATTCCGTTTTAAAAAGATTAACTTTCCAGTTTCAATTATTAGTAATTAATGCAACTGTTTTGTTACGAGAGTAAGACACAGATTAGAAGTTAGGATCAATAAAGCGAGAGTTTGAGATTTTAACTGGACATCAATAATTGAGCATCAACTTAAAATACAGTGAGAGCGCATTTAAGTTGATTAGATTTTATTTATTTTCAAAAACTAATTTTAAACTCTAATTGAAACAGCGAGAGCACTCACTTAGGTTTGATTATAGGATCTGAATCAATAAACACGAGAGTGTGAGAAGAGGATTTTTAAATAAGTATTTCCTACTGAAACACATTTTGATAATACAATTTAAGTTGATGAGTCTCTAAATCCCTAAGCCCGACCACTACATACCGATACTTCTCCTCTGAATCTAAACTAGATCTTAATTAGTTAGGCTCCCTAAAACCAAACATCATCTATATTATTAGCCTTAGATTTACGTAGTAACCTAAGATAGCGATAGATCAATATTTAGTCCCTTGGGATTCGATAATCTTTAAAACTACAAGTGATAGGACTGTATACTTGCGGTGTATATTCTATAAGACGATAAAGTCGCGATTAGTGTTTAGACATATTGGTTTCATTGATCATAGATCTGGCCATTTCTTGCAAGGTTATATTCTTTCATTCTACAACTCCATTTTGTTAGTGAGTTCTAGGACAAGAGAAATTATGAGAAATGCCATGTTCTTTAAAATATTTTTCAAAAAATTGGTTTTCAAATTCTCCACCATGATCACTTCTGACCTTTATGATTCTAAACTCCTTTTCATTCTAAACTTGGTTACAAAAGTCAAAGAACACAAAATGTGACTCATCCTTGTGTTTTAATAACTTTACCCATGTTCATCTGTTGTAGTCATCTACAATGACCAATCCATACTTCGGCCTCTAATGGATGCGACCGGTCCAAATAGATCAATATGCATAAGTTCTAATGGCCTAGAGGAAGAAACAACATTTTTGATTTGAAAGAAGGTTTTGAAAATTTTCCTTCTAACATGCTTCACATAGAACTTCGAGTTGAACATTAAATTAGGAAGTCCTCGACCAGATTGAGTTTGTTAATTTGAGAAATTTTCTCATGCTAACATGTCCCAATCTTACGTGCGGACCCATTGTTCATCGTTAACCGGTAACGCATTTTACGTTTTGAGATATAATATCAAAAAGATCAATTTTGTATAAGTTGTTCTTTTTGTTGCCATAAAAGAGGATTAACCCATCTTGTTGACTTATAGCTCTACATGACTTTTGATTAAAGATAATGTCATAACCATTGTCACTAAATTGACTTATGGACAGTAAGTTATGCGCTAATCCTTCTACTAATTGAACATTAGAAATAGAGGGGAGGTCACTGTTTCCAATGGTTCCATAATCAATGATTCTTCCTTTCTAGTTACCTTCAAACTTTACTTCACCTCCAAATTTAAGTTCTGGGCTTTGGAGCATAGACCTATATGTTGTGAGCATCCAGAGTCCAAGTACTATGATTGGTGTTTCAACTTCACAGTTAAGGACGTCTGCAACATACATTATTTTCTCCTTAGGTACCCATATCTTTTTTTATCCTTTCTGGTTAGAGTTTCTAAGATTCTGTTTGAACCTTGGTTTAACATGAAAACTTTCAGAATAATATGTGTATTTTAATCATGTATCCAACCATAACTGGATTGTTTGTGTAGTGGTTTATATGTGATATTCATTTCATTAACAGGCTTAGGTTGATATACTTTTCCCTTTGGGAGTTTCATATCCAATACCTCTTCTATTATTTCCACTAACTCCATAGATCATTGAAGCTATTTTGCTTCTATCTATGCTTCTAGTGAGAAATTTCTAAAAGTTATAGTCATATTCTTTGAGAATGTCTTTTGAACTTGAAGAAGTATATGAACTAGATATTTTTTGAACTTTTTGGAAATCATTTTTGAGTTTAATACTATTTTCTTTCAGTTCAGCATTTTCTGGTTTAAGTTGCTCAACTTCATATACATGACTCTTTTTAAGTTTCTTGTATTTGATCTTGAGTTGACTATGGTAATCCAGAAGTTCTGATAAACTATCTATCAATTCATCTCGAGTAAATTCAGAAAATACCTCTTCAGGTTCTAATTCAGAGCTTGAGTCATCTGCTATTGTGGACATAAAAGTTAGGTTGGCATGCTCATCTTTTTGAGTCAGATTCAGCTTCAGAAGATTCTGAGTCGTCCCATGTGGCCATCATTCCTTTCTTCTTTTCAAACCTTTTCTTTGGCTTTTCTCTCTAAAATGTCTTGGTTCTTTGCATTCATAGCTGATGACGTTTCTTTTACTAAACTTCTTGTGTCCAGAAGATTCTCCTCTATCTTTTGATCTTCCGTGGTTTCTGAATTTCTTTTACTTGTGCTTCCACATTTAATTTATCCTTCTAGAAAGCATAGATAGCTCATCTTCCTCTGACTCTGAATCTTTAGAACTTCCTTCTTCCGCCTGAAAAGCATTAAAATCAACTTTTTTAGTAGATTTCAAAGCAACCGACTTACCTTTCTTCTGGGGCTCATATTCATCAAGCTCTATTTCATGACTTCTCAGCATGCTGATAAGTTCTTCTAAGGATATATCGTTCAGATCTTTTGAGACTTTGAAAGCAGTGACCATTGACGCCCATCTTCTGGGTACGCTTTTGATGATTTTCTTTACATGATCTGCCTTGGTGTATCCTTTGTCTAGAACTCTCAGGCCAAGAGTTAAAGTTTAAAATCTTGAGAACATTGCCTCAATTGACTCATTTTCCTCCATTTTAAATGCCTCATACTTGGATGAGAGCGAGCTTTAGTTTCTTTGACTTGAGCATTTCCTTCATGTGAAATTTTAGTGACTCAAAAATATCACGTGTTGTGTCTCTGTTGGTAATCTTTTCGTACTCCATTTTTGAAAAGGCATTCAGCGGAATATTTCTTGGTTTGTGATGATTCTTAAAATTTGTTTTCTATGTTTTATCCATTGTTTTTCTATCTATCTTGTTTCTCATGGTGTTTGTAGCCATCCAAGACCATATCCCAAAGATCAAGGTCATAGCCTAGAATAAAACTTTCTAATATATCCTTCCAGTACTCAAAATCTTCTCCATCAAACATTGGAGGTTTAGTGTTGTTGTTGTTATGATATGTTGCCATTTTTGTGTTTTTCTTCTCGATCTTTTCTGACACGGTTAAGTGTTTGTACCCAGAACCAAGAGCTCTGATGCTAATTGAAGGCTTAGAAAACACTTAGAAGGGGGGGTTGAATAAGTTTTTCCCTTTTAAATTTTTCTTTTAGTTAACAAAAATCTAAACACACAATGATTTTTATCCTGGTTTTTTTTAAACTCAAACTACTTCACTCTACCCGTCAAAGTGATTTCACCTCTCTCAACGAGGACTTAATTCACTATAATCAATCTGATTACAATTGCACAACCACCTGTTGTGACTAACAATAATGCACAAGCCAACTACGAGTGACTAACACCTCTAAGACTCTCTAGTCCTAGCCCTCTTGAGAAATTTGACCCAACTAGTCTCTCAAGGAACAATTACACAAGAACTTCTAACAAAGTGTATAAGGATGCTTCTAAAAAGCTGTATCACAAAAGTGAATTTTACACAGAAATTTTAAGCTCAAAACCGAAAATAAACTTAACACAATAAGGTTTGATTTTGGAAATGTAAGTTTTCTTTCAAGCAGTTGTTATTTTTCTTCTTTGAATGTTGCTCTTTATATAGCATCTAATAAATCTATTGCTTTCGTTGCTTGTCTTGGGTGATGAGAAAAACATAATTAATGTTGCTTTAGTTGCATGTGCTTTTTTTCTCAATGTGCCTTGTAAGTTGATCCGTTCAAGTGATTTGTTCGTTTTAGACTTAGTAGAGTAACGGTATTGTAGCAGACTTTGTCTTAGAAGATGACGTATTGATACTTCGTGATCTTCTACAAGCCTTGTTCAAGTATCTTCTAATCTGAGGTTTCCTTGGTGCTTCTATCAGAGGTTGTGTTAGCAAGCTTCCTTCAGAAGTTGCTTTTCAGTGTGCGTGTCCAGATGTTTTGTTCATCATTAGAACTTCTAATAACTTGGTTACTCGGCATACTTTGATATTTCTTTTATTCTAGAATGCTTGAGACAAAACATTATATGCTTCTTTTTGAAGTTACTTTCATCTTGCTTGTTCAGAAGTTCTTTTTATCTTCTAGAACTTCTAACTCTTGTTTACTCAGCATAATTTAATATTTCTTTATTCTAGAATGCTTGAGTCAGAACATCACTTGAAATGAGAACAATATACATGAGACTATCATATTTATTATACAAAATTTATTTCACTTGTTATCATCAAAACTCTAAGATATGATTAGAACCAAACTATGTTCTAACATCCTTCTCCTTTAGTATAGCGATATCCTTACCATTAGTTCTAGGTAACTCTATCCGTTGGATGTGAAGGGAAAAGCGTAGGGTCATCATATGGTCATTGAAGGCAACATTTTAAGATACCTTAGAAATTCGAAGGGATGATCATCACTTATTCGTAGGCAACAACCGAGGGACGAGATCATATATTCGTAGGCAACAACCGAGGGACGAGATCATATATTCGTAGGCAACATCGAGGGTCATCGAGGGACTATAATCTTTGTGATGATTTAACTGAGGGACTTTGCTAATGGTATCCCATGTTCGAGGACATGACCATTGTTTATTCGTAAGGCAACAAGAGAGGATACCCTAGGGGGTGCAAGTGTGAAAATTGTGTTGATTTTAGATATTTATCTTGAGATTAGGTTATCTAAGTTTGATTTTATGTCTTGTCATGCAATCCTATTATCCATACATCTAAGCAGTTATATACAGTTATAGAGTGCGGAAAGTAAAAGTGCGAAAAATAAAGTTCTACGCTATTACAAGGCTTTGGGGCAATTACATAATAGGAGGTGCAGAAAATAAACCCTAGTTTAAGCTATTACATCCTGTGAGCAAATACAATAATATGCGCAAAAAATAATTAGTCAGGATAAAGAAATAAAGTCGGGAGAAGTTGGAAAGAGTCAGTGAAAATATGAGTTTGAGGTTAATTAAATCCTAATTAAGTTAACCTAATTACTATGTGAAAATCAGGTGAATTAGAAACCCTAATTTTATTTGTTTTTCATTAATAAAAGAAATTTAATTTAAATTAAATTTATTAACCTAAATTACACTAATTAAATTAATTAATAAAAAGAGAAAGAAAAAATTTAATTATTTATTAATCCTAATTTTCTAATTGTTTAACCTAATTAAATGTCTAATGGTTAATTAAATGGTTAATTAAGTTAATTAGTTAATCAAGAAAATAATGATAAAAAATAGTTAAAGAAAATAGAAATGAAAAAGAGTGAAAAAAGGCTAGGGGACGCCAGGAATCGAACTCGGTCCCCTAGGGTGAACAGCCTCATGCGCTTGCCATTTGTACTGCAGGTGTTAGTTGATATGGAAATAAGAAATAATTATTATAAAAGAAAATGAAATTTTGAATATTTGAAAATAGAAACACGCGTCATCTTCATCTTCTTCGCTGAAAAGACCAGGGTTTTACCCACAGTCAGAATCCGTCGCAATAGGGTTTTACGCACGAACAACATCTGTAGCTATATGACTTGGAAATCAAACATCAAGAAATACATAATATAAATGAGTTATGAGGACATAGATCGACTGGGTTTAATCTCGTGAACACGATGGCACCACTGGTTTCATCCAATTATGCCTAAATCAAAAAGCCCTAATTCAAAGCTTCAAACCCTAAAAATGGTGGATTCATGTACCTGCACTGCAACTTCAATTGAACCATACAGAAAGAATCGAAATATCATTGTGAACACAAATATACCATCAATTTGTGTTAAAAGTGCATGTAAATATGAAATAAAAAATCAAAAATATGAAGGGAAACAAAAATTGTGATTTTACGTTTCAAGGTGTTTTGATTGATTGTGAAGGTCTGGAATTGATCAAAGGACACCAATGAAGCTAATAGACACCTTTGAATTGCTTGAATTGATCAAATTCTTGGTATACAAGTAACTTGAAGGCCACATATTTTTGAAACTCGAACCCTAGTCTCTTGGATGCAAATTCGTGTCCTTGGCATCTGGTGTTCTCTATTTATAGAGGAAGAATTTAGGTCAACAAAAGTGTAGCAATATCTTGCATTGATGTGAATATATTTGACTGAAAATTAACACCAAATATTGCAATTTTTATCTTCAATCATGCCAATCTCTTGCCAATCAAATATATTTCGAAATTGCCAGCTTGTATTGAGTTGCTTGGACCACAAGAAGCTTAGATTTATAGCCTTGCACTTATTTGATTTAATTTCATATTTTATTTTAATTAAATTTGAATTAAAATGAATTAATCCAAAAAAAAAAAGGCCATGGCGTGTAAATGGGCTTTAGAAGCTCTTGTTAATGTTAGAAACAATTTTGAACCAAAGAAATATAGGCCATTTGGAAAATTTTCAAGTTTGGTCAATATTTCCTTAATGTATTTCTTCAACATTTCCAATTTTCCCAAGCCATAACTTGCTAAATTTTTATCATTTCTAAGTGTTCTTCGACTTTTTAAAAAGCTTAATATGTCCTCTAAATTCTCCTTTTGGTTTCATCTTCATTGAAGCTTCCATGTTCACGTACACTTCTTTGGAAAAAGATGACTTTTTGTTGACTTTTTGAAGGACCTATAATGTCTTGACCCATAACTCTCAAATGAAGCATTTTTGGGCAAAGCTTGTGAGACACAAAGTTCTAAAGAATTGAATTCCCTTTTAAATAAGATTTGGTGGAAACATTTCTGATGAAGTATGTGAAAGTTACGCATGGTCAAAGTTATGTGGACTTTCCTTTAAGAAACCCTAATTTAGAAACTTTTGACTTTTGATCATTCTTGAATTTCCTTGATGAATCATGATCAACCCTTGATCAAATGATGAATGTGACTTCAAAATCTTTATGTTGACCAAAATTAATGAGGTTTGACTGCATGTTGACCACGGTTGACGTTTTGTCCAATACAACGATTTTCAACCATCCGAGCAATTGGTGAGTAAACTTAGGCTATGAGGCTTGAAACTTGACATGGAAATACTTTGAGACATATAAGGAGGCATGATACTCACTTGAGGCAATAGAAATCAATTTTGACTTGAGAGAAACAAAACCCTAGTTATGGGTTGATTGCTTAGGAGAAGGTTTATCTTGATCCACCCTTGAGTAATTCTTGAGCATGGAGATGTGTATTGACTTGAAAATAGGAGGGCAAATTTTGGGGTATAACAGATAACCAAGAGGTTACACGCGTTAATCACTGCACTTACTAACAGATACTTGATATTCTCAAAATCTAGAGAACCAAAAAGGTTTCCCTCTAATTAGAGACACTTCTGACCGAAGTCTCTTCTGATGATTGAGATTTTGGAGAAAATAAAATAAAGTAGAAGGTAGAGATGTTACACTATTGGTTCTGACGATTTTTCTTTCTGACTTTTCACAACTTCTTTCAGAACCATCTTGTTCTAACAATTTATAGAGCGCTCTGGATTTAGGTTGCAAATTTTGGAGCATAGATCTTCTTCCCAACAAGTGTGGCAAGCATCCATTCTCTATGAGAAATAATTGGTGTATCAGAGGCACTATCTAGAACATCTGAAACATAGACAATCTAATCTCTTGGTACCCATAATTTGGGTCCTTTCTTGTTAGTCTTTCCAGAGGTCTTTTCACCTTTGTATTTTTGTGCAGTAGTATAATTATATGGAATCCGTACATTATACTTTGGTTAGAACCATATTTTTGTGTTAGTGATTGTGATGCATCAAAATTTTATTCTTCTACTTTTGAACATTTTATTTTAGTGGCAACAAGCACGAATTATTCAAATAGAGGTATTAGCTTCAAACACTCCGGCTCATCCATTGGTTTGGGTGGTCCAGAGTATCCTAAACCTCGACTTTCATTTCTGCTAACTCCATAAATCATTGGAGCCATTTTACTCCTATCTACGCTTTTAGCAAGGAAGCGCTGAAAAGCTTTATCATACCTCTCAGTTTCATTAAAGGCAGATATGCTAAAAGTAATCTCTTCTTCTAATTTAAAAACCTTACTTTTAAGAGCAGCATTTTTTCTTTCTAACAAAAATAATTTTCATTTAAAGTTAAAATGTTTGGCTCACTCTTAGTAGAAGTTTTAGAGGCAGTCACGAACGTCTTTTTCAGATATGTGTGCTTGCTTAGAAAAATCTGATATCTTTTCATGAGTTCACTAATCCTTCTTCTAGTTTAGAACGAGAAATGGAAGAAAGTACCTCATCGTCGTCATCGATTCTTATTCTTCATCAAGAAGAAATTCATCTTCGAATCGATCCTGGTGTGGTTTCCATCACAAGATCCACTTGAGCTTGTTCTTCATCAAAGTTGTCTTCTTCTAAATCTGTCATCCCATGTTGCCATTAGACATTTCTTAGCTTTGAAAAACTTCTTTGGTTTTCTTTATCTTCTGAGTTTAGGACAATCATTTTTGTAATGCCCAAGTTTATTGCATTTATACCATATGACTTCCTCTTCTGAGTCTTTTCGTTGTTTAGATGTAGACTCTTGTTTGTCTCTAGAGTTTCTTGATCCTCTGAACTTACTCTCTGTGTGTTTGCACAGTTTTTTAATCTTTCTAGTAATCAGAGAAAGTTCATTTTCCTCTTTGTATTCATCGGATTCTTCTGATTCCTCCATTGCTTGATAAGACTTTGTCTTTTTATACTTAGACTTAAGAGCAACGGATTTTACCTTCCGAAGTTCATCTTTTGAAGCTCAATCTCATGACTTCTCAAAGAACGATGAGTTCTTCAAGACTGTGTTGCTTAGATCCTTCGCCTTTTTAAAGCGATACCATGGGTCTCCATTTGACAGGAAGACTTCTGATAATCTTTTTGATGTGATCAACATTAGTGTATCCTTTGCCCAGAAATATGAGTCATGCAACTAACGTATGGAATCTTGAAAACATCGTTTCCACATATTCATCTTCCTCTTCTCAAGGCTTCATACTTATGGATTCGAGCTAACGCCTTAGTTTCCTTGAATTGAGCATTTCCTTCGTGAGTCATCGAAGAGAATCAAAGATAGACTTAGCGATCTATTTATCTGTGATCTTTTCATACTCGTATAAGATATTGCGAGAATGATTGTTCTTTCTTTATGGTGGTTTTTACATCTTCTTACGAGCGTATGTCAAGGTGCTCTTGGGAAGTTCTTTTCCTTCTTCATCTACTAGGTATGTGTAGCCATCAACTACGATATCCCATAGATCTAGGTCAAAACCAATAAGATGACTTCTTATCCTATATTTCCAATAGTCAAATTGTTATCCATCAAAGATTATAGGCTTGAACTATAAGAATCTCTTTCTTGATCAAGAACAATAACTACATTGCCATTTCGAGCAGCCATTATTGTTTTCACACCGGATTGGTCTTGAACACTATTAGGTGCTTGATAAAAATCCAACCTTTTTATCTCTTCAAAATCGGAGCTCTGATGCCAATTGAAGGCGTGAAAAACACAAGAAAATGGGGGTTTGAATTGGGTTTTATCCTTTTAAAATGTTTGCTCTTTAAAAACAATTCCCTTGAACGTGCTCCTCTTTTGATGAAGAATAAAATATAGGAAAGCAATAAATAACTCATAATTTTTATCCTAGTTCACTTGAAACATCAAGCTACTCTAGTCAACCCTTCTGAGGTGATTTGCCTCTCTCCACCGAGGACTTAATCCACTATAACCAAACTGATTACACTTGCACGGGAAACCGCCAGTGACTAACACTTGCACACACCAACTGTATATGACTAAGAACCTCTAAGACTAAATGTCCTAGACTTCTTGAGAAGTTGACCCAACTGGTCTCTCAAGGAATAATCAAACAAGGATAACAAGTTTGTTTACAAGTAAATATGTTGATTATGTAAACATATTTTTAGTATAAAGTGACTTGAATGAAGTTACAACTTTTTAAAAAGAATAAATAATTTAAGCACAGAAAGTTTCTTCGTGAATTAGCAAATGTTTCTTCAAGTCTTCAAGCTCTTCTATAGTGCCATGCATGATGTAACCGTTGGCGGGTAAATTTGGAATATGAAACTTGTGGCGGCTTGAAAGAACGTGGGGGACAAGATCGTACGCAGCGTCTGTCCTTCATTGTACCATGTATTTTTGTACCATGTTAAAGTTATCTTCTTTCCTTCTACACTTCAGAGTCTTCTGTGAGCATGAGTTTAGAAGTGGAGAATCTAACTTCTGGTTGATCAAAACTTCAAGTCTTCAAAGTCTTCAGATCTTCCTCTTCAGAGTCTTCAACACTTGGTTTTGAGGAAACTTGTATAGTAACCAAAGGTAGAAAGAACTTCAAGTCTTGGAATCTTCAGAATCACATTCTTCAGAGTCTTCAGCACTTGGTCTTGCAACCTTGTATCGTAACCTAAGTTCAGAAGAACTTCAAGTCTTGGAATCTTCTAAATCACATTCTTCAGAGTCTACAACACTTGGTCTTCAGAACCCTTTGTGTCGTAACCAAAGTTCAGAAGAACTTCAAGTATTTTGAATCTTTAGAGCCACGTCTTCAGAGTCTTTAAGCACTTGGTCTTCAGAACCCTTTGTCTTCTGAAACTTAATTATTCAGCATCCTAACATAAGTCACACCTCTGTCTTTAGATCTTCTTACTGGTTTCTTTAGAGGAACGTATCAGAGTAACTTCAGAGCCTTCTGAAGCTTTTTCTTGCTACTCGTTCAGCAGAACCTTTGTAGCTTAGAAGCAGAACATATTCTCTTCTAATGTCTTGGTGACGCCATTCATTAGAAGCAGAACCTATTTGTTTATCTTAAAAATACAACAAAAATTATAGTAACAAAAATTGTTCACTCAAACATACTCTTTGTTATGATCAAAACTCAGAGACATAATTGTAGAATCAAATCTTGTTCTAACACATAGTAGATGACAAGAGGAGTCCTTAATGAGAACAGACACTTCAAGACATTGAGAGTTGGGAAAGATGGCATGGAAATTAACACACGAACCTATAGACTTATTGAATAAGAAACCTTTGCATCATCCACCTACAACATAACATCTAAAGAGCAAATGACATACACATCATCATAATTAATCAAGTATTAACAATTATACATAAAAGCATACACATTCAAAGTGTTTAGTGATCTCCCAAGGGAAAAACCAAAAATAAGAGAGAGAGAGAGAGAGAGAGAGAGAGAGAGAGAGAGAGAAATACCTAATTTATGATCTTTGTGCAATGCAATGGTATAAGATGTTAGAGAATCTTAGGGGCAAAAAATGGGGTACAACACAGTGATCACAATGGATTAAGAAATTTGATCCAATTGGTCATCTAAGAGGATTTCCAATAATGACCTACAATCATTGTCTTCTTGAGATCCGACCTTCACTCAGTCTCTTAAGGAATCAACAATAGTTGAATGCTTTCAGTGTATTACATTTTTCTTCTTTTAAGCAGATTACAGAGACGTTTCGGTGTAAAGAATAACACCTAAGTGTTCTTATAGCAAGATATGAGCAACAACTTCTTTCCTATTTACAAAACTATACACATAAGAGGCTTCAAATAATTTAAATGTTGAAGATTATTGTAGAAGAATCATTCTTTAAGTCTTAGAACCTAAGTCTTAGAGTCTTCAAAACTTGTGTCGTCAGAACCTCATCTTCAAAGTCTTTAACAGTTGGTCGTAAGAACTTTTTTGTCTTCAAATCATCAGAACTTGTTCAGTAGAACCTTGTCTTCATAATCTTCATAACTTGGAACACATACGCAAAGCTTTAGAAGGTCTCCAAATCTTAACCATAAAGTCACGATCATGACCTCTTATACCAATGTTCCTAATAACCATTGCATAAGTTGAATTCCATAATTTTGACTTCGACTGTAACAAGTAACCAAATGTTTTCTTCCAATAGTGTTTATGTTCAAAACATGATGACCTCACACGCCTTGATACGAGAGTCAGAACATTACAGCAACAACTATAAACTAGAACGAAACCATTGAAGTATACAATTGTTCTTTATGATACAATGTAACGTTATCATCAAAATTTTAAGTCCAGATGTAGAAACACTTATTGTTCTTTAGCTGGATCAAGAGCTAAACAATGTGCTAAAAGAAATTGTTGTCAGTGAGGTCACAACCTTATTTCTATATAGTATGAGATTTGTCATGGGTTGCGCCAAGCCCATACTAAGCGACATGGGTTGGATGTTAAGCCCTTTGAATCCATAAGGTTGACACTGGATAATTTTAATCCAACAATCTCCCCTCCAGTGTCAGCTGAGGGGATTCAAACCCATGACCATGCTGTAAGGCCACTTTAACTTGATCAAGCTCCTACCACTATGCTAAAAGAAATTGTTGTTAGTGAGGGCGTAACCTTATTTCCATATAGTATGAGATTTTTCAAAGGCTTCCCCTAGCCCATGCTAAGTGTCATTGGTGGGATGTTAAGCCCTTAGAATCCCTAAGGTCTATGTTGGATAATTTTAATCCAACAAAAGGATGTCATTTTGGACAGACCTTGGTTGAAGGGACATCTTTGAGCTAGGTTTCGTCAATTGTTTTAGTTGACAGGTAACATAAATATTTATGATAAGTAGATAAGAAGATTAATATGGAATTCTAAGGTTCTAAGTTGGACGTGTTTAATGAGAATTTTGTTTAGGAGACAGGGAGAAAAGTGTTTCTATTTGCGAGATAATATTGTTGATCGCTACGAGAGGACCCCTGATTTTGATATTGGCTACTTGGTGAAAGATGGATATCACATTTTGGCTTATGAAGACAAACTTGATCCTGAATCAATCTAGGAACTCATTTATAAAAAAAAATTGTCATTTAAGGTGTCTCTTGAAATTGCAAGTCTTTTAGTTTGGATGTTTTTGTAAATTTGCGTGTACGAGCTATTTATTATTTTCATAATTGTAATTTTTCGTTATTTAATTATTCGTGTGTTTGTAATTCATTCACGTTTTGATTGTATTATGTTTCCTTTGGCTATTTAGCTTTGTACCCTAAGTCCCTTCTTACAATTCCTAAAAGTTGGATTTTGGCATTGTGTAATTTGACTTGAATCACGATATCAATTGACTTAAGTCACAACTTTACATGAAAGCTAGAATTAGACTTTTCCTGATTTGACTCAAGTCATGGATATCAAATGACTTAATTCACAACACTGAATTACTCGAATCACGTTTTTCTCTTGACTTAAGTCATGGGTTTGAATAGTGTGATTCAAATCATAACTTCAATAACCCAAATTCCCATCTTAGATTTAAATAGTTGTTTCTTGGATCCAAATCACAATGAGTCATTCATTATGAACTTTTCATGATGGAATATTTTATGAAACCTCTACAAAAAAAAAAACATGTCAATTTGTTTTTTCTTCTCTAGTGTACATTCCCAACACCTTTGAATCTTTCTCTTGTTTTGAATAACAACTTCTTGAGTGTTAATCCATGTCAAATTGAATTTATTTTTTGTTACACCTTGTGTGTGTAATTTGTTGTGAGAGAAACCATAGAAATAGAGTTTATCAATATTGTAATGATTCATGGTTGATCAAGCCCATGGTAACCATCAAGATCAAAAACCTATTTTATCCAAAAACTTGAGACAACCCCTATACGTGTTCTTCATTCACCTATATCTCATTACTTTGAGAAGAAAGCTATACCAAGTGGAATCCAATCTGAATAAACTATATTTAACAAAACTGAAAAAATTCAAGCAACTCAACCACCACTAGTTCAATTAGTAGTTGTTGACATAATTTGAAGAAGCCATGAACCTAATTCCTATTTTTTATAATTTCATAACATCATGTATAGTTTTTAACATGAATATTGGGTATGAATGATGTAATAGTACCTTGGGTGAAAATAATAAAAAATCTCAAACAAGTAACCTCATGTTGTGGAAAATAAGGCTGAAAGGTCCTCAGCAAAATCGGGTCCATCAAAATTAAATGCAGCTACAAAAAAGAATCAAAGTAGAAAACAGTTATACATACATTAACTTAAAAAGAATATAAATGAAAATAATACAAATGGAAATGTCGTAGACACTAAGCTGGAGTTCCACAAAGCCAATCATGTGTACACAATAATACTTCAACATTGTCGCAATACTTGTCAAGTATACATCCACTTGTACTAAATGTTGATTCTGATGCAATTGTAGTAATTGTAGTGCTCAAAAGTTCACCTGGAAATATAGAAAGTTTAGGATATTCACCCTCATTTTCTTTCCAATATTGCAAAACATCCAAATCAGCATATTATTCATGGTCAATTTTATTCATTCAAGTTTTTAAACCACTCTCATTTTTTGATGGTCCACACAATTTACTTTCATAAGTCCCAAAATCTTGCAAGTCATTTGAGGGAATGTTTTGACTACCTCTAATTGACCTTTGTGAAGATGATGTGCTTGCTTCATTTGAGGACTTGAAATATTCTTGAAAAAAGCATTCAACTTATCAAAGATGAAATTTGCAAATTGTACACCCTTATCACCTAAAAACCTCACATAACACCACTCAACAAACTGCAACATATATCTAGGATCAAAGATGACAGCAAATGATAACACAATACTATAAGAATTCTAATATTTATCAAAAAAAATTCTTCATTCTTCTAGACATGCAACATAATTGATTTTGTTTTTCAAACTCGCTATGATCAACACATGCAACTTCCTTGATTTTCATATGAATTCTCTACACACCACTAAACTAGAGATTGGCAGTTGGAGAAGTGCTACCCAGAAAAATACTATGGTATCATAAAATGGCTTCAAAAAATTAGCTATGGTTTTTACCTCATCTCACTCCTCCTTTGATAAGAAGCAATCAAAACAATGAGTAATATCGCTTAGGAGGTTAAAGGCTTCTCGTTGACCTATAGTGGTCTCAAGCATCAAATAAGTGGAATTTCACCTAATAGGCAAGCCTTGACGAACTTGCTTAGAAGTCACATTTGAAAGTTTCTCAAAAAAGACGCAAACTTTATCTTTCGAGCTTCTGAGCCTTTTACATATTTCACACACAATCTAATTTTGTCTAAATATCCATCTATCACTTTTAAACCGTCATGAACAAAGTTTAAGATGTATACTCCACGTCTAACATTAAAATAAGTACCATCAACTATCAATCTCAATATTGATAATAAATGTTTCTTCAATATATCACCATAACATCACTCTTAAATGCATTATCTAAAGTAATTGTGGTATTTTTTTCTCAATACCTTACTCCTTTAGAAAACTTATTAACTTCTCAACCAAATTAAATTAAAACTGCTAATTGAAGGATAAAACTTTTTTCTAATTCTCAATTCAAAATATGCTTTCAAAACTACATATTGATATGTATTTATTGTAGACCATGCAAATATGATTTTTAAGTTTTCTTTTTCATTTCTATACATCTTAAGAACATCAAATTTTCCAGTATTTCTAGTAATTGACTTAACATCAGGGTGTAAAAAAAGTAGGTCAACTATCCCTTCATGTTCAACAAAACTAAAAGGATAATTTTGTTTGACAATTACCTTAGAAATCTTTTCCCTAAATTTTTCTTGATCTAGTGGCGAATAAGGAGAACCATTCCCTCTTCCAACCTATTTCATATACATACATATACATACATATACATATCACATGAGAATATTTGATCTTTGGAAGTTTGAAACTCAAACTGGGAATTTGTCATAAATTCTTCTTTCATAAGTAACTCTCAGTTTTATTTTACCATGGCCATGTTATTGGTTAAATTTCAGGTAGAGGTTTTAAGTATAGTAAGACATCCAAATTCATAATCAATGGAACATAATCCGTTTTCTTCATCTGGCTATTTTTTATTCTATATCACGAGAATTAACAAGAAAAGTAAATCAAATTAATAACTTTTGTGCTTCTACTATTCTTTTTCAATAGCCAATCTAATCACACTTTTTTACCAGTAATAAAAAGTGAGGACTATATTTTGGAAAGCAACAAGGCTAGCTCTTAATTAGATAGCTAATTGATGTTTACACTGAAAAACACATGCAAAGTTCACACAACCAAAACACATGATTAGTCTTATTTACACTAAACCATGAAACTATGATGCTAAGTACAACTACTATTTCAAAATGTTGAACCAAGTTCACACAACTAAAAGCAACACTTCTCTACAACCATTATCTTTATTTTCTCACCAAGATCAGAACATAACCAACAGCTGAACCCCAGAAAAAACTATATACACGGTGCATACAATGAACACAATAGATAGTTTAATCAAATACATGAATAAAACCAACACTTTATTTTCTAACCAATACATCCATAATATGAGAAAAAATTTCAAAAATAAAAATACCATCAACATTTAAACCAGCCTCTTGCATCCTAAACCATCAGAACTCAATATTTATTTCTCATCCAATCCTTTAACATAAAAAAACAATAATAGGTTTCAGCATATCATATTAAGTATTATCAAAAAAAACATCAGTTTCACGTATCGAAATGAAAATAAAACACATGAATTTCAAAATGAAAAATCAAATAATACGCACGAAAAAGAGAAAAAATAAATGAATAACAAAAAAAAATCACAGATCGAAGAGAAGTTCGGTGTGATCTAAGCGAAATTGAAAGAGAAAGCGTGAAATGAGAAAGAAAATTGTGAAGTGTTACTTTTGCGTGAAAGAGGGAAAAAGTAACAAATCAATTATGTTGAATTTGCAGTTTTTAGATGAATTTAGGGAAGAAATTGGATTTAGGGTTAATATTGAGAAAGAGATGAAAAGTTTTGAAAGATTAAGAGAGAAAATGATACGATTAAGAGAGATAAAGTTGTTTTCTCTATTTGTTTTTGTTTTTAAAAAATTGTTCAATTACAAATTTAATAAATTTTTTAATAAAATATTTATAATAAATAAATAATAAAATATAATCCATTGGATTTACTTAATGAGATGGATGGATTGATCATCCATTTGATTTGGTGGATGGATTAGATCAAATCTATTAAATTATTTTTATTTTAATTGATGGATTTTTTAGTGGAAGGTGTAACACCACTTTTCTAACCTCAAATATTCATGGCATAAATCAGAGTAAAATAGAATGCACGCATACAAAGGGTGTCACATGTCATTTTCCACACATAGGAAAACCAATAAAAACAATTAACATGCACTTGGTCATAATCATAACACATATTTGAATCTCATGCTTTGAAACAAAACCATGCATTTCACAGCGGAATATTTCAAATTTACAGATACTATCAATAATTACATGTCATACTATAATCATCGGATGAGATGACAATGAATCCATAACATAATCAAGCCATAAGAATTCATACATCGGCACCAAGGCCACATCAACATAGTATCTCAACATACAAATCCAAAATATATGAGAATACATAACAATTATCTCATAAAAGCATAAATCCAGATAATCCCCGTGTTACATGACCAGCGCAATGACTCACTACCTAGTGTAAGGAATAGACTAGATAAACTCCTCAACTAATCTTGTGCGAAGCACCACAATCCTTGGAACCTTCATGTTACCCACATAGAGGCAACATCACAACAGAAGGGTGATAATTCATATCATTATCCAAATGTATATAGATTGAACAAATATAGAAACAACATCTATAACAAATTCCACACACTTCAAGTGATATTCCAAACAATATGATTATACCAACATTTCAAGTATAATACATTTCACATTTATCACAAATAGCATAAATATCATCAACACAATTAATCCAATAATCAACACAATTCATTACCACAATCCAACATGCAACATCCATTAATCAATGACTCGTGAGACAACAATGCAATGTGACTCATGCATGTGGTACCGTTTAGGAACATTCCATTCACCTCGCTTCCGATTCGATAACTTAGAATCAAAGTCACGCTTCTGATCCAGACAAGACCAAAGCCACCATTGTGAACCCAACGTTTCACCGCTACTATTTCTATTCAAGGATCAAGCCACATTGTGAACCCAATATTTCACCACCTAATATTTCAAGGTCAACCATGTATGCACGTGCAATTCACCAAACATCATATGCAAATTAAGATTATCCACCAACCTTAATTACTCAAGCATATCCCAATAATTCAGCACACGTGAATTATCCACCAATTGCACAACATCATGTTTTCAACAACACCAAGTCATACATATAGCATTTACTATCACCACATATCATAAATAACATATAGCATACAATTTCATACAGTATATTCAAAATATTCCATCAACAAGATTTATACATACTAAACTCAAGTATCAAGCATACATTGAAATAGTATTCAAAACCAATCCAAATCTCATTTAATTATAATCTGATCAATCAATCACATGCATGAAAATAATCTATAAAATATAAGTATATAAGATTTCATGTCAAAAGATCCTAAAAATAACATTTTTGATTCCAGGTCACGCTAAGTCAGGCCTATCGCACTAAGCGCCATTTCTTGAACAAACAACCCCAACTTACAAAACATTTCGCGCTAAGCGTGCCTCTAGTGGAGCTAAGCGCGGTCTGTAAAACAAGAACTTTTCTTCTATGAACCAACTTCTTTCTCCCATGAAATTACCACACAAAACTCATTACAATCAGACAAATAACATCATTAAAGGGTATCCTAACATGTTTCTAATCATGGGTCATCATTTCTAAGTTGAAAACACAATTTCTCTTCAAACCCTAACATTCAAAGATTCTAGAAATTGAAATTAAACAACCTAGCATGTTACTAATCACTGCCCATAACATACAATCAAACAATAACATGGATTCTCCCCCTCTTGAAGATTCCTCTTCAAGGGTTTCTTCTTCACTTTTTCTTTCTTTCTTCTTTATCTTCTTTTCCTCTTTCTCTTATTTCTCCAAATGACAATTCTAATTATGATTTCCTTCTAACTCTTTACTAACTAGTAACTTCTTATTGGGCTTAACACTTAACACCTCTTCATTACTTATATTCATGAACTTAGGCCCAATACCAAATAACCACAATTCTACTCATAAAACTCAATTATTTAAATAAAACACATTTAAATAATTCGAATTTCATTTAAATCACCCAATTAAATTAATTATCACATAATATAATGTATAATAATAATTAATAATTAGCTATTAAAAAATCGGGATGTTACAACTCTCCCCCACTTAAAAGATTTTCTTCCTCGAAAATTACCTCAAGCGAACAACTCAGGATATGAATCCTTCATCTGACTCTCAATATCTCAAGTCACATTACCATTAGCAGGACCTCCCCAAACCACTTTCACCAAAGCGATTTCCTTCCCTCGAAGTTGCTTAACTTCACAATCCTCAATACGCATCAGTAAAGTCTCAACCGTCAAATTATCTCTAACTTGCACATCATCTAGCGGCACAACATGAGACATATCTGGCATATATTTCCTCAATTAAGATACATGGAATACGTCATGAAGATTAGAAAGTGACGACGGCAAATGAATTTGATATGCTACTTCACCAACTTTCTGAGCAATTTGATAAGGACCAATAAAATGCGGATTTGACTTTCTTGACTTCAATGCTCTACCATCACCAGTCACAGGAGTAACTCTCAAAAACACATGATCTCCTTTCCCAAAGCTAAGATATTTCCTCCTCTTATCATGATAACTCTTCTGACGACTCTGGGTAATCTTCATCCTTTCCAGAATCATCTTAATCTTATCTGTAGTCTATTGAACTATCTCAGGTCCAACCACAACACTCTCACCAGATTCATACCAACACAAAGGCGTCATACACCTTCGTCTATACAAAGCCTCAAACGGAGCCATCCTAATACTCGAATGAAAACTATTGTTATAGTTAAACTTAATCAAAGGCAAATAACTATCTCAAGCACCTCCATGCTCTAGAACACAATCTCTCAAAATATCTTCCAATGATTGAATCGTCCTTTCAGCTTGACCATCAGTTTGCGGATGATACGCCGAACTCAAACTCAACTTGGTACCCAAAGCACTTTGCAAACCTTCCCAAAAATGTGAAGTAAACCTCGGATCTCTATCCGAAACAATACTCGATGGAACACCATGCAAACTCACAACCTTCTCAATATACAATTTTAAAAACTTATCCATCGGATAATCCTTCAAAATTGGAATAAAGTGAGCAAATTTTGTCAATCTATCCACAATAATCCAAACAGCATCATGACTACTCAGAGTCCTCGGAAAACCAAAAACAAAATCCATAAAAATGCTATCCCACTTCCACTCGGGAATGGATAACGGCTGCAATAAACCAGACGGTTTCTGATGTTCAATCTTAGACTTCTGACAGATTAAATAAGAATACACAAACTCAGCAATATCCTTCTTCATACTAGACCACCAAAATAACTTCCTCAAATCCTGGTACATCTTAGTGGCACCAGGATGAATACTCATACCACTACGATGTCCTTCATCAAGAATTCTCTTCTTCAAATCACCAACATCAAGAATACAAAATCTATCACAACACCTCATGATACCATTCTCATCAATCCGAAAATCACCACCTTGGCCTTGATTGAGCAACACCAACTTATCCACCAAAACCAAATCAGATTTCTGACCTTCTAGAATCTTATCCAAAATACCACTAGTAAGATTCAACATACCAAGCTTAACACACGAAGACGTCGCTTCACAAACCAAACTTAAATCTCGAAATTGCTCAAGCAAATCCAATTCTCGCACCATCAACATCGACATATGCAAAGACTTCCTACTCAAAGCATCAACTACAACATTTGCTTTACCCCAGATGATAATTCAAACCAAAATCATAATCCTTCAAGAATTACAACCATCTTCTTTGCCTCATATTCAACTCCTTCTGATCAAACAGATACTTCAAACTCTTATGATCTCTATACACCTCAAATCTCGAACCAAACAAATAATGCCTTCAAATCTTCAAAACAAACACAACTGCGGCCAACTCTAAATCATGCGTTGGATAATCCCTCTTACAAACTTTAAGTTTCCTCGAAGCATAAGCTACCACTTGCCTATTCTGGATCAACACACCTCCTAAACCCATTAATAAAGCATCACAATATACCACAAATGGTTTTGCCGGATTAGGCAAAATCAAAATAGGAGTGGTCGTTAATCTTCTCTTAAGCTGTTGAAAATTAGCTTCACACTGCAAAGTCTAAACAAAAGCTTGACCCTTCCTAGTCAACTGCGTCAACGGCAACCCCAACTTAGAAAAACCTTCAAGGAACTTACGGTAATAACCAGCCAAACCAAGAAAACTTCTAATCTTAAAAACAGATTATGGAGCTTCCCATCGAGATACAGCCTCAACCTTAGAAGGATCAACAAAAATACCACCACTTGAAACCACATCCACAAGGAAACTCACTTCCTTCAACCAAAATTCACACTTATAAAGCTTAGCATACAACTTATTCTCTTTCAGCACGGATAACACAATTCTCAAATGCTCAGCATGATCTTCTTCACTCTTGGAATAAATCAGAAAATCATCAACGAACACAACAACAGATTGGTCAAGATACTCATGAAAAATCCTATTCATATATTCCATGAATACACCAGGAGCATTAGTCACACCAAACGAAATTACAGAATACTCATAGTGACCATACGTTGTCCTAAAAGTAGTCTTCTAAATATCTTCAGCTTTCACATGAATTTAATGATAACCAGACCTCAAATCAATCTTACTGAAAACACAAGCACCAACCAACTGATCCATCAAATCACCAATCCTCGGAAGTGGATACTTGTTCTTAATAGTCTTCTTGTTAAGTTGTCTATAATCAACACACAACCTCATAGAACTTTCTTTCTTCTTAACAAACAAAATAGGTGCACCCCACGGAGATACACTCGGATGAATAAATTTATTCTCAAGCAAATCTTCAAGCTGACTCTTCTACTCTTTCATCTCAAAAGCAAACATCTGATACAGAGCCATCGAAATAGGACTAGTTCCAGGAACTAAATCAATCAAAAACTCCACCTCACGCTCTAACAGAAAATCACTTACATCTTCAGGAAATACCTCAGGAAAATCACAAACAACAGGCAATTCACCCATAGCTTGTTTCTCACCGAGATATAATGATGCCAACAAAGCAAACTACACAGCACCATCTTTCAAAAATTCACCCACTTGCTTAGCAGACAAAAACAAATCATTCTCGACATCAGAATCAAGAAAGATAACTGACTTGTGAAAACAGTTGATAAAAACATGATTGTATTCCAACTAGTTCATACCAAGAATCACATCCAATTGATCTAACGAAATACAGACTAAATCCATCCAAAAATCTCTACCAAGAATACTCAACGGACAATTCAGACATGCAACAGAAGTACAAACAGAACCCATAGCAGGAGTATCAATAATTATATTTCCATGCATATCAGACAATTCAAGATTCAACCTCTTAACACAATCCGAAAAATACAAGAATACGTTGCACCAGTATCAATGATAGCAATCAAAGGTGTACCATTAATAAAGCACGTACCTCGGATAAGTCTATCCTCAATTGAAGTCTCAGCACCAGACAATGCAAACACTTTCCCTTTAGCTTGATCCTTCTTTGGCTTCTCACACCTAGTACTAAATGCCCTTGTTCACCACAGTTGTAACAAGTCACATCCACACTAAACTTGCAATCAACAACTTTGTGACCCGACTTGCCACACCTAAAGCACTTTTCACCATCCTTTCCACAATCAGAAGCACGATGTACTTCCACACCATACTTGAAACACTTAATCGGGGTAGAAGATTCTCCCCCGCTTGGCTTCTTGCCACCACTAGCTTTCTTTTTATCATCATACATTTTATACCCTAAAATTTTCCCTCCTATTTCTCAAATCAATCCACATCTCCATACTCAAAAATTTCTCAAGGGTTGGTCAAATGAACCCTCTCCTAAGAAATCAACCCACAACTAGGGTTTTGATTATCTCAATTCAAAGGTGATTTCTATTGCATCAAGTGATCATCATACATCCTCATATGTCTCAAGGTATCACCATGTCAAGTTTCAAGCCTCACAACTCAAGTTTGCTCAATCAATTGCTCAGATGGTTGAAAATCAGTTGTATTGGACAAAAAGTCAATTGTGGTCAACATACAGTCAAACTTCATAATTTTTGGTTAACATCAATATTTTGAAGTCACATTCATCATTTGATTAAGGGTTTATCATGATTCATCAAGAAAACTCAAGATTTGATCAAAAGTCAAAGTTTCTAAATTAGGGTTTTCTGACGAAAAGTCAATAGAACTTTGACCAAGTATAACTTTCACATACTTTATCAGAATTTTTCCACCAAAGCTCATTTTGAATAGAATTCAATTCTCTACAACTTTGTGTCACCTAAGCTTTGGCCAAAAATGATTCATTTGAGAGTTATGGATCAAAACATTATAGGTCCTTCTAAAAGTTAACAAAAAGTCATCTTTTTCAAAAGAAGTGTACATGAACATGGAAGATTCACTGAAGATGAAACCAAAATGAATGTTTAGAGACATCTTGAGCTTTTTAAAAAGTCCAAGAACACTTCAAAATGTTTAAAATTGCGCAAGATACAACTTGTGCAAGTTTGGGAAATTTGAAGAAGTGCATGAAAAGAAATACTTAACAAAGTCAAATTTCTTCTAAATGGGCCTAAGTTTTTGTGATCCAAACTTGTTCCTAAGATCATCCATGACTCCTAAGTCCATTTTCACACCTCCCTTTATTTTATTTTATTTATTTTGGAATTTATTCATTTAAATCCAATTTTATTTAAAATAAAATGCAAAAATCAAATCAATAAGTGCAAGGCCTATTATTCAGCATTCTTGAAGTCCAAAATACTCAATAAGAGCTGTCAATTTCGAAGATATTTGATTGGCATGAGATTGAGACAAAATTGGAAGCTTTGGGTGCAAATTTGAAAGATTAAAAAATCAAATATTTTCCATTAAATGCAATATATTTTCTTCACATCTCTTGACCTATTTTCCATCCTCTATAAGTACTTAACATGTTCAAATTATAAGCGGACGAAATTTTGCACCCAAGAATGTTGTACCCCAAAATTTACCCTCTTATGTCCCGTATTTCTAGCTTATAATTCGATTGCATAAACATACATATAGTCGCATACATAGCGTTGATCATGGGGTTACCAGGTTTAAGGTATCTCAAGTGGTGAAAGAAATGGCATGTTTCGGTTATCTCAGATCACTTTGAGTCCGGTATCGATATTCTTCGATTCCCATTATCAATACAACATATTCTGGTTAGACTGGTCAGGAAGCTATTTTGATGTGGTTCCATAAGCTCTGGGATCATTTCAACTTTCTCTCCAGTTTATCTGTTCAGATCGGAAGCCGTTTCATCAAAAGAAAAGAATTTATGCGCTTATTTCTCAATAAAGTGAATTTTGGGTTTTCAGCGCATTTTGGGCACTCCAGAAAGGCGTATCTCTCAGCTCGTCGGGTATTTTTTGATGATTTTTGACCGAAAATTCCCTCCCATTATTATCTACAACCTTCGTTTGAAAATCGGGAGCAAATTGTGTGAGAAAGGTCCCCAAACAAATTGATTTCTCCAGTGGATTAAACTGAATTTTAGTGTTGAACTGCGTGGCCCACTAAATAGTTCATATCTCCTAGCTGGAAACTCGAAACTAAGCGGGGCCAATTTATAAAATTCCATATCGAAACCCTCTACAACTTTTGTTTGCAGCTCAAGAGCTGATTCCTCCCCAATCAATACCAGAATTTTATTCTTTGGACTTGATTTTGAGTTGAACCGAGCAATTTTCATCTAATACACGAAGTCCGAAAAATCATATCTCGCTCGATTTTTATCGAAACAAGGTGGGACCAGTACCAAAAGTTCACAAATTTCGTTAGCTTCGATTGTCTCAAAAATACTCATTTGCAGATTTTGATCAGAAGACCCTCGTTCGAGACGTTTTCTCCGAAGAGCGCATTGAATATTCTGCATGTGTCAGTAATCTGAAAATTATGCTGAAACTTCAAAAATTCATATCGCCTTGATCGTTTATCTGAGTGAGTCGAAATTATGAATCACGCAAGAAAAATCGCGTTCCGGACACTTTTCTTTTACATTCCGACTTCAAATTCCACACGGATTTGGATGTTTTAGACTAATTACGAAAATTATTCTGATAATCATGATTTGGGCTTGATTATGGATCTAAGGCACTCTTAGGCCCAACTCCCAAAGCTACAAATAGATATTTTCCTTCACAAATCACAACAACACAACCATTTGCTTAATTTTCACCACCAATCACTCCCCAATTCTCTCTCAAAACCAAAAGCAAAACTCAAGAACAAATTTCAAATTTCAACTTTCCCCCCAAACAACCACCACAGGCCGCCACTGAACCTCTTTCTGACACCTGTCACCACCGCAGACCGCGCTAAGCGCGCCTCATCATGCTAAGTATGCCTTGTGTTTTCTCTTCTTCTCATCGCAGCTTTCTCTCTATAGGATCTTGCTCCTCTTCTCCTTCTTTTGCTCGAATCTGACCTAGAAGGAGCCAATTCCTCTTGATTTCTCTTCAATTTCAAGAATTAAGAAATTATTCTTCGTCTTCTTCAATTCTCCATTGAATATTTCAAGTTTCTTCAAGAATTCAAGCTTGATTTCGAGGATTATCATCAATTCAAAGTTGATTTGGTATTTTTTTTGAAGAGCACAAGGAATTCCTCTTCAATTTGATTCAAACTTCAAGTTCAAGTAAGTGTTTAGTTCAATTAAGCACTTATTTTAAGCTATTATTAACTTTTAACTTTTCTTGAAATTGAATATTGTCATTGCTTGCAAATTTCGTGTGGATTCTGGTGCTTGAACATTCATTTTTGAATTCGTTGAATTGGATTGATTTGTGCAACTTTATACGTGGTGTGAGGATTTTGTACATAGCACACATACACTTGTGCATTTGTTTTTCCTTGCATTTAGGCCACAAATTTGTGCATCTTGCATCATCTATCACATGCTCATGAATTAGAGAGCATTTAGATTGTTTGAATTGCATCGATTCATGATGATTTGAGGTATAATTTGCATTCGAAAGTGCGTCGACATGTAGATTCAAAGGCATCTTGATCACGGGTACATTGTGCATTGTATATAATCCATGCATATGCATCTCAAGTGTTTGTGTTAATGTACAACTTAGATTTGACATGATCTTGCATTACTTCTTTGTGGCATGATTTGCTTGCATATGGGCATTAGAATTGTTGATACAACTTGCATTCTTAACATGTTCATACATTGTTTCTTGACATATGAGCATTAGAATTGTTGATTCAACTTAAATTCTTAACATGTTCATACATTGATTCTTTGACATATGAGCATTAGAATTGTTGATACAACTTGCATTCTTAACATGTTCATACATTTTTTCTTAACATATGAGCATTAGAATTGTTGACTTGCATTCCTCACATGTTCATGCATTTGATTGTCATATGAACATTGAAATTGTTGATTCAACTTGCATTCTTAACATGTTCATAGATTGATTCTTTGACATACGAGCATTAGAATTGTTAATACAACTTGCATTCTTAACATGTTCATACATTGTTTCTTGACATATGAGCATTAGAATTGTTGATACAACTTGCATTCTTAACATGTTCATACATTGTTTCTTGACATATGAGCATTAAATTGTTGATTCAACTTGCATTCTCAACATGTTCATACATTGATTCTTTGGCATATGAGCATTAGAATTGTTGATTCAACTTGTATTCTTAACATGTTCATGCATAGCTTTGCATATGTGAGCATTAGAATTGTTGATCCAACTTGCATTCTTAACATGTTCATGCATTAGTCCTTGACAACGAACATTGGAATTATTTATTCAAATTGCATTCCTAACATGTTCATGCATATCTTTGAATATATGAGCATTAAAATTGTTGACTTGCATTCCTCACATGTTCATGAACTTAATTGTTATATGAACATTGAAATTGTTACTTTAACTTGCATTCCTCATGTGTTCATGAATTTGACTATCATATGAACCTTTTCTATGATCACTTGACTGTATGGACTGACTTTGGGCATGAGAATATCATGGAAAAGTGATTTGAATCAAAACAGGAAATTTTGCAGGTAAGAGGTCGCGCTTAGCGCCACCAGAAGCGCACTAAGCGCCAAATTCACTGACTTTTGTGTTGCAGGTCACGCTTAGCGCCACCAGGAGCAAGCTTAGCGCCAAATGTTCTGTTCGGGTCGCGCTTAGCGCCATATACCAGACTTAGCGCGACCTGGAACTGAATTTTCTCTTCTTTCTTAATTCTAAATGCTAACATCATGTGTTCTAACATTCCTAGACATTGTTTGAGATGTGTTTGATGTAGGAGCTTGCGTTGTAAATACATATGACACAATATTTCGATGTTTTACGTTTGTATACCCATATATACATTCTACTATCTTCTCTTTGGGTCTAACTCCCTTCTTACAGGAGTATCTTGAGTGGAATGTGTATACACATGTTCCTTTGCTTGTGCGCATATGCGTACATTCTATTATCTTCTCGCGTGGTTCTCTTGTAGGTGTTATTGCTTCGGATGTGTATGAACATGTATCCCGTGCACTTTTGATACCTTGAACGCTTATCACCGGTTTACTCTTATTGTATAGCTGCAGTACTTGAAGTTTTCCGTAGTATTTCTTTAGCTCGTAGTGCTCGTCGGATTCTATATCCGTTTGGCAGTTTCTACACCATTTACTGCATTCTCTTACACCTTTCCTAGATATCATGAGAAGTAGGGCTTTACAGCTTTCTTTTGCCATGAGAAGTAGGAATAGAGATGCATGATGGGGCTTCTATAGTTGGAGCATGTTCAGGAACCCCGCTGGTTTATTTAAAGACCCGTTTAGGACGCTTCTGTTTGCTGTTTGCTAATTGTCTTTGGTTTGTTTAAAGTCCTCATCTGTGCATAGGGATACGCTTTCCATTGTGAGTTTACAATTTTGCTTGCATAGGTCAGAAGTGGTTAGGACACCCGACGTGGAACCACCAAGAAAAGTCCCTCTTTATATATTTCCTGCTATCAAGTCATTGATATATGGGCAAGCGGAAAGGGTATGCAGTTGTCTCCCGCCGTTCTAGTCCGTGTCTTGTATGGTGCACATGAATCTTGTTACTATTCCTATCGAGTCGATCATAAAAGTGGCCAGAGTTCCATATTCTGACTCTCCACTCATTCCTGGGGTTCACATTTACTGTAGAACTCGCATCATTTGCTCTGTGGGCTATGCATGCAATTGTTTGACATTTATTTGTGCATTGCATTGCTTGTGTGCTTCAAATCACTTATTTGCTTCATCCCGTTGCATTCCTTGGTTCTACAACCAAGACGGATATAAGATAGCTTTCCCTAGGACCGCTTAGGATAGCTCTCGAGCCTATACATTAGGTTTTACATCCTTTGCATATTGACATAGGTAGAGATTCCCTTACACACCAACCATAGGTCCAATATTTACATGACAACATTAAGGCTCGTACTAGTTAGTCTTCCATTTTGTTTTGCTAGTTCTTTTTGCATCCTTACATGTTTTGCTAGTTCTTTTGAAAACAAAACACTTAATAATGGTTTGAACTCTTTTCTCAAGGTAAAAGAAACCAACTAAGACAAACTCTTTTTCGCCTACGGGCGCATTTTTCTTTTGTGTTTAAAACCTTTTTCATAAGTAAAAAACACAAAACCCACCAAAACAAGTGATCAGAACTATGGGGCTCTGACTTTTCCATTGCACGTGGGAATACGTAGGTATCTTGTCGCGGGGCTCGATCGAGCACAACTTGTAAATATTTCCTTCTTTTCCCCGTGGTTTCTTTATTTTCCTTTTTCCTTTTAATACATTGTAGCATTTGAGCATAAATAGATATAACACACCTTTTAGCTAGAAGATAGAAGTGGGTACCGTAGAGTACTACGGGCATGTGGAGTGTTAATCCCTTCCCTTCGCGTAACTAACTCCCTTACCTAGATTCTTTCGATCTCTCGTTCGTAGGACCGCGATTTCTCCCCTTCAGGTTTACTCGATGTTTTACTTTCTCCTCCGCGAGATAAAAGACGTTTGATGGCGACTCCATTGATACATCCCTATCAGTCGGAAGTTCAGCCGGGTGGTTTCAATTGGCGACTCCACTGGGGACAATTGACATACTGCTGGTCCGTCCAAGAATTGATCCTAGCTTTTATTTTCATGTCTATTGGGCGTTTATCTATTTACTCGCTTTATTGCATCATCCTTTGTATGCTTTGCACTATATTCTATGTGGCATGTTATCGTTTTCCTATATCATGTGCATTGTCTGCTGTTGTGCTGTGATATTTTGGGGTGGGTGTTACAAGAGGTAAAAGGCCCATTACCTAGGCCAGAGACATATAGGATAGACAGATGTTCATGTGAAATCCCTATTTCCTTTGACGCGTGTGAGGACACATGAAATACCACATTCAGCCGAGATTCTCCCGATACTGTCACTGTTCTGCATCCCTTATGCATGGGCAAGGTATTAAACAGAGCATTGTCTACTCTGGGTCCCACTTAGGGACCACCTGTTCTATTTAGAACTACCCGTGATGTGGGGGTGGGAAAAATCATTATCACAGGTACATTGTTCCGATGTTGGTCCGTGTTATTTGGTTCCGTGTTCCATGACCTCTGGTATTTTCTAATGCTATCCGTGTTATCCATATTTAGCTCGACCTTCGGTACTTTCTGGATTTGCGATATTTTCTGATGTTACCCATGGTGTTCAGGTTTGGGCCGAAACTTTAACCGTGTGGTTTGGTTCTGTTATCCGCACAGCAGTGGTTCAATATACAGGATACATGATGACTTATGTGCATTGCATTCATGTTTTCTTTTTCTTATTTCATTTTCTTCACATGCATGTTTGTTTCATTTCCAAGATTGTCTAAACTTTTGAGTCAAGTTGTGGGTCGTTCCTTGGAAGATAGATATTAAGAGAAAAGTTAATCGCCGTCACAACGTGGTTTACAAATTCCACATGCCAAACCTTGATGGTCTTTTCCTGTTAGTTAAGATATCTACTTTAGAGAGCCTTTATATGTTCGCAAAAGACTACGGAAGAATTCTATCTTGTTTGAAGTCTCCTCTCACCGAGCATCAGAAAGATGGATTGTTAGCATTACTTCAATTTTATGACCGCGAGTTGAGGTGTTTCATGTTCCCATATCATCTCATAGCACCAACCTTGGAAGAGTACTGCGCTATTCTGAATATTCTGATACTACATCAAGTTCCTTTTCATCCTGCTATGGAAAAACCTGATAATCATCAGATAGCTGCTTCCCTTTATTTAGGAGAATCTATTGTGAAAGATCATGTTGCCAATAAAGCGAAGGTAGATGGTTCCCATTTGAGTTTCCTGCTGAAAGAAGCTCATATTAAAGCTGACAAGAAAACACTATCTTGGCCTATTGTATCTACGGTTTGGTCTTGTTTCCAAATGAGATCGATTTCATTGACAAGAATTCCATTTCTCTATTCGTTAAAAAGAACCATGTACCGACACTCTTGGGGGATGTCTACCATTCCATCCACTCGAGAAGCTATAAGGGCAAAGTAAGGGTTGTTCATCTTTGTGCACCATTACTGTATCATTGGTTTCGAGGTCTTCTTCCTCAAACTGGTGGATTTGTTGACACTCAGAATACTTCAAGGTGATTACCAAGATTGATGGGACTTTCTGCTAAAGATCTGGATTGGTATAAAAATGCTCTATCCAGGCCTGAGTATAAAGAAGTGATTTCCCGATGCGGAGATTTCCCTAATGTGCCTCTCATTGGCATAAGGGGAGGTATTAACTATAATCCTACTTTTTCCAGAAGACAATTGGGGTATGCCTTGAAGGATCCACCAGAAGAAAGGTATATGAAAGAGACTTTGTATTATGATACGCCCGATGACACAGGGGCAATTCTTAAAGTTATCCAAGCTTAGGGAAGTATCCATACTGAAGGTGTGACATACTTTGGTAAAAAGGATCCTACTGCATACGCACCCTACACCCAATGGATTCTGAAGAAGAATGAAGACTGTTGTTGGCCTTTCGCCATACAGGCTCCTTTGTTTCCTCAAGAGTCTGAAGTGCCTGACGTCGTATCAAAAGGGGATTTTGAGTTGCAACGTGTTCAGAATCGGCATTTGCTTGAAGAAAATGAAACTCTGAAATTAAAACATCACATGATTACTCAAGAGAAGAATCAACTAACTCATGAGCTCAAATACTTCAAAGGAGAAGTTTTTGATGCTGCAAGAAAGAGATCAAGAGTTGAGGATCATCCTACTCCTGCCGCAGATTTTAAGAAGACTGTCCTCGAAGTCAAGGACAGGTATAAGCTTGAAATCTGAGACTTCGAAGCTCTTAAAGTTTCCAAAGCAGAAATGGAAAAGAAGTACAAATCTCAAATGGAAGAGTTAAGGAGGCAAATGCACAATCAGAAGCTGGTGCACGAAACTCAACTTAAGGAGAAGGAGGTTCAGTTGTCTTTCTCTTTTGAAGAGTTGGAGTGTCTCAAAATCCAATTGGGAATGCAAGATGCCGAAGGATTCCCTATGTCTGATTTTTAGATTTTTGCTTTATTTACCTTTTACAGTAAATCACCATCAGGCTTGTTGATGGGATTACTCCTTTTATTGTATGAATTGCAAAACAGATGCTCAGATGTTTGTAGACCTCTTTGTTTTGATTTAGTGATGATTAGACTTTTTGTTGGCTTAACCCTAAAACTTGAGTTAAAGTGTGAAGAATCCTAGAAATGTTCAAATATGTCATTACATGCAAAACATTCATATACGTACATGCCATGCATAACAGGTTTGGAGCGGAACTCTTATCCTTGGCTTCTGCTTTTATTTAGCAGAAAATTGCAAACTTCCACTATTACTTGACTCGGAGCAACGAACAACGACAGGTGGAACAACTTCAAGCAGAAGTAGTAGCAATGAAAGCGCAAATGGAGGCGTAGATTACTCAGTTCATGGAGGTTATCACTAACATGAACCGAGGACAACAAGATTTTAGGGCTTTGGTTGAAAGATCTCGTCCGAAGGATGATCGTCGCAATATGTTTGATGATGCTTATGTGGGACAGCCACGTGTTGAGCATGAGGCACATCATGCTGATTTGGGTGTTAACGACCACCTTCGTGGTCAGGGTCTACATATCAATGGTCGGTTTCTGCCTCCACCACCTACTCCACCACATGGGCCCTATTTCTTTAATGATGGGATGCAGGGGCATCATAATAGGGGTCGTCCTCGTTCCCAAGGTCCAGACGTTGATCAAAATGATGAAGCTTATTCTATAAATAGAAGTGAACTTGATTTCCCAGCTGATGATCAAAGGTACCGTTTGCTTGAAGAGAGGTTAAAAATTGTTGAGGGACAGAAAATGTCAGGTTTGGACTTATCTGATTTGGGGTTGGCACCTAGAGTAAGACTTCCTCCAAAGTTTAAGGTCCCTGTGTTTGACAAGTACAACGGGGCAGCATGTCCAAAAACTCACATTACTGCTTATTTCCGCAAGATAGCGGTGTATACTGAAGATGAAAGGCTTCTCATGCACTTTTTCAAGAGAGTTTTACTATAGCATCTCTAGAATGGTATATGCATATTGAGAGAAGTCACATCAAGACGTGGCGTGATTTGGTGAATTCTTTTATCCAACAATACCAGTTCAACATTGACATGGGTCCGAACCGTACACAGTTGTTGGGTTTGTCTAAGAAATCAGGTCAGACATTCAGGGAATATGCTCAGAAATGGAGAGAACTTGTTGCAAGAGTTCAACCACCCATGGTAGAGCAAGAGATGATTGATATGTTCACCAGCACTCTATCTGCACATTATTATGTTGCATTTAGTACTCTGCAAGTCTTGCTGAGATGGTTCGTTATGGTAAACGAATCGAGAATAGGCTGAAATCTGGGAAGATCCAATATTCTGAGGGAGGAAGTTTCTCTGGTGTGAAGAAAACTTACAGTGGTCATCCCAAGAAATAAAAGGGAGAAGCCAGTGTTGTATATGGTGGTAGAAGTAAAGAATAGGTCAATGCAATGACTATATCTGCTTCTCAGTCACAAGCTCAGCAAGCACCTCGTCAACAGAATTAGAGGCAGCAAGAGAATCTCACTCCTAGGAGGTTTGATGTTGTTCCAATGAGTTATGTTGATTTGTTTACCTATTTGAATGATCTCAAGTTGGTAGTACTGAAGGCTGCATTTGTGCCTCCTCCTCCGGACAAGCATCCCAGAAATTATGATGTCAATGCCAGTTGTGAGTTCCATTCTGGAACATTGGGGCATAATATTGAGAACTGTTACGCGTTTAAATGCAAAGTACAAGACCTGATTGATTCAAAAACTATTGAATTGGAAGCTCGACCACAAAATGTCGGACCTAATGTCACCCAGAACCCGATGTCGCGTCATGCCGGTGGGGTTGTTCAAGCTGTAATGGAAGATGGGGAGGTCCTGAATTTGATAATGGATGTTGACCTGGTAAAGATGCCACTACCTTTTGTTAAGAAATACTTGATCAAGAGAGGTGTTTTCGCTGGTTGTGAAGCTTATTGTGAGAGATGTGAACATTGTTCAAATGGTCGTGCAAGACTGAAGGATAGTATTCATATTTGATTACTATTGGCCAAATGAAATTTGATCGGTTTAATAAGGATAAGAAGGTTAGAATACAAGATGTATTTGTGATTACTATCCCTTATTCTCTTATTATTATATATGCACCAACAAAACCTTTTCTGTTGATAATTACTAAACTCGGTCCCTTGCCATATGAAAGTGACAAAGTTTTGCCATGGCATTATGGGTCGGATGTTTATTATCATGGTGTGAAATAGGAAGATGTCTCCTCCTCTGTTAAGAAGGATGACGTGTTGGATGTTGCTAATGCCGATAATTTTGCTAGAAGTGGTGGTGTGACGAGAAGCGGCTGAATATTCTTTACTCCTATAACATAATCCAATGTAGACGCTTTGGCTAAGGCTAAGGGCAAGCATCCCATGAAGCAAACTGAATTACAAAGTGCCAATCCTGACCTCAAGAAGGAAGTCAAGGAAATTATGAAGTTCATTCGTAAAAGTGATTTTCGGGTGATTGATCAGCTTGCCCAAACGCACGCAAAAATTTCTATCCTCTCTTTGTTGTGAGACTCAGAAGCACATAAGAATGCTTTAATGAAGCTGTTGAGCACCTTCTTCGTGACGCAAGACATATTTGTGGGGCAGTTTGAGAATGTGTGTGCAAGTATTTCAACTAACAATGGATTGGGGTTTACTGATTGTGATCTTCCTCCAGAGGGTCGAAGCCATAATAAAGCGCTGCATATTTCTATGGAATACCGGGGCACTACCTTGTCCTGCGTGTTGGTAGATATTGGTTCCTCTCTGAATGTAATTCCCAAGTCAGTATTGATGAAGATTGACTATGGTGGTCTTGAACTCCGGCCTAGTCATTTGATTGTTAAAGCATTTGATGGTTCCAGGCGTTCTGTCTTTGGAGAGTTGGACCTCCCCATCAAAATCAGCCCCCAGTTGTTCCCTACAATGTTTTTTGTCATGGACATCCAGCCTGCCTACTATTGCTTTTTGGGCAGTCCATTGATTCACAAAGCTGGAGCGGTTACATCAACCCTTCACCAGAAGCTGAAATACCCTGTTGACGAGAAAACTATCACAGTCTGCGCTGAAGAGGAATACATTGTGAGCCACCTTGCTTCTTTCCGGTATATTGAGGTATATGATGAGATTCATGAAACTCCGTTTCAAGGCTTTGAAATAGTTCATATGCTGAAGACCCCTCAACAAAAGGAGATTAAGAAAGACAAGCCGGAATCTTCCATGGTATCCCTAAGAGATGCTAAAGTTGTGGTTGAGGCTGGATGCCCTGAAGGTTAGGGCAATATGTTTGAGGTAGCACCCAAGCATAACAAGTTCGGGTTGGACTTTGACCCTGTTTTGTGACATCGAGATTCTTAAAGCACCCAACTTGGCTACTCTCGTGAGGTTTTCAAGCGCCGACATCAGTCTCGGGTGAAACACCCGGCCGAAAAATCAAAGGATATAACTATATATCAATGAAGTCGCCATCGAACGTTTTTTATCCCGCCAAGAGGGAAAGGTAAACATCGAGTAAACCTGAAACGAAGAAATCACGGTCTTGCGACCGAGAGATCGGGTAAGGAAGTCTGTTACGCGAGGGGAAGGGATTAGCACCCCACACGTCCGTAGTACTCTACCGTATCCGCTTTTACTTTCTATCTAATGGGTGTAAAGGTCTAACTATATTTGTATATGGTATAATGCATGCATAAAGAATAAGAAAAAAAAGGGATAAATAAGAGAATAAAGGAAAACACGGAGAAAAGAAGAAAATATTTACAAAGGTTGCTCGATCTAGCCCCGCGACAGGATGCCTACGTATTCCCTCGTGCAATGGGAAAGTCAGAGCGCCGTAGTTCGGCTCACTTTGTTTTGGTTGGTTTGTGTTTTTTAAATTAGCAGACGAGACAGCAAACGATGACGAAACACCTCCATGATGACAAAACATCAGCTATAGACGGGATGATGAAACATCGGCAGACGGGATGACGAATCATCAGCAAACGAGATGATGAAACATGAAAGGATGAGATGGCGAAACATCAGAGGATGAGATGGCGAAACATCAGCAACAGGACGACGAAACATCTTAGACTAATTGGTTTGTATCTTTTACTTTGGAAAAAAGTTTTAGATTATTAGAATGTTTTAATGCACTTGACAAAACAAGATTTTAATTTTAAGGATGCAAAAGGATAAAGGTAAAATGGCTAAGGGAAACTAACTTATTCCTAATCCTAATGTTATCATACAAAGTTAATCCTAGGTTATGGATATAAACAAGGGGATGATCTGCCTAAAGTTATCATGCATGGATGCCTAACTTAATGTCTAAACTCGAAAACCAACTTAATCGAGCAAAACCTAAGGGGAACCTATAAAATCAATCATCTTGGTTGGGAAACCAAGTGAGAAGAGGGGTAGAATCAAGTAAAGTGCTTTGGCAAAAGCACACAAACCAAGCACTAACAAGTGCTAAAAAAGAAAGAAGAAGAAGAAAGAAGAAGATGTAGTGAAATTTGAGTGAATTATGCTCATGAAAAGTGTCATGTGAAGTGAGGTCAGTAGACAAAACATTCATTTACAAAGTTATGCAAAACTTTAACAAACATCAAACATCGTTATAAACACTCACAAACAAGTTAATTCACAAACTAGGTCGAAACTAATTCTAAAAGCATGCAAAGAACTAATTGCGCAAAGCGTTAGACTTGGGTGAAGTTAATAGAAAATTAAAGAATAAAATGACATACAAGTCAGTAGCTAATCAAGTTAATGTTCATTCATCATGCAAAATAAACCACAAAGATTCAAGAGCAAAAATCTACCAAGAAGTGCACATACATGCAACAAACGCTTGTGGTGAAGTGCATCTCAGTGTGTGGGATTCATGTTATGAAAAGAAGGTGTCAAGATGAAGAGACTACAGTACCAACATCATATGAATGAATTAATAACCAAATCTTAAAATAAATATCATGAAGATGCAATTACAACATTGATGCGAAAACTAGTTAAAGTGCTTAGCCTAAGAGGTGTTTACAATCTAAAACAAACCATGGAAAGGCAAAGATGAAGAGAAATGAGTCAAGCAATATTAAAATACACAAGTTACAGTAGAAAACATGTTATTTCATCAACAAAATCACTTAAACATGCATTCAAATAATTCAAAAGCAAAACACTCAAGAGAAATGCATTCGATTCGTGCAAGTGCGAGTAGACATGTGCATGCATGTGTGTGTTTGTACTTGTGTGTGCATGTGCTAAGTGTCAAATAGTGTTGGGATAAGAGATGATGATGTATGGTGAAAATATACTCAAGTTATACATTATCAAGTCATAAGATGCTTCAAATTGCACGCATACAACATCTACACAAAAACTAGTTAAAGGTTTAACCTAGAATGCAACTAAAGATGGAATGAAGCATGGATAATGCATGAATGCAAAGGAATGAAACTCATAGCATACAAAGATGTGGAAGGCATTAGATAGCATGGTATAATTCATGATTATCATGTACATTCTCATCATTTACAATGCACAATCAAAAGCAACTAGGAAAGCCTAAACATTCGTCTAGAAATGTGAGGTGAGGTGTGCTTAGATGAATGATTGTGAACATGCCTTGTGGTGACATTTTTGAGTGAATTCAGTGGTGGAAACATAGATATTACATACATGTTCGACACAATCAAACCACAATCATCTCAAAAGAAAATAGAACAAGAACTAATGCAAGAACTAGTCAAGAATTTACCCTAAATATGCACCTAGGAGTCAAATGAAGCATGGCATAGAATTAATGAAAAGGTATGACATTTAGATGATGGAAAATGATAAAACTCAGTAGATATCATGGTAGAAATGCACTCATGTCACACACAATCATCCAAACCTTTACATGAGCAACTTTCAATAAGAGAACATGAATGCGCATACTAGAAATGTGAGATGGAAAGTGTTTGTGTGTATGTCAAAACATGTTTGCGTCAAGTGTTGTGGACAAGTGAGATGGATGACAAGAACATAAACATGTTGCTCACATAAACACAAAACAACTACCAAATATCATGCTTCACAATCATTCATAGTGTAAAGATTAGTAGTGGAAGGGAGTGATCCTAAACCCCTAGAGTTAGTTTTACGTGAGCATACAAGCTAGTGAGTCAATCATGATGAAGAGGCAAGATGAGGAATGAATGTAACACATAAGGTCAGTAGCTTAAGACCTAAGTAAACTACAAACAAAATCAATTCAAACTAAGTAAAAATCTCACACACACAAGTTCATTGAATTAAGATTTGAAAGCATCTAAACTAGACAAGCATTGCACTTAAGAAAAATCAAAACAAAGTGGTTTTAATTAGAAAATTAAAACCATGTGTGACTTTTATCATAAGTTTAACTCAAGATATGATTCAAGAGCAACCAAATGTAGAAGATGAAGCTTCCATACACAAACAAGTCACCTATTTGGTGAACAAAATCATCCAAAGCAAAATACCACCTATCTTAGATCAAACAACATTGATTAAGATTTGTAGGAAGGGAAAGATGTCTTGCATGTCATAGGGTGATGATAGAACCCTCACAAGATGTTTGTCATGAGCTTAAATTAATGTCAATTGAAGTGACATGCCTCAAAAATCATGAACCTATAATCCCTCAAGGTATGTTTCAACCAAACAATAGAAGAAGAAAAAAAGAAAATCTAGCTCTTCTAGATCATCATGATGACATTACAATTGAGTGCAAGTCAATGAATCAAAGAGCCTTGAGTTATTCATTACATAATGTACAAGGTCAGAAGTAAAAATCGAAGATCCAATTGGAATTGGATTGCTAGAACCATGCATGATGCATACAACACAAGTGGTACAACCATAAGCATAAGTTGGTAACATTCTAATCAACAAAAGTTGCATGGGCTTGAGCAAATTAGGGGCTTAAATGAATCAATCAAACTGGAATCAAGGCCCTAAATATGCTATAAGGATGAAATAACGAAATGAGAAGTAAATTCCCAAAGAATTGCATGAATGCATTCCTCACCCTACAATCCATGCACAAGGATGCAACAAGTGAAACAAAAATCAAACTTCTAACTAAATAGGACCAAGATGATCCTTTGAGGTCAAATGTCTCTCAAGTCTTTATAAGACTTTCCTTAAGGTTATCATACCCTTAAACATCAATTACAAACACAAATTATACAAGAACAATGGTCTAAGAAACAAGACATCAACAAATTAGGGTTTTGAGAACCACATAAAACTGTATGCTCAAGGTATCACCCAAATGATTAACATGCAATTTCCAATGAATAAAAACATGTTACACATTACTAGAGCACTCAAATGATCATCACATACTCAAATCTTGGCCTTAAATCATGTCCACAAGCTTCAAATTGAAGCTAGGCTCAATTACATTAGGCCACAAGGTATGTTCACCTTAGAAATTCCACAAAAATAGAAAAATGAAAGATAAAATCCAAGAAAAAATGAAATAAGGAGCTCAAATCCCTTACAAGTCAGGGACATGTCCTTGCTCAAGTTAAAAATCCATGGAAAGGTCAAAACAAAATCAAGAAGTCAACACTAATTTACCTTTCATGCTTATATGACCAATAAACAAGAAAAATTTGGATAAAATGTAAAAGTCAAAAGTAAAAATCTATAAAAATCAGAAACAGTGACCTAACACCCTAAACATGGTCAAAAATATTTTTGGCTTTGTTTATTTTCAAGGAAAAATGGTAAAAGCAAATAAAATGCTAAATGGATAATGCAAATCATGTATTTAATGCAAAAAATTGATTTAATCATGAAAAAATGACAAAATCATAAAATGAAAATCATAAATGTATGATGTATGATTTAAGTGAACTAAAATATTTTTTATTCATTTTTTATATGCATGAAAGTATTTTTAACAATTTAAATATGCATGAAATGCAATATGATGCATGAAATCATTTAAATATGGAAAAAATGCAAGAATGATGAAATAAAATTCAGAAATGCATGGTGCATGATTTAAATGTACCATAATATTTTTTATGTATTTTTTACATGCATGGAAGTATTTTTAACAATTTAAATATGCATGAAATGTAATATAATGCATGAATTTATTTAATTATGCAAAAATTCTAAAATTCTAAAATAAAATTCAAAAACTCAAAGTTAATCCTTTGGAGGATTCAAAATATTTTTTGTGGAATTGTTTAACATGAGAAAGTATTTTTTAGGAATTTTCCAATTGAAATGCAATTAATTGATCTCAGAATTTATTTAATTGGTCAAAACATTTTAAAAATTTGGAAAAAATTCCACAAAATATTTAAAGTCATCATGAGTCTATGGTATTTTTTTGTAATTTTTTGATGATTTTTGGATACAAAATAAATTGATGCAAGATGCTAATCACAAAATAATTAAAATGAAAATTCAAAAAATGCATGGACCAATCAGATGATGCCACGCATCATCTTCAACCTCCAGCCAGCCCTAAAATGCGTATATCATGCAGTTCCAAGCAAGCTACTTCTAACAATCGTATCTCACTCATTTCTCAACCAAATTAAGTGATTCAATGCTATAAATGAAGATCACATGGCAAGCTACAACACACAACTTGTAAAAAATCAAATGATCCACCATACATCAAGAAATCAGAGCAAGAAAATCATCCAAATCCGGATTTTTAGAACTTCATGCCATGCAATATGCTTCAAAAACATATGCAATTATACATCAAACCTAGTGTTTGGCCAGCTAACCACGCATGTATAAGCTCAAATTCATCAATTGCAAGCTAGAAAACCATATTTGAAGTTTGAATGTTACCTCTTGATTTGGAAAATAAATCCAAATATGCCTCTGGATTTGAAGAGAAAATACCAAAATCTTGCTCTTGATGCTTCAATGAGATGATAATGATGATGAAAATCTCCTTCAAAACACGAATTGCAGCTATTCAAAGTATGAGAAAACGTGAAAATGCATAGGAATTTTTTGGATCTGAAAACGAGAGAGGGAGAGAGAGAGAGAGAGAGAGAGAGAGAGAGAGAGAGCTCTTTTGCACAAATGAAGCTTCTAACTTATAATGTGCCCATAATCAAGAGGGTACATCAGTCTTTTATCAATAAATTCGTTGGGAGCATAAAATGATAAAAATGGCATCTTTTGAGTTCTTGCGTTTTATGCTTCTTCATACACTTATTAGCTGCATTTTGATGAGCTGGATGAGTGGTGAAAGATATGCTCACGTGATTTATTCCTCAACCTTGCTTGATATGGCAAAAATAAAGTTGGTGCATGGCATGAGTGTGAGGAAAATGTGCTCAAATTATTTGGCTTGTTATGGCAAAGAAACTTGCTGGCAGTGCTTGCTTCGAGCCGTGGCATTGCTTGCTTAAAACAAACTTGTAAAATCAACATAAAAAATGCACAAACATACCTCTACACAAAACAGCCTTGCATCACCTTTTTCTCCTCCAATTTTCTCACAAATGGCTCGTGCATTTCTTGGCCTTTTGAGGCATATCAATAACTCTTAGAATGAGGATTAAAACAAGATTTGGTTCACTGAAAATGGAGAAAAAATGAGTGAGATATGATCATTTGAAGTTGTGCACAATCAAAGCAAAATCTGGGCAGCCACGCGCGCATTCTAGCTTGCATGGGCATGCATGGAATCAGCCTCATGACCTCAACTTGTGAGCTTTGTAACTTACTCAATTTTGAACCAAATGATGTGATTCAAAGTTCCAATTAAAGGCCTCATGGCATACTTCAAAATGAACGAAGTGGTTTTCAAAAATTCCATCTAAATCAAGAGATATAAGCCTCAACATTATGCCCACCACCTGTTTGTGAAAAAATACTCAAAGAAAATGCCCAGAAAATGCTTGCTTGCCCAGCCTTGGTCAAAACTTGTGCATGAAGCTTCTAACTCAAATATCTCTCAAATGGTGCATTTTTGAGAAATTTTAGACATTGGAAATCTTGTAGGATTTTTTACCAGCTTTCCAGAAATGTATGGTATACAACCATTGGATAAAAATTGAGAAAGTTATGATGTGTCAAAGTTCCATAGGGTGGACACTTAGAAAAAATTCAAACTTCAAATAACTTCAAGAGCAAGTTAACCCTAATTTCCTCAACTTTCTTGATTCAATGATGAATTTGGTCATGAAAAATGAAAATGTGACATTTGAATTGATGGTTGACCAAAAGTCCACTTGGTCAACTCCTGACTTTGACTGATTTTGACCAAAATGACTATTTTGCCCCTTGTGATCAATTGACTCGCCTTTGCTCAAAATTGAGCCTCAATATTTCACTCATAGATGTCCAACAACATATAGAAACAATTGAAATCAAGTTTGAATGAAAAATCTGAAGAAATCCTGATTTTACTCAAAACCCTAATTTTGTTCCATGTGTTAGGAGATAACCAATCAAGCTTCAAAACCTCAAATCTTCTGAATATGTTGAGCAATACTTTGAACCATGACAACTCAAATGATAATAATAAGGTAATACTTCAATAAATTGACTCATCCAAGCTTCAAACTTCACAGAGGGCCAAAACCCTAATTTCATCAGATGAGTGCCACAGATGAATTCCTCACCAACTCTTTGTAAAACTTCAACTTTTGAGGAACCAATGAGGCATATGGGATGTCTTGAGGTATAATACATCATTGTGACTTGAAATATTCACAGACATGAGAATTCGGAATTCCTTCAGAAGGGTATGCTAACACAATCAACCTCCTTAGCTTGTAGAGATCTTGAGAACCCAAAGAGCTTGGATCCTATCATGAGGTATGAATGCAATGCAATATGATGTTTGTGATGAAACATAAGACTAAATCAAGAGGGTAAATTTTGGGGTGCAACATCGGGCAAGCAAATGCAATTGATGATTCAGACAACGAATTTGACATTGACAAGTGGATCCGCCTCAGTGTCCCTGGCATGGAGTTGAATAACTGGACTTCGGAAGACTGCGTCCCAGTCACGATGGTCAAAGAGTAATTTCCTTTTGTTTCTATTATCATGCAAATAATTCACGTGCTCTGCCCAAGTCACAGTGAATCATATGTAGGGCCACCATGTTTGCATTTGTAGCTTTTTACCATGAAATAAAAGAACGTCTTTTCATTCAAATGTTTTGTTGCCTTTCCTTCTATTTTACATCACAATTTTAAAACTTAAAATGGCAATGCTTTGTTTTTATTTTTATCATCTAAAAACAACTAAAATAAGCATTACAATCAATCATGCAGATATAATCACACACTCTTAATGGATCCCTTTGATAACGACTATGCTATCACTCTTTATGACTTTGATAATCCGATCAACCAAGCCGAAGAAGAAGGTGAGGAAGATTGTGAACTCCCTGAAGAGCTAGAAAGAATGTTAAAGCAAGAGGAAAAGGTCATTCAACCGCATTAGGAAGAGATTGAGAAAGTGAATCTGGGCAATTCTGATGTGACTAGAGAGGTTAAAGTCGGGGCTGCTTTAGAAGACAATTTGAAGCAAAGACTGATTGAATTACTCCGAGAGTATTCAGATATCTTCGCCTGGTCTTACGAAGACATGCCTAGGTTGGATACCGATATTGTTGTGCACAAGCTACCTTTGAAAGAAGACTGTCCTCCTGTTAAGCAAAAGCTTCGAAGAACTCATCATGAGATGTCTAAGAAGTTCAAAGAGGAAGTTCAGAAACAGCTTGATGCAGGATTTTTGAAAGTCATTTCTTATCCTCCATGGGTTGCTAACATTGTTCTTGTGGCCAAGAAAGACGGCAAGGTTAGGATATGTGTGGACTATAGGGAGATCGTACGTCGAACGTACACTTGTTCGGATTCAGTCTCAATCTAAATTTTCTTAATTTGTCAAACAACTTTTGTAGATGTACCAGATGCTCTTCTTCATCTTGATATTTTGTAATCATGTCATCGACATACACTTCAATCTCCTTATGAATCATGTCATGAAAAAGAGTTACCATTGCACGCTAGTACGTTGCCCCAGGATTTTTCAATCCAAAAGGCATTACTTTGTAGCAGAAAGTCCCCCACGGGGTGATGAAAGTTGTTTTAGCCATGTCTTCCAATGCCATCTTGATCTGATTGTACCTGGAGAAACCATCCATGAATGAAAAAAAAAATTGCATGAGCCATGTTGTCCATCAATATGTCAATATAGGGAAGCAGAAAATAGTCCTTCAGACTGGCTCTGTTCAGATCTCTATAATTTAGACACATTCTAACTTTGTCGTCTTTCTTGGGCACCGGCACGATGTTAGCAACCCATGGAGGATAAGAGATGACATTCAAAAACCCTGCATCAAGCTATTTTTGGACTTCCTCTTTGATCTTCTTAGACATCTCAGAATGAGTTCTTTGAAGCTTTTCCTTAACAGGAGGGCAGCCTTCGTTCAATGGCAGCTTGTGCACAACAATATCGGTATCCAACCCAGGCATGTCTTCGTAAGACCAAGCAAAGATATCTGAATACTCTCGGAGCAGTTCAATTAGTCTTTACTTCACACTGTCTTCTAAAGCAGCCCCAATTTTAACCTCTCTAATCACATCAGCATTGCCTAGATTTACTTTCTCGATCTCTTCCTGATGCGGTTGGATAACCTTTTCCTCTTGTCTTAACATTCTTGTTAACTCTTTAGGAAGTTCATAATCTTCCTCACCTTCTTCTTTGGCTTGGTTGATCGGATTATCAAAGTCATAAAGAGTGATAGCAGAGGCGTTACCGAAGGGGCCCATTAAGAGTATGGGATTATATCTACATGATTGATTTTATGCTTATTTTAGTTTTCTTTTTTTAGATGATAAAAAGAAAAATAAAGCATTGTCATTTTGCATTTTAAAATTATGATGTAAAGTAGAAGAATAGGGAACAAAATATTTGAATGAAAAGACGTTCTTTATTTAATGGTAAAACAAAACTGCAAATGCAAACATGGTGACCCTACATATGATTCATTGTGCCTTGGGCAGAGCACAAGAATTATTTTGCATGATAACATAATTAGAAGAAAATTAATCTTTGACTATCATGACTGGGACACAGTCTTCCAAAGCCCAGATATTCAGTTTCGCACCAGGGACACTGGGGCGGATCCACTTGTCAATATCAAATTCATTGTCAAAGTCATCAACTGCATTTGCTTGTCCAGGATTGACGTCGGCACTTGAAAAATTCACAGGAGTAACCAAGTTGGGTGCCTTGAGAATTTGACGATGCAAAACAGGGTCAAAGCACAACTCGAACTTGTTGAATTTGGGCATAACCTCTACCACACTGCCCCAGCCTTCAGGGCATCCAGCCTCAACCACCGCTTTAGCATCTTTCAAGGATACCATGGAAGATTCCGGCTTTCCTTTCTTAACTTCTTTTCATTGAGGGGTCTTCAATATATGAATGGTCTCAAATCCTTGAAACGGGGTTTCATGAATCTCACCATCAATCTCGACATACTGGAATGAAGCGAGGTGACTCGCAATATACTCCTCTTCAGCGTAGACCGTGATAGTTTTCCCTTTAACAGGGTATTTCAGCTTCTGATGAAGGGTGGATGTAACCACTCCAGCTTTGTGAATCCATGGACGGCCTAAGAGGCAACAGTAGGCAGGTTGGATGTCCATGACGAAAAACATTGTAGTGAACAGCTGGGGACCCATTTTGATGGAAAGGTCCAACTCTCCGAAGACAAAACGTCTCGACCCATCAAATGCTTTAACAATCAAGTCACTAGGTCGGAGTTCAAGACCACCATAGTCGATCTCCATCAATGCTGATTTAGGAATTACATTCAAAGAAGAACCAGTATCCACCAAAACACGGGACAAGGTAGTGCCCCCGCATTCCATGGAAATATGCAGCGCTTTGTTATGGTTTTGACCCTCTAGCGGAAGATCGAAATCAGTAAAACCCAAACCATTGCTAGCTGAAATACTTGCACATATGTTCTCAAACGTCCCCACGGATATCTCTTGCGGCATAAAAGCAGTGCTCAACAGCTTCATTAAGGCATTCTTGTGTGCCTCAAAATCTCGCAACAAAGAGAGGACATAAATTTTAGCGGGTGTCTGGGCAAGCTGATCAATCACTCGAAAATCACTATTGCGAATAAACTTCATAATTTCCTCAACATCCTTCTCCAGGTTAGGATTGGCACTTTGCAGTTCAGATTACTTTGTCGGATGCTTGACCTTGGCTTTTGCTAAAGCATTTGCATTGGATTGTGTTACAGGAGCAGAGAATATTCGATCGCCTCTCGTCATACCACTACTACCAGCAAAGTTATCAGTATAAAGTGACAACTAATTCGTCATCCTTCTTGGCAGAGGAGGAGACACCTTCCTATTTTACACCATGATAATAAACATCTGACCCATAATGCATGGCACAGCTTTGTCACTTTCATACGGTAGGGGACCAGGTTTGGTGATGGCCAATGGAACATGCTTTGTTGGTGCAGATATAACAATCAGAGTGTAAGGGTTAGAAATCACAGATACATCTTGTATTCCAACCTTCTTATCCTTCTTAATCCGATCAAACTGCAATTGGCCACTAGTAATCAGATATTGAATACCGTCTTTCAATCTTGCACAACCATTTGAACAATGTTTACATCTCTCACAACCAGCGAAAACGCCTCTCTTGCTCAAGTATGCTTTAACAAAAAGGTAGTGGTGTTTTTACCAAGTCAACATCCATCACCAAATTCAGGACTTCCCCATCTTCCATTATGGCTTGAACAACCCCACTGGCATGTCGTGGCATCGAGTTTTGGGTAACATTAGGCCTGACCTGTTGTGGTTGAGCTTCTAATTTAATGGTTTTTGAATCAATCAAGTCTTGTACTTTGCATTTGAACGCGTAACAGTTCTCAATATTATGCCCCATTGTGCCAGAATGGAACTCACAACTAGCATTGACATCATAGTTCCTATGACGCTTATTTGGAGGAGGAGGTGGAAATGTAGCCTTTAGGACTACTATCTTGAGATCAGTCAATCGGGTAAATAAATCAGCATAACTCATCGAAACGACATCAAACCTTTTAGGAGTGCGATTATCTTGTTGCCTTTGGTTTTGTTGACGGGGTACTTGCTGAGCTTGCGATTGAGGAGCAGAAATAGTCAAGAAATTGACTTGTTTATTGCTCCTGCCTCCATATACAACATTGGCTTCTCCCTTCTCTTTCTTGGGATGACTGTTGTAAGATTTATTCGCACCGGAGGAACTTGCTCCCGCAGCATAATGGATCTTTCCATATTTCAGCCCATTCTCGATTCGCTCACCATAACGAACCATCTCAGCAAAACTAGCGGAAGTACTACAAGCAACATAATAATGTCCAAATAGAATGTTGGTAAACATATCGTTCATCTCCCACTCCATCATGGGTGGCTGAACTCTGGAAGCAAGCTCTCTCCACTTTTGAGCGTACTCTTTAATCGTCTCACCCGACTTCTAAGATAAACTCAACAACTGTGTACGATTCGGAGCCATGTCAATGTTGAATTGGTATTGTTGGATAAAATCATCCACCAGGTCACGCCATGTCCTAACGTGGTTTCTCTCAAGATGCATGTACCATTCTAGAGATGCTCCAATCAAACTTTCATAAAAAACGTGCATGAGAAGCCTTTTCATCTTCAGTGTATACAGCCATCTTGCGGAAATAGGCAGTAATGTGATTTTTTGGACACGTCGCCCCATTGTACTTATCAAATACAGGGACTTTAAACTTTGAAGGAAGTCTCGGTCTAGGTGCCAACCCCAAATCAGATAAACCCAACCCTGACATTTCTGTCCCTCAACAGCTTTCAACCTTTCTTCGAGAAAATGGTACCTTTGATCATCAGCTAGGAAGTTAACTTCACTAACATTCATAGAATAAGCTTCATCGTTCTAATCAACGTCTGGACCTTGGGAACGAGGACGACTCATGATACGATGCCGCTGCATCCCATAGTCAAAAAAGTAAGGCCCATGTGGTGGAGTAGGAGGTGGAGGCGGAAACCGACCATTGAGGTGTAGACCCTGACCATGAAGATGGTCATTAACACCCAAATTAGCATTATGTGCCTCATGCTCAACATGTGGTTGTCCCACAGAAAAGTCATCAAACGGATTACGACGGTCACCCTCTGGATGAGATCTTTCAACTAAGGCCCTCAACTCTTGTTGTCCTCGGTTCATGTTAGTGGTTATTTCCATGAACTGAGTCATCTGCGCCTTCATTGCTGCCACTTTTGCTTGAAGTTGTTCCATCTGTCGTCGTTTATTGCTCTGAGTCGGGTAATGATGGAAGTTTGCAATTTTCTGCTAAATAAAAGCAGAAGTCGGGGATAAGAACTCCGATCAAAACCTATTATATAGGACTCACGTATGAATGCAACCTAATAATGCATAAAATGATCATTTCCAGGATGTTCCTGTAGTTTCTTATCAAGCATCAAATAATGAAAGGATAGTTGACAACAAAATCAGGACCAAATGCACGATCAAATTGAGAATCAAGTGCTCATTGCATAAATGGAAATAAGAGTTCATACAGAAATCCAACAATCAGAGAGATAATGCAAATACAATGTCAAAAGAATCCCATCCAACAAGCCTGGAGGTGATTCGTCACAAATCAGATACAAGTATCATCAAATGGTGTTCGCATCAGTCGAATAAGAAACCACACGTGCTTGAAGCTCTTGGATCTCAGTAGTCAACTTTGACAAGTGGATGTCTCGGCCTCAGAGCATAGCATGTATTGCATATCCCTCATCCCTAGACGTCTGCAACTGAAACTTGAGCTCTTCAACCTCCTCGGAAAAAGTAACCATCTGCTCTTGTCGACTTCGGACTTCAGCTTCAAGTTGTTTCTTTTGTCTGAGGGATTCTTTGGCATCATATTCTTCTTTACTAAGTTGTTTCTTCAGAACCTGGATCTCTTTGTCATGCTTTACTTTCGAATTCCTGTTGACCATTTGCAAGTTTTCCAATATTTCTTGTGTCTTGGTAAGCTCCCTAGATAACTGCTCAGAAGATGAGGAAATACTGCTCCTAGCCCTCTTGGTTTTCTCAAGCAAATTGTAATCAATCAGAACTCGGTCCTTTGTTCCATTTCAACAGACAGTTTCTACTTGTCTTGCAAGGCGAATGCTTAGTCCATATCTTGAGCTTGCAGCTACAGTTTCAAAGATAAATTCTCTGCTTGGAGTTGTTCGTAAAGCTCGGGATGCATAAAACCTGGCATAGAAGCAACAGGTGTTGAAGAAGATGAAGGAATATCCAGTGCAGGGTCATCAATTATATCCCCAGGTTCAGGATACAATGGTGCTTCTCTTTTGAAAGGTAGCAGGATCTTGGTAACTCGATTTTTCAACCAAATCACATAAGAGTCAAGTGCATAATTCCCTTTTTGGCCAAAGTAACTCGTTCTTTTTCTATGAAGCGAACGCCATACGGCAATAACCCATTTCATCATAACCGGATCAGTTCCTTTTGCAAAGAAGATTTTTTCTGTTATTTGACGCTTAGAAGGTTCTTCGGTCAAAGGATATCCCAACTGACGGCGAGCAAGAGCTGGAATACAGTTAATGCATCCTTTAGTCCCCATAAGCGGCAAGTTTGTAAACTCTCCACACCCGACAATGATTTTGGCTTAGTTGGACATTGTGTTCCACACTATATCATAGGATGTGAGTGCCATGATCCGATTAGACCACTTCAGGAATCGATCAACAAAAGCTCATTTCTTTGGCAAGTGCGTCATGTACCATTGGTATAATAAAGGTATGCAATAGGTGACACCTCCTTTTCTACCATGGCGAGAATGGATAGCAAAATATGTATCAGCCAAAATAGTTGGAACCGGGTTATCATTCATGAACACTGAGATAACAGCAAGGTCCACAAATTTCTCTACAACGGGGAATATCACGGTACCATAGATCATGGTGGCCAAGACCCGTACAAGAAGCTCCCCAATTACCCTCCTCAGCAAACTTATCGGCTTTGGACAGAAGAAACCCCAAAGGGAGTCCACTGGTGCAATATTTTGAAAACCAACTAGCTCTCACTTCCTAACACGCAAGTCTAGAGCCTTAGCAATAGCTTTGTAATTAGGAATATCGGGCACCTGGGTAAATGGCATACTGTCTGTAATGTTGATACCAAGGAGATGAGAGTACTCCTCAAGAGTAGGCGCTAATTGATAACCCTGGAAAGTGAAACACCTGAGCTATTTGTCATAAAACTGAAGTAGAGGCTGCATGGCGAAGAACTCGTAATCTTCCATTAGCAATGCCAGAATGTTCCCATAGTTCTCTCTAAAAAAACTTTTTACTCAGACCTTGTACAAGGGCACCTCTGACTCTTACTTCAAATATATCAAACGAGCATAATGATACACGGATGACTTCTTGAGAACCTCGGTGTTGGCTTGATTGTTGCTATCCATCCGAGATGCTTGACAGCAAAGTGCAAAAAGTCCTGGAAATGATATGCATGCAGGGTTAGATAATAAAGCATTTTTCTAACATCTCTTTTAGAAAGTAAATATGTTATGATGCAAAGTGCATGGTGCATTGCTCATGGGTTTACTACTTCCATGACATTGCAAGAACTGATGTATCATTCTGATCTAGTCTGAGAAAAAGGAGATCGTGAACAGAGTAACGACTAGAAAATATCACTGGGTGAGAACCAATAGTCACCAACAGAAAATACCAAGTCACCATTAGTATCAAGTCACCAACAGTCACCAACGGTACCTATAATAATCATGATCCCGCCCTAACTCACGGGTGATACTAAAGGCTTGGGTCAAGTCAAGGTAACTCGAGGGTCAAGTCTGCCTAGGGAAACTAACATCGTAACACCTACGTGATGATGATAACACCCTGATTGCACCTCCCCTTAAGCGTGGATGGCATAACAGTCTACAAGATCTCACATTCGTAGCCTATCATGTTCCACTCTAGTCCTAGGTGTCCTATATGTCTCTCGATCGGGGTATGGGGCATTTTACCTCTTATAACAACCCACTCATCAAGAAACATATCACAACACAACAGTCAGCCAATATATGAAAACAGTAAAGATGCCACATAGAATTCAATGCAAACATTCAAAGGATTATGCGATAAAGCGAGTAAATATATAAACACCCAATAGACATTAAAATAAAATCCAGGATCAACTCTTGGACGGACCAATAATAGGTCAACTGTCCCCAGTAGAGTCACCAGCTGAAATCACTCGGCTGAACTTTCGACTGATAGGATGTATCAATGGAGTTGCCATCGAACATCTTTTATCTTGTGAAGAAGAAAGGAAAACATCGAGTAAACCTGAGAAGGAAGAAACCACGGTCTTACGACCAAGATATCTAGGTAAGGGAGTTTGTTATGCGAGGGGAATGTATTAGCACCCCATAAGTCTATAGTAATCTATGTTATCCATTTTTCTAGCTAAGGGGTGTGTTTATATCTATTTATGCTTAATCGCTACAATGCATGAGAAAGAAAAGGAAAATAAAGAAACCACGGGGAAAAGAAGGAAGTTTTTACAAGTTGTGCTCGATCGAGCCCCGTGATAAGATGCATACTTATTCCCTCGTGCAATGGGAAAGTCAGAGCGTCGTAGTTTGGCTCACTTGTTTTGTTGGGTTTGTGTTTTTTACTTATGAAAAAGGTTTTAAACACAAAAAAATGTGCCCGTAGGGAGAAAAGAGTTTGTCTTGGTTGTTTGCTTTTACCTTTAAGAAAGGAGTTCAAACCATTATTAAGTATTTTGTTTTCAAATGAAAAATAAAGCAAGTTTTAATTACATGCAAGGATGCAAAAAGAAACTAGCAAAACAAAAGGGAGACTAAACTAGTACTAGTCCTAATGTTACCATGCATAGACTGGACCTATGGTTGAGGATGTAAGGGAATCTCTACCTATGTCAACATGTCAAGGATGTAAATCCTAATGTCTAGGCTCAAGAGCTATCTTAACCGAGCGGTCCTAAGGGAAAGCTATCTTATATCTATCTTGGTTGTAAAACCTAGGGATGCAAGGGGATGAAGCAATCAAGTGCTTTGGCAAAAGCACACAAGCAATAAAATGCACAAATAAATGGCATAGAACCGCAGGAAAAGGAGGATGTCCCATAGCCTATAACAGCAAATCGAGGGCCGAAAGCAACTAGGAACCAACACATTCTGATTCTCGTGAGTGGTATCACCGCATGACATGAATTGTCAAGTGTGACGAGAAAATGATGCGAGTTCATCAGTAAATACGAACCCCAGGAAAGCGTGGAGAGTCAGAATAGGGAACTCTTGCCACTTTATTATTATTGACTCGATAAAGGAAGCAACATGATTCGCATGTGCTGAGCTGACACGGACTAGAACTGTGCGGGGGTCGATTGCATACCCTTTCCGCGTGCCCATCATATCATCATGACTCGATAGTAGGAAATGTAAAAAGCAGGACTTTGCTTGGTGGTGCCACGTCGGGTTGCCTAACCACTTTGACCTATGCAAGCACAAATATAAACACTTACTAAGAATGGCCTCCCTATGCATAGATGATGACTTTAAATGTAACCAAGCACAAGCAGCATACAGAAGCGCCCTAAACGGGTATTTAAATAAACTAGAGGGGTTCCTGAACATGCTCCAACTACAGAAGCCCCATCATGCATCTCTATTCCTACTTCTCATGGCAAAAGAAAAGCTGTAAAGCCCTACTTCTCATGATATCTAGGAAAGATGTAAGAGAATGCAATAAAATAGTGTAGAAACTACCAAACGGATATCAAAATTTGAAGAGCACTGCGAGCTAAAGAATACTCTAGAAAACTTCAAGTACTGCAGCCACGTAATAAGAGTAAACTGGTGAGAAATACTCAAGGTATCAAAAACAAGCGGAATACGTGTTCATATGCATCCAAAGTAATAACACCTACAAGAGAGGATAAATTCCAACAAACAGACAATAGAATGTACGCGTATGCGCACAAGCTAAGGAACGTGTGTATACACATTTCGATCAAGTGTACCTACAAGAAAACCACACAAGCAAACAAATAAAATATACGCGTATGCGCACAAGCCAAAGAACATCTGTATACACATTCCAATCAAGGTGTACCTGCAAGAAAACCACGCAAGTAGACAATAGAATGTATGTGTATGCGCACAAGCCAAGGAACATGTATATACACATTCCAATCAAGGTGTACCTGCAAGAACAGTGTAAGACCGAAAAAGTAGATAGTAAAATATACACGTATGTGTACAAATGCGAAACACTTGCAAGAAGGGAGTTAGACCCAAAAAGCAGACAATAGAATGTATACGTGGGTATACAAGCGTAAAACACCTGCAAAAAGGGAATTAGAGTAAAAAAGAAGACAATAAGATGTACACGTATGTGTAAAAATGCGAAACACCTGCAAGAAGGAAGTTAGACCCAAAAAAGCAGACAATAAGATGTACACGTATGTGTACAAATGCGAAACACCTGCAAGAAGAGAGTTAGACCCAAAAAGGTAGACAGTAGAATGTACACGTATGTATACTAATGCAAAACACCTGCAAAAACGGAGTACAAACCGAAGAGGCAAGCAGATAGAATGTACACACATGTGTACAAGCGCATAATAAGGGTGCTAGAAGTCTAAATCTCACATGAAAGGAGTCCAAATACCTCGCACATGAAATAAAGTGTCAAAATTAACAAAGCAAGTGGTAGAAATAATGCTACGAATGCAAAACCGATTACAAATATGATTATAATCTAGTATTAGCATGCAAGAAGTGAAATAAAATCGGAAAGGGAAGTCGATTTTCCGAAATCGGGGAGAAAATGTCAACTTCTCAGAATCGATTAAAAATGCATGGTTGCTTGCAAAAAAGTCAACGGTTTCAAAAACGTATGCGCTTTTAATTAATTTCGAGTGGAAGTCGTACTTTTAGAGCATTAAAGTGACGGGGCAGCGGGAGTGTTTGAGCATGTTGTGAGTAAAATTTGGTTCTGAAACCTCCAAAATCGGTTCCGGAACATGTCAAAACATGGGGGATAAATAAGTATTGTTACTTCGGACCTTTGAAGAAAAGTGAGTTCCGGAGTGCAAAAATGACAAAACTAGCTTATGGAATTGCAAAATTCATGTTTTGAATTAAATCCCAACATAAGTTTTTATTTGGTTTTGAAATGTTAGAAGTGTTGGAGTTTATTTCATAACATGTAATCAAAAGCCAAAGCAAAAGAAACATAAGCTATCAACAAGTATGAACAAGTTTAGAGTTGAAAACATGTAGAGAAATGCAAGCAAAATGTATGTACATGTATTGTGTAGTGTGATGTTGTGTTGTGTTTAGGTGAATGCAAATGTGAGTGTATGTGTTATCAAATACAAATGATACATACTTCATGCAATCATTTCCTAAATGCAAATGTAAACATACAAAATGCTAGATGGAATCAAGTATGTGTAATGTGTTTGTGTTGTGGAATCATGTATAAAAAGTGAGTGAAAAGTGTAATTTCCTCATATTTTTAGGCCATAAAATCAAATCACAACATGCTCAATTATTGCAAGTTATCTTACATACAAGTATGTGGACATGTAAAGATGAAAAGGTGTCACAAAATGTGCATCTAAGTGTGTGCATATGAATTATGTACAAGGTGTAGGTGTAGTGCAAACTAGGTGTTGATTCCTACATGTTGACACAATTTTAATACACAAAATAAGTTTCAAATTGACGATTTGATGCATGTCAAAGGGTTTACATATTACTTGATGCATGATCATGTAATTTGTGATGCAAAATGCTCACATCAAGTATCTAAATGCAAATGTAAAGTCACAACACAAGTGTAGGTGTGTATAGTGTGTAGAAAGTTTCACACCGACACCTTTAAGGCTCTAAAAACGAATCAAGATCAATGAATTCGACAAAACAAATGCAATAATCAGAATCCACACGGAATTTGCAAGCAACCTCAATATTCAAATTCAAGAAAATCAACAATTAAAAAATTAATCAAAATAAGCACTTACTTGTACTTGAAGTCTTGTTAAAATTGAAGAGGAATTCCTTGCACTCTTCAAAGAAAATACCGAATTAAGCTCCAATTGATGATAAGAATCGAAATCGGAGGAGGAAACTTGAATTCTTGAGAATTGATGAAAGTTGAAGAGTAGATCTTGATTCTTGTAAAGGAAGCAAAACCTAGCTTGAATTGTTGTGAAAATTGAAGATGCATTGGCTGGAATCGAGTGGAATAGATGAAAACTCGCTGAAAAAGTCGAGAGAAGAGGTGACCAGAGGAGTTCCGATCAAAGAAAAAAGGATTCTAAAAATTCGCACAGGACGCGGCGCGAAGTGATGTTCACGCACGAACGCGCCGAAACAGTAGGCCGGAGAAGGGTGGCACGCGGTGGTTTGCGGTGGTCGCAGAGGCTGAGCTCGGAAATTGCAAAGAGAGGGAAAGTTTTTGTTTAAATTCTGCTTTGTAAGAGTTGAGAGAATTAGAGAGAATTAAGAGTTGATTTGAGACGAAAATTTAGCAAACAAGAGTGTTGTTGTGTTTTGTGAAGGCAAAAATATATTTATAGCCTTGGGAATAGGGCCTCATAGTGCCTTAGATCCATAATTAAGCCCAAATCGCGATTATCCGAATAATTTTCGTAATTAGTCCAAAACAACCCGATCCTTCGAGAATTTGAAGTCGGACTCTAAACGAAAAATTTGACTCAATCGGATGAACGGTTAAGTCGATGTGAATTTTTGAAGTTTCAGCACAGTTTCCAAGCGACTGACATATGCAGAATTTTCAATGCGTCCTTCAGAGAAAATTCCTCAAACGAGGGTCTTCTGATCAAAATTTGAACTTTGCTAGGTCCAAGACAATCAAAGCTAATGAAATTTGTGAACTTCTGGCACTGGTCCCACCTCGGTTTGATAAAAATCGAGCGAGATATGATTTTTTGAACATCGCGTATCAGATGAAAATTGCTCGGTTTAACTCAAAATCAACTCCAAAGAATAAAATTTTGGTATTGATTGGTGAGGAATCAGCTCTCGAGTTACAAATGTAAGTCGAGGATAATTTCGATACAGAGTTTTAGAGACCAACCTCGCTCAGTTTCAATTTTCCAGCTGGAAATTACGAACGTTTCAATGCACTGAGCGCACGGTACAACACCAAAATTCAGTTTAAACCACTTGAGAAATCAATTTTTTCGGGGACTTTCCTTACATAATTTTCCTTTGGATTTAAATGAAATTTGTAGATAATAATGAGAGAGACTCGCCAGTCGAAAATCATCTGAAAATACCCGACAAGCTGAAAGATGTGCCTTCTGGAGTGCCCAAAACACACTGAAAACCCAAAATCCACTTTATTGAGAAATAAGCGAATAAAATCTTTTTCATGAGGAAACGACCTCCGATCCGAACAGGTAAACTGGAGGACATATTGATATGATCCCAGAGCTTACGAAATCAAATCAAAATAGCTTCCTAACTAGAGAATCTTGCAAATATCCGTACAAATTGAGAAACATCGATTATTAGCTTAAAGTGCTCTGAGATAGCCGAAACGCACTGTTTCTTTCATTCTTGAGATGTTTTGAACCCATAACCCCATGATCAATGTTATCCATGAAACTACATGTATGTTTGTGCAATCGAATTATAAGCCAGAAATACATAAAAGAATAGGGTAAATTTTGGGGTACAACAATAGTGTATCGAAGGAATTCACATCTCTCTTGTTCCCCAGTCAGGGTCCCCAACAACTAAATCCCCGACAGAACATGCCCATCTTCTTCAAGATGGATATGTTTTGAAATACCACAACATCTACAAAAAAATCATAACTTGTGCATATATCATTCATGAGCATCATTACATACTTACATGCATCATAATGTGCATAAAACTAATCTCGTTCTCTTAGTTTAATTTCTCAAGCAGGTGAAAATTATCCGCAAACTCCTAGACATAAGTTCAAAGATAAATGCCCGAAACAAGACGGGAAAACTATCTGAATGACCAGATGAGTTTACCAATAGACAGCATGATACAGATTAATACCCGAAATAAGACAGGAAAACTATCTATATCCTGATGAATACTCATTTTAGATAAAGCCAAGACGAAGGTTTATTCTGAATCTCTCTTATCATCAACTACTCCAAATGGCTTCTATAAAGCCCATTTCAATACATTGTCAACTGACAGTCTTATTCCATACACCAGCGAGTGCAAATTTCTAAATGTACTCAAGTGTTCAATCATCTTCTACCTTCAGGTCACGAAAGGCAAGCATACCAATCTAACCCTTCAGGTACAAGAAGATTGAACAGGGGCAACTGTTATACCCCAAAATTTTCCCTCCTATTTCTCAAATCAATCCACGTCTCCATACTCAAGAATTTCTCAAGGGTTAGCCAGATGAACCCTCTCCTAAGCAATCAACCCACAACTAGGGTTTTGATTCTCTCAAGTCAAAGATGGTTTCTATTGCCTCACATTATCATCATACATCCTCATATGTCCCAAGGTATCACCATGTCAAGTTTCAAGCCGCACAGCTCAAGTTTGCTCAGTCAATTGCTCAGAGGATTGAAAATTAGTTGTATTGGACAAAAAGTCAATTATGGTCAACATACAGTCAAACTTCATCATTTTTTGTCAACATTAAGATTTTGAAGTCACATTCATCATTTGATCAAGGTTTGATCATGATTCATCAAGAAAACTCAAGATTTGATCAAAAGTCAAAGTTTCTAAATTAGGGTTTTCTGACAAAAATTCAACAGAACTTTGACCAAGCATAACTTTCACGTACTTTATCAGAAATTTTTCCACCCAAAGCTCATTTTGAAGAGAATTCAATTCTCTACAACTTTGTGTCTCACAAGCTTTGGCCAAAAATGCTTCATTTGAGAGTTATGGATCAAAATATTATAGGTCCTTCTAAAAGTCAACAAAAAGTCATCTTTTTCAAAAGAAGTGTACATGAACATGTAAGCTTCAATGAATATGAAACTAAAAGGAGTGCTTAGAGTACATATTGAGATTTCTAAAAAGTCTAAGAACACTTCAAAATGTTGCAAATTGAGAAAGATATAACTTGTGCAAGTTTGGGAAATTTGAAGAAGTGCATGAAGAGAAATACTTAACAAAATCAAATTTCTTCTAAATGGGCCTAAATTTTTGTGATCCAAACTTGTTCCTAAGATCATCCATGACTCCTAAGTCCATTTGCACGTCTCCCTTTATTTTATTTTATTTTATTTATTTTGGAATTTATTCATTTAAATCAAATTTTAATTAAAATAAAATGCAAAAATCAAATCAATAAGTACAAGGCCTATTATTCAGCATTCTTGAAGTCCAAGATACTCAATAAGAGCTGACAATTTTGAAGATATTTGATTGGCATAAGATTGAGACAAAATTGGAAGCTTTGGATGCAAATTTGAAAGATTGAAAAATCAAATATTTTCCATTCAATGCAATATATTTTCTTCACATCTCTTGACCTATTTTCCATCCTCTATAAGTATTTAACATGTTCAAATCATAAGCAGACAAAATTTTGCAGCCAAGAACCCTAGCCAAGTCTCAAAAAATCGTGTTATTAAAGTTACTTGTAGACCAGGTTTTGCATCGTTTCAAGTCGTTCCAAGCATTCCAATAGCTCCATTGTGCTTCTCTGATCCATTCCAGACATTCACAAGCGATCCAAAGCTTCTAAAATGTAAAAACACGGTTTCAGTTTCCATACATATTTTCAAAATCGATTTCATATATACGTGAATTTTTAACATGAATTGACTATATATTTGTATTCCTGACATGATTTCGATGCTTTCTGTATAGCTTGATTTGAGTTTGAATGCAGGAATAGAGATTCACCATGGCTAGGGTTTGAAGCTCCGATTTGGGGTTTTCTATTTTAGGCAAAATTGGACCAAACCATGGGCACCATCGTGTTCAGAGGATCCATTCCAATCGATCTATGGTCTCACATCTCATTTATCATTCGTATTTTTCAAGTTTTAATTTTTGCAGGGATGTAACTACGAACAAGCACCGTCGGTATAGGTCTACCCATGAAAAAGTCGTGGGTAAAATTCCCAAAAAATTCAAATCGGGGACGAAGCCCCATTCGCGCGCATTTTCTTTTGATATATATTATATTTGTTTCATTATACTAGCACCAATGACAGGTAGCTCAGATGACAATGCGTTTTGCTTGACAACTCCAGGGTCAGGGGTTCGAACCCTGGCACCCCCAGCTTATTTTTACCACTTTGCAAAACTAACCTATTTTCCATATTTTCTTATATTTTCTCATATTTTCAATTTTCTTTTTAATTTAATTTCTTTTAAAACATTTTTAAAATACAAGAAAAACCTAAAAAAATATTTTCTTTTTTACAATTAGGTTAGAAAAATTATAATTTAATTTTTTATCATTAAATTTTTTTTATCTTTCTTTTATTTAATTAATTTTTAATTAATCATTAAAATTAACTTTTAATTTATTTTCCTAATTAAAATCAATCCAAAAATCCAAAAAAAAAAAATCTTTCTAGTAATTAGGTTCACTAACCCTAAAATATTTTCTACTAACGTTAAAATATTTTACTAACATTTTTTTCTATTATTTATTTATTATCTCGCATTTAAATTTTAGAAATTGTTGTATAGGTTGCAAAGTTTTTTGTAATTGCGTAGATTTATTTTCTGTCTTTACTTTCCGCACCTATATTATATATCTGCCTCAAAGCCTTTTAATAGCGTAAGTTTATTTTCCGCATTTACTTTCCGCACTTTATTTTCATGTGAATATTAAACTGCTTAGATGTATGATAACTAGGGTTTGTATGGCAAGATTAAAACCAATCTTAGAATAACCCTATTCGAAGATAAACATCTGAACTTAACACACTCTATCACACTTGCACCCCGTAGGGTATCCTCTCTTGTTGCCTTACCAATACAATGGTCATGTTCCTCGAACGTAGGGATACCATTAGCAAAGACCCTCGATTCAAAAATCATCACAAAGATCATAGTCCCTCGATGTTTCCTACGAGTATATGATCTCGTCCCTCGGTTATTGCCTACGAATAAGTGATGATCGTCCCTTCAAATTGTTAAGTTATCCCTACATGTTGCTTTCAATGACTATACAATGACCCTACGATTGTCCTTTCACATCCAACGGATGAAGTTACCCACCAACTAATGGTATGGATAGCCTTATCCTAAAGGAAAAGGAAAATAACAAGAAAACGACCATTCTGAGTAGGTAAATAAGACTTTATTGCTTGCTCCAATCAAACAAAATACTTTTCACACCTCACACTTATTTTCAAACTATTTTTCAAACAATCACTTTGTACACATTCCAGCGAGAATCATTACAAAGCTTTCAACATTATCCAAACAAATATTTCCAAACACTTCGTATACATTCCAACGAGAATCATTACGAAGTCAAAGCGGAATATTTTTCAAATAATTTTCAAAAATACTTTTCAAACCACACAAACACAAAAAGAAAGTTTTCAAAAGTGAGTTAAGCAATTAAGAGCCCGTAGATAACTACGGATGTTTTTTCACCTTCCCTTTATTGGATAAAAGAAAAGTCGGTGGCGACTCTTGCTATCCGCAACATTTGCAATAAAACTCAGAATAAACAAGTCAGTTCTCCCACCGTGTTAAAATACGGCTTCCCACGGAATTGGCCTTTTCCTTTCCCATCATTCACATTCTTGTAGTAAGAAGCACTCTCCCTATTATCCTCATCATAAATCCTACTCTTGTTCACCAACTCAGCAAAACGAGTAATCTGTTGATATCCAATAGCCTTCTTGATATCAGGTCTCAAACCATTCACAAACTTCAGACACTTAGATCTCTTAGTATTCATAGTATTGTAATGATGATAATACTTAATCAGCTCTTGAAATCTTGCAGCATACTCAGCTACGGTTCCATTACCCTGCTTCAACTCAAGGAATTCCACCTCTTTCTTACCACGCACATCTTCGGGAAAATAGTTCTCCAAAAATGCATCACGGAAAAGAGCCCAAGAAACTTCAACACCTTTATCATCAAATCTATGAACAGTGTTGCTCCACCAATCTTCAACTTCCTTCTCCAGCATATGAGTACCAAACTGTACCTTCTGCGCATCAGTACAATTCATAACTCTAAAGATCTTCTCAATTGCTTTTAGCCATTCTTGAGCCTTGTCAGGTTCATGCTCACCCTCAAAGATATGAGGATTATTTCTCTAAAACTTCCCTAAAGCACGAAACTCATCTTCCTCACCTCTGTGTCCAGCATTTGCCTGCGGAATCTGCCCAAGAGATTCAGCCAACAACCTCAAGGCTTCAACAATAGCATCATAATTCCTTCCTACAACCATCGTCCTAAGACATCGAATAACAATAGACAACAACATTGATCGTGTCAGATACACAAATCAAATACAATAGGGATTAAATCAATTAATAACCTGGCCAAATAAATTTGACCGACCATTGCTCTGATACCACTAATGTAACACCCCTTTTCTAACCCAAAATATTCATGGCATAAATCAGAGTAAAATAGAATGCACGCATACAAAGGGTGTCACATGTCATTTTCCACACATAGGAAAACCAATAAAACAATTAACATGCACCTGGTCATAATCATAACACTTATTTGAATCTCATGCTTTGAAACAAAACCATGCATTTCACAGCAGAGTATTTCAAATTTACAGATACTATCAATGATTACATCCCATACTATAATCATTAGATGAGATAACAATGAAGCCATAACATAATCAAGCCATAAGAATTCATACATCGGCACCGAGGACACATCAACATAGTATCTCAACATACAAATCCAAAATATATGAGAATGCATAACAATTATCTCATAAAAGCAGAAATTCAGATAATCCCCGTGTTACATGACTAGAGCAATGACTCACTACCTAGATTAAGGAATAAACTAGATAAACTCCTCAACTAGTCTCGTGCGAAGCACCGCTATCCTCGGAACCTGCACGTTACCCACATAGACGTAACATCACAACAAAAGGGTGAGAATTCAAATCATTATCCAAATGTATATAAATTGGAAGCAATATAAAAACAACATCTATAGCAAATTCCACACACTTTAATTGATATTCCAAACAATATGATTATATCAATATTTCAAGTATAACACATTTCACAGTTATCACAAATAGCATAAATATCATCAACACAATTAATCTAATAATTAACATAATTGATTACCACAATCCAACATGCAACATCCATTAATCAATGACTCATGACACAACAATGTAATGTGACTCATGCATGTGGTACCGTTTGGGAACATTCTGTTCACCTCGCTTCCGATTCGATAACTTAGAATCAAAGCCACGCTTCTAATTTGGACAAGACCAAAGCCACCATTGTGAACCCAAAGTGTCACCGCTACTATTTTTATTCAAGGATCGAGCCACATTGTGAACCCAAAGTTTCACCAGCTAATATTTCAAGGTCAACCATGTATGCATCTGCAATTCATCAAATATTATATGCAAATTAAGATTATCCACCAACCTTAATTACTCAAGATTTATACATACTAAACTCAAGTATCAAGCATACATTGAAATAGTATTCAAAACCAATCCAAATCTCATTTAATTATAACTGGATCAATCAATCACATATGTGACACCCCAAATTAATTCAATTATTAAATAATTAGAAAATTAATTATTAATTTAGTTAAAGGTTTAATTATTGGCATTTTTGAATTAATAGATTTAATTAATTAATTAAATAATGGAAGTGTCGGGGGTGTGAAGTGGAATTCTAGGGTGTATGGAGTAAAAAGCTCTACTTAATCCTAATTTATTTATTTATATTATTTGGCAAATAAAAAGGAATAAATAAAGGAATTGAGGAATAAGAGAAGGATTGGAGAAAATTAGGATTCATACTACGTGCTTTTGGAAAAGAGAAGAGAAAGAGGAGAAAAAGCCAATTCGTCGAAAATTCGAAGATTCATCGCGAGGTAAGGGGGGATTGAATCTGATTATTATGCCTTATAGGTTTTGATAATCAATAGAACGAATCGATCCATTAGGATTCTCGAATTATGATTCTAGGTTGTGCCCTACCGTATAATCCGACGTAAAACCTTGATGAGAATTGTGATGAACGGTGAATTTGCGTAATATGATCATAGGCTAATTAGAAAACGAAATCCTGTACTTAATTGAATGTAAAAATACATGTATTAATTATGTTCTGTGATCATATGAGGTTTGGTAATGATTGGAATTAAAAGGAATTTGTAAAAGTGGAGAAAACTGAGTTTTTGGTGAAAAACTAATAGTATGGGTCGACACATACCCTTATGCATCGATGCAAGCAGTGGAAAAGTGGAAACCAGAAGCGTGGAAAGCTTATGCATCGATTCATGAAGCTATGCATCGACCCATGTGATGAAAAACAGAGTTATGCATCGACACAAGATGCGTATGGATCGATGCATACTGAACAACTTTTAAAATTGCAGAAAATTTATATGTATGCATCGATGCATACGAAGCATGTGTCGACACATGCAGTCTATGTATTGATGCATAGGCTTATGCATCATACTGAAGTGATTTTTGAAAATACAGAATTTTTTAACTATATGCATCGATGCATACGTCCTATGTGTCGATACAAGCAGCCCATGTATTGACACATGAGCTTATGGATCGACCTAAGCTAGGCAGGAAGGGGCATGACTTTTCTGAAAACGATTTCGATCATAACTTTGCGACCGTAACTCCGATTTAGGCATAGTTGGTATCGTTGGAAAGCTTGGAACGAGTATTATCTGTTAATAATATTTTTAAAACCAGTAGTTGAGATCCTGAAGGATTGTTTTGGTTTTCGTATGTAGGGATTCGTTATAATTCGTATTTATCCGTTGGGTATACTTGCTGTACGTTAATTTCATGTGTTGTAATTAACGTTATATGTCATGACTTGTTGTTATCATGTGTTGATTGATGGTGTGGCTATGTATGGCATGGTGTGGAGTTATGTTGTAATCATAATATGTGGATTGAATGTTGCATGCTTAATGATGTGCATGCATATGCATTCTGGTGGAGTTAATTCCCATTGTGTAGAATTTGGCTCGTATTGCCAATAACCGTACCCGGGTGATTGTGGGTGGTGAGGCTGGATTCATGTCCGGGTGATTATGGACGAATCGATGTTGGTGACTTGGTCACGTTTTGGTACCACATGCATTTGGGTCTGCATTGCATATGTAATTATAACATGTTAGGATGTTTTCCAGTGTTGTAATTGCATTGATTGTATATATGTGCATAATTAACTGTATGACATCGTATTTTGTGGATGGTTATCTGGTTATGCTAATGCGAGTGGAATAATGCATTGATTGTTTTATTGTTTTAAAGAAACGTATAATGCATTTTAATTTTGATGAAATATCACCCTTACTTTGATGATTTCAGATTGACGTAACTAGCTGCTCAGGATTTGGTGAGGATGGCTTATAGAGCTATGCTATTTAGATTTGTCCGTGTGTCAGTGTCATGCTCTGGTAGTTGTAACACTGGGGAACGATTGATTGGAATTTTTATGGATTTAAAACTGGTTGTTTTGGTTTATGTTTTGGTTTATGTTGGGAATAATTAATGATTGAATTATTCCGGATTTATATGTAATATTTCCGCTGTTTAAACATAATCCTTGGTTTCGTTTCCTTTCATAAGTTCTTCAGTAATAAGGCATGTTCACTATTTTGTTGTTCTTAAATTCTTAAAATTGTGACGCCCTTGATGTTATGTTTAACACTCTGATTAAAATTATATAAATCGCGGGAAATTAGAAGGGGTGTTACAACATACATGAAAATACTCTATAAAATATAAGTATATAAGATTTCATGTCAAAAGATCCTAAAAATAACATTTTTGGTTGCATGTCACACTAAGCCCTGTCTATCGCGCTAAGCGCCATTTCCTGAACAAACAACCCTAACTTACAAAACATTTCACGCTAAGCGTGCCTCTGGTGGCGCTAAGTGCGGTCTACGAAACAGGAAATTTTCTGCTACGAACAAGCTTCTTTCTCCCACGAAATTATCACACAAAATCCATTCCAATCAGTCAAATAACATCATTAAAGGGTACCCTAACATGTTTCTAATAATGGGTCATCATTTTTAAGTTAAAAACACAATTTCTCTGCAAACCCTAACATTCAAAGATTCTATAAATTGAAATTAAACAACCTAGCATGTTACTAATCACTACCCACAACATACAATCAAACAATAACATGGATTCTCCCCCTTACCTCTTGAAGATTCCCCTTCTAGAGTTTCTTCTTCACTTTTCCTCTTTCTATTCTTCTCTTCTCTTCTTTTTCTCTCTCTCTTCTTTCTCCAAATGACAATTCTAATTATGATCCCCTTCTAACTCTTTACTAACTAGTAAGTTCTTATTGGGCTTAACACTTAACACCTCTTCATTACTTATATTCATAAACTTAGGCCCAATACCAAATAACCACAATTCTACTTATAAAACTCAATTATTTATATAACACATATATTCAAATAATTCAAATTTCATTTAAATCACCCAATTAAATTAATTATCACATAATATAATGTATAATGATAATTAATAATTAGTTATTAAAAAATTGGGATGTTACAGATGGATTGGATGTATTTTTGTGTAATGGGTCCAATTGCCAACCTTAACCTCCAAGAGATTTTTTTAATACATCCCCTCACGCTCAACACTTTTTTGGACTTGGTGCATGAATATAAAACGGTAGACGGTTCATGTTTCAATCGATGGGCTCTATTACCACATTAGAGTTTGACGTAACTCATCCTTACAAAATTGACTTATTAGGTGATGTACATCACTCTATATAAACTATTTCAAGACTCTATGTCTAACCAATGTTGGACTTGAGATTTTTCCTATATTGACAACTATTGGCAATTATATTATAATAGTTTATTGTAAATTATAATTGAGACAACAATGTGAATTAATCACTAATATAAATCTATTTTTATAAGTTGAGAGTGATATCCTGAATTTAGTTTTGCAAATATAAATATTTCTAAAAGATATTACTTTTGATCATTTTCTTAGTCCTTAGTTTATTTTCCAGTCGTGATATGAAGAATATAGTAGTATAACACACACATACACGCACACACACACATGCATACACTGACACACATGCACACGCACACACACGCATACACGCATACACGCACACACACACGCACGCACACGCGCACACACCCCACACACGCGTGCGCACACACCTACACCCACAAACACACACGCGCGCGCGCATACACACACACACATATATCCTTGGGTTCAACCAATATTCTATCATATTTTGAATTCAACCAATAATAGCTTACTTTGTAAAATTTTGTAGGAAAAATATTTATTAACTATATCCTTGGGTTCACATTGGTCTCTTAACGTTTTTTCGTGTCATTTTGGTCCTTTAACTTTCAAAATGTTTTATTTTAGTCTTTTTATCTAATTAGCGACGGAGAAACTTTGAAATCGGTCTCTAAATCAGTCGCTAATTAAACAAAAATGACTAAAATAAAACATTTTAAAAATTTAAGGAATCAAAATTACAAGAAAAAAAGTTAAGGAACTAACGTGAACCTAAGGGTATAGTTAAGGGAAAAAAACAAGTAGTTTTCCAATTTTGTAATACCTACTTTGATATTAGAGACATTTATTTTAACTATTATTTTTGTTGTTATGATTTCAAAAATAAAATAAAATAATAATTTATAACGTTAGGATTCATCAATCTCTTTTATTTTTGATATTTTAAGAAATATATGATCTCTTTGTTTCAATTTTTTTTAAATAATTTTTATTTTCGTTTTAAATAGTTATTCAAAGAATTTATAAATAAAAAAACTTTAAATGAAAAATCAAGTTAATAATTTCTCTTAAAATTTTATTTTAGATATTTTATTATTTTATTAATATTTTTTTGGATATCAAAATTTTAAAAAAAATAATTTAAATTTAAAGCTATTTTTGAAATATATATTTTTGAAAAATTTATCATTTTGACTATGTTTAATCTTAAATAATGTATATTTATGTTACTTGATATCATAATTAGTTTTTTAATTTATAAAAAATAAGTTATTTTTTAATATTTTAAAAAACATTCTTATAATTTTGTTTTAAATCTAAAGAAAAAAATCTATTTTTTAAAGTTAAAACAAAAGGGTCCATAATTACTTGAAGTATTTGTTGCGTTGTTAGAATATTTTGTTTAAAATAAGTATTGAATGTAAAAACAAGATTTGGTGTTACATCTGACCTTGAGTTTTGATGATAACATTACATGAGTGATTAGATAATAATTTAGTACCTAAATGGTTTGTTTAGTGTGTAGCTTTTGCTAACAGGTTCTGACTCTAAAGATTTGACGTGTGACGTTATCATATTCTAGATTCAACACACTAAGAGATACAAGTGCGTGTCACATTGCTTAGAATGCTTCTAAAGCAACAATTCTGATGAACATTAGTTTTATTGCTGCTAATTGTGTCTCGGGTGGTAGAGCTTCTGAAGGGTTCTCAAGCTCTAAAGACAAGGTTTTTTTGAATAGACTCTGAAGATTTTGATTACCAACAACTCTGCGGACCAACTTGAAAGACTCTGAAAACAAGGTTCTATTGAACAAATTTTGAAGAGTCTGAAGAAAAGGTTATGAAGACAAGGCTCTGAAGACCAAGAGCTGAAGACTCTAAAGACAAGGTTCTAGTGAACAAGTTCTGAAGACTTTGAAGATATGGTTTTTAATCCTTCTAAGAATACTTTAACTCTTACATACTCTAAAGTCTCTGGAGATTAGAAGAAAAGATCAAAGGTTTGACGTGAGAAATAGTACAAGACCACCTTTTTCCACTACTTTGATTTTGTGGTGCAAAGACTATTGGTACGATGTTGTCTATCACTCACTGACCGTTATGCAAGAAGACAGCCGGAAACTTGGTATTCCTATTCTACCCTCTAACAGATTTCTTTTTGGCTATAAAAGGAAGACTTGGATGAATTGCAAACAAAATGAATTCACGCTGATTCATTTTGCCAAAATGCTTTTGAAATTACTTTGTAAATCTTTTGTAAAGTTTTGCAAAGTAGGGGACTTTTGTTCGTTAAATTGCTAGTAAGGAACTGTTGTTCGCTAACTTGCTATTAACTATTATGTGTTATTATTTGTACTTAATTTCTATGTAATCCGCTTTCAAGAAACAATACTCTAAACACACGAACTTGTATTTAACAATAAGTTGATTGTTCCTTAAGAGACTAGGGCTTTAGTCAGGATTCTCAAGAAGACATTGACAATTGGTCTTTGTGGTTATAAATATTGACAGTTAGTCTTTGTCTGTGTTTGTGATCCGTTCAGTTATAAATGATTAAGTCCTTGTTGAGAAAGGCAAATCACCTTGGTGGGTGGACTGAATTAACTTAGTTAACGATGAACCAGGATAAGAATAATTGTTTTCATTTATTTTCGTTCTTGTAAGGCTAACAATGTAGTTCCTCTTCGAACTACTCAACTCAACATATTTTACAATTACTCGTGTATGGGCTATTGTGGCACCTCGCCACACATTCTTTCCAGCACCGCCGACCGCGGTATAACACTAATAAGTTGTGTGCCTGCATCTGATCTGACTTCACTGTTGTGTTATGTGCTGCCGTTAGCGAACTCTTTGTGTGCCTCATTCCCCCGAATATCAAATTTTCTGATTTTCTTACTTTTTCCAACTATTTGATTTTTCAACAAATAAAAATTCCATATGGGATTTTTTGCCTTTTATGTTTTTACGATTTACTGTCCCTTTTGCCCCATTGAAATCCAACACTAAAAAACATAACCATATACCATAATCCAATTATTGAAATTTTGTTTCACGGGCACAACAAAAATTATCATAGAACAATAATGCATCAACATGGATTTAAGTAATAACAATAGAATAATACTTTAATTCAAAAGATTTGGACACAAACCCTTTGGCCACATATAATCACACACCATAATAAAAAACAAGATATGAAGGTAAAGATCCCTCCCTATTCGACTGCCTAAACATCCATATGTGAATCGTTTCTCCCACTACCTCGAAATTACAGATCGAAGTGTAAGTAAAACTTCTGATATTATATGTTTTGCATGACATCAAAATTGTGAAATGTTAGTACTTTTGTTCATTAGATGATACATCTATGTCTTTTGACACTCACCAGCATTATAGGTCTTAAGAATCATTAATAAACCTTTTAAAATTGAGCCAAATCATTAAAATTTTATTTTTGCATGTTTTTCTACTATATAAAAATCTTGTATATTTATATTCTCGTCAAATTACAAGATTATACAATGTTTAATGTCTTTTACAATATCTAATTTACACAATACAAATGAATTTCGAGACAGTAATATGATTTTATAAATATTTTTTATGTTAATTTATATATTTTTAGTTAGTATAAGCGTTAATCAAACAAACATTTAAGTTAATTTATCTGCTATGAATCTTTAGTTACAAACTATTCATCCTCAAATATAAATTATATATTATTTAACTACAAATCACTTATCACAATAAATTATCAATCATCACATATAAATTATCAACTATTTTTATAAAATGAGCTGAAAACTAGTAAGATAGTGAGGTGAGTGACAAGAGTTGGTGGAAACGTGGAGGTGGAAGATGTAAATTAGAAGAAACAAGACAACAAAAAGGACAAGAACGTAAATGCACCAAACACATTCATCATATATTTAATAAACAAAAAAAACATCATCTCATACCATGTTTCTCGATATCCGAGCTTTCTCTTCTCACTTCTATTCTCTTCTATTCTCTCCCTTTATTCCTTCTTTCTTTCATCCTTCACTCTCTCATCTCTTCATTCTCTCTACTCATGCAGACAGATTCTTCACAACAACACACAAATTAACACAGACAAAGACACCTTCACTTTCTATTCTAAACTCTCTATATTCATATTCCTTCCTTCTACCTCAAGCTCCATTTCAAACTTATCTTGTTCAAAAAGTGAAACCTCTATACTATATAACCTTAATGTTTTCTCTTTCTCTTTCACTTTAAAACAACAATAAAAAAACCTTCTTTGTTCACACAACGTAAATGGTGTTGTTAGTAGTCAAAGTTGGAGTGAAAAAAGAAGGAACAGTTGAAGGTGAAGGTTGTTTCTTTCTTTAATTTCCTTCATACCCATCTAAAAAAAACCAAACTTTACACAAACCCATTTTTGTTTTCACTTAAACCTCTTCCATTTCTAGTATAAAGTTACATGTTTTACTAGTACATATACTAGTACAAGAATTTTTATCTTTGTTGGAGTTTGGGCTTCTTTTTTTTTTTTTGGGTGAGAGAGAAATATGGCTATGGCTGTGGCTCATCATAGAGAAAGTAGTAGCAGTGGTGGAAGCATTGATAAGCATCTTGATTCAGGGAAATATGTTAGGTATACTTCTGAACAAGTTGAGGCTTTGGAAAGGGTTTATGCTGAGTGTCCTAAGCCTAGTTCCATGAGAAGACAACAATTGATTAGAGAGTGTCATATTCTTTCCAACATTGAACCTAAACAAATCAAGGTTTGGTTCCAAAATAGAAGGTAGTTACTAGTTACCACTATTCAAAAACTGTGCTTTTCAGGTGTTTGAATGTTGTTGTGTGTGAAATTAGTACTTAGATGTGGTTTTTGATTTTTCGTGGTGGTGAATGTTGTGCAGGTGTAGAGAGAAGCAGAGAAAAGAGGCTTCAAGACTTCAGACCGTGAATAGAAAATTGTCTGCAATGAACAAGTTGTTGATGGAAGAAAATGATAGGTTGCAGAAACAAGTTTCACAGCTTGTGTGTGAGAATGGATTTATGAGGCAGCAGTTGCATACTGTAAGTGTGTGAGGAATATGTGAACATGTCTCAAGTCAGAATTCCACTTTTGGATGAGGCAAAATTAATTCTAGACTATGATGATTGATTTTGACATGTTTGGTTGTTTTCTAGTGGAGTTGATCTTGACTCCAGAATTGATTCTAACTTGAAACTTGAAGCTAGAATTAAGAACTTTTGGCTCTTTAATTGAATTAAGAAAAATCAATTTTTGTTACGACAGAATCAAACACCATGCTCAAATTTAAGGCCTTGGTGTTGTTGATATTAAAGGATGTTATATTTTGTTCTATGTCATCATCATGCAATGGAAATAAGTAAAATTTATTTGATTATTTTATCTCTGCAGCCATCAGCAGCAGCAACAACTGATGCGAGTTGTGATTCGGTTGTTACTACTCCTCAAAATTCCAAGAGAGATGCTAATAACCCTGCTGGGTAATTTAGAGGCTTATGAAATGAGCTTTAACTTTCTATGTTTATTTTTTTTTTACTTTAATCTCGGAGGCTTCTCTAATTCTTTTTCTGTTGTATAATCCTTTGCAGACTCCTATCGATTGCGGAGGAGACTTTGACAGAGTTCCTTTCAAAGGCTACAGGAACTGCTGTTGATTGGGTCCAGATGCCTGGGATGAAGGTCTCTTATTAGTAATCCTTTCTATAAATTTAGTAACAAAATTAGAAATCTAATTGGAGATCGAACCGATGAGAAATTTGGGTCTCGGTTCAATGGTTCAACCAAGATGTCAAATAAATATAAATATTTAACAAGAAAAATTTTAAATATGCAAGAAAGTAAAAATGGCGCCTAACGTATTACGAGAAACAAACCAACTGATGAAGTAGAAGATTCCTTGTTCAAATGGTTGATCTCTCTGAATTAATTTTATTTTTCTCTTTGCCAGCCTGGTCCGGATTCGGTTGGGATCTTTGCGATTTCACAAAGTTGTAGTGGAGTGGCAGCTCGAGCTTGCGGTCTTGTTAGTTTAGAACCTACAAAGGTAAATTTACACCTCCTAATAAGATGTGAAAATGTGGTTTGCAATTTTCACGGCAATTATTGCCGTGCACGTTGAGTTCTACAAATGGTTTGAATTTTTAATTTCTGAATCTTAAATTTTTGACAGATTGCAGAGATCCTTAAAGATCGTTTATCTTGGTTTCGAGAGTGTCGGAACCTTGAAGTTTTCACAATGTTTCCTGCTGGAAATGGAGGAACCATTGAGCTTATTTACACACAGGTGAACTTCAAATATAAATTTAGTAACAAGTTGTCTCGATTTATTCATACCTGCGAATAACCTTCAGATTTGCTACAGACATATGCTCCAACGACGCTGGCTCCTGCCCGGGATTTCTGGACTCTTAGATACACTACAAGTTTGGACAATGGCAGTCTTGTGGTGTGTATATTTTGTGCTGTCCCAATTATTTTATATTATAAAGGGAGATGATTTAGTGTGCATTTTGATTCCATTTTTGAAGGTTTGTGAGAGGTCATTGTCCGGTTCTGGCACTGGCCCTAATCCAGCTGCTACTGCTCAGTTTGTAAGAGGTGAAATGCTCCCTAGTGGCTACTTGATTCGACCATGTGATGGCGGAGGTTCAATTATCCACATTGTAGACCACCTAAATCTTGAGGTTAGACATCTTAACAATATTTGTTAATGTATATTTTCGTTCTTTACATACATTAATTTGTTTATTCTTGTCTTCTAGCCTTGGAGTGTGCCAGAAGTGCTACGGCCACTTTATGAATCACCAAAAGTTGTGGCTCAAAAAATGACCATTGCGGTAAGTTCACTATTGTTTGTTAATTGACAAAGTAGGATTTATTGCGAAAGTGTGTTGACTATTTTTATTGGTATTTTTTGTTATAGGCACTTCGATATATTAGGCAAATAGCTCAGGAAATGAGTGGCGAAGTAGTATATGGATTGGGTAGACAGCCTGCTGTTTTGCGAACATTCAGCCAAAGATTGAGCAGGTAGCCACATGAAATAGTCTTTTTTACTTGGAATATTGATTCTTACAATATTGTCTCCGAATCATATTTCTGCTTTCTTTTTTTTAACCGAAAACTGATATATTACGTTTGCAGAGGCTTCAATGATGCTGTAAATGGATTCAACGATAATGGGTGGTCTATACTGAACTGTGATGGCGCCGAGGATGTAATTATTGCTGTTAATTCGACCAAGAATTTGAGTAGCACTTCTAATCCAGCAAGTTCCCTTACATTCCTTGGAGGAATTCTCTGTGCAAAAGCTTCTATGTTGCTCCAAGTGAGTCTTGAGAACTCAATATCATGGTATTTTCAGCCGTGTCTGTTTTGGGATGTCAGTTTTTATACTCTTTTTTCTTGCAGAATGTTCCTCCTGCGGTTTTGGTTCGCTTCCTAAGAGAACACCGCTCAGAATGGGCCGATTTTAATGTTGATGCTTATTCAGCTGCATCACTGAAAGCTGGAAACTATGCCTATCCAGGGATGAGGCCTACAAGATTCACTGGCAATCAAATAATCATGCCACTTGGTCAGACAATTGAACATGAAGAGGTATGTTTGTGGCTGCACTGACATGTCAAACTGAAACAACTTTAGTATCATCGAGTCAATTAGAATGTTATGCAGAGCGATGTCTACAGTTTTTTTCTGATCACTAAAAACGTTCGTTAAAGCAATGTTCATGATGAATCTAAATGAAAATTTTCGTCGCAGATGCTTGAGGTTATTAGGCTTGAAGGCCACTCTCTTGCTCCAGAAGATGCTTTTGTTTCTAGGGACATTCATCTCTTACAGGTTATGTCCGGTTCTTGATAAATTATTAAGTGTTATCCCTATACATCTCTTCTTGCATAATCCGAGACAGGTCTATTGCGAATATATCATCTTTTGGTCTAATATGTTAATTTGTACAACGAATGAAATGATTTCTTGTATGTAGTTATGGTCTATACATGAATAAATATGATCGATGTAGGTATGTTCTAAGGTGTTTAATGTGTATTCTTTCTGCAGATATGCAGTGGAACCGATGAAAATGCTGTTGGGACTTGTTCGGAGCTCATATTTGCTCCAATCGATGAAATGTTCCCAGATGATGCTCCATTGGTACCTTCTGGTTTTCGCATTATTCCGTTGGACTCGAAACCAGTTGAGTTTGGTTCCCTTGTTTTTCACTCTATTATACGATGAATTTGGAGTTCAAATAATGTAATTTCATTTAACTTTATTATTTTCATGTTATAGGGTGATAAGAAGGATGCAGTGAATTCAAACCGAACACTAGATTTGACATCAGGTCTTGATGTAGGCGCAGCAACATCTCACGGCGACGCAGATTCATCGAGTCAAAACACACGATCAGTGTTGACTATTGCCTTTCAGTTCCCTTTTGATAGCACCATGCAAGATAATGTTGTAATAATGGCACGTCAATATGTTCGTAGCGTGATTTCCTCCGTGCAGAGGGTTGCCATGGCTATTTCTCCATCCGGTGTAAACTCAGCTGTTGGAACAAAACTTTCTCCCGGCTCTCCAGAAGCCATTACGCTAGCTCATTGGATCTGCCAGAGTTATAGGCAAGTTTACTGATCAATCTCGAATATCTATAGCATTCTAGTTAACATTTATTTTCGGTAAAAAGATTAACTCGCGAGTATCTTTCTCTTTTATCAGTTGCTATTTGGGGACAGATTTACTAAGATCAGATTCTCTAGTTGGCGACTTGATGCTAAAACAGCTGTGGCATCATCCGGATGCCATTCTATGCTGTTCACTGAAGGTATGGTTCTGATTCTTTTGCGTAGAAAGGAATACTGATTTTAACAGCCTTATATACCGTGAGATTGATTCGATTTTCCATTCGGTATTGCAGTCGCAGCCGGTGTTTGTCTTTGCAAATCAAGCCGGCCTTGACATGTTGGAAACAACTCTAGTGTCTTTACAAGACATCACATTGGATAAAATATTTGATGAGTCCGGACGCAAGGCATTATGTTCAGATTTCGCCAAGTTAATGCAACAGGTGATTTCCACAAGCTCACATGTTTAACGACTCCGATATATAACTTAAAAAAGCGATTACGATTTTGAACATGGCTAACATGTGTGTATACTTTTCATTAGGGTTTTGCTTATCTACCAGCCGGGATCTGCATGTCTACGATGGGACGGCATGTTTCATACGAGCAAGCCATTGCATGGAAAGTGTTGACACCAGAAGATAATTCTGTTCATTGCTTAGCTTTCTCTTTCATAAATTGGTCATTTGTATGAATATCCAATTTGTGATCATGTCCCTGCATTTCCTCTACATGGATATAAAATAGTAGGAATCAATGATAGAATTTGGAGGGAAAAAAAATCAGGAAATTTTGTTCATGTACTTTAATTAGATTTAATTTATTTGTTTCTTGTTTATTTGCATTGACTAAGTTGAATTAATCTTGTAAATTGTTGATAGTGCTAGAGAGTGAAGTTGAGACTTGTATGAAGTACTTGGTTTTGTATGTAGTGTTGATATTTATTTAGATGGAGTTGATATTGAAGTTCTAGAGCATAGAACAGTTACTAGTTATGATTTAAGCAATTCTGTATCACAAATTTAGCATGACTTTGTCCATCATTGATTTTCAAATGTGCTTCCAATTACACTTAAAATGAGAAATAATAAGAAAAATAAGATGTTAGGGAAAAGTCAAATATGTTAGTCGCAATTTCGAGGAGAAAATATTAACTTGGGACACTTTCGGATTTTTTTCAATAACCATGTTTTAAAAAAAAAACTTAAATAATTACCTAAATAATTATGTTTCAAGTTTAACATACAAGCATGAGTTATCTCTATCTCAGATGGCTCCTGCATTGTTTTTTAATAAGTAGGAGTCATCCTAGATGGCGCCTAAGTGTTAGAAATTTTCTTAAAAGCCATCTCAGATGACGCCTATGTGTTAATCACATGGGAAAAGCCATTTGAGATGGTGCCTATGTGTTAAGTAAATTTTTTTTTTCTTCCGATTTACATTAAAGTATAGGATAATGTGAAATAAAACTTCAAATATAAATTTTCATTACAAACATAACAAATAACAATTACATAGATTTATTCTTGGCGACCCGAGACGTGTAGACGACCACGGGTTCCACATCCGCATCCTCTCCTAACTCGTGTGATGTGAGGTTCTTGAGTTGGTTGTTGTTGGGTCAATGGCCCCTGAGGTTGGGTCGATGACCGCTCGTAGTGTATGCGATCAGGATCTATGTATGCCTCAAGATCTGCATTGTTTGTCATACCGCTTTCGTATAGGCGTGTTCCCATGTTCTCAAAGCTTGATCGTTGTGGTGGGGGGTTAGGTTCCATGTGGGGATGATAGCACTCGTCATCTGTATAGGTGGATTGTGAATGAGTGGGGTAAAAAGGAAATTGGGTGTTTGGAGACTGGTACCCATATGAATAGTGTGGGGTTTGGTACGGTGATGGTTGGTGGTATGTTAGGTTGGTTGGGGAATATTCCTCGGGGAAGCCAGTGTCTGGGCTGAGGTGAGATGTTGATGGGCCCATATAGGGGGGTCGACCTTGCATCACTGGGTTTGCACACTGCAAACCTATTATATAGATAAACGAAACATGGTTGTACGGGAAATACAAGGGTACCCTACTGATGGTCGTCGCACAGGATGACAACAATAACGTATTCCCAATCACCTATGCTCTTGTCGAGGCAAAAATTGGAGCAACTTGGAGTTTCTTCCTAAAGAATCTTGAAACACACGTAGCTCCACAATGTGATCTTTGTCTGATTTTAGACAGACATGCCTCAATTGATAGTGTGTGCAATAATCCCGCTAACAGTTGGCACGAACCACCGTCTACACATGTTTATTGCTCAAGACATATCGTTCAAAATTTCATGCGCGAGATCAAAGATAAGAGTCTTCGGAAAACAGTTATGAACGCAGCGTACGCACTAACACAACCACATTTTAAATATTATCGCATCCAGATCAGAATGGCAAATCCAGATGCAGGTGCGTGGGTTGATAATATGCAAGTGGAAAGTTGGACACGATCATATGACAATGGAGTGCGTTGGGTCCACATGACAACAAATCTAGTTGAATCGATGAACGACGTCTTCGAAGGCATAAGAGCACTCCCAATAATTGCTTTGGTGAGTACAACATATTTTAGGATGGCCTCGTTGTTTGCAGAGAGAGGTGAAAAGTGGAACGCAATGGTACAATCGGGACAACTGTGGAGTGAAAGCTGCATGAAATTTATTAAGGCCGAAAGTGCCAAAGCTAGCACTCATCTTGTTACAAGATTCGACTGACATAACCATAAGTTCATTGTCAAAGAGACAAACGACCACAACAAGGGTTTGGCTAGACAAGAGTACAGGGTTAAAATACCATCTCATTGGTGCGACTGTGGAAAGTTTCAGGCCTTTCAAATTACAAGTCTGAGACCTTGCTCAACGTATACAACAATGCCTTTGAACCGGTAGCAAAACCAGATTATTGGCCTGCGTACGAAGGGGAAGTAGTTTGGCATAACAGTCAAATGCGGAGAAATAAAAAGGGTCGTCCCAAAAGCAAACGTATAACAACTGAAATGGACAACCTTGACAAACTAGAAAGAAAGTGTGGTCTATTTTGTCAAGTCAGACACAATCGAAAAAATTGTCCCCAACGTGCTACAAGCTCGACATCCTGAAATTTGTATGGAATTTATCTGCACTTTTTAATATTATAACAAAACTTCTTCTTTTCATTAACAACATTTCTTACAAACATCAATACGTATACAACAAAATTAAATACTACACGATTAAAACAACAACAGAAACAACATGAAACGTAAAACAACAACAAAAACAACATGAAAATGTAGCATCAACAACACAAAAAATTATTTAAGACACTACAACCGTCAAAACAATTTCATCGGAACCATACATCATCGCAATAACGTCGACGTCTGTTTTGACTTCCTCCAACCAAATTCGAGGTTGTCCAGTTGTGAAGTTCATGGTTGTTCTCTTCCTTTGGATCCTTCTAATTTCTTCACCAACTTCTATTTCTCCCTCTAACCATCGCATCAACTCTTTCTTCAGTTTGACCATGGTAAATATGTGCCAAAATTTCATTTTCATCGGAGGTTTGGAGACCAAGAAAACAACGTATCCATCTCTGGTATGGATGTATGGTGATGTCATGATAGAAAAATAAGAGAGAATATGAGATGAGAAGTTGAAAAAAAATGTGAAGAATGAAGGAGACATGGGTGGTGTATTTAGAAAAAACACAAATACACGTATGAGCCATATGAAATGGTTCCTACATGTAACCTACATAATGGAGGCGCCATCTGGGATGGCTTGTCCAAGAGGAGGCGCCAACTGGGGTGGCGCCTACGTGCATTTTTTCAATGCATGAGCCATATTAGATGGCGTCTAAGTGTTAATGTGTCCTGAAACTTGGTTATTTGCGTAAATGTTTTCAAAACATGGTTATTTGCGTATTTTTTTTAATACTTGGTTATTGCCAAAAAAAACTCCTTTTAGAATTTTTCACACTTTTATGTGAAAGACATGCTACATATTCACCTAAAATTTTATGGTGATAGGTGTGTGGGTTCTCTCATTTATATAGTGTATAATCTTCTCTTTTTTAACGAATGTGAGATTTCTTCTTCACATTTGATTCTCAACACTCCCTAAGTGTGCGTTACAATGCTCTCCCTCATGTGAAAGCTCCTTATTTCACATACACTTGTATCATCGTAACACCTACCCACCACTTGTGGGAAGTGTTTTGATACAAGTAAATGCTCTGATACTAGATGTTGGAAATCCACCAAAACCTATGATAAATTTCTATCAATCTTGATGAACAAGATTGATGTCACCACATAATAACGATGAACAATAAAAGAAAATTAAAGAAGAAAAGAAAGAATTATTTTCTGCAGAGTAACTCTCTGTCCCCAAACTGTGGAAAACTTTATTGTTCACTTTGCAACTGTAAAATCGTGTGAATGAATTGATTATGAAAAATAGGGGTTATTCCATCAATTTATAGATTTGGGTTAGCTAAATCCAAAACTAGAAAATCCCAAAATAACTATTTTGGAACTAAATCAAATCTATCTATTTTAGATGTAAATCACATCTTATCTATTTTAGATCTAAAACAAATTTGTGTGTAACAAACTGTTTCCGCACTCCTAAATCAAATCAAATCAAATCTTTTCGACACAAGGAATTACTTTCAACACACCACCTAATTTATTGTGTCTAAACTATCTATATTCATCATAGCTCTTAGTCTTCTGAATACTTCGACATGCACTCCCTTCCTCATGATGCATGTAATCTGATTCTCAGTTATGCATTGTTACAAGTTCATTTTCCCATCTTCTACTTGCTCTCAAAGATAGTGGAACCTCATTTAGATGTGCTTGTTTCTACCGTGTGATATCGGGTTCTTCACCAAGTTGATAGCTAACATGCTGTCAATCTTCATGGTAATTGTTCCATGATATTTACATGTGATTTCTTCGACCAAGTTCACCATCCAAGTTGCTTGACATGCACAAAGAGAAACAACTATGTATTCTTCTTCGCATGATGATAATGCCACAACTGGTTCTTTTCTCGAACTCCAAGCAACTGGTGCACCACCTAACATACACATATAACCTGCAGTAGATTTTTTATCCTCAGCATCACTACACCAACTCGAATCTGTGTACCCCACTAACTTGCGTTCTTTCCCTTTATCAGCTGTTGGAAATAAAATTTCATAGTTGAGAGTTCCTTTTAGATACCTCAATATCCTCTTCGTTACTGGTAGGTGTGATGCATTTGACTTATGCAAGAATCTACTTACCATACCCACGATGTATGCTAAGTCAGGCCTCGTATGACAAAGATATCATAAGGACTCAATAAGTCTTCTATATTGGGTTGGGTCGACATCATCTTCTTTTGAGTCTTTCGACAGATGCAGTTTTGGTTTTGCAGATGTCGAAGTCGAATTGCATTCTTCCATCTCAAATCTCTTGAGAATTTCTCCTGCATATATTATTTGATGCATCATCAAATCTATATTAGTCTTGTAGAAGTCGATGCCAAGGAAATATGAAATATCATTCAGATTAGACAATTCGAATTCCTTTCTGAGATCTCCTTTGAAGTCTTAGATCTCTTTTTTGCAGCTACCTGTGATTAACAAGTCATCGACATAGAGACATAGTATAAGCAATTCACTATTACTTCTTCTTACATATACTCCATGTTATGTTGTGCACTTCACAAATTCCTTCTCCCTTAGAAAACTATCAATCTTCTTATTCCAACCTCTTGGAGCTTGTTTCAATCCATACAGGGATTTATGAAGCCTGTACACCTTTCTCTCTTCATCATATTTCACAAACTCAACTGGTTGTTTAACATAAACTTCTTCATCTAAGGGTCCATTCAGGAATGCACACTTCACGTCCATCTGACATATGTGCCAACTGTTTATTTATGCTAAACCAACAACCAACCTAATTGTTTCGATCCTAGACAAGGGTGCAAAAACCTCATCGAAGTCAATTCCTTCTTTCTGGAGAAATCCTTTCGCCACGAGCCTTGCATTGTGTCGAGTTACTTCCCCTTTGGGATTCATCTTCACTTTTTATACCCACTTGTCATCAATTTCCTTCTTTCCATGAGGCAATTTGACAAGTGACCAAGTGTTGTTGTCCGATGGATTTCACTTATTCGTTCATTTATTTCACTCACTTCGAATCTTTCAATGCTTCAGTTGCATTGACATGTTCGACATCTGCATAGAAAGCATAATGTACCAGATCACAATCATTATAAACTACATCATCTGATGTAACCACACAATCTTGCAACCTTGTAGGCATGCGTCTTGTTCTTTGAGGTCTGCTTGTACTTGTACTTGGTTGATCTATAACTGCTGGTTCCTCTTGTCGAACTTCTCTTTCGACTTGAGTTTCTGGTTCTTCGAGTAAAATTCTCACTGAATCTTTCTTGACATTTTGAGTCCAATCCCATTCTTTAAGCTCATCTATGATCACGTCCCTGCTGATCACAATCTGCTTGTTCACTGGGTCGAACAACTTGTAACCTCCTGTCGAATGATATCCAACTAGAATTATTTGACTCAACTTGTCATCAAGTTTTCTTCTTAATTGATCTAGCACATGTCTATGTGCAATAGATCCAAATACCTTCAGATGACTCAAACTAGGTTTTACACCAGACCAACATTCTTCTGGAGTAATTCCTTCTAGCTTCTTCGTTGGACATCTGTTCAAAATGTAAGTTGGAGTAGACACAACGTCACCCCAAAACTCTTTAGGTAAATTCTTGCCTTTCAACATACTTCGAACCATATTCATGATGGTTTGATTCTTCTTTTATGGAGTCCCATTCTGTTGTGGAGTGTAGGGTGGAACCACCTCATGCACAATCCCTTATTTTTCACATAACTTGTCTAAGTATTTCGACACATAGTCTCCACCACCATCAGTTCTCAAAACTTTGAGCTTTCAACCACTTTGCCTTTCAACCATAGATTTAAACTTGGAAAATACCTCAATCACTTTAATTTTCTTCTCGATCAGGTAAGTCCACAGTTTTAGATTAACATCATCTATGAATGTGACAAAATATTTATTACCTCCAAACGAATACACCTAGATCAGTCCACATACATCAGAGTATATGACTTCGAGAACAACCTTAGACTTGTTTCTTGCATCCTTATTAAAGCTATTCTTGTATTGCTTTAATTGCACACATTCTTCAGACACTTCATTTGGAATGTCAATTTCGGGCAACCCTGAAGCCATATTCTTTCTATTCAAATCTCTGATGTCTTTGAAGTTGAGATGGCATAGTCGATAATGCCATATCCATTCATCTCTAGTAGCTGCAGTCGAAAAGCACAGGTGCCCCATCATATTAAGTTCAATCTTGAAGGTTCTATTTTGAGAAATGGGAGCCTTCAAGATTAATTTTCCATTTGTTTCGACGACTCTCATCATCTACAGTCACTTTGTAATTCTTTTCGACTAACTATCCTATGATAAGCAAGTTGCTCTTCATGTCTGGAATGTATAACACATTAAAAATTACTGACCTTTTGCCATCTTTCCTCATAATTAAATCATCTCTAATACCTTTAGCTTCTAGAGTATTGTCATTTGCAAATTTCACGACGTTCTTCATTGAGGGATTTAGATTAACAAACTAATATTTTCTTCCAGACATGTGTGATGAGCATCCTGAATCCAAGTATTATTGATCCTTGAATTTCTCTCTATCTCTTGTTGTGACCATCAACAACATCTCTTTTTCTCCATGCTTTGAGAACTTCACATCACTTTCTTAATTATTTCGCTTCTTTGGAAAATCACTCGAATATTGACCATACTAATGACAATTATAATAGTCTGTGACTTTTGTCAGGCTTTCGACCACCACCTATTCCTTTACCTCCAACACCACCTCTTTGGTTGCCTTGGTATTGTGGTCTTTTTTGATTCGACATGTTTTCTTCGTTCTGGTTTCCACTACCAATCGAATTGTTGTAGCCACCTCTACCTTTGTTGTCTAACCACTTTCTTTTGTCTTTCTTATCTTTTACTGATTGAGCCTGCAAACCCACACCACTCTTCAATTTTCCTACAGCTCTTTCAACCATCCTTGATCATGAGATTCAAGTGTCACTTGAAGCTCTTCCCAAGGTTGACATGTCCTTAGAATCTTCTATGGAAACTACCACATGGTCAAACTTCAGAGCCAAAGATCTCATAATCTTCGAAACAACAGCTCTTATTGTTAACGTTTCTCCACGAGTCTTGATTTGATTCACTAGTTTTGTAACCCTAGTGAAGAAATCAAATATGCTTTCGCTATCTTCCATCTGAAGCAATTCAAACGTTCTTTTGTGAGTTTGTAACCTCACCTCATTCACCTTCCCAGGGCCTTCAAACAATTTCTTCAGAATTTCCCAGGCTTCTTTTGCAGATTCAACATCATTAGCCTTTTCAAAATTGTTTGGGCTAACACATTGGTGAATTATAAAGAGATATTTCTAATTCTTCAATTCTTTGTATTCTACTCCTTCCTTTTCTGAAGCGTCTTCTTCGAATGGTTCTAATCCATATTTCAAAAGTTCCCAAAGACCTTGAAAACATAATATAACATTCATCTGTTTACACCAATTCTCATAATTATCACCTTTAAAAATTGGGAGATTTGATAGAAAATTTTCATTCGCATAATTAATCGATATTGATTTTCTTCTTCTTCCCTTGATTGCTTAAGAAGAGCTCTTGATACCACTGTTAGGGACAATTCTGAGGAGGGAGCATTTACTTGTATTGAAATACTTCCCGTAGGTGGTGGCTATAAGGTGGTACGGTGATACAAGTGTATGTAGAAGAGAAAGCTTCCACATGAGGGGGAGCATTGTGACTCACACTTGAGGGGGAGTATTGAGAATCAAGTGTGGGGAAGAAGTACCACATTGGTTAGAAAAGGGAAGATTGAACACTATATAAGTGAGAGAATCCACACACCTATCACCTTAAGGTTTTAGGTGGATATGTGGTGTGCCTCTCACAAAGATGTGTTCCAAGTAAATGTTTCCTCCTCGGAATTTCCCCTAACAGTGGTATCAGAACCTTTGGTTTTAAGATAGAGACCGACTTACTTGTATCGAAACACTTCTCGCAGATGGTGGGTAGAAGGTGTTACATTGGTACAAGTGTATGTGGAAGAGAAAGCTTCCACAAGAGGTGGAGCATTGTGACTCACACTTGAGGGAGAGTATCGAGAATCAAGTGTGAGAAGGAAAGAGAAGATTGAACACTATATAAGTAAGAGAACCCACACAGATATCACCTTAGAGTGTGTTTGGATGAAACATTTGAATGAGGGAAAATAATTTTTTGAGGGAAAAATTGAGAATTGTTAAAATGATGTAAATTTTATGAAACATTTTATTCAAGCCAAATTTAAAGAATTTCAAATAACACCAAAAGTGAAGAACTTGTAATTGCTCCATAATTTAAAAAGTTAAATTGTTTATTGATAATTTTTCAAAATTTATAAAATGGTCCTTATATTTTGAAAATGAAGCAATTCAAATACTTCATTCAATCAATAAATATTGAAAATGAAGGGAATTCAAATGAAGCATTTGAATTCAATGAAATTTCAAAATTTTTTAAATTTTAAATTGATTCAGCCAAATACACTCTTAAGATTTTAAGTAAATATATAGTGTTTCACTCATAAATGTGTGTATCAGGCATGTAAATGATACATTTTCAAAATTGCCCCTAACAAAATATACCTTAATGTTGTCTAAATTTTGGTTTTTGTAACTATTTTAATTCATTGTTTTAACCAATCACCTTCTTACAAATTTATTTTATAAATCTTCATCACACTAACACTGCCATAGTGAAACCTATTATATCTCTCTTTCTTCCACTCTCTTTAGTAACTTAGGTAAAATAAAATAAAAAACCTCTATTCCTCCATTCTTTCCATCTTGGTCTCATACATATGTAACTATAAAATTTGAAATATATTCTTATTTTTTATTTCTATTATTTCTTTTCACTTTCATTTTCATTTTCATTTTGAGTGGATTAAAGGAAGCCAAAAACCTCGTTGTTATATCTTTGCATTTCATGATTAGATTTTTAAGCATTTCATTTAATTTGTTTTTTAACTACAAAAAATATTGTAAATTCATTGCATTCATAAAAAAATAGCCAAATAAAATTAAACTTTTAACTTTTATTTTTGACAACAAAAAACGTGTTTTCAAATCTGTAACTATTTATTTAGATTTTAAACTTTGATGTTTAACTTCTCTTTTTTTTCATTTAAATTTGTTATTTCCATTATTTATTCATTCATATTTTTTTTTATTTCTCATTTCTGAATTTTTCTTCTTTTCCTAAAATTTTGATATTTTTGCATTAATTATTTGTCATTTCTCTTTTGTTAATGTTTTTTATTTCCTAGTATTCATCGAAGGAAGATTGAAGAAGAAAACATCAATTCATAGCATTCATCACAAGGAATTATAACTTCATCACATCTATTACAACATGATTTCCTTGCCTGAAGACACCATCAAATGGGACAATGAATAGGAAGATTGTTAGGTTAATGATAAGTAGTAAGAGAGAAGAGAAATGTAGTCGGACCCCCCACCAGATCTTCCCCTAGTCATAACAAAAACTATGGCAAACTTTGATGTTTTAAGAATCCTCATTGACGAGGGAAGTTTATACGATATTATGTACGCCAATTTTTTTGAGAAACTGCGATTAAAGGGGAAAATGCCACCTTACATAGACTATGTTGCAAGCTTTCAATGGTATGATGACCCGACCCTAGGATTTCATAGAGCTTATGGTCAACTTCATGGAAGGAAGAGACCCCATGGCGATATATTTACAATTCTTAATGGTCCCGTACAAAAGCGTGTACTATTAAATTTTAAGGAGACCATTCTTCGTGACTCTAAACATTGTGGCTTCCTAATTCAACTAAACATGAAATACCATAATATCTAAGATGAACTCGGTCACAATATGTGTCGACCTATCACTAGTCTGACACATACACAAAACTTTACAACGTAGCCCAAATAAGATATCGGTCGAGCAAAAGAAGAATAACCAAATGGAAGTCAATGACATCAACACTGGCGCATGAATATGGAAAATTGCAATTAATCATCAAACACTGAGCCTAATTCAAAAGTAGGTACAATGTGATAACTCATAATCTGGTAAATGGAGGCATTATCTTTGAAAAATAATGGCAGTCCAGTCTTCACAACAAGGAGCAAGGAATGACGTGAAAGACATGGATTTCACTCTGGATTTCGTGCATAATGAATGGTTGGATGTTGATAGAAATAGACAGGAAAATGAATATCTAACCCCAATAACCAACCCAACACCATGAGACTCTCTTGAGGAGAACGCCACCGCCAATGGGTATCACTTGAATGAATAAAATGTCAACTAAGTTGATTTTGTTATTTTTTTATCATTCATCTAAGACCATACAGTGTAATTCTTTCGCTTTCAAGCAAAAAATGAGTTCTTTGCCAAATTTCATTGCTTTATCTTCATATGAGAGGCAAGCATGTTCAACGTGTGTGCTCTCGAGATCAACTTCTCCCATCTGCCTCTGGTCCCGTCTCCAAGGTACAGAGACTTGCCCGGGCATTTCGAGGTGGTGAAAAAGGAAGGTCTTGGGCCGATCTCAAAACTTCAAACACAATCCTAGTTTCATGCATGATAACAAGGAGTTGAGAGAAAATGTTTTGGGTCGATAAAATGGCCCAACATAACCGACTCAACCCTTAAGGCCTAATTCCTAATATCTTCTCAGTAGAATGATGGACAAGTGGGCCTCACTAGAAATTCGCACACCATATATGAGCTACTTACTCACCATTAGTCCTTGGATCCAATCCAATGGTCTCCCGTATTATGCGTCGCATCAACCAATAGTAATTTTAATTGTTCATCATATACAAACTTGTCTATGATTTTTCACCTCTACCTCCTTGATTTTGGTGTTTGGAAACTCCCCCCCTTCACCACCGTACATGATATCAATATTGTCGTAATTGAGAGCATTTCATCTACGCTTCGTCAATCTCTATTTCACATCAGAATATTTATCATTGCTCAAATTGAGAAAAAATTCAAAAATGGACATTGGAGAGAAATGTGTGTCTCATTTTCTTTTGTTTTAACTAAACTTGTCTTGTACCATCCATTTTTTTGTTTTAAATTTTAGCATACCTTTTGTAGCTTTGTAATAAATAAAATTTTGTCCAATCCAAGAAAATTTATCCACCAATTAAATTAAATGTACAAAATTTTGTTTTGTACTCATGTTCTAATACATTCAAACTTGTCCTTAACAAGATTAGTATATCTTAGTATACTACAATATTATTGTGTTTTTTTACTAAAAATATATGATATTTATTCGATTCAAATTGATAGAATACATCGTTGCAGTACAAATTCAAAATCGTCAAAAACAAAAAGGATGAATCCGCGAACCAGCTCACAATATCCATGTTAATAGCATAAAATAGAAAATTGCATAAGCCTACAAGATTGTATTGAGATGTCTGAAATATTCATGTTTCCGGATCTGTAGCGCTAAAGGCACCAAAGTCATTGATTGGATTTGCACTAGATCGAAACTAATCTTTCAACCTGAAACAAATGAACACCACACAAAAACGGAAAAACAAAATACCCCACACATAGACGAAAAATCAAAATACACCGAAGAAATATAAGAAATCAAAACAAGCAACGACCCACGAAATCACAAAATAATACAAAAGAAACACTAAATATATGTGAAAATCACTTATTTAACTAATAGAGAAACAAAAAACGATTTTGATCATAAATCACCCCCTTTAAAAAGAGGAAGAAAAAAAGTGATAACGACTGGTGTTATTAATCAATAAGTCCACACAACAATATATTTATCCGTCGAATAAAACTGAAGTTAAAATAATCAATTTATTATGTTTGGTTAGTGAATCAAATTATATTACACAAATAGTTCTAGAATCAAACTGAAACCAAATTAAAAAAAAAATAAAATACTAAAAACAAATTTTAATTTTTTTAAATTTCTTTTTGAAAGATAGTTTAATGGTTTGATTCTTTAATAAATAGTTCAGTGCGGGAAAAATTGTCTTTTAACGATTGAATACAATTGAAAGATATACCAAATTAATAATTTTGATTCAGTTTTAGTTCTGAAAAAATTGAAACGGATAAGTCCTCGAGTGAACTTTTACTATAAATCAGTTTAATTCAATTTTCTCTCCAAACCGAATCATGAACAGCCCTAGACTAATATCTCTTTTATTTTCATGACTGACCTATAACAAAGTCTTTAAGTGCATGCATCTTACAATCTCACATTATTAAAATTATTTTCAATACAGTATCACAATCGATGACAAAGTCCATTAAGGCCATGTCTCTTGTACTGTCTCAGATTATTAAAATTATTTTCAACTTAGTATCACAATCGATATGACAATAACTTTGACGTATTATTTAACCTCTTCAACAAATCTCAACACATCTCTAAAGTTCAACATTTTCCTCATTTTCACAATCATATAAGCAAATACAATTAAATATATGTTCACTTTATAAGTGAAATCAACAATATAATGAGAAAAAAAGTTAAAACAACTTTATAGATTCTGAATTCTTGTTTGATCAAGAAGAGAGTACATGAATGACACCATTTTGTACTACTACTAACCTTAACAAACTTCAAACAACAGTCACAGACCTGAAACCAAAAAACTTACTTTATAAACAACCTCCCCATGTTTCTGTCGATGCATGCGCGTGCGTGATCGTGATGCTCTTTTAAACTACCGTGAAGCCAAAGACCAGAAGTTCAGCAGAAACGACGGTACTGTAGTGAACCAACATATGAATGCCATGCCTGTAGCTGTTTCAAACTGCACACAGTGATTCTGTGAACAATTACCAAGATCGTTATCGATGAGCACTGTGATGCCTGCCGATGCACACGCTGCCGCAAACATAAGCGTCGAGGTTACCTGCATGTGGATACGTACATGTCTTCTTAATTAACTCTACGTAATTTTCAAATGGGTAAATAGCGGAGTCTTATTGGAGATCTTACCCCGTCACCAATTGTGAACGAACAGACAAGTCGGTAGTTCTGCAAAGACCGTCTTACTAAAATGGCATATATGTCAGTAATAGCTAATGAAATGCTCCATAGAGTCTGAAAGCCGGCAGCCGCAACAAGGAAACTGATAAAAAGATGAGACAGATTTTATGCAATGTAGTAGTAGCATTTCATAAACAAAAGGAGAGATTCGGAGAAGAATAAAGCCAAAAAACACAAATCACATGTTCAATTAGGTGTACAACTTAATTAATAGCTTATTGAATAAGTCCTTATCATGTAAACGCCTGTGTATAAGTTATTTCTAATTTCTATAATCAAAAGGAGTGTAATTGAACATTTTTTACATAAGCGGTAAGATTCATAAGCTATCCCGCGCAAACTTATCGAAACAAGCTGAAAACATGGACATGCCATAAGTTATTTTCACAAGCTAACTAAAATATTTACAGTCATTTATGTCAGAACTAATCATTTGCATGGACATGCCTATGGTTAGATAAGGGATGTTGCTCACTTGTATACAGGTTTTCAGACATATCTCATCTAATATGAACTCTCAATATACACTCCTTACGCTAAGAGCTGGACATTAGAAGCGTGACTTGAGTAGGCCGACAGAGGACAGTCTATGAGTCTTGGATAGACTCTGATAGCATACTAAATCTGAGTTAGATCAAACTCAACCCCACAAAACTGACTTGTAATGTAAAGTGAATGACATCTCTCACTTATGAATACTTTTCAGATCATATCTTATCCAATGTGAAACTTTCGATAGACTTCTTTACATCATGAACATAAAACTAGGCTAGACCCAATGTTGATATGGACCAAAAATTACAAATGGAAAAATAAGAGAAATTTGAGAGACTCGCAATTCAATGCTTCCTATGATATGTGGGAAAAGGGAAAGCTATACTCTAGCTTTTGCAAAATCACGTTGTCTCGTACTCAAACTCATTGAATTCACTACCTATAAAAATCTAAGATATGACAAATAACCTACCAATTGATTAAGTTCCATGCAACAAGACAATCCGACGCCTCAAGAACAATTCTAAATTCATAACCTTATATCAGAAACACATGAAAATTCAGTGATGCAGCATGTTTGGTCCTGAGGTAAAGAAAATTGACAATACTGTGTGATACAAACCTCTAACCACATACAAAAAACTCTCAATTACAATCTCTTTCATCTAAAAATTTACAATTTCACCAAATCCAATGACACGCGATTGTTACAATCACAATCGCAGATAAAACAGCATTTAAATGTACTAACAAAAAGAAACCAAAAAAACTTATTATACAAGCATAACGAAATTACCAGAAAGCAGTGACAGACGGAAAATCACTTGTGGAAGCCATAATTGCGAGTGCAGCAGCACCAAAAACAAACTGTGAAACCCTTAAAGCTAACCCACCAACAGTACCAGGCATCCCTTGAATATCCTTCATCCTCACGACCATAGGCACGTTAACGTTTTGTTGTTCCGCAACCGGAACACCACCTTCAGTATTTGGAACTTCTTCCACAGGATGAACTGAAGCATGGCTCACATTCATTTCTCCACCCAACCAACACTTCAATTCATACTCACAAACTCCAAATTTTCTTCTTCACCAAATCTAATCAAATTTCAATAACAATCAAATTTCAATAACCCAATTAATAAACTAAACTACCCATGATCTAAAATCGAATCAAAAGTAATAAAAATCATAACTTTTTCATTTTTATTACTATTTTCATATTATTGGTGGGGATGATGATGATTATGGATTATTCTTAAAAACTAGCGATAACCCTTTGATTTGAATTCATGGAAGATTGTAAATTTATAATAATCAAGAGGAACAAAAGCGAATAGAATCGATTCCGTAGCTTAGTTGATGAAGTAAAAAAGCAAAAACAGAACAAGGGAGAGAAAAAGAGACATACCCAGAAGAAGAATTGCAGTGAGATCTGTGTTGGAAGCGAATGGAAAAGGATGGAAAGAAAGAGAGAGAGGAGAAGAGACTAGAGACGCAGCAGCAGTGCCTGCAGAGAGCAGTTGTTGAATGTTGGTGGTGTGGTGCACGCGTCAGTTGTGAACTTGTATTTATTTTTATTTTATTATTAATTTTCATTTATATTTATATTTATTATTATTTTTATTATTTACTATTATTATTTTTCTGATGAATTATTTGTTTGTTGTGTTAGATTCGGAATGATTTTGGGCTCTACGAGGGCAACGAGTATGGAAGAGGTCCTTCAACGGTTTGAATGAGTTAATATATGCAAATATTTGATTTTATTTTGACAATTATATTATTTGATCACATCAATTTTGTTAAGATTCTCATAACTTTGATCATGGGAAATTAAGGTTGCAGGTAGTGTTTTAAAAATCGGACCGGACCGGCCGGTCGGACCGGTCAAACCGGGAACCGGTCAGGTAACCGGCCTGGTTCAATAGTTGGATCGAGAATGTCGTTGAACCGGTAAGAACCGGTGAAAACCGGAAAAACCAGCGGTTTTTTAAAACCGGTGGTTCAATTGTATTTTTAAATTTTTTTATTCAAATTTTTTTAATTTTTTTAAAAATATGCAATTTAATTTTTTATTTATTTAGATTATTTTATTAAAATATTATATTTAAACAAAAATAAAATTAATTAATTATATTATTGACAAAGAAAATGTTGTTGATGCGGTTGATTTTGTAGATAATTTTGATATTGAAGAAGAATATCTTAATATTAAAATAATATTTACTCCTTGAAACTAAATAGTAGATAATGAAATTATTTTGTTATAAATTATTCAATTATACTATGTTGCAATTATACTTTGTAATTTTGTACTATTTTATTATATATGATACTTATATTTAAAATTTAAATTTAAATTATCAAATTGTAAATTTATTTATGATATGATATTTTTAAAATATTTAAAATATTTAAAATTTAAATTTAAATTATCAAATTGTGAATTTATTTATGAAATGATATTTTAAAAAAAAATTAGTTCTCATTATATTTTGTAGAGATTGAGTCATCTGGTTCGACAAGTTTTATACCTATATCGTTTTGTTATAAAGGCCGGTTTAATCAACTGAGTTATCCGGTTTAATTCGGTTTAGTCGTGCGGTTCGACCAGGGACCCAGTGGTTCAACCAATAAATCAGTGACCCAGTACCTTCACCGGTTTGATCTCCGGTCCGGTTTTTAAAACACTGGTTGCAGGTGTAAATATGGAAGTGTATGTTTTAGTTAATCAACATGAATGTTTTTTTGTTAGTGATGATTATATTACTGATTAAGAACTTAGATGCTTCTTATTATCCCACATGAATGTATTTTGTTACTTTCTTAACTATGTAGCTAGAATATTGGAGATGAGAAGATATGGTGAGCAATATTGAAGCAAATAGGAAGATGTAGATTGTGCCTTGCGATTAAGAACCTCAACTAAATTAAAACCTGTAAATTCTGTAAGTGTGTTGTATGGGATGGATTTATAAATCTGAAGTTTTGCATCTTCTTAAATAATTTAGTATTGTATTGCAGTATGGTCATTTCTTTCCAGATTCGAAGTATGAAAATGTTCAACATGTAATATTAATATTCCGCTATTAGATTTTGTAATATTTTTAATATCCCGCTATCAGATTTTCAAGCATTGATATCAATTATTAAAACACTCACTTACCTTTCTTTATTCGTTTTCAAGGTTAAAATTCACAACACAGACGAATATTTATGTTGCTATCATAAATGAAAAAGTCGCTATGAAGATCGGTCCCGGTCAGTTTACGTAAATGTTTTGACGCGAATGGCTTCTACAACGATTTCTCAAACTGAATTGTTGAATCTTGATGAGTGTAATATTAGATTTCCTCTGATGGAAGATGGTTCATGGATGGTAAGAAAATTTTTTAATCAAGTTCTTTGTTGTGATAATTTTGATTCTGTTTGTCCTAATTTATTTTTTTGGTTCAATGGTCAGTTTTCCATGTTACAGATCAAGATGGAAATAAGTTAACAAATGAGAGTGTTTTGAAGTATACCGAATATGTATTTTACTAATTTACTATTAATTGTTTCTTTAGAAGTAATTATTTTATTTTCATTATGTTAATCTAAAATTTTATGTTATGCTGTATTAGTCACTTGGTAGCATTCATAATGGAAAAAACCAATCATAAAAATGGTCTCACTGCTTTGGAATTAAAGGGGATGGGCCGTGTTGGTCTTCTTTCCGAAGTGTTTGCGGTATAGGTTGAGTTTCAATGTGATGTGGTCGAGGCTAAAGTTTGGACACACAGGCAGATTGCAAAGGCATTTTATTTTATATTTTCCATTTTGTATTTCTGATGCTTCACAAAACTCTTCATGTCATTTGAGATGTCCAATTGGTCTACCTTTATGAAGTTGACGAGTATATAAAATTGTTAAGTTCTTAAATTAAGTATAGGATCTTCTGGTAAATGTGATTTAGGACGTAAGGGAACAATTGTTTACTTTATTGTAGACTAACGGAGAGTTCATTAATTGCATCTTATACTTTGATCCTCTTGAATTTTAGTTACTTTATCTACTAATTCAGCCATTCAAATAAATAATACAATTGATGGAGATTGTATCCTGCATGATGATGGTAAAGGCAAGAAAGCTCACTCAATACTTGTACTTGGTGAAGACACACAATGGGAAATTCAATGGGAGGATCTTCGTATCGACGAGCGTATTGGTATTGGTGAGTTTATACGTGGGCTTTAAATATGATTTTTGTATTTAAAGTTATATTAAAGCTCAGGGTCTGGAATAAATAAACATCTTGCAATGAGATAATCGAAAACTTGTTAATTTTGTATAGACCATTGTTACTCAAAGCAACTTAGAATTATTAGATGTCACTACTAAGTTGAATGAATTAGTAGAGATTAAGTAAAAAGTGGTTGAAAATATAATATATGCTATTTCTTTACTTGTGATGCAACCCTGCAAATCTAACTTAGTAGAACTATCCTTGTAGGTTCTTATGGTGAAGTTTACCGGGCTGATTGCAATGACACTGTAAGTTTGTCTTACTTTTTATGTTGTCTTTTAAAAAGTGGTTAGAATTGCATAGTCTGAAAAATTCTAGATAACTTCATTGTTCTTCTTTATTTATGCAAGGATTTTATATAAGATTAATGTAATGTTACTCTTTTAGGATCAAGATAGTAGAAGTATCAATGTTTTGAAATTATTGATATCATGACCGGTTGTTCCAATGATGAAGGTGAATTTTGAATGCTTTAATAATTCAATGATTTGGTTGTCTCATAAAACACTTTATGGTTGTGTTATATTGAGGTTTAATGGCATGAAACTTTCCAACAAGTATTTTAATGGCATGAAACTTTCCAAAAAAGTGGTTGTCTCAGTTATAGCTTCCAGCTTCATAAGTTTTTGGAACTCCTCTCGACCGTTGTGAAACCCTCCCTTAAGAGATAAGCAATTACTACTGATTTTACTTACTGATCATTATGGACCATTGTCATGCAATTAAGGGTGTTTTTGATATTATCCTAATGCTACTATTCGAGTTATATTCAATGTTATATCGGTAGTCAAAATATATGTTCATGATTGAGTTTTGTCCGAAGTTCTTTTAATAATCACCGCGACTTGAATTCAGATGGTTGGTTTGGAAAATGGTAGGGGCTTCTACTCGTATTAATATTAGTCTAAGAGGGTCATGATGATAGAAGTGACATTAGGATGCCAAAAGTATAACGTGTTGCGTGAAGAAAAACATGTTGCACGACAGATACCTCATGAATTTTTCTTAGCTCGCAGCAATTCGACTGTTATTCAGGATCAATAATCAAAGTAGCCGACATATGTTTCTTTAACAATGTGAATGATTTGTCGGCTCAGGGTTACCAAGTTCATGGCCGCCTCCAAATTTGGATAACCATGGGGCTCACACTAGCAGTCATAGGTCCGTGCAGAATTTGACAACAAAATGTCCAACCAAATGAGGCGTTAATCATTGTGAACTGGAGGTTTGTTTCTAATTCCTCATGTTTCACCCGTACCGTCTTTCTCGGTTTGATCTATAACTCATTGTCTGTGCCTTTCCTTTCAGTACAATAGAACGTTATTTAAATTGGGATGAAGTTCCTGAAGAGATTTTCGATGTGCTGCCTCTATCTGTTGGGCATGGTAACCCAATATACTGCGAGAACAATGTGGGATCACTTAGTTGTGGATTTCAAGTTGATAAATTCATCCAAATTATATAAAAATTGATTTTCTCCTGCAACAATATGAAGTCGTTCAAACTGATTTCAGGTAATTAAGCCTCAACTAAATTTTATGTTTCTATACTGCACATGCTTTTGAATTTTGAACTAAGATGCGGCTCATAAGTTTGTTTTCCTTTCGAGGTTTCTTTTAATTGACGAGTTTGCATTTTGGTGACAATTGAATAAATGGGGTGTTGCTGGTTTTAACTATTATGAGCCTACATATCAGTAATGTGATTGCTCTTTTGTTCTTGGGTGATCATAAATCCCAAATTTATCATGGAACTTCACTCAAGTTGGTTTAACATGAATTCTCTTTTGTTTGGGACAGATGAAAATCTTGAGCATGATTATCACTGTCCTTATGGGTAAATCATGTAGTATAAACAACAACATGTTCAGTGGAAATAAGAATTATGACACAACCAAATAAAAATTTTAGATCATGTATATTTTACGTGTTGTTAATTTGTTATTCATTATCAATTACTTCCCTAATTTTTCTACTAACTTTTGTTTTTAATTATGTGAGATTATGAGCCATCAATTATGTTTTAGTTTTTGAAGATTCTCTCTGGTACACTCATTCATTTGGAACAACAGTGAATGAGTAAGAATTATTGTGTATTCTTCATTTCATTATCTATGATGTTGAATTGGTGGAATATATACTGTAAACCTTTGTACTCATTCACAAACATGCTAATTGCTAAGACACTGTTTTTTTGTAGGAACTTGTTTGGGTGAGAGCGAACCGAGAAAAACACACTACACAGGCACATGATTTATGTTCTAACAAGCTTTTAAGAGAACCGAGAAAAACACACTACACAGGCACATGATTTATGTTCTAACAAGCTTTTAAGAACAATCTCTAGAGGAGAAAGGAACTACGAAGAGATGAAGTTGAAGAGGCTGTAGTAGTATAATGAGAAAGAAAGCTTAAGCTAGATTTTTATTTTTGTTTTCTCTATTTTCTATACCAGAATTAATATCAGAAATATAGATTTTTTTGCAGTAAATGTAAATTTAGAAACTACTAATGACTTCAAGTTTTTCAAAATATAGAAAGAACATAATACAACTCATTATGCAGAATTTATATACATTTCACACACTTTGAATTTAAATTTGTGATTTGCCATGATATCTCCCAAAGCTGCCACTAATTTGTCGAGCATAAGCAACGACAACCTTAGCCCATCTTTTGATTTCACCTTTCAGCTTATTTTAATTCATCTCTTCCAGCTTCTTTTCTGACTCCATAGACACAAGTTCAACAGATGAAAAACAACGATCAATCGTTTTCGTTTTATAAATTTCCTGCTCTTTAGATTGGAAATTGTGTTGTCATCATTAAAAGATAGAGATTTCTTCACAAACATATATAGCTGATGAAGTTTGATACTATGATTAGTTGCTAAAGTTTGTTTGTGAAAATTAATGTTTGTAGAATATATAAAATTATGATGTTTTTGTGCTGGTTTTAAAGGGTGCTGAATTGGAATTAGATAAGTAAATAAAAATATTACACAACATGAATATTTTTATAAAAGAAACATGGATGTTGTTTACATTTCAACATCTTCACATATTCTTCTTGATATGTTTAATTGTGAAAGTGCCAAGTTAACTGAGAAGAATAATTAGGAAAATAATTGATTTATATATGATTAATACCATCATTCAAAAATTAAGAAAGTTTTTTACCCATTTACAAAACAAAATATTTATCTACCATTTTTAAAAATAATTTAAAAATATAAAATCAAACATTAATTAATGATTATTATTAATTATTTATAATCTTAAAAGATAATTTAATTTAGAAATAAAAGCAAAATAAATAGGTAATTTTTAATTATAAAATTTTGAAATTCAAAATAAATTTTATTATTATATTTTGGGAACAAATGCGTGTATCATAGTGGTACTCGTGCGATACTCATGCAAAGTAACTCTTACTAATCAAAATATATTAACAGGAACATGAAGGTACATATCAAAATATTGAATATTAACGGGAATATGAAATTAATGATTAAAATATTAAATATTAACGGAAACACGAAGTTAGTGAACAAAATATTGAATATTAACAGGAATAAGAAGTTACTGCTCAAAATATTGAATATTAAAGAAAAATGAAATTACTGATCAAAATATTGAATATTAACGGAAACATAAAGTTACTAACCAAAATATTAAATATTAATAAGAATATTAAATTACTGATAAATCTTTTTTTTATTAACAAGGCCAAATTATTAAATTTATATTTTTTATTTTTATTTGTCTCTACAATAATATCAACATTGAACAAAATAAGAGACCAAAACTAGTATTCGTGCGTTCGCACCGGTATCATACTAGTTGTTATTATGTGCTAATACATATAGATATTGTTGGGAGAGTTACACGAATATTTGGTGCATTATGATATGAAAAGAATTTTGATCCTGTATCTTTACTAAAATTTAAGGTAATGAGGCACATTTCTTATATATTCGATATTTCTTTTATTTTAATTTGACGTTGAATATTTTGTCGTATTTGAACTTCTTAAATGTGATTCATTTATATCATTAGACTTAATCAACACTAAGATTTCACTTATTTAACAAGTCGAGTCACATCACTAATATTAATTGTTAAAACAATAACTTGTAATAGATGATATAAGAAATGAAAAAACAAAAGTAATAAAACACGATATTTAATTACAAAATTCAACCAAATATGCATATGTCTTCATCTACATCGCAATTGTAATTTTATTGATAGTGAATAAGATTAGAGGTTTTCAGTGTTACAACTCATATATAAATACTCCAGTCCAAATTAAAATAATATCTTTGAACTGTAACACCCAATCGACACCTCTAGTGTCCCTTGTAACAAACATTTGTGCCAAATATAAGTGTAAGGTCTCACTCGTTCATCCCTTCCCATCTTACATTACCTATGAGCCATGCTTTGTAATTTCTACATTGATTAACATTAAACTACTGTGAACATTTATTAGATCATAATGGGTTGAGAGTATATGTTTTATTGACATATAGAAACAAGTAGCAAGTCTAACTAGTGTTTGAACTTAAATGAAAGTGAGAAAAATATATAAGGGGGATTGAATTGTGTATAGTGAATTATTTTTAGTTTTTTAAAAACAATTTAGAAACTAAACAAGTTCAAAATCTGACTTCAAAGTTATTAGTAGCATAAAGTAATAAAGTACAAAAGCAAGAAATAAATTCACACAAAGTTATCTGGTTCCTCCTCCAAACTGAGAGTATTCTAGTCCCCTTGTCCAACAAGGGATTTCTTACTATAGCTAATCAGATTACAATTGCTCAAGCAATCTAGCAAAAGACTTCAATTGCTCAATCACACTAGAAAGTGACTTCTGCTCAAGCACACATGCAAAAGACTTCCACTACTCAAGCAACCTAGCAAGAACCTTCCTATACTCTTAAGCAAATAGTTTAGGAGAAATAAATAACCACTATCTTGATATAATATCAAAAGTATAGAAGAGATACAGTATATACGCAAAGATTCTGTAAACACATAAGATTTCTAAGATATACAAGAATAAGAAATCTTAAGATCTTGTGCAACAAATAACTTTAACTTATATATGTTCAATGTTTCTCTTGTTAGATATTTAGTTATTTTTTCCTTCAAAATTTCAAATCCTTATATAGAGGCAGAAAAAGAGACGTTTGAGAAAACTTGCAAACATAAATATAGTTGAGAAGCAGTTCCAAGAGAGACGTTGGAAGTTAATTTGGTAAGATATTCATCCTTTATGTGAAGACTTTGTCCACTGCGTCTTTCTTCATACTAGTTATCTACCAAAATGTTGGTGCAGACTTAAGAGATCACGTCAACTTTCCTTGAGCCTTCCATTTCGGAAACTATAGTTGACTTTCTCCCACAATCTGGCCTCGACAAGATGGTTCTGCTTTAGAGATAGAGTAAGGATCAAAAATTGAGTACCTTTATCCCAGGTCTTCAGAATCTGAGTCTGTGAAGATCTTGACCTCTCTGGCTCCCACATCCTCGGCTAGACAGAGACCTACGATGAAGGCCTCGTACTCTGCCTGGTTGTTGGAAGTAGGGAACGAGAGGGTGAGGGATACTTCGACGATGATCCCTTCTCCATTTTCCAGGATTATGCCAGCCCTGCTCTTGATCGAGCTAGAGGCGCCATCGAAAAATATTATCCATTAGTCTGTTCCTTCGTGGGATGCGAGGAAGATCATCTCTGCTAAGAAATATGCTAATACTTGGGCTTTGAGGTCCTTCTTGCTTTCATACCAGATGTCAAAATCGGACAGTTCCAAGGACCATTTGAGCATCCAACCGGCCATGTCTGGTCGACCTAGTAGTTGCTTGATGAGTTGGTCTGTCCGAACGACTATTATGTGTGCTAGGTAATAATGTCGGAGTCGTTTTGCTACGTTGACCAGTGCTAGGGCCACCTTTTCAATTTGTTGATACCTTATTTCGGGCCCGTGCAAGGCTTTGCTCGTAAAATAGATTGGCTTCTTCCCTTCTGGAGTTTCTCGAATAAGTGTCGTGCTGATAGATTCGGGCATTACAGACAGATAGAGATATAACACTTCCTTTTTGTCTGGTCGCGACAATACGGGAGGTTGGGACATCATCCGTTTAAGATAGATGAGGGCTTGCTCGCACTCCTCGGTCCAATCGAGCGCGACCTCCTTCCTTAGGAGTTTGAAGAAAGGCAGTGTGTGATGTGCTGATCTTGCGACGAAATGTGAAAGTGAAGTGAGCATGACGTTCAAGGTCTGGATGAATTTCTTGGAATTTGGAGTGGGCAGCTCCAAAAATGCTCAACATTTGTTGGGGTTGGCTTCTATGCCACTCTCGGTGAGATAGAATCCGAGGAATTTCCCTGCTCGTACTCCAAAGGTGCACTTGTTAGGGTTGAACCTCATTTTGACTCTCCTGGCTTGATCGAAGACATCCCTGAGGTGTTGTTTACTGTGGAAAATGGTAAACAACCGCTGGTCCTCCCAAAGTCCTAAAACTAAGGGTCACTCCCAAGATCGAACAATTGATGTTAAAACATGTGCTAAGATTTGTGATATTGTACTGATTCTATCGAAATCCTTGCCTAAGAAACAATTTCCTAAGACTAAGGGAATAAGTTCAACGACTTTCCACCCAATAGTTCAGGTTCGACCGACAGGCAACTCGTGACCGACGGAGACAAACACTTAAATAACTTGACAAATCTGAATATTCACTATATTTTGACCTACTATGGTGACTCGTGACCGACAGAAGGCTGTGAATCTAGGTCTGTTCTAAATGAAATAAGGGTCGAAAGACTCTTTTGTCAACTCAAAACTTGTAACAAATAGAGCATCAACATACACAAAAACACAAAGTGATTGCTGAAAAGTAAATAGAATGCAGGTAAAAGCTTCAAAGAAAACAACTGAAATGTAAAGGTTTTGCATTGAAATAAAGGTGGTGATTCACGTACATCAAATACTTTCGCAACTCTTTCTTCCTGACGCTCGGAATTGGGCAGAGTTTTTGCAAGTACTATGAGTATACAAGTTAACACACTAGATTTTACATTGAAATGACTTATTTATAACGTTTACAAAGTAACTGCCTGAAACAATCTACGGCTGGCGTTCGAAACTTGAAGGAACCGCTTCACAAGATTTCACCACCTATTTGGCGCTTAAACAATACAAAACTCTAATAACTGCCGACGATCTTGGACTTTAAACTTTTCCCGCTTCTGGCGTCTAAAAGTAAACTGTAACGCCCATTTTAATTAATATTTTCGAATTTCCGATCGATATTTATTTTGCGATGAGAATATTTATATTAATCAATATATCTATTAATATATTTGGCGATGTTTCGTTCGGTCCGGTAAAATATTATTCGGATCCGATATTTAATTTCCCGGAATTATTTGAATTAATTGGATTAATAATATAATTAAATATTATTAGTGTGTTATTTATAATTAAGTTAGGGGTGTGGGGAGCAATTAGTGAGGATTGGGTGTACACCCCTAGTTAGTAAGAAACATAGTTATAAAACCATTTTCTTTCCCTTTTCTTCCCAGTTTTCCTACACCAACCAAACTTAGAAACTTGGAGGAAAGAAAGGGTTTTGGGAGAAGATGAGCAAGAGAAGAAGAAGAGGAAGAGCATGAGCAAGCTTGAGGTTGGAGTTGTTGAATCTTCATGGATCAACCAAGCTAGAGGTAAGGGGTTTGATTCTCCATCTCATATTGTTAGATTTTGATGTTTATGTTTTGGATTTGGGGGAAAAGTTGATAGTTGATTTATAGGGTTTTGGTTGATTGTTTGTTGAAATAGATTAGAAAGGTTGGATTAGGAGTATGGATTGGTAGTGTTTTAATTGCTAAGATAGTAAGGATAAGTTGCTAGAATGAAGAAAAGTATAAATAAATTGTAAAACCATGGAAACTGCAAAACCTGGAAAACCACTACGCAGGAAATGAAAAACTGGAGAAAGGAAGAGGGAGCTGGGATGCGCCCACCTCAGCAAGTGGGGCGACCGTCCCAGCATATATGGCACCCGCCTCCCTCTCTATGCACCCCTAGGGCGTCCGTCCCAAGTGCCAAGGGAGTGTGCAACGGATTTTCTGTTTTTCTTTTCTGTATGTTGCATTTTCTGTCTTCTGCAATTAGTTTTCTGCATATTATGCAGGTAGGCTCTGTTTGTTACCATTTTCTTAAATCCTCATACTACTAGTTAGTATTAATAAAATATAACTAGGACATAAGTTCGCCGATTAAATTTAGAACCCGATTATGTTCCGATTTTCCGATTTCGGTAAATTCAACGACGGAGCAAGTTGCTCCGAATTCAACGAAAATTGACGTGCTAGCTAAGTTTGACGTGTAGAACGTAGTGGTGAGGTTAGTTTTTAGAAATTACGAGTTTTTACGAGATGACCCGAAATAGGCCAATTTACGGTAAAATTGAATCAGATTGTGTTTTAGTAGATTTAAGGCACGTATGAACAATCTGATTTCGATGTTGACGATTATGATTAATGCCGATTATTAGGAATGGCTTTCGCGACGATTATTGATTTGACTATTTTTCCGTTTTTGGAATTTGGTGAATTAATTGATAATGATGCGGTGTAAATAAACACAATGTTTGCAACGGTGTATTTATTGATGAATACTTGTTGATATGCAATGCGATGATGTATGTCTTTGTACATGATGATGTGATGATTATATTGATGTTGTTAATAAATGATTCCGATTTGTGAATGCATGATTTTGATGATGATGAATTGTTTGGTGATTTTTTGCATAATGCAATTATGATGCGACGATATATTTATCTCGATTTGGATAAATTATGGCGATGTGGGCTTTATGCCAATTTTGATGAGCGATGATGATGTTTTTGTGTTGTGTTGTTTATTGTTGAGTCACATACATTGCATTGGCGACGATGGGCTTTTATGCCAAGCGACAGGGCTTTTATGCCAAGCGACGAGGCTTTTATGCCAAGCGACGAGGCTTTTATGCCAAGTGTTCCTAATTATGGACAAAACGGCGGGTACCACATGCATAACATAGTCGTGTCTCATGGAGTCGGTTATGTTTATGTTTGAGTTGTTTGGCGTTGGGTTTTAATTGATGGGTGATGTTGAATTGCGATGATATATGATGCTTTGTTTGGTGATATTCTTTATGAAGAAAAATGAATACGACTTGATAATTTCATGAATATAAATGATGAGTTTTACGATGATCTAACTTTGATGAAATGCTTAATGCAAATATGATGTGATGATGTTTTGTGACGATGAGCTTTTATGCCAAAAGCGACGATGGGGTTTAGCCAATTTGTGATGATTTCATTTATGATGCTTAAGTTATTAGTATTGTTTAATGTTGTTGTTTGATGTTGTTGTTTATAATTGCCGTGTTGATTAGTGACGTATTAACTTGTGACGGTTTGGTGGTGATGGAAGTTTATGTGTTGTTGTGATGATTTATGCTGATGAGGTTATGGCGGTATAGTGTGGATTATACATTTTTGAATGACGATCAAAGTAAGTGAGGTTTGGTTATGTGTTGGAATGCACTTATTTACTTATATCCCTTATGATTCCAAATATATATTGTTAGTGTTTTAAGTTGGCATCAATTTTGGTAAAACTAGGCTTTAGAAATGTCTTGATAGATGTCATGACATTCAGAGATTGAAGATAAATCCTACTGGACAAGGATGGTAAAAGTACAGCTCCTGTTGGGAAGCTAAAGCGTGCTTGAAATTCGTAGAAAATATCGATGTCATAATGGATGTTATGACATTCGGTGACATTCCTGCGAATCGGTTTTCTGAGATTTTTCGGAAGTTTGTTGAGCATTTTATTTATGTTTTTTTATTAGAAAGCATGCTCACGTGGCTGCTAGGTTAATCTTAATTAAACCTAAATTGGTTGTTGAACAAACCATGTTTTAGGAGAAAATTAAGTGAACCCTAGCTATCTTTATGGAAGCCCAAACGAAGATTCGGGCGCTTCTATATAAAGAATTCAACCTTACTCTACACCACGCCTCTGGATTTCATTGAAGACATTGAAGGCTTTTGTTTGTGTACTGTTAAGGTTAGTAACAGTTGGTATTGTGTAATTCTAGTTTCTCTTGTGAGCCAAGCAACTATCAATTGATAAGTGCATTGGACTAGGATTTGTTGTAAGGGTAGTTTATCACTCAAAGCTTTAAAGCACGAGTGTTTGTCTCTTGATTGAAGCTTTGAAGCAAGATCAAGATATTTTATTGAAGTGTGTCTTCACAACTCAATTAAACAATAGGTTGATATCACTGCGGTGATTGAGGGGGAGTGAGTAGGAACTCAGATCTAAGTAGGACTTAGGTTGAAGTGTCATTGGGTAGGGATTAAGTGAGGAGTTGTAAACGGGTGAGTTTAACTCTGAATTGATACTACTAATAGTGAATTTCCTCCACGGCTTGGTAGCCTCCACGTAGGTTTGTTAGAACCGAACCGGGTGAACAACTTATTGTGTTATTCTTGCTTTCTATATTTTGTGTGAATTGTCAAAGCGATGTCGAATCTTGTGTCATAACATTCTGTGACATTAAGTATCTGCTGCCAGAATTTCAATTGGCATCGAGCGGGCACCACCTTGTTATTTCGGGTGAGATCTAGGGATAATAGTTTACGGCATAATGGATAAAGAAGGATTTGGAGGTAGACCACCTATTCGGATGGGTCTAATTAGTCTTGAAAGCCTCGTATGGTTGCCTTCTTAAGATCGGTAGATATCAAGGCTTGGAGAGCTGCGATAAAGGATGGAAACATCCAACCAAGGTTGAGAAAGATGGGACTCTGTCTTGAAACACGAGGAAGAATGGAGCAAAGAGGAAGAGGAGCTTGCCACAGGGAATTCTAAAGCAGAATGCTTTATTTAATGGTATTGATGAAATATCTTGATTGGTTCATCAATGTGAGTTGGCCAAGGATGTGTGGGACACCCTCAAAACTACTCATGAGGGACATCCAAGGTGAAGATGTCAAGACTCCGGATGCTCACTACCGTTTGAAAATTTGAAGATGAAAGAAGATGAGACTATTCATGAGTTCCACATGAATATCTTGGAGATAGCCAACACCTCAGGAGCTCTGGGTGAAAAGATGTCAGAGGAGAAGCTGGTAAGGAAAATTCTCAGATCCTTGCCTAAGAGATTTGCAATGAAAGTAACGCAATAGAGGAGGCACAGACATCGACCTGAAGGTTGAAGAACTTGTTGGATCTCTTATGACTTTTGAGATGGGAATCAGTGAGAATACTGATAAGAAGAATAAAAGCATAGCCCTTGTATCCAATACTGAAGAGGAGTGCAAGGTGGAAGATGAAGAGAAGATATCTGAAGCTATTGCCATGCTTGGAAGACAGTTCAACAAACTGATCAGGAGGATTGATCCAAAGTCAAGGTCAAATGTCAAGGACATTCCATCTGACATTAGCAGATCTTATGACTCCAGCAAAAGATTCAAGTCAGAGGAAAAAGGAAGTCAAAGCAGTAAAGTCCAATGTCATGAATGTGAAGGATATGGTCATGTTAGGGCTGAATGTCCCACCTTTTTAAAGAAACAAAGGAAAGGGATGAGGTACTTGTCGATAGTGAGTCGAAGTGAATCGAGGAAGAAGCTAAGCTTGTCAGCACCTTCGGAAGATGTAATTGAAAATGACTCTAGTGATGAGGAAGTGACCTTTGAAGAACTTCGATACTTACAAGAATGTATCGGTGGTGAAGTATGTCGTGAATGAAAAGCAGAAAAACGATTGAGAAGTTGGAGGTAGACAATGTGAAGCTGGAAGCTGAGAAGAAGGAGAATGCAATCACTATAAGTCATCTCAACAGTGAAATTGTAGTGTTAAATTCCAAGCTTGATCAGATGACTAAATATGTCAAAATGACCACTGGGCCGATAAGTTAGAAGAAATTCTTGACTTGGACAAAATCTTGGAAATAAGCATGGTCTAGGATATGTGGTGAAAAGGAACCTGTTAGTGACAAGAAAAAGAAGAGGCATGAGAAACCAATGTCAAAGCAGATGTCACAATATTGGGGTCAACATCAGGATCGAGAAACATGAAGAAGAAGTTTCAAAGATGGAGATGTCATCATTGTGGAAGGTTTGGACATAAAACCCTTCTATAGGCTTCATGGATATCCTAATCGACTCCTATGTTCGTCTAAGAATATCAAGGTACCCTATACTCAAAAGTGGAAGAAGAAGATGCAGATTGATTGCTCACACTTCTCTTAGAGTGTACGCCAGGAAGATTGGTACTTTGATTGGGTGTTCCAAGCATATGGAATAAAAGACCCATCAATAATGTCAAACCTCATTCTACCACTTTGTTACTTTTGGAGATGGAGCTAAAGGAGAAATCAAAGGGTTGGAAACTTGACCTTGGGTTCCAAATCTAAATGGAGTGTTCTTGGTAAAAGGCTTGATGCTAACCTCATAAGCATAAGTCACTATGTGATATGGGATTCAAAGTTAACTTCACAGTGCGAATGTCTTGTAATCAATGATAAACAAGAAGTAGTTATGAGAGGAATCGATCAAAGGACAACTGCTACATGTGGAATCGAGAACACCAACCTCTCTTGTGTGCTCTAGACAAGGATGAAAAGGAGGTAAAACTATGGCATCAAAAACTTGGACATTTGCATCTCGGAGGGATGAAAAGATCATCACTATGGAGGTCGGAGGGATACCAAAACTCCATATTGATGAAGGAAGAGTCTGGTGAATGTCAAGTTGGAAAGCAAACCGAATGTCACACCCAATGTCTAGACATCGACCACTTCCAGTGGGGAGCTTCATATGAATTTGATGGGGCCTATGCAGGTTGAGAGTCTTGGTGGAAAAGATATGCCTATGTTGTTGTGGATGACTTCTCGGTTACATGGATAAATTTCATCAAAGAAAAATCTGATGTGATTGATGTCTTTAAAGAGTTATGCAAAAGACTTCAAAGAGAGAAGGAAAGCTGTATTGTCAGAATAAGAAGTGACCATGGAAAGGAATTTGAGAACAACAAGTTTGATGAATTCTGTTCCTCAGAGGGGATCAATCATGAGTTTTCTTCTCCTATAACACCTCAACAAAATGGAGTTGTAGAAAGAAAGAATAGGACTATACAGGAATCTGCCAGAGCAATGATTCATGCTAAGAAACTTTCTATTCACTTTTGGGCTGAAGCTATGAATACAGCTTGCTATGTTCACAACAGGGTTACCTTAAGAAAGGGAACTTCTTCCACTCTATATGAATTATGGAAGGGAAGAAAACCAACTGCGAAATACTTCCATGTGTTTGGTAGCAAATGCTACATTCTGACAGATCGTGATCAAAGAAGAAAAATGGACTCTAAAAGTGATGAAGGCATTTTTCTGGGATACTCCACTAATAGCAGAGCATATAGGGTATTCAACTCTAGAACCCAAGTTATGATGGAGTCTATTAATGTCATTGTTGATGATCATCATCAGGAACACGATGTCCCATATGATGTTGAGACATGGTTTGAGACATCACCTCAAGTACCTGATAAGGAAAATGTTCCTACTCCTACTTCACCTAAATCTGAACCTGAGGAAGCAAACAAAGATCCCTCAATCGATTCGGAAAGATCATCAAAGGATCTCATCATTGGAGACCCAACCAAAGGTGTTGTTACAAGATCTAGAGAAACTGTCTCAAACTCCGCTCGTGTCAAAAATAGAGCCAAAGAATGTCAAAGAAGCTCTATGTGATGAATTTTGGATTGGAGCAATGCAAGAGGAATTGAACCATTCAAGCAACATGAAGTATGGGAATTAGTTCCTAGACGGAAGGAACAAACATCATTGGCACTAAGTGGATCTACAAGAACAAGCCCGATGCGAAGGGGTCACCAGAATAAAGCAAGACTTGTTGCTCGGGGTTACACTCAAGTGGAGGAATTGACTTTGATGAGACCTTTGCACGTGGCTGACGGAATCAATCAGGCTTCTACTAGGAGTTGCTTGCATTCGAAATTCAAATTATTTCGGATGGATGTGAAAAGTGCCTTCCTAAATGGCTACTTAAATGAGGAAGTATATGTAGAACACCTAAAGTTTGTGGATCCAAGTTTTCCTGAACATGTCTGATTAAGGAAAGCCCTATATGGTCTAAAACAAGCCCCTAGGGCTGTATGAAATCTTGACCAAGTTTCTTCAGACAAAGGATACAGGAAAGGAGGATTGGATAAAACTCTCTTTGTCAAGAATGAAGGTGGGAAGGTTATGGTGGCTCAAATCTATGTTGATGACATAGTATTTGGAGGAATGTCAGAGACAATGGTGAAACAATTTGCCAATCAAATGCAAGCGAGTTTGAAATGAGTCTCATGGGAGAGTTAACTTACTTCCTTGAATTGCAAGTCACACGATGGAAGATTCAACATTTCTTTCACAAAGCAAGTATACAAGGAATATTGTCAAGAAGTTTGGAATGGAGAATGCCACCATAAAAGGACTCTGCTCCTACACATTTGAAGTTGACCAAGGATGCAAGTGGAGAAAAGGTTGATCAAAGTTTATATAGGAGCATGATAGGGAGCTTGTTGTACCTAACAGCCAGCAGACCTGACATTGCTTATGCAGTTGGGGTATGTGCAAGATATCAAGAGCCTAAAGTAAGTCACATTAACGGTGAAAAGAATCAAGTATGTGAGTGGAACTTGCAATTATGGTATCCTATATTCCGTGGATGTGAACCAATTTGCGGATATTGTGATCTTGTTGGGCTAGGAGTCTTGATGGCGGAAAAGTACCTCTGGAGGATGCTTCTTCTTGGGAAACAATCTTGTTTCTTGGTTTAGCAAGAAGCAAAACTGTGTCCCTATCCACTTGAATACATAGCACCGGTAGCGATTGTTCTCAAATAGTGCGGATGAAGCGATCTCGTCGAGTATAATGTCACACGGATGTCATGACATTGTCTTGTGACAATCTGAGTGCTATTAATATATCAAAGAATCCTATACAACACGTGGGACTAAGCACATAGACATCGGACATCACTTCATCGAGAACTTGTGGAGGAGAAGGTGATTAAATTGGATCATGTAGTCACGAACTTCATGGTGACATTTTACCAAGGCTCTTGATGCTAGTCAATTTGAAAACTTAAGGAGCAAACGGGCATCCACAAGATGAGGAATTGTAGCAATTAAGATTGCCTCAAGAAAGGGAAGAGACCATTTATTAATTATAAGTGGGTTTGCTTATTTCCTCTTATTTTATAGGGTTCAAGAATGTGAAAAGACTCCTCCATATAATGACCTTTTCATTTGAAAGTATCATACCTTCTCCATCCAACTGATACTCTCAACCGCTTCGTCATTCTTGGTCTCTGATTCTCAACCTTTCCCAGAGAAATATGTCTTCCTCATCCTCTTCAGACTCTAACTGTTCATCTCCCACCATGGCTGAAATTAGGGCAATCGCTGCATCCATGAATGTTGAACCTGTGAAGGTCTCCTCTCTACATTCAATGGGAACTGACTCTCAGAATCAGCATGCACGAAATGAACAAGGCTCATCAGCTTTCACTGGTAAGACTTCTACTTCATCCTCATTTGTTCCCCCTGAGATAAGAGAAGGTACCATGTATGTAAAAAGAGCCATTGCTAGGATAATCACTAGAATCCTAGATGAAAATCACACTGTTCCTGGAATTTCTGTTCCCCTGAGTCAAAGGCCTGCTAGCCCTAGTTTAGCAGAAAATCCAGATGTCACAAAGGATGTCATGACATCTGATGATCATGACCAGGCAACTCATGTGGACCCTGATTCTCCTGTTGATTTCCCTGCCAAAGCAAAGGGTGGTATTTCTGGTTCTCATGATGAGAAAATAACCAATCGAACTTCTTCAAAAAGTATAGAGCCAAATTTGTTGGCTGCTCAAAATGCAAGAGAACACCAATGGTCAAGAAGAGGAAAGTTCCTAGTCCTGCAAGGTCTGATCAGGCTTCTGACTTCAAGATTCAGACTGAACAAGCTGCTGGTAATGTTGCTGATGCTGATGCTCACAATGAAGATGCCTCTTCAGCAGAGGAGAGCAACTAATTAAGTTGCTATGTTACTTCCATTTATCTGTTTTGTATTCTGTCCATTTCCCTGTTGCTGTTGTTTATGTCAAATGGTCTGTTCTGCTTTGTTTCTTGTTTCCATTTGTGCTTCTTTTTGGATGACTATAATTGTGTTGACAGAGTTGTAACATTTAAATGCTGGTACTTAATTATATTCTGCATAATTGGGTACTTGTATGGTTTCCTTTGGCCCTTTGTGGCTAAAAAAGGGGAGAAGAAATACTATGGGAAGTATTAATGTTTGGGAAACTGTATGGGGATTGTATGGCCTGAAATTTTATGGCCTGTTTTAAATTGTGGGATTTGTGTATGGGTAGAATTTATCTTCTCTTAGTTCTAGTTACTTGAAGCTTAGGAAAGTTTAGGAAAACTTAGAACTAGGTTGTTAGTCTTCTGCTGCATTTGTACTCTGATAGGTCAAGTAGTTTTAGCCAAAAATGTGCCAAAGGGGGAGTTTGTTAGTGTTTTAAGTTGGCATCAATTTTGGTAAAACTAGGCTTTAGAAATGTCTTGATAGATGTCATGACATTCAGAGATAAATAAATCTGGACAAGGATGGTAAAAGTACACTCACAACTGGGAAGCTAAAGTCGGCTTGAAATTCTAGAAAAGCGATGTCATAACGGAGTTATGACATTCGGTGACATTCTTCGGAATCGTTTTCTGAGATTTTCGGGAAGTTTGTTGAGCATTTTATTTATGTTTTTCTTATTAGAAAGCATGCTCACGTGGCTGCTAGGTTAATCTTAATTAAACCTAAATTGGTTGTTGAACAAACCATGTTTTAGAAAATTAAGTGAACCCTAGCTATCTTTATGGAAGCCCAAACAAGATTGGATGCTTCTATATAAAGAATTCAACCCTTACTCTACTGCCACGCCTCTGGATTTCATTGAAGACATTGAAGGCTTTTGTTTGTGTACTGTTAAGGTTAGTAACAGTTGGTATTGTGTAATTCTAGTTTCTCTTGTGAGCCAAGCAACTATCAATTGATAAGTGCATTGGACTAGGATTTGTTGTAAGGGTAGTTTATCACTCAAAGCTTTAAAGCACGAGTGTTTGTCTTTTGATTGAAGCTTTGAAGCAAGATCAAGATATTTTATTGAAGTGTGTCTTCACAACTCAATTAAACAATAGGTTGATATCACTGTGGTGATTGAGGGGGAGTGGTAGAACTCGGATCTAAGTAGGACTTAGGTTGAAGTGTCATTGGGTAGGGATTAAGTGAGGAGTTGTAAACGGGTGAGTTTAACTCTAAATTGATACTACTAATAGTGAATTTCCTCCCTGGCTTGGTAGCCTCCAGACGTAGGTTTGTTAGAACCGAACTGGGTGAACAACTTATTGTGTTATTCTTGCTTTCTATATTTACTGTGTGAATTGTCAAAGCAGTGTCAGATACTGTGTCATAACATTCTCTGTGACATTAAGTATCTGCTGCCAGGAATTTCATATATATATATATATATTATCATGCCTTTAATTATATGTTTTGGATTATCTCACCCTTTACTTGTTTCGCCGTTACCTTTATATTGGTAACGTGCAGGTTATGAAGATGGAGTTTATACTGCTATTAGTCGAGTCGGTGTCGCTCTGATACGTAGCACTCGGGGGGAATATTTATGTTGTCTTGTTGTTGTTCTATTGTTGTTATTCCTTTATGTATAAGAATCATACTTTATGAAAATATGATTTGTTAAGGAAGTTTAATAAAAGAAGACGTTTTGATTTTAAGAATCAATTTATGTTTTCCGGCGATGCTATGTATTCGAGATTTATACTTTAAAGCAAACTATTTAAAGTGATTTGGTTTTGAAGGTGTGATGCCTCAGTATTGAATCTATAAAATTTTAATTTACTCTGATTTTTGCATATAAACCTTGGGTAATATTGGGGTGTTACATAAACTGCTCCTAACCTCGACGCTTTCCTTCATCGAGAGCAAAAATAATGAAATTCCTCTAAGTCCAAAATCCTCTATAACCGACTGGGCTCAACTTCAACTATCGCGCTCGCTATTTAATATTTTGTTTGAATCGACCAATTTCCCCGTTTTTGTCCCTTTGGTCTACATGCTTCTTTTTTGACATCCTTGATTTAGTATTCTTCTTGATCATATATTTATATCTTCTGAAGAACCCTTATTCTCTAAGGATAGACCCTTAATTTACAAATACGTTTGCATTTAATATGTACTTTTGAATACCTTAAGAAATTTCAAGGTAACAAAATGCCCCCCAGAGATGCCATTTTTGAATTTTCACATTTTGACCGCATGAGATAATGGCATCTATGAAATTTCGCGCTCTCATTCGACCAAGTCGTTTCCACTACTCCACAAAGTGGGTTACTGTTCCATTCTTTTCGTGACGTAAGACGATCATGATAGTGTACCACGCTTTCCGCTTCGAGACGTGGGACCATTAATGTTGGTCATGGTTACACTTTAGTAGCAGGCATGGCCCACCATGCTTCCGTTGCGATCTGTCTACACGTGTCCTTCGACTTGACACGATCTCTAACCTAGGAAATCACAAAAGACTTTACTTTCTTTTCTTCTTTCCTCCACAGGTCTATAAATACCCGTTTTCCTCGTTTTCTTCTTTTCTTCTTTCACTTTCTTCACTCTCCCGCTAGAAAGCACTCTTTTTCCCTAAAAATCCCAGAAATCTTTCAAGCTCCATCGTTCACTATCTCCAAGCTCCTCATACTTCTTCCAATGGAAAGCCAACACGTTCAAACTGCTCCAGCAGAAACCTACTTAATCCGCCATGTCGATGGCAAACCCTACGTGCCAGAACCCCCTTTCTCAGAAGAGAAGACCAATATTTGACAGTCTCAGGTATTAATTCCTTTTAATCTCGAAGGAAAACCCTTAGCTTTTTGGGTCCTCTTCCCGCAGATACACCCTCCGAGATATACGTAAATGATAGAGGGGATTTTTCCCCACCAGCACTACAACCAAACCCATAATTACTTCTCCCAAACCTATTACTTTACAATACGTTGATAGGAATTTCTGAACCACCCCTCCCCTAAATTATCCTAAATTCAACGCGTGGATGACACGCTTGGTAACCGTCAAAAAGGAACACTGAGAGGCATTGGGAATTGATACACTGCTAGAACTCTCGCACTGTGGCCAACCCTACTCTAGTAGCATGCTATTGGTTGCTTTACATTTTTGGGAGGGTTTGACAAACACCCTTCATACTAGGTGTGGTATGATTACTCCCACTTTGCTTGATGTTACTGCTATCATAGGATTGAAACCTAATGGCAAAGTTTTCATCGACCACCATAAACAAGAATCTGGCCTCATCACAAATGAAGAGCACGTAGCGTTTTTGACTCTCTAACTTTCACGTTTTATTTTTTGCTCTAGGTCGATGCAGGTGGCCAAGAAGTTATCTTACCTTTCTACTAAATTACATAATGGTGAGAATATTGCTTTGGGCCAACTGATCTTGGCCTCCTTATACACCTCCCTAACTAAAATTTCCAACCAAATCAAAAGATTCTACCCTAAGAATCCAAAGAGAAGATATGTTTTGATCCATGGTCTTTTTTGGCTTCTACAATTATGGTTGAATGCCACTTTTGCTGAAGATCTTAAACCCTTCAAGAGTAGGAAAATAACCTGCCCCTAAAATCAAATGCATATAGTTTGGCAATGTCTCATGCCACTGACCCCGACCGACAAAACCTCTCCAAGCCCCGAGATCTTCAAACTACTGTTGAATATTGTGTTGACAAGGGTCGACTTTACACCTGCAATGACTTTGTTTGCTGATGGAGAAAGTGGCCCATAATGGCTTGCCAAATCATTTCCCCAGTATAAGAGGGACATAAGAAAAGATCTTTGATTTGTTGGAGACTCTTTTTGACTCCTCAATTCTTAACCTATGTGATTGTCAGCCTAAACCCAGATCTAGTTGCTTATCAGCCTAACTTGGTGGCCCGAAAATTTGGGTTGTGCCAAATTGTTCCCAAATCTCTATTCAATTCTCATGAATTGCTGGCTGACATCGTCTCCGACCAACCTTGGGAGTCTGTGAAAGAAGATGTCGATACCCTCTAGGCAGAAAGGCTTATCCTTACCTTTACCACTTTTCAGCCATCCTTTTACTGTACCAAAGAATTCGAGACTTGGTGGCAGTCGTATTATATTACTTTTATTGGTGACTTCGACAAAAAGATAACTGAACTGACTCTTGCTCTTGAAAATTTTCAAGGCAAGTCGACGAAATGTAAGGCCACCAATATCAAGCAGATTCAAGTTTTCTAGAAATACTTCAGGGTGATGTAATTAGCAAATAACCTTCGTCGAACCATCCATGATACGGCCCAAGAGCTAAAGGAGAAGGTAACCGAAAGGATTCCACAACTTGAAATTCCTGGTTACCCGAAAGACAAGTATCTTTACGCACTTTATTTTGGAAAAATCAAATTTCCTCCTTTGCCGACTAGCCCACTAGCATTGGCTTTTCACCCACCTGCCCCAGCCCGATGATATAGATCTTGGTCAAATGTTCAATATGCTTACAAAAAGAAAGCCGATAGGGTGGTTTCGGCGAAGCATTGGTTACACGACTACCCAGGTTTTCTGCATATTGACCTTAAATATGTGATAGAACTTGTTGTAGTACCTCATGGTAACAGCTTCTGGAAAGCTTAATTTCCTTTTTAACTTTGACTTACACACTTATTTGACTTAGCCATTTTTCTTCTAGCTATTCCTCTGCCATAGGTAGTCCCGAAGAAAATTCTTACTATTAAGAGCCAGAAAGGCCCGTCGACTTTGCCTGTTGAGACTGATGACAAAGAAGGTCCTTCACCCTCAAAGGTACGCCTTACACTCATTTACACCTCTGTACATATATTTTTTTGGTTCAGTATTTCTTACTTGGTCGACACCTTACAATTCACCTGTATCCATACTTCATCTAATGACGAACCAATTTCTTCTTCGCTTAAGAAGACTGACTCTTCTGTAAGTATATTTTTATTATATTCGACACTTTATGGATTGCAAGTTACTAATGTTTCCTTTGTGTACCAGATTCGAAAACGCTCAGCGGATTCGACTGATCCCTCCAAAACATCCAAAAAGTCCAAGAGGGACATGAAACACCATTGCTCTGAGAGGACTGGGGTAAGCATTATTTACCTAGATCGTTTCGACTAATGCTATAACTTCGACTTATACATACTTTTTATTCTCAGCCATCGCCTGTTGATCAGTCTCCTTCACAATCCTAAAAATCCAAAAGCCACAAAAGGAAGCAAACTTCCTCTTCTTAAGACAAAGTGGCAAAAAAGAAGAAAAAGAAAGCCCTTCTAGCCTAGGCCCAAGACCTTGGAGTGAAGGTTAACGACCAAATTGAAGCAACAGCCAACGTCGACGATCACCCTCTTGTCACTAAAAAGAGAGGTAAAATGCTCTTGGATAAACGTTATGAAGCCGACGTAAACTTAGGTACTGACAATATAATGATAAATACAACCTTCGTCACTCCGACCCAAGTCCCCGTAACTGACGAAGCTAAAAATCCAGTAGGGAATATTGTTGTTGTTTCAGTCGAAAAGGGTGAGCCTGTAAATCCTAGCCCAACGCCATAGGTATTTACTAAATTCTTTACTTCTTTTTCTTTTGTTTTCCAAATTCATCTGGCTAACATCTGTTTTGTTTTCCTTAGGGTGAAGCTTCTGACCCTCAACAAAGTGTGGCAGACTACACTCCCCTGCCAGAAGTTTCTTCACCTCATCACCATCAAACTCTCGACACGACCGCTGGTGAGTTTGTTGACCTGACTATTTCGGCTACTCTTAGTGACTCTGATTCGGTCACTAGTCCTGCCAAATATAAGGTTGGTAGTTCGACTAGCTCTTACTCTAGTCTTTCAGATTCCCTGCAGGGTTCAGAGGCGGCTGAAAATATCACCATTTTACAATATTCTCCTCCTCCCGAAGGTACCTTTGATATTTCTCCTCAAAAGAAAGCTAGATCTCCTTATCCCAAGCTCATGGCTCAAAATACTACTGAGGAGAAAAGAACCGACTCAGCTGGTCCTTCAGGGGAAAAGAAGGTTAATTCACCAAAACCCTCCATATAAGAGAAGGTTGACCCGCTAGTTTTAACCCAAGAGGATCTCGACGCTTCTATATTGGAAGCACTAGCAAGGTTATACAACTTTGTAAACACTCATACTCTTTCTTCTGGCTCTGACCAATCCCAAACTCACAATGAAAAATTAGGGCCTGAGGCTACAAAGGTTAGACAATTGACGAATAAAATTCGAACTCACGCTTTGAGCCATGATCTGCCTTATTTTCTCCATGAAGACTCAACTCTCGGCTCAGAACTTATAGATTCTCTTACTCAGCTGAAAATCCTTGAGACTTCTGAGTCATCCAGACTTATGATGGCGACGTTTGAGAAAATTCTTCTTTCTTTACTTGAAAATGTCAATTGTGTAAAGAAGAATGAAGCATTGGTCGAGGATAAACAAGCTTTGGTGAAGGGTAATGTGGATGTGGTGGTAAAGGCCAAGACAGTAATCGAAGGATTAAGGGCACAAATTAATCAGAAATGCCAAGAACTTACTCCTAAAAGGAAAAGAGCTACTGAAATACGCAGTCGAATGGCCGAATTGTCCAAGGAAATGACTGCCTTATGCGAAGAACTAGAAATTGTCACTAAGCAAGAAGAGGAGCTTAGCCAAGCTATCGCTCCGACTCAAACAGAAGTGCACAAAATGACTATGGATGCTGTAGTCGTCAGCACTGCTACCTCCAAAATTGAAGCGGAGATAGTGATGCTTAAGGCGAAGGCATAAAGCTTTGAAAATCATGTTGTACGCCTCCAAAGTGAACTAAGGTCTTTCTAGGACAAATTTCGACATTTCTGATTTCTGTGACCATTATTTTATGGCCTTTTATGTAAAGTTATGTAAAGTTTAAACAATGGTTCTTTAGCCGATGTTAATGTAATACTTTTGTTTTGTTTTTAATCTACATTTTACCTTTTGCACACATCTTATGCATGCTTGATTTGCTGGTTTCAGCATAACTCTCTCCAGCTTTTATTCGACGAATATTTATTATGTCGAAATTGTAACTTCTTGAAGAATCGGTTTGTACTTCTTTAAGTACTTACCGTTTACCCTTAAAATCCGTCGATCTGGGGCTAATTCTTCAAGTTCATAAGCATAGTTTGAAAATGCTTGAATTACCTTAAACGACCCTTCCCAATTTGGGGACCATTTTCCTAAGACTTTATCACTCCTGTCCATAGGTAATATCACTTTCTAAACTAGGTCATCAACAGCAAATACCTTATCTTTCACCTTTTTGTTGTAGGTGAAACAACCCGGCTGAACTTCCGACTGATAGGGGTGTATCAATGGAGTCGCCATCGAACGTCTTTTAGCTCACAACGGAGAAAGGAAAACATCGAGTAAACCTGAAGGGGAGAAATCGCAGTCCTATGACCGAGAGATCAAGAGAATCTAGGTAAGGGAGTTAGTTACACGAGGGGAAGGAATTAGCACCCCCATACGCCCGTAGTACTCTATGATATCCACTTCTATTTTCTAGCTAAAGGGTGTGTTATATCTATCTATGCTCAATCGCTACAATGCATGCAAAAGAAAAGAGAAAATAAAGAAACCACGGAGAAAAGAAGGAAGTATTTACAAAGTTTGCTCGATTGAGCCCAAGATGCCTACGTATTCCCGCGTGCAATGGGAAAGTCAGAGCGTCGTAGTTCGGATCACTTGCTTTGGTGGGTTTTTTGTTTTTTACTTGTGAAAAAGGTTTCAAACGCAAAAGAAAATGCGCCCGTAGGTGAAAAGAGTTTTTCTTGGTTGGTTGCTTTTACATTGAGAAGGGGGGTCAAACCATTATTAAGTGTTTTGTTTTCAAAAGGAAAAGAAAGCAAGTTTTAGTTTTATTACATACAAAGATGCAAAAGAAACTAGCAAAACAAAAGGGAGACTAGCTAAGTACTAACCCTAATGTTGTCATGCAAAAATTGGTCCTACGGTTGAGGATGTAAGGGAATCTCTACCTATGTTAACATGCAAAGGATGTGAATCCTAATGTCTAGGCCCGAGAACCTATCCTAACCGAGCAGTCCTGAGGGAAATCAAACAAATCAAACACAATCAACAAGTAGAATCGCCCTAAACGGGTCTTTAAATAAATCAGAGGGGTTCCTGAACATGCTCAAACTACGGAAGCCCCATCATGCATCTCTATTCCTACTTCTCATGGCAAAAGAAAGCTGTAAAGCCCTACTTCATATGATATCTAGGAAAATTGTAAGAGAATGCGATAAATAGTGTAGAAACTACCAAACAGATATAAAATTCGAAGAGCACCGCGAGCTAATGAAATACTCCGGAAAACGTCAAGTACTGCAGCCATGTAGTAAGAGTAAACCAGTGAAAATGGTTCAAAGCATCAAAAACAAGCGGAATACGCGCCAATATGCATCCGAAGTGATAATGCCTGCAAGAAACATATTAGATCGAACAAAACAAGGTAGGAGGGATGCACACATGGGTGTACAAACACGAAACACCTGCAAGAAAGGAGTTAGACCCAAAAGGAAAGCAAAAGAATGTATACGTGGGTATACAAACATAAAACATCAAAAAATTGTGTCATATGTACATACAACACAAGCCCCTGTATCAAACACATGTCAAACCATGCTTAGGAATGCCAGAACACCTGCTGTTTGTAGTTAAAACTAAGAAAGAATAGAAAAAACCAGTACAGGTCATGCTAAGCCTGCTATACCGTGCTAAGCGCGACCCAAATAGAAGCTTCCGCACTTAGCCTGCTCCAGACCGTGCTAAGCATGGCCTGCAAAACAAAAGTCATAGAGTTTGGCGCTTAGCGCGCTCCTGATGGCGCTAAGCGCGGTCTGTAACCTGCAAAAAATATGTTTTTTTGATTCGGATCACCTGTCTATGACATTCTCCTGCTATAAGTTGCTCCATACCGTTAGGCAACAGTTTCATAGCTTCTATATGACTATTAAATGCATGAACATGCGAGGAATGCAAATCGAGATGATAATTCCAATGCTCATGTATACAAGTCGAATGCATGAAAATGAGAGGAATGAGAATCAAGATGACAATTCCAATGTTTGTTTTTGTGAAATTAGAGGCATGAACATGCAAGGAATGCGAAGCAAGATGATAATTCCAATGCTCATGTGCAAAGACATAATGCGTGAACATGCAAGGAATGAAAATAAAAATGATAATTCTAATGTTTCAAGGATACAAGCCAAATGCATGAACATGCAAGGAATGCAAATCAAGATGATAATTCCAAAGTTCACGTGCAAAGTCAAATGCATGAACATGCAAGGAATGGAAATCAAAATGACAATTCCAATGTTCATTTCCAAAGTCAAATGCATGAATATGCAAGGAATTCAAATCAAAATGACAATTCCAATGTTCATTTCAGAAGTTAAATGCATGAACATGCAAGGAATGCAAATCAAAATGACAATTCCAATGTTCATTTCCGAAGTTAAATGCATGAACATGCAAGGAATGCAAATCAAAATGATAACTCCAATATTCATTTGTGAAATTTGATGCGTGAACATGCAATGAATGCGAATCAAGATGATAATTCCAATGTTCAAGTGTGAGATTATGTGTGTAACACCCCTTCTAATTACCCGCGATTTATAAATATTAATCAGAGTTTTTAACATATAACAAGAGGCATCACAATTTTAATATATTTCAAAATTATAACCAAACAGATGTCATGCTTTCACTGAAGGAAATCAATAAGTAAAACAGACTTAAGGTTATGTTTAACAGCGGAAATGAAACATAACAAATCCTGAATACGTCGTTCATAATCATTCCAGGATAATAAATTGAAACATCAACCAACACTAATATTTAATATCCAAAAAGAATCTCAATTCAAACGTTTCCCCAGTGTTACATCTACTAGAGCACGACACTGACACGCGGATTAACTAATGACTCGACCCTAGGAGCTATCCTCACTGATTCCAAGCAGCTAATCACTTCAAATCTGAAATCATTAAAGTAAGGGTGAGATTTCTATCCAATATAAAATGCATTATACGTTTTTCAATACAACAGAATAATTGAATACATTAGTCCATTATCCAAACACATAGTCGTAGTCAATTCACAAAGGCATCTCACACAATGAACATGTAATATAACAAACAACGGAAATTGTAACACTGGAAACCATCCTAGCATGTTACAACCCCATATGCAATGTAGACTCTATGCATGTGGTACCAAAACGTGAACCGAGTTCACCCACTGCTCCGTTTACATGTGGAAAGACAGCGGAAAACCATGATTCGCCCAGAACACTGAGTCAAGAATCTAGCCTCACTACCTCACAATCCTGGTAAGTTTATTGGCTCTGCAAGTTCACTTCCGCACAATGGGAATGAACCAATTAACAATGCTTATGCATGCATCATAAAAGCATGCAACATCAATTCAACGGCATATGATCACACCATAATTCCACATAATGCCAACATCAACGAGTATCACATGATAACAACATAATTATGAAATAAATTATCACAAAGCATAACTATGCCAAACGCTTACCCTTCAATTAGTAAGACTATCACCAATATGTACAACAATAACAACTGAGATCAACAATCATCATGAATATACAACATCGACAACAACACATGATATCAATACAATCATGAATAAATAACAAGGAAAACATCACATAAGCGTCAATCTTCATTCAACTTGTCAAACAATCTAACCATTATATCACATGATCACATCTCAATCATAATGGATAGCAGGCACAACGCATAAGTATCAGTCCTCATTCATTAAATCAAATAATTCATAACCCATTCTCCTTTGTCCTTAACCATCAACGTTTCAAAAATCGGGAACTCGACACTTTTAAAATAATTTTCACAAAAATAATATTTTTCTCTTTTTAAAAGGTAGTATTTTTAATTTAAGAAATAATGCCGAAAATGGCACCCAAATCGGAGTTACGGTTTAGAAAATATGAATTTTTGAAGTTTTAAGTATTTTGAAAAATTACACAGTGGAACCCGGTTCCTACCCTGGTACAACCCGGTTCCCACTTTTTGAAAAAGTCACGCCCCTGGAATTTTGTATGGGAACCCGGTTCCTACCCTACTGGGAACCGGTTCCCACGTACAAAAATGCCCAGTTTTTGAAAATTCACACTGGGAACCCGGTTTCTCCCCACAGGGAACCGGTTCCCACGACCTGCATAATCATTTTCTGCTATTTTGACAGCATTTAGGCATTCCTCATCACTTCCAATCATTTCCATATAACTTATAACATTAGAAACACCAGTTTACGACCTTTATACGCAAACACAACATCATATATCATTGTTTCATCATTCCTATCAATTGTTCGTCACACTATTGATCTTAAATTCTATAATCCGACACAAAATAGGGTTTAATCCTACAAACCTATATTCACCTAAATCAAATTCCCTAACGTACCTCGCGATGATCTTCGATTTCCTCGGCGTTGGCTTTTTCCTCTCTTCTCTTCTCTTCTCCAATTCTACGTGAAATGACTTTTTCCAAAAAGACATTCCTTCCTTCTTTTCCTTTTTATATTCCTTGTTTTATTCCTTTATTATTTCCAAATAAAATACATAATTAATAATTAGTAAAAGTAGAGTGATTTACTCCTCACACCCACTATTTACTCTTCACACCACCAACCCTTCTTTCTTCAATTAATCCAATTAAATCTAAAAATATAAATAATAAAGCCTTTAATCAATTAAATAATTAAATTCCTAATTATTTAATATTTGAATTAATTTGGGGTGTCACAATGTGCATGAATATACTAAGGATGCAAATTAAAATAACAATCCAGGTGTTCATATAAAAAGGTAATGCGAGCAAGTCATGCTACAAAGAAGTGTTGGGAGCTTATGTCTAGTCTAGGTTATGCATTAACACAAACACTTGGAATGCATATGCAATGGATTTATGTACAATGCATTGTGTGTCTAGCGATCAAAATGCCTTGATGTCTACACTTTTACGCTCTTCGAATGCAAATTATGTTTCAAATCATCATGAGTTAATACAATTTGATCAAGATGTAAGATGCATGGACTTGTGACCTATATGCAAGGTATATACAAATGCACAAGAGTATATGAATGTTATGTACAAAAAAAACACCGACACAAATAAGGCTGCAAAATCTAATCCAAATCAAAGAATTCAAGAGTAAAAGTTCAAGAATCAGAATCTACATTGAATTGGCATGCAATTTCAGTATTATTTCGGTATTCAATTTCCAGAAAAAAACTGAAAGTCAATAACAGCTTAAAATAAGTGCTTAATTGAACTAAACACTCACTTGAACTTGAAGTTTGACTCAAATTGAAGAGGAATTGCTTGTGCTCTTCACAAGTGGAAAATCTATTTATAGTTCTAGGAGTTGGGCCTAAGATCTGTAATCAAGCCTAAATTATGATTATCCGAATAACTTTCGTAATTAATCCAAAACAGCCAAATTCGTGCGGAATTTGAAGTCGGAATGTAAACAAAAAGCGTCCAGAATGCGATTGTGCTTGCATGAACCAAATTTCTGACTTGATCGGGCGAACGATCAAGGAAATACGAATTTTTGAAGTTTCAGCATAGTTTTTAGGCCATGACACATGCATAATTTTATTTGCGCTCTTCCGAGATAATGCCTCGAACGAGGGTCTTCTAATCAGAATTTGCAAATGAGTATTTCTGAGACAATCGAAGCTAACGAAATTTGTGAACTTTTGGAACTGGTCCCATCTCGTTTCGATAAAAATCGAGCGAGATATGATTTTTCGGAGTTCGCGTATCAGATGAAAATTGCTCGGTTCAGCCCAAAATCATCTCCAAAGAATAAAATTCTGGTATTGATCGGTGAGAAATCAGTTCCCGAATTGTAAATGAGAGTTATAGAGGGATTTGATACGGAATTTTATAAATCGACCCCGCTCAATTCTGAATTTCCAATTGGAAAATAGAGACTATTTAGTGGGTAGAATGTGCGGTTCAGTATAAAATTCAGCTTAACCCACTGGATAAATCAATTTCTTTTAGAACCTTCCTCACAATATATGCTTTCAGCTTTCAAGCGAAAGTTGTAGATAATAATGAGAGGAACTTGGTGGTCGAAAATCATCAGAAAATACCTGAAGAGCTGAGAGATACGCCTTCTGGAGTGCCCAAAATGCGCCGAAAACTTAAAATTCACTTTATTAAAAGAAGGCGAATAAATTCTTTTTGTTTGGCAGTTGGGATACCTTGTATCTGGTAACCTCACGACCAATGCTATGCACGCGAAAACATGTATATTTATGCAATCGGATTATAAGACAGGGAGAAGAGGGTAAATTTTGGGGTACAACAGCTGCCCCTATTCAATCATCCTCGAATTTGGGAGCCAGATCGGCATTTGCCCTTCGAGCGACAAAGTGTGAGGTGATTGAATACCAAAATGGACTCGAAAATTTATGCTCTGAATCCTACATTTGCATTAAAGAAGTAAGTGTGGACTTAGAATTCCAATGAGCCTCACTGAAGAAAGGATATGTTGCGCCAGAGCTTAACTGGGTCACAACAAAAGAAAGCATAGAATAAATGTTGAATTCTGCGAAAACAGGTACAGGTGTAAACCTGTTCTGAGTAGAATTGGCCTCTACCCAATTCAATCCATAATGTCAGGGGAGAGCTGACATGCAAACGGAAATAAAGACCAGATACATCAACCAGACTAACCACGTTACGCCCGAAAGTAAATGGATGATCGTGATGCAAAGACCAGAAAATGCCGATTAGGCTTTACGAAGGAGAGAAACAAGTGTATCCTTGTTCTCAAAAGATGACCCACAATGCTAGGGGAGAGCTGACATGCTAGTGGAAATAAAGACTAGATACAATGACTAGACTAACCACATTACGCTGGGGAATCAGACGGGTTTGTGACGCAGAGACTAGAAAGTACCGATTAGGCTTTACTGACTCAGAACGCTGTACTCTGAGGGGAGAAACAAGTGTATTCTTGTTCTCAAAAAGGTACAGGGGAGGAACCTGTCCTAAGGACGTTGCACCAGGGGATGTGCTGGCAGTTTCAACGAAGATGAAGACTGGAAATGCTGACCAGACTCCACACATAATACAGAGTAATCTATATCATACGTATAGGAGAGAGCGTAATACTCAGACCTGTTCAAGAAATGGTAGCGAATCAATTCTTGTGCGGAAAGGGGGAAACAAGTGTAGGGCTTGCTTTCAATGCTGAGGACGTGTTGCACCAGGGTAAGAGCTGGCAGTTTCAACACCAAGAGGAGATAATGGACATATTGCGCCAGGGAAAACTGGGACACAATAGATTCCAAAGAGAGATGCCACAGTAAGGAAGTTATCCTAGTTGGGATTCAAAGAGATACAGGAACACCACTTGGGACGAGAATTACGTTCCTGGCTTATAATTCTATGAAATGCGTGAATTTCCTAGGAACTAATGCAGATGCGATGATGCATATTTGCAAAAGATGTATGAAAACGAGAGACCAGGTGACCGTGGGTCACCAAACCATCAGGTTTAAATCGGGAAGCTCCACCGAGGAACAGAGCACTAGTATACGGTAAAGCTGATGATTCAACAAGAAGATCACTTGAGGAAGTTGAACATCGTTAGGTGAACCTATTGAGTAGATGATATCATGGGAAGCTTGTCTACTGAACAAAGATCCGCTGGGGAATAAAGGAGATACTCTGAGAAGATCTTCCACCGTTACCCATCACGACTCCGGCTGGGAAAACAACGATACGCCGACTTATTGGGGAAGTCTTAAGGGATGCACTTCGACTCCTATCGGGAAAGTGAAAGAGATATCTAACACTCGCACACTGGGGATATCAAGTCATGTAAATCCACTAGAGATGAACACCCGCGATCAATATGAGAACCCGTTGGGAAATGAAAGCTCACAATCAATGGCTCAGATACAGCCTCCACAGGGGATAAAAAATGAAACACAATTGAGGTTTTGATGAACATCCACTGGGGAATTCCATATGAAACATGCACCAGGGACCCGTGCTGGGGAGGAAAGAACGGACTCTGTTGGGGATGATGAGCAGGCACCCATCATCGATGATCCTCGACGCAGAGCGCTGGTTGACCTTGCCAACCCAAGGGGATATTTGATCTTCTGGAGATCTCTTCCGACTAGGAACGGGCTCACTGGGGAAGACTCAACCGGGAAAAATAACAGGGAGGATCCCGATTGATCTCCATCTTAGTGCATCCAGATATCCACTAATAAGAAAGAATTCCTTCAATACAATGTTAGTGGAATACCCCTGACATGATGCGACAAATCTTCCTGCCATCCAGGTCACTCAAGTCTTGGAGTAATATTCAAAAGTTTTTGATCATGGTAAAACCAACAATGTTTATATATGCAAATCTTCCTGTCCCCAGTGGAGTCGCCAGCTGAAACAACCCGGCTGAACTTCCGACTGATAGGGGTGTATCAATGGAGTCGCCATCGAACGTCTTTTATCTCACAACGGAGAAAGGAAAACATCGAGTAAACCTGAAGGGGAGAAATCGCAGTCCTATGGCCGAGAGATCAATAAAATCTAGGTAAGGGAGTTAGTTACACGAGGGGAAGGGATTAGCACCCCCACACGCCCCTAGTACTCTATGATATCCACTTCTATTTTCTAGCTAAAGGGTGTGTTATATCTATCTATGCTCAATCTCTACAATGCATGCAAAAGAAAAGAGAAAATAAAGAAACCACGGGGAAAAGAAGGAAGTATTTACAAATTTTGCTCGATCGAGCCCCATGACAAGATCCCTACGTATTCCCACGTGCAATGGGAAAGTCAGAGCGACGTAGTTCGACTCACTTGTTTTGGTCGGTTTTGTGTTTTTTACTTGTGAAAAAGGTTTTAAATGCAAATAAAATGCGCCCGTAGGCTAAAAGAGTTTGTCTTGGTTGGTTGCTTTTACCTTGAGAAGGGGGGTCAAACCATTATTAAGTGTTTTGTTTTCAAAAGGAAAAGAAAGCAAGTTTTAGTTTTATTACATGCAAAGATGCAAAAGAAACTAGAAAAACAAAAGGGAGAATAGCTAAGTACTAACCCTAATGTTGCCATGCAAAAATTGGACCCACGGTTGAGGATGTAAGGGAATCTCTACCTATATTAACATGCAAAGGATATGAATCCTAATGTCTAGTGTGACACCCCGATTTAATTCGAATATTAAATAAATGGGAAATTAATTATTTATTTAATTAAAGTCTTAAGTATTTATATTTTTGGAATTAATTGGATTAATTGAAGGAAGAAGGTTAGAAGTGTGCAGAGTAAACAGTGGGTGAGAGGAGTAAATCACTCTACTTTTACTAAGTATTAATTATTTATTTCATTTAGAATATTAAAAGGAATATAAAAAGGAAAAGAAGGAAAAGAGGAGTCTTTTTGGAGAAAACTATTTCACGTAGAATTGGAGAAGAGAAGAGAAGATAGGAAAGCCGACGCCGAAGGAATCGAGAATCATAGCGAGGTAAGGGGTGATTTCTTTCGGTTAATATGCCTTATGGGTTTTGGGAATCTACCGGGTAATTGGGTACGTTAGGAAATTGATTATAGGTTTATGGAATGAAACCCTATTTTGTGTCGGTGTATGGAATTAGGATCATCTAGTGTGTCGAATAAATAATAAGGATGATGAAACTATGTTGTTTGATGTTATAATGGTGTAGAATGGTTATAAATTTGTGTTCCTAAAGTCACAATTCGTATTGGAATGACTGGAGGAGATAAGGAATGCATAATCTTTGTCAAAAGTAGCGAAATTGTTGTTGCAAGTCGTGGGAACCGGTCCCTGTGGGAGGAACCGAGTTCAGTGTTAATTATCAAAACTGGGAAATTTGTACTCAAGAACCGTCCTGATGTGTCGAACCGGTTCCCATACAAAACCAGGAGCTCATTTTAAACTTAGAACCGGTTCCTGATAGGTAGGAACCGGTTCCATATGCAATTTTTCAAAATACTTAAACTTCAAAAATTCATATTTTCTAAACCGTAACTCCGATTCGAGTGCCATTTTCGTTATTTCTTAAATCTAAAATTCTATCTTTTGGAAAGGAAAATATTATTTTCTCCAAAATTATTTTTAAAAGAGTCGAGCTTCCGATTTTGAAAAGTATGGATTAATTAAGGATAATGGGAAATTAATATGAATGGCCTGAGTTATCGGATGAGTACTAATGCTTACAATGTTGTGTTGATTATTCATTATGATTGAATGCGATACATTGGTGATTGGCAATAAGTGAATTATGTTGAGATCATAATCTGAATTGGTTTAGATTGTTTGACAAGTTGAATGGAGATTGACGTTCATGTGATGTTTTCGTTTCCTTGTGGTTTATTCATGATTGTATTGGTATCATGTGTTATTGTTATTATATACTGGTGATAGTCTTACTGATTGAAGAGTAAGCGTTTGGCATGTTTATGCTTTGTGATAATTTAATTCATGATTATGTTGTTATCATGTGATAGATTGGTATTGGTATTTATGTGGAATTATGTTGTTATCATATTCCGTTGAATTGATGTTGCATGCTTTTATGATGCATGCATGAGCATTTGTTAAATTGATTCATTCCCATTGTGCGGAAGTGAACTGGCAGAGCCAATAGACTTACCTGGTTCAGAGGTAGTGAGGCTAGATTCTTGACCCGGTGGTTATGGGCGAATCATGGATTGGATTCTTGACTCAGTGTTCTGGGCGAATCATGGATTTACACTGTCTTTCCACATGTAAACGGAGCAGTGGGTGAACTCGGTTCACGTTTTGGTACCACATGCATAGAGTCTGCATTGCATATGGGATTGTAACATGCTAGGATGGATTCCAGTGTTGCAATTTCCATTGTTTGTTATATACATGTTCATTGTGTGAACTGCCTTGTGAATTGATTATGATTTGTGTTTGGTTAATGGATTAACGTATCCGATTATTCTGTTGCATTTTAAAAACGTATAATGCATGTTATATTGAATTGAAATCTCACCCTTACTTTAACAATTTCAGATCCGAAGTGATTAGCTGCTTGGAGTTGGTGAGGATAGCTCTAGAGTCGAGTCAGTTAATTAGTCCGTGTGTCAGTGTCGTGCTCTGGTAGATATAACACTGGGGAAACGGTTGTTTGAATCCTTTAATGGATATTTTTAATAGTTTTGAATTGTGTCTTGATTACATATCCTGGAATAACTATTGAATGATGTATTCGGGATTTTGTTATGTTTCATTTCCGCTGTTAAACATAACTTTAAGTATGATTTATTTAATGATTTATTCTTCAGTGAAAGCATGACAACTGTTGGGTCAATTTTTATGATTTAAATTGTGATGCCTCTTAATTATGGATAAAACTCTGATTATTATTTATAAAATCGCGGGTAATTAGATGGGGTGTTACAATAGTGGTATCAGAGCATAGTCGGTCGTTGTGACCAGTGTCTTAATGTCATTATTCCTCTGTACGCGACAAGTGTGTGTAACACTGTCGGTACTTGTTGCCTTTCTGATCGATTATTGCAGGAGTAGTGTGAAACTAAGTGGGGGAGAAGAGGTGCTTCCCGGATATGTTCCGATTGTAAGTCATTGGTACGAGGTACTGCTTGAGAATACAGTGCAAGAGTGGTTAGAGTTGTTGGAATCGTTTGGACGTGAGTCATAGTTGGAAGTGCAAAGAGGCAAGTATGATTCTGAGAACATGAAGTGTTGGTAATGATGGTTTATACTCCAGTATGATTATCGGATGTCTATCGACAAATTGAGGACTTGATCACCCTTAATCTCTTGTTGATAGTAGATGGAATCGTATTGGATGGTATACAATTGTCTTACTATCTAAATGGGGCATAAAGTGATGAATATGAATGAAGTGTGGTAGAAGCTTGTGAACCATATGAGTAGACGAAGACTCTAATAAGGACAATGAATTAAGATGGATGATCAGAGTTACGTAGTTGTTAATGATGGTGTGGTGTTTATGTTGTATTCTTCGACAGAAGCGAAAGGAAAGGATGAGAGTAATGAATTGCCGGTTATGAATGAATTTCCAGAGGTGTTTCCGGAAGATGTTGGTGAGCTACCACCTGAGAGAGAAGTGGAGTTTGCTATAGATTTAATTCCTAGAACTAGTCCGGTGTCGATGGCGCCGTATCGCATGTCGGCATCTGAGTTGTCTGAGTTGAAGAAACAGTTGGAAGAGTTACTAGAGAAGAAGTTTATTTGTCCTAGTGTTTCGCCGTGGGGTGCGCCGGTGTTGTTAGTTAAGAAGAAGGAAGGTACGATGAGATTGTGTGTTGACTACAAAGAATTGAATAAAGTGACGATCAAGAGTCGGTATCCATTGCCGAGGATTGATGATTTGATGGATCAGTTAGTTGGAGCTTGTGTATTTAGTAAAATTGATCTGAGGTCTGGATGTCATCAAATTCGTGTTAAGGCGGAGGATATTCAGGAGACTGCATTTAGGACGGTGGTATGGAATAATGGTGTCCCAGTTAGGTGTGAGTTATAATGTTCCCTGGGAATAATAGCGACTCATCATTTGAGCAAGATGTTGGATTAGCTTGAGGCTATCCTTGGGTTGAATGTTTGTAGTTAAACCAAGTGATTATGAATCGTTTTGAAGAGTCGATGCATATTCTTGGTCTAGAAAATATTTGGTAATTAAGAAGGATGACTCTTAGAAGATGAAGCTGGTGTGGTTGGAATGTTGCAACACTTCCGGTTGATCGTGAAGTTGTCAGTGTGAGTTACCTCTTTGTGTTCTTGAAAAGATTAATTGTGTCAGTGTCAATGGTTGATATAAAGTATGCAATGATGTGAATTGGTTATGGGAATTGTAACTTGACGCAATTAATCATGGTGAATAATGTGTGTTGCGGTATGTTGAAGTTAGAATCTCAAATTTTGCATTCTATGATGTTTTGGGATTTTTCACTCTCACAAGGTGAGAAATCGATTACATATCACAGGGAATTGATTTCCTGAAGCTGACAACATTTTTCGAAAACTTGTAAAATCCATAATTTAAGTTTTGGATGTCTGATTTAAGTTTCGTTTGAAGTGTTGGAAAGATAATGTGATGAACTTTGTTTTAAAAATGGTTCCAGCACCTGTAAGTAATTTATTTATCGTGTAGTGATGTTTGAGGAGAGTCGGAGTTGTTGTTAATGTCGCTCTTGGTACAAAACTTATTTCTATGACACCGAACAAGACGTCAACTTTAGAGATAGGAAATTGAAGAAGCTATTGGAAGATGCTCAGAGAAATAGATTTGTAAAACCAAGTGTATTATTTTGGGATTCTGATTGTGAGAAAAGAATTCCAAGAGTTGAAGAGGAGGTTGACTAGTGCTCCGATTCTAATTTTGCCGAATTCGGCAGAATCTTTCGTGGTGTATTGTGATGCGTCACTGATGGAATTAGGTGGTGTTCTGATGCAAGATAGGCAGGTTGTGGCTTATGCTTCAAGACAGTTAAAGATTCATGAAGGGAATTATCCGACTCATGATTTAGAGTTGGCAGCTGTTGTGTCTGTTTTGAAATTATGGAGGCATTATCTGTATGGTTCACGGTTTGAAGTGTTCAGTGATCACAAGAGCCTGAAGTATCTTTTTGATCAGAACGAGTTGAATATGAGACAGAGAAGGTAGTTAGAATTCCTCAAGGATTACGATTTTGGTTTGAATTACCACCCTGATAAGGCAAACGTTGTCGTAGATGCATTGAGCAGGAAGTCATTGCATATGTCTGTGTTGATGGTTCGTGAATTGGATTTAGTGGAACAATTTAAAGACTTGAGCTTGGTATGTGAGACTACTTCTGATAGTGTGAAATTGGGTATGTTGAAGCTGACTAGTGGTATTCTTGATGAGATTCGAACGGGACAGGAATCTGATGTTGGTTTGGTGGATAAGTTGACATTGATTAACCAAGGCCAATGAGGTGAATTCCAAGTTGACGAAAATGGAGTTATGAGATTTGGTGATATGGCATGTGTTCTGGATGTTGCCAATATTAGGAAGAGTATTTTGGGAAGAAGGGCATCGTAGTGAGTTGAGTATTCGTCCTGGTGCTACTAAGATGTATCATGATTTGAAGGAATTATTTTGGTGGCCTGGAATGAAAAGGGAAATTGCCGAGTTTGTGTATGCGTGTTTGGTTTGTCAGAAATCAAAGATTGAACATCAGAAGCCGTCGGGATTGATGGAACCGTTGTTTGTTCCGGAATGGAAATGGGATGGCATTTCTATGGATTTTGTGTCTGGTTTGCCGCGGACAGCAAAGAATTGTGATTCTATTTGGGTTATTGTCGACCGATTGATAAAGTCTGCTCACTTTATTCCGATAAGAATGGATTATCCGATGGAGAGGTTGGCAGAATTGTATGTTGAGAAGATTGTAAGTTTGCATGGTATTCCGTCTACCATTGTGTCAGATAGAGATCCGAGGTTTACTTCTAAGTTCTGGACATGATTGCAAGAAGCTCTGGGTACTAAGTTACGATTGAGTTCCGCATATCATCCACAGACAGATGGTCAGACGGAGAGGACGATTCAATCGTTAGAGGATTTGTTGAGGGCTTGTGTGTTAGAGAAAGGTGGAGCTTGGGATAGCTATTTGCCGTTGATAGGGTTTACCTACAACAATAGTTTTCATTCGAGCATTGGTATGGTTTCGTTTGAAGCATTGTATTGTAGGAGGTGTCGGACGCCGTTGTGTTGGTACGAATCTGAAGAAAGTGCGGTGAATGGACCAGAGATTGTCCAACAAACTTCAGAAAAGGTCAAGGTGATTCAGGAGAAGATGAGAGCTTCTCAGAGTTGTCAGAAAAGTTATCATGATAAGAGGAGGAAGGATCTTGAGTTTAATGAAGGAGACCACGTGTTCATGCGAGTTACTCCGATGACCGGTATTGGTCGAGCTTTGAAGTCAAGAAGTTGACTCCGCGTTTTATTGGTCCGTTTCACATTACCAAGAGAGTTGGGAAAGTTGCTTATCAGATTGCTTTACCGCCGTCGCTTGCGAATTTGCATGATGTTTTCCATGTATCTCAGTTGAGGAGGTACATTGCGGATCCGTCTCATGAGATTCAGGTAGATGATGTGCAGGTGCGGGATAATTTGACTGTTGAAACAGTACCTGCGAGAATTAAGGATCGGAAAGTGAAGCAACTGCGTGGTAAAGAGATAGCACTGGTAAGAGTAGCTTGGGGAGGACCAGCTGAAGGAAAATGTCACTTGGGAACTGGAGAGTCAGATGAAGGACTCGTATCCCGAACTTTCCGTCTAAGGTATGTTTTCGAGGACGAAAACTCTTTTAGTGGGGGAGAGTTGTGACACCCCGATTTAATTCGAATATTAAATAAATGGGAAATTAATTATTTATTTAATTAAAGTCTTAAGTATTTATATTTTTGGAATTAATTGGATTAATTGAAGGAAGAAGGTTAGAAGTGTGCAGAGTAAACAGTGGGTGAGAGGAGTAAATCACTCTACTTTTACTAAGTATTAATTATTTATTTCATTTGGAATATTAAAAGGAATATTAAAAGGAATATAAAAAGGAAAAGAAGGAAAAGAGGAGTCTTTTTGGAGAAAACTATTTCACGTAGAATTGGAGAAGAGAAGAGAAGAGAGGAAAGCCGACGCCGAAGGAATCGAGAATTATCGCGAGGTAAGGGGTGATTTCTTTCGGTTAATATGCCTTATGGGTTTTGAGAATCTACCGGGTAATTGGGTACGTTAGGAAATTGATTATAGGTTTATGGAATGAAACCCTATTTTGTGTCGGTGTATGGAATTAAGATCATCTAGTGTGTCGAATAAATAATAAGGATGATGAAACTATGTTGTTTGATGTTATAATGGTGTAGAATGGTTATAAATTTGTGTTCCTAAAGTCACAATTCGTATTGGAATGACTGGAGGAGATAAGGAATGCATAATGCTGTCAAAAGTAGCAGAAATTGTTGTTGCAAGTCGTGGGAACCGGTTCCCTGTGGGGAGGAACCGAGTTCCCAGTGTTAATTATCAAAAACTGGGAAATTTGTACTCAAGAACCGGTTCCTGTATGTGTCAGAACCGGGTTCCCATACAAAAACCAGGGAGCTCATTTTTAAACTTTGCAGGAACCGGTTCCTGTATAGGTAGGAACCGGGTTCCATATGCAATTTTTCAAAAATACTTAAACTTCAAAAATTCATATTTTCTAAACCGTAACTCCGATTCGAGTGCCGTTTTCGGCGTTATTTCTTAAATCTAAAATTCTATCTTTTGGAAAGGAAAAATATTATTTTCTCCAAAATTATTTTTAAAAGAGTCGAGCTTCCGATTTTGAAAAGTATGGATTAATTAAGGATAATGGGAAATTAATATGAATGGCCTGAGTTATCGGATGAGTACTAATGCTTACAATGTTGTGTTGATTATTCATTATGATTGAATGCGATACATTGGTGATTGGCAATAAGTGAATTATGTTGAGATCATAATCTGTGAATTGGTTTAGATTGTTTGACAAGTTGAATGGAGATTGACGTTCATGTGATGTTTTCGTTTCCTTATGGTTTATTCATGATTGTATTGGTATCATGTGTTATTGTTATTATATACTGGTGATAGTCTTACTGATTGAAGAGTAAGCGTTTGGCATGTTTATGCTTTGTGATAATTTAATTCATGATTATGTTGTTATCATGTGATAGATTGGTATTGGTATTTATGTGGAATTATGTTGTTATCATATTCCGTTGAATTGATGTTGCATGCTTTTATGATGCATGCATGAGCATTTGTTAAATTGGTTCATTCCCATTGTGCGGAAGTGAACTGGCAGAGCCAATAGACTTACCTGGTTCAGAGGTAGTGAGGCTAGATTCTTGACCCGGTGGTTATGGGCGAATCATGGATTGGATTCTTGACTCAGTGTTCTGGGCGAATCATGGATTTACACTGTCTTTCCACATGTAAACGGAGCAGTGGGTGAACTCAGTTCACGTTTTGGTACCACATGCATAGAGTCTGCATTGCATATGAGATTGTAACATGCTAGGATGGATTCCAGTGTTGCAATTTCCATTGTTTGTTATATACATGTTCATTGTGTGAACTGCCTTGTGAATTGATTATGATTTGTGTTTGGTTAATGGATTAACGTATCCGATTATTCTGTTGCATTTTAAAAACGTATAATGCATGTTATATTGAATTGAAATCTCACCCTTACTTTAACAATTTCAGATCCGAAGTGATTAGCTGCTTGGAGTTGGTGAGGATATCTCTAGAGTCGAGTCAGTTAATTAGTCCACGTGTCAGTGTCGTGCTCTGGTAGATGTAACACTGGGGAAACGGTTGTTTGAATCATTTAATGGATATTTTTAATAGTTTTGAATTGTGTCTTGATTACATATCTTGGAATAACTATTGAATGATGTATTCGGGATTTGGTTATGTTTCATTTCCGCTGTTAAACATAACTTTAAGTATGATTTATTTAATGATTTATTCTTCAGTGAAAGCATGACAACTGTTGGGTCAATTTTTATGATTTAAATTGTGACGCCTCTTAATTGTGGATAAAACTCTGATTATTATTTATAAAATCGCGGGTAATTAGAAGGGGTGTTACATCTAGGCCCGAGAACCTATCCTAACCGAGCAGTCCTGAGGGAAATCAAACAAATCAAACAAATCAAACACAATCAACAAGTAGAATCGCCCTAAACGGGTCTTTAAATAAACCAGAGGGGTTCTTGAACATGCTCCAACTACGGAAGCCCCATCATGCATCTCTATTTCTACTTCTCATGGCAAAAGAAAGCTGTAAAGCCCTACTTCATATGATATCTAGGAAAATTGCAAGAGGATGCAATAAATGGTGTAGAACCTACCAAACAGATATAGAATCCGAAGAGCACTGCGAGCTAATGAAATACTCCAAAAAACTTCAAGTACTGCAGCCATGCAATAAGAGTAAACCAGTGAGAATGGTTCAAAGCATCAAAACCAAGCGGAATATGCGCCAATACGCATCCAAAGTGATAACGCCTGCAAGAACGAGATTAGATCGAACAAAATATGGTAGGAGGGATGCACACATGGGTGTACAAACACGAAACACCTGCAAGAATGGAGTTAGACCCAAAAGGCAAGCAAAAGAATGTATACGTGGATATACAAACGGAAAACATCAGAAAATTGTGTCATATGTACATACAACACAAGCCCCTGCATCAAACACATGTCAAACCATGCTTAGGAATGCCAGAACACCTGCTGTTTGTAGTTAAAACTAAGAAAGAACAGAAAAAACCAGTACAGGTCATGCTAAGCCTGCTATACCGCGCTTAGCGCAACCCAAATACAAGCTTCCACGCTTAGCTTGCTCCAGACCGTGTTAAGCGCAACCTGAATAACAAAAGTCAGAGAGTTTGGCGCTTAGCGCGCTCCTGATGGCGCTAAGCGCGGTCGGTAACCTGCAAAAATTCTGTTTTTTGATCTGGATCACCTGTCTATGACGTTCTCATGCTAGAAGTTGCTCCAGACCGTTAGGCAACAGTTCCATAGCTTCTAGATGACTATTAAATGCATGAGCATGCGAGGAATGCAAATCGAGATGATAATTCTAATGCTCATGTATACAAGTCAAATACATGAACATGCGATGAATGCGAATCAAGATGACAATTCCATTGTTCGTTTTTGTGAAATTAGAGGCATGAACATGCAAGGAATGCGAAGCAAGATGATAATTCCAATGCTCATGTGCGAAGGCATAATGCATGAACATGCAAGGAATGCAAATCAAAATGATAATTCCAATGTTTCAAGGATACAAGCCAAATGCATGGACATGCAAGGAATGCAAATCAAGATGATAATTCCAAAGTTCATGTGCAAAGTCAAACGCATGAACATGCAAGGAATGCAAATCAAAATGACAATTCCAATGTTCATTTCCAAAATCAAATGCATGAACATACAAGGAATGCAAATCAAAATGACAATTCCAATGTTCATTTCCAAAGTTATATGCATGAACATGCAAGGAATGCAAATCAAAATGACAATTCTAATGTTCATTTCCGAAGTTAAATGCATGAACATGCAAGGAATGCAAATCAAAATGATAACTCCAATGTTCATTTGTGAAATTTGATGCATGAACATGCAAGGAATGCGAATCAAGATGATAATTCCAATGTTCAAGTGTGAGATTATGTGCATGAATATGCTAAGGATGCAAATTAAAATAACAATCCAGGTGTTCATATGAAAAGGTAATGCGAGCAAGTCATTCTACAAAGAAGTGTTAGGAGCTTATGTCTAGTCTAGGTTACGCATTAACACAAACACTTGGAATGCATATGCAATGGATTTATGTACAATGCATTGTGTGCCTAGCGATCAAAGTGCCTTGATGTCTACATGTCGACGCTCTTCAAATGCAAATTATGTTTCAAATCATCATGAGTTAATGCAATTTGATCAAGATGTAAGATGCATGGACTTGTGACCTATATGCAAGGTATATACAAATGCACAAGAGTATATGAATGCAATGTACAAAAAAATCCTCACACCGACACAAATAAGGCTGCAAAATCTAATCTAAATCAAAGAATTCAAGAGTAAAAGTTCAAGAATCAGAATCTACATTGAATTGGCATGCAATTTCAGTATTCAATTTCCAGAAAAAAGCTGAAAGTCAATAACAGCTTAAAATAATTGCTTAATTGAACTAAACACTCACTTGAACTTGAAGTTTGACTCAAATTGAAGAGGAATTCCTTGTGCTCTTAAAAGAAAATACCAAATCAGCAGCGAATTAATGATAATCCTTGAAGTTAACCTTGAATTCTTGAGAAAAACTTGAAATCTTCAATAGAGAGTTGAAGAAAATGAAGAAGAAATCCTTGAATCTTGAGATTAAAGAGAAATCAGGATGAAATAGTTCCTTCCATGTTAGATTCAAGCTGAAGAAGGAGAAGAAGATCTAGATTCTGGCCTGTGGTGGTTGCTTGGAGGAAAATTTGTTCTTGAGTTTTGCTTTGGATTTGAGAGAGAATTGGAGTGTGATTGGTAGTGAAAATTAAGCAAATGATTGTGTTGTTGTGATTTGTGAAGGGGAAAATCTATTTATAGTTCTAGGAGTTTGGCCTAAGATCTATAATCAAGCCTAAATTATGATTATCTGAATAATTTTCGTAATTAATTCAAAACAGCCAAATTCGTACGGAATTTGAAATCGAAATATAATCGAAAAGCGTCTGGAATGAGATTTTGCTTGCATGAACCAAAATTTCGACTTGATTGGGCGAACGATCAAGGAAATACGAATTTTTGAAGTTTCAGCGCAGTTTTTAGGCCACGATCAAGGAAATACGAATTTTATTTGCGCTCTTCCGAGATAATGCCTCGAACGAGGGTCTTTTGATCAGAATTTGCAAATGAGTATTTCTGAGACAATTGAAACTAACGAAATTTGTGAACTTTTGGCACTGGTCCCATCTTGATTCGATAAAAATCGAGCGAGATATGATTTTTCGAAGTTCGCGTATTAGTTGAAAATTGCTCGGTTCAGCCCAAAATCATCTCCAAAGAATACAATTCTGGTATTGATCAGTGAGGAATCAGCTCCCGAGTTGCAAATAAGAGTTATAGAGGGATTTGTTGCGGAATTTTAGAAATTGACCCCACTTAATTCTGAATTTCCAACTGGAAAATAGAGACTATTTAGTGGGAAGAATGTGCGGTTCAGCACTAAAATTCAGCTTAACCCACTGGAGAAATCAATTTCTTTCAGAACCTTCCTCACAAGATCTGCTTTCGTCTTTCAAACGAAAGTTGTAGATAATAATAAGATAAATTTGGTGGGCGAAAATCATCAGAAAATACCCGACGAGCTTGTAATACGGTGAACTGACTTTGAGAATTTGTTTTGCTTTTTATCGCAAATGTTGCGGATAGCAAGAGTCGCCACTGACTTTTCTTTTATCCAAAATAGGGAAGGTGAAAAGAACAGGAAAAGACCTTCGTTAGATTCTGAGTAAGGGAGAAGGTTATGAAAAGGGAAGGTATTAGCACCCCTTTTCATCCGTAGTTATCTACGGGCTCTTAGTTGCTTCTAGCTCATTTTTAAAAGTTGTTTTCTATGTGTTTGACAAAAATGTTTTGAAAAGGCATTTCGCTTTGACTTTGTAATGATTCATGTAGGAATGTATACAAAGTGTTCGGAAATGTTTCGTTTTGAAAAGAATTTGAACTTTGACAAAAGTGTGTGGTGTGAAAAGTATTTTGTTTTGAGCAAGAAACTAAAAGTCTTATTACCTACTCATAATGGTCATTTTCGTGTTGTTTTACGTTCCTTTAGAATAGTGCTAGCCATACCATTAGTTGGTAGGTAACCCTATTCGTTGGATGTAGAAGGGACATTCGAAGGGACATCGGATGGTCATAGAAGGCAACTTGTAGGAAGTATCCTAGCACATTCGAAGGGACGATCATCACTTTTCGTAGGCAACAATCGAGGGACGAGATCATGTATTCGTAGGCGACATCGTGGGTCTATGATCTTTGTATCGAAGGGACTATGATGATATGTTTGTAGGCAACGGTGATAGGATACCTCTACGTTCGAGGGACTTGACCATTTAATCGAAAGGCAACGAGAGAGAATACTCTAGGGGGTGCATGTGTGAAAAGAGTGTGTTAAGTTCGTATATGTTATCTTGCAATTAGAAGTGATCTATGTCCGTTTTTTATCTTGCCATACACGCCTAGTTACTAGCAGTTTATAGGGTGCGGAAAATCAATTGCGGAAAGTAAAGTGCGGAAAAATAAAGTCTTACGCTATTACATGGCTTTGGGACAGTTACATAATAAGAGTGCGGAAAGTAAAAGTCCTAATTAAACTATTACATCCCATAGGCAGTTACATAATATTGAAAAGAAAAGCAAGAAAAATGGTCTAAAACGCTACAACCTGTAAGCGGATACATAATAAGAAAACTCGCATAAGAGAAAAATGTTAGTAAAAATAGGATTTTTGAATGAGGAAAAAAGATTTCAAGTTAGTCATGATGATTAGATGATAGAATAATTTTTTGGTAATTTTCTGGATCGATTTTGATAATTAAAAACAATTAAAAGTCAATTTAATAGTTAATTAGCAATTAATTAAAATATACATGCAAAAATATAAATTTTAATGTCAAAAATTAAATAAACATTTTTCTGATTAAAATGCAAAAGGAAAATATTTTTGGTGATTTTTAAATGCATGAAAAAAATGTTTAAGGATTAATTAAATTAGAATGAAAATATTAAAAGAAAAATAAGAAAAGTGTTAGTTTTCAAAGTTGTAAAAAACAAGTGTCACAGCCAGGGATCGAACCAGGGACGTCCAAGGAAAACACGTGCTACCTTCACCATTGAGCCAAATTGCATTTGGTGTTAGGCTAATGAAACAAAAACGTTTTAAACGAATTCGCTTCCTGGGAACACAAATCACGCGCGAAGATCTTCATCTTCTTCGTTTGAAATTTCAAACAGTTAGCGTCGGCTTAGTTCGACGCTAAGGCCCCTGCAATTTTCAAAAATCACGCACAAGTAATATAAATGCATTATGATTACATGGATTGATTAGAAACATCATTCTAAACACGATGGTGGTCTCGATTTGGTCCAATTTTGCCTATTTTAGAAGATCCCAATTCGAACAGAGGAACCCTAGCCATGGTGGATTTCGATTCAGGTACCTAAAATGCAATTAAACTATGCAGAAAGCTTCGAAACTCCATTCTAAACACAAAACAAACATCAAAACGTGTTAAATATGCATGATAATCAAAAATTGATTTTGAAAAAGAATGGACAAACCGAAATCTGGAATTCACGATTCTTGATGGTTTTATGATTTGTAAGGGTCTGGATCGATTTAGGAGACCTCCAAGAATGCAATGGAATGCTTAGAATCGATTGAAACAAGCTGAAACTAGGGCTGCAAGTAACTTGAAGGGCACGGTTTTTTTGAGTTTGGAATAGGGTTCTTGAGGCAATTTTTCTCCTCTTTTTTCATGTGTATGCATTGTGTATATATAATAGATGGATCTAGGTCAAAAATCAAGAGAAAATAATGAATCAATCAATGTAAAAAAATTGATTTGGTATGAAACCAAATCTTTCCTTTTTGATCCAATTTTCATCAATTCTCTTGCCAATCAATGTTAATTTCGAAATTGCCAGCTCTTATGGATTGCTTGGACCTCAAGAATGAGAGAAAAAATCCAATTTGCATTTAATTTTGATTTTCTACCTTTTATTTTAATTTAATTGGCTTTTAAATGATTAAAATCCAAATTAAATAGAAAAATAAAGATAAAATTCATGGCCTTGGGCTTGGAGGTTCCAAATTAGCTGAGGAAAAAGTTTGAACCAAGAAAAATTAGGCCTATTTGCAAAATTTTGGATTTTGACAAGTTCTCTTTGTGCACCTCTTCAAAAATGCCCAACTTGTGCAATATGTAACTTGCTCAATTTTTAACATTTTTGAGTGTTCTTGGACTTTTTAGAAAGCTCCAGATGTCCTATAAACAACCTATTTGGTTTCATATCAATTGGAATTTCCATGCTCAATAACACTTCTTTACAAAAAGTTGACTTTTTGTTGACTTTGAAAAGGACCTGTAATGTTTTGATCCATATCTTCAAAATGAAGCATTTTCTGACCATGCTTGTGAGACATGAAGTTGTAGGGAATTGAATTCTCTTCAAAATGAGAGGTGGTGGAAAAATTTCTGATAAAGTATGAGAAAGTTATGCTCAGTCAAAGTTCAGTTGACTTTCCCTTAGAAAACCCTCCTTTGGAAAGTTTGACTTTTGATCAAATCTTGAGTTTTCTTGATGAATCATGATCAACCCTTGATCAAATGATGAATTTCACTTCAAAATATGGATGTTGACCAAAAATTATGAAGTTTGACTATATGTTGACCACAATTGACTTTTTGTCCAATACAACTAATTTTCAACCATCTGAGCAATTGTCTAAGGAAACTTGACTTGTAAGGCTTGAAACTTGACATGGAGATTCTTTGAAGCATATGAGGAGGCATGATGACCATTGAAGATGTTGGGAACCACCTTGATCTGTGAATTTCCAAAACTTAGTTTGGGTTGATTGCCTAGGAGAGGGTTTGTCTGATCAGCCCTTGAGGAATCCTTGAGTATGGATGTATGGAATGTCTTGAGAAGTAAGAGGGAAAATTTTGGGGTATGACAGAGCTAAGAGATACACTTTCTGGAGTGCCCAAAATGCGCCGAAAACTCAAAAATTCACTTTATTAAAAGAAGGCGAATAAATTCTTTTTGTTTGGCATTTGGGATACCTTGTATCTGGTAACCTCACGACCAATGCTATGCATGCGACAACATGTATGTTTATGCAATCGGATTATAGGCCAGAAAGAAGAGGGTAAATTTTGGGGTACTACAGTAGGCTCTGGCGACTCTTTCCTTTTGTCTTCTCAACAAATCGAGAGCTAGCATCCTCTCTTCATCTAAGTCGATTAGTTCGTCTGCCATCATTTCCCAATAGTCTTCAGATGGTATCTCATGCTGTCTTTGAATCCTTACATATTGAACATGTATTTCAACAGGCAACACAACATCGTGTCCATAAGCAAGTCGAAATGGCGTAGTTCCTGTCGCTTCTTTGGGAGAAGTCCTACATGCCCATAAAGCTTGATCAAGTGTTTTATGCCAATTTATTGGCTTCTTTCCTACATGCTTATTAATTAAGCTAATTATCACCTTATTGGCGGCTTCAACTTGGTTGTTTGCTTGAGCATAATAGGGAGTTAACGTTAATAACTTAATCCCAACTTCTTGCGTAAATTCTTGTATTTTTCGCCTAGTAAACACGGATCCTTGATCGGTTGTAATTATTTCTGGTATCCCAAACCGACATATGATGTGATTTTGTATAAAATCAATAACAGCTTCTTGGTCGACATTTGCCAAAGCGACAACTTCGACCCATTTTGTAAAATAATCAATGCCAACTAAAATATACCTTTGTTGTTTTGATGAAGCTGGTTTTATTTCTCCAATCACATCTAAAGTCGATCCTCTAAATGGCCAAGGTTTCACAATAGAATGCAGTTCACTTGCAGGGACATGTTGCATGCCTCCATGCATTTGGTACTCTTGGCAGCGTTTAGCAAACTCAATGCAATATTTTAACATTGAGGGCCAATACACACCTGAGCGCATTAAAAGCCATTTCATTTTGTGCCCAGCTTGATGTGCGCCACACGCTCCGTTGTTTACACTCGACACTACTATATACGCCTCACTTTCTCCAAGGCATTTGAGTAATATTCCTTCAGCAGTTTTCTTAAACAATTCGTTCTCTATCAGAACATAACTGAGGGCACGATATTTGATTTTTTGCTCTGTCGAATCCGTAGGAGAACGTAAACAATCGACCAATGGCTTATGCCAATCATTATCTTGCCCATTGTCAATTGTTAAAATTTGAAAAAAAATTAGCATCTACAACCCCTAATTTTATAATTGACAAATTCGAAGGATATAGTAAAGTTGCTCGGACCTTCTCTCTTACTTGAATAGGTTCTTCATTTTCATCCTTCTTGTATCCTGAAGCTTCTTGTGCTAAATCATTCGCTTCTTGGTTTTCTCGTTGAGGTATGTGTCGAAGACTCACTTGCTCGAATGTCTTAAGCAATCTAACGGTGATCACAAAGTACATGATTAGATTTTCTTTAACACATCTATACTCCTTTGAGACTTGTTTAATCACCGATTCCGAGTCTCCCATAATTTTGACGTTCCTTGCCCCTAATTCTAGCAGTAGTTCAAGTCCAGTTATTAAAGACTCGTATCTGCTTCATTATTAGTGCAAATGTCGTTGATTGTGTATTTGAACTCTGCTGGAATTTCATTGGGAGAAATTATGATTCCTCCTATTCTAGTGCCACCTTTATGGCTAGAACCGTCGAAGTATAACTTCCATGGCACTAAATCGACATAATTTTGGGGCATAGAAACTATTGAATGGTCGACAAGAAAGTCTGCCACTATCTGCCCTTTCATTACTTTTAAAGACAAATACGTCAAGGAATATTCTGTTAATGCTAGTGCCCATTTACCAATTCAACTATGCAAAATTGGTTTAGACAACATATGCTTAATAATATCGAAATGAGAAGATACATACACGTCAACTGGCTTTATATATTGCTTCAGTTTAACAAAAGAGAAATACAAACACAGGCATAGTTTTTCTAGATCATTATACCTAGTTTCAGGATCATTTAACATTCGACTAAGGTAATATATAGTTCTTTCGACACCATTTTTATCTTCTTGAACTAACATACTTCCTATAGTCGTATCTGAGGCTGCAATATACAACCTCATAGGCCTATTTCTAACGGGAGGCGGAGGATTCACTAAATAGTCCTTGATCTTATCAAACGCCTCTTGGTGTTTCTTTTCCCAAATGAAGTCCTCATTCTTCAGTTGAAGTAATGGTGAAAAGGCTCTGGTTTTCCCACTCAGGTTTGATATGAACCTCCTCAGGAAATTTATTTTACCCAACAAAGACTGAAGCTTTTTTTTGGTCGATGGAGGTTTGACGTCCATGATGGCTTTGGTTTTGATTTGATTTACTTCTATGCCCTTTTTGTGCACCACAAAGCCAAGAAAATCATCTTCCTGCACATGAAAAGCACACTTTAATGGATTCATTTTTAATCCATATTCCCTCACCCTTTCAAAGTATTTTCGAAGATGTTGCAGATGCATCAATTTATTATTCGACTTTATTACTATATCATCAGTATAAACCTCCATAAAATCTTCAATAAAATCATGGAACATAGAGTTCATTACCCTTTGATAGGTTGCTCCGGCATTTTTGAGGCCTAATGGCATGATCACCCATTCGTATGTTCCTAATGCTCCTGGGCAAAGAAATGTTGTCTTCGGCACATCTTCATCTGCAATAAAAATTTAGTTATAACCAGCATAACCATCGAGCATACTTAAATATTCGAAACCAGCTGCAGAATCGACCAATATTTCTGCCACAGGCATAACATACTCGTCTTTAGGAGTGGAAGCATTTAAATCTCTAAAATCAATGCACACTCTTAATTTTCCTTTTTTTTCATGATTGGCACAATATTTGCCAACCATTCAACGTACCTTGCGGTTCTTATAAACCTACTCTTAAGGAGCCTTTTGAATTCCTCCTTGATTTTTGACATTATTGATGGAGCAAAACGTCGAGGTGTTTGCTTTACTGGCTTCTTTCCAGCTTTTATTGGCAGTTTTAGTTCGACTAAATCCTTGCTTAAACCAGGCATTTCATTATAGTCCCAAGCAAAATAATCTTTAAATTCTTTTAATAAAGATTTTACCTCAGACTTTAGTGTTTGGTCGATGTTGGCGCTGATATAAGTTGGTCATTTCTCCCCATCTTTGTAACACCCTAAATCTACCCAGCGTTATTTAAAATCAGAGTGCCAAAATTTAAAACTAAAACTTGAGGAATTACACTTTTTCAACGTGAAACAACATTAAAACAATTTACTTCTTGGCAGATACATAACACATAAGAATAAGAACAATTTCACCATAATTAAACTTTAACAATTCAAGTTGGAATAATCAACCGCAGTGGAAACTCAACATAATTAATTCAAAACGACGTAGCATCTTTGAAAACAACGGAAAATCATAAGTATTAATCAAAACCACAACTGAGTTCAACGGAATCAAATGCATAAACATAAATAAAACAAAGCGTTCATTTCCCCCCCGAGTGATACGTATCAGAGCGACGACGCCATAAGCTACTAATCCTCCTACTCCTCATTACCTGCACGTTACCAATATAAAGGTAATGGCCAACAAAATAGAAAGGGTGAGATATCGAATAATATAAGCGAAAGTACGATAATTCATATGCTTAGGTAAAGAAACATACAATAATTTCTACTGTAATCAACAACATGTGATATCCACAAAACAACATAAAATCAACAACAACTAAAAAATACGACTCAGATGCGACTCGACAAATGCAGATGCATGTGGATCCATTGGAGCAAAACTCCCAACGTAAAATATGCCAGGTTATCGAGGCATTCAACAAGGCATAAGCCTTCAACTTGCAACAGATGAAATCCCAACAACAACTTAAATAACGACAACTTAAATTTATGCAAGAAACGGTATCAACTTAATTAACAACATCAACAACCAAATAACAACTTCAACACGATGCAACCGAATTTTAACTCAGCAACTTTATTTTTAGTTGTTGCCATTTTAGTCTACGGTTCTTAGATCATCCAATTCGGACATAACCACAACGTTTCGGCTGTATCGACAACCAAGCAACTAACGCGAATTTCGACGAAAAGACACTGTTTTAGTTAACTACCTGTATACCCGAACTATCCCATAAAGTTTCGTCTGATTCTGGTAAACTAATTTCTCCGCTTAATTCGACTGACAGTGTTATTTTCTGCTCGGTTTTAGTTCTGCAACATTAGTAATTAGTTCTAATTATTCTACTAATTAATTCTGGCTGTATCATTATTAATTCTGCATTATTATGGCTCGCTTTACTAATTATACTACACTATTGGTTACACTTTGAGCTGCTAAATACTACCCTGCTGATATCATTCTCCACTGTTGTTAGAGTATTTTTGCTACCTGTTATCCAATATTTACTTCTGTTACTATTATTATTTTTATCATGCTATTGGTATTCTTCTCCTATTGTACTATCCTAACTCCCAAACCATAAGTCAAATTAATTAATTAGCCAGCAGCCACGTGAAACAGAACGAACAACAGAGCATGATAGCTGAGACGCCCACCCTCACCCCTGAGGCGGTCGCCTCACTGCCCTTTCATCCATGGAGGCGGGCGCCTCCCCTCTCCCACGATCGTCTCCCTTTTTCCTCTTCTAGTGGGGCGGTCGTCTCCTCCCTTTCTTCCTCCAGGGGGCGGTCGCCTCCCTCTTCTGTATCAGCGTGAAATTTTTCTTTGCATCGCACCAGTTACGCACATAACAGCAATTATAAAACTACACATATAGAAGACAATTTTAACACAGGGCAATATAATTCATTCCAGTACACAAAATTCATCGACGGAACACGATTGGCAGTATAATTATGCAGCCCTAAACCCCATATAAAAATCATCCTACAGTCGATTATAAAACTTGAACCCCACCCCTTACTTGTGGATTGGCGGGAACTCGGAAATTCGATCGGAAATAGCGACTTCTCGGACAGCAACGATCCCTCCTAGCAACCCTTGTTTCCCAACTTCTTCTTTTCTCTCCTTGGCGTACTGCTACGATTGGAGCTTTTGTTTTTGCAAGCAATAATAGTTTCTTATTTTACTAGGTTACTCAATATATATTGGCTCCTAGTATAAATTGGTTTATTAAATAATTCTCACCAAAAATACTAATTTACCCTCATAATTAATATTTATATTAAATCTAATAATTCTACTTGATAAAATAAATTCTAATATTATTTTCATTTTCGATTAATTCTACCCGATTACTAATTAAACGATTCTACTTATAATTCGACTTAATCACTAAATTAATCAGAAAATACTCTATATTACTTAATTAATTTATTTTAATTAATTACGGGTGTTACAATCTTCGCCAAGATTTACTTCTCTAAGGGATCTTGTGGCTGCATCTTTTCAGGCGCCATAGGATCCTTTTCGAAGCCCAAAGGCTCATCGTCATATATGCAGTCAAGATGCTGCTCATTAAAATATTCTTCGATTTCTTTATTCTTATCTGGTGGTTTTGGATCAATAGCCAAAATGACATCTCCCTCCAGAATTTGTACTTTCTTGGCTTCGACAACCATATTTTCTTTAGCTTCCAGTGTCGAATTTATTTTATTTTCAGCAATATATACCAAAATCTTTCTCAGAGCTTTAAGCTCAGACATCATGATCGCTGATGTCACCCTAGCCCGTCGGCCGATTCTCAGCATATGGATCCTCTAAGGGTTCCACATCCCATATGAAACCATGGGTTTCATGCAACTTTAGGGAAACAAATGCCTCGTCCAAATTGGCAAGGAGAAATGTTAGCCAACCTTTTGTCGAATTCTTTGCTGACATTATTTATATCGACCATGAAGTACCCTTAATCTGCTTCAATATTCTCCACTATATCATCTTCCCTCTAGATTATTAGACGTTGATGCATGGAAGACGGTACAACCCCTATTCCATGAAGCCATTCTCTGTCAACCAATAGATTGTAACTTGGCTTTCCTTGGATTACCATAAATATGGTCGGCCTTATCACTGAGCCGACAATTATGTTTACCTAAATCACTCCCATGGTGTTTCTAGTTCTACCTTTGTAGTCTGATAAGACCACGTTATGGGACCTAATATTAGTGTCGAACTTACCATTTTTCTTCAAGATATGGTGTGGCATGATATTGACAGTCACGCCATAATCTACCAACACCTTGTTGATAGCAATCCCTTCGACTTTCGCCCTAATCAGCAAGGGCTTTAAATATTTTCTCATAGCCATGTCAGACCTTTCGAATAAGGCATCTTGGTTCTCCATAGAACCATTGTTCATGACAAAGTAACAAGTTGGCTTATGTAAAGCCATTTCTTGAGCATTGACAGTTCTTCCACCTCAAGACTCGGATATCAATCAGTCGACTCATCATTCCTCTTGAACATTTGGCAACAGTTCGTTTCAAAAACTCTTTGATATTTTCTTTGATAGCAGGGTCGACTTTCACCCTGTATTGTTTCTGGTTGCTCACTTTATTTGTGGTAACTTGTCTAACAGCATCTGCAGCTTATCTTTCAACTTTCTTCTTGCGTTGGAAACGCCTCCACTGAGTTCTACTCATGGGATTATTTCCCAGATAATTCTTAGATATGTGGCTTTTCTTCTCTGATGTGAATTCATGTCGGTAACTCATGGCCGACTTTCCCTTCAGATCTCTTATAGTGGCATCAATATTTGGTGCCCCCATTCCCCTTTGAGGCTTAATCTATGTGCCTTTAGGAGAAACAACAAAAGGGATGAAAGTCTTTGGATTTCCTTGAGAGTTCCATATGTTTCTCCTAGGGTCCCTTGGGTTAGGGAGCCTTTGGTTATGGACTTCAGTTTTGCCTTTCCCTAATTGAAGCTTTTGAAAATTCTCAGCAATAACTTTATCAGTCAGAGCCCCACACCTAGGGCAAAAACAAACTGTCAAACCCTTGTTTTTGCAGCGGTATAGAAAATCTATCAAGTCCTCATCTGACCTGGGGTAGACATCAGCTTCAGCTAAGTCGACATCAACATTTTCCCTTGTACTCTCTTCAACCATGTTATCTGGAAATTCACTAATCTCGACCATATTGATCTCGATAGGTTCAACAAAGATAGCTTCCTCCTGCCTAAGAGGGTCAGTGTCGATCTGCATCTTTCTAGCAACGAATTTCAGATGACCCTCTTGCAGCGATTTCTGAACAAGATCCCTGAAAAGAAAACATTGAGAGGTTGTGTGACCAAGATAATTATGATATTTACAAAAACCTTTTTTCTGTCGTTTTTCTAATGGTGGCATTTTAGCATTAGGAGGTACTAAAATTTGACCATCTTTGACTAACAAATAAAAAATTTCTTCACATTTAGAAACATCAAATGTATAAGTTTTTGCAGGAAATTTAGAATTGCTTTCGATAACAATATTTTTCTTTTAGAAGGAAATAGAGATTTACATTCATACGCAGGCCCAAGCTTTATTTCAGTCACATCGACATCTGCCTCGGTCGGCGAGATATAGTCGACCTCGTATATGGGATTTGTATCATCATATTCTATGTAGGCTACTTTTTCTTTCTTAGCTTTAGCCGTAGTATGCCTAACCTTCTCTAGCCGTAAATGCTCAAGGTGTCGAACTCTATCAGTGAATTGCGACATACTCTTAACAAAAGTTGGGTCGATTTTCTTTCTAATAGAATAATCTAATCCTCCAGCAGCATTTGAACAAGTTCATGTTCTGGCACTTGGGTAAAACATCTCGCCTTTAATGACCTAAATCTATTTAGATAATCATCTATGGTCTCAGCAAACCTCCTCTTGATGTTTGATAACTCTACCAAACTAATTTTTGAATATCCCTCATAAAAGTGTTCATGAAAAAGCTTTTCCAACTTAGTCCATGAATCAATTGAATTAGGAGGTAGTGTGGTAAACCACGTGAAAGCTGCCTCAGTGAGAGATGAAGGAAAATGCTTTACCCTTAAGATTTCATTATTTGCCATATCACCAGATTCTGTTAAATATCTAGCAATATGTTCGACTATCGATTCACCAGACTCACCCCCAAACTTAGTATATTTAGGAATTTTCCATCCTCTAGGGTTTTTAGTCTGTAAAATATACTCAGACAGAGGGGACGAATATGTTGGCTTCTAGAGTGTGGTATTCATACCGTTTCTAGCCATAATTCTCTCGACAATGGTAGTTAGATTATTTTTGACAACTAAATCTTCTTATCAAAGTTGATCAAGAATTTGATCAGCCTCTTGTTATCGATTAACTAATACCCTAGGGGGTTCGACAACATTTTTATGAGGCCCTGCAACTTGTCTTTGATGGACAATTTCATCTTCTATTACCCCTATGTATACTTGACCAGGGGGATTTAATCGAATAGGTGGCGCCTGTCAAACAGGCGCTGGGGGAGCACCCAAAAAAAATACACAAACGTGTTAATTGGGCAATCACCTGTCGATTTGTTTCAGCGGACTGTCTATGAAACTCAGTCGACTCTTGCACTATAGGGTTAAATACATTACCCATTTGGTTAGTCAACATATTAACCAACTCATGATTAATATCATCCATTTGTTGCCTCAACAGTATTATCGAAGTATTAGTTAGAGGCGACACTAGTTGTTGCACAAACATTCCTCTATTTCCCCTACTGCAGATCTTTGTAAAGGAGAATTCATATTTTGCACGTTATCTGACACCACCGCTGCACTTGAAGTCGACAGATATCCCGACATTAAGGAATACAACATTCCATAAGGGGGATTAGCAGTACCAAATCGAGGTATCGTTGTGTCCGGAATGGCATTCGTAGCCACCACAAGCCCTGGACTCACCAGTGAGGTCTGGGGAATAGGTACTGACACTGAAGTGGTTGATCCTAATACAATTGTGTTGTTTAGTGTGGGAAATGGTGCAACTTAAGTAACTATTGGGTCAGATGTACCCAATGTTCGTGATGGAATTTCCTCCATGTTTGAAGCAGTGTTTGACATCCTAGGTGTACGTCTCCTAGTGGGTGCTTTCTTATACTCTTGAGTTAGGCTTCCACTTCTAAGTTTCATACACTTACGACATCTAACAATAAAAACTTAGCACTGGTCCCACCAGGTGTGCCAATTTGTTTATTGTGGAAAATGGTAAACAACCGCTGGTCCTCCCAAAGTCCTAAAACTAAGGGTCCCAATGTTCGTGATGGAATTTCCTCCATGTTTGAAGCAGTGCTTGACATCCTAGGTGTACGTCTCCTAGTGGGTGCTTTCTTATACTCTTGAGTTAGGCTTCCACTTCTAAGTTTCATACACTTACGACATCTAACAATAAAAATTTAGCACTGGTCCCACCAGGTGTGCCAATTTGTTTATTGTGGAAAATGGTAAACAACCGCTGGTCCTCCCAAAGTCCTAAAACTAAGGGTCACTCGCAAGATCGACCAGTTGATCTTAAGATATGTGCTAAGATTTGTGAAATTGTACTAATTCTTTCGAAATCCTTGCCTAAGAAACAGTTTCCTAAGACTAAGGGAATAAGTACAACGACTTTCCACACAATAGTTCAGGTTCGACTGACAGACAACTCGTGACCGACGGAGACAAACACTTAAATAACTTGACAAATCTGAATATTCACTATATTTTGACCTACTATGGTGACTCGTGACCGACAGAAGGCTGTGAATCCAGGTCTGTTCTAAATGAAATAAGGGTTGAAAGACTCTTTTGTCAACTCGAAACTTGTCACAAAGAGAGCATCAACATACACAAAAACACAAAGTGATTGCTAAAAAGTAAATAGAATGCAGGTAAAAGCTTCAAAGAAAACAACTGAAATGTAAAGGTTTTACATTGAAATAAAGGTGGTGATTCACGTACATCAAATACTTTCGCAACTTTTTCTTCCTGACGCTCGGAATTAGGCAGATTTTTTGCAAGTATTTTGAGTATACAAGTGAACACACACTAGATTTTACATTGAAATGACTTATTTATAACGTTTATAAAGTAACTGCCTAAAACAATCTACGGCTGGCGTTTGAAACTTGAAGAAACCGTTTCATAAGATTTCGCCACCTGTTTGGCACTTAAACAATACAAAGCTCTAATAACTGCCCACGATCTTGGACTTTAAACTTTTCCCGCTTCTGGCTTCTAAAAGTAAACCGCTCAAAACCTCTACGCTTTCCTTCATCGAGAGCAAAAACAATGAAATTCCTCTAAGTCCAAAATCCTCTATAACCGACTGGGCTCAACTTCGACTATCTTCCTCGCTATTTAATATTTTGTTCGAATTGACCAATTTCCCCGTTTTTGTCCCTTTGGTCGACATGCCTCTTTTTCGACATCCTTGATTTAGTATTCTTCTTGGTCATATATTTCAATCTTCTGAAGAACCCTTATTCTCTAAGGATCGACCCTTAATTTACAAAGACGTTTGCATTTAATATGTATTTTTGAATACCTTAAGAAATTTCAAGGTAACAGGTGTAAGGCGTGATCGACTTCCTCTTGGGATTTAACGATCATATCGTCCATGTATACCTCGAGCATGTCTCCGATCTTGCCCTAAAATACTTTGTTCATCTTAAATTGGTTTGTCGCGCTAGTGTTCTTTAGACCGAAGGGCATAATGTTGTAGTAATAATTTCCTAATTCGATTATAAAGGCCGTGTATTTTTTATCCGTTTTGGCCATGGGGATCTGGTTGTATCCAGAATATGCGTTCATGAATGAAAGTAATTTAAAACCTGTATAATTGTCAATAAGTTTATCTATGTTGGGAAGGGGGTAGGTGTCCTTAGGACATGCCTTGTTAAGGTCAGATTAATCAACACACATATGTCACTTTCCATTATTCTTTTTAACAAGTACAGTGTTGGATAGCCAGGTTGTGTACTGGGCTTCCGAGATGAATTTGGCCTTTGAGGATTATTTTCGCCTTCGTCGTTGTTATACCACAAAATTTTCCCTCCCACTTCTCAAGACATTCCACATATCCATGCTCAAGGATTTCACAACGGTTGACCAGATAAACCTTCTCCTAAGCAATCAACCCAAGCTAGGGCTTTGCCATTCTCAAGTCAAGATGGACATCCAACACTACAAGTGGTCATCATACCTCATCATATGCTTCAAAGAATCCCCATGTCAAATTTTAGGCCTTACAAGTCAAGTTTGCTCAGTCAATTGCTCAGATGGTTGAAAATCAACTGTATTGGACAAAAAGTCAACTGTGGTCAACATACAGTCAAACTTCATAATTTTTGGTCAACACCAATATTTTGAAGCAATATTCATCATTTTATCAAGGATTGATCATGATTCCTCAAGAAAAGTCAAGATTTGATCAAAAGTCAAAGTTTCTAAATTAGGCTTTCTTAGGCAAAAGTCAACAGAATTTTGACCAGGCATAAATTTCACATACTTTATCAGAAATTTTTCCACCACAACTCATTTTGAATAGAATTCAATTCTCTACAACTTCATGTATCATAAGCATGGGCAGAAAATGCTTCATTTGGAAGTTGTAGATCATTACAGGTCTTTTTTAAAAGTCAACAAAAAGTCAACTTTTTGAAAAGAAGTGTTCATGAGCATGGAAACTTAAATGAAGATGAAACCAAAAGTAATGTTTAGAATACATCTTGAGCTTTCTAAAAAGTCCAAGAACACCCAAAAATGTTAAAAATTGAGCAAAATACACATTGTGCAAGTTGAGCATTTTTGAGGAGGTGCACAAAGAGAAATACTTGAGAAAACCAAATTTTTTCCAAATGGGCTAACTTTTCTTGATTCAAACATGTTCCTTATCTGAATTGGAACCTCCAAGCCCAAGGCCATGTTTTTATCTTCTTCTTTTTTTATTTATTTTGGATTTTTAGTCATTTAAAACCAATTTAATTAAAATAAAAGGTATAAAATCAAAAATTAAGTGCAAGATGGATTTTCTCTCATCCTTGAGGTCCAAGCAAGCCATTTAATCTGATTATTTTGAAATAATTAAGATTGGCAATTTGATTTGATTGAAATTGGCTCAAAAAGGAAATATTTGGTTTGATTCCAAATCAAATAATTTTTCTTTGATTGGCATGATATTTTCTTACAATACTTGACCTAATTCATTACAATATAAATACATGATGATTCCACATGCACAAGGACGAAAAATCTGACCTAAAAGAACCCTAGCAAGCTTCAAAAAACTGTGGCATTCAAGCAACCTAGCAGCCATAGTTTTGCTTCAATTCAATCCATTCCAAGCATTATAATCGATTGTTGGAGGTCCCCTGAGTCGGTCCAGATATTCACAAGCAAGCAGAACGTGCAGAATCACAACATCCAAGTCACGGTTTGCACACTTTGAACTCAAAATTGTTTTCATACTTTTATGCATAATCAATTGAATTTAACTTTGTTTTTGTGTTTGTGATGAAGTTTCTAAGCTTTCTGCATAGTTCGATTTAAGTTTCAGCCCGGATATAAGAATTCACCATGGCTAAGGTTTTAAACCTTGGATTAGGGATTTCTGATTTAGGAAAATTTGGCCAAAACTAGGGGCATATTCATGTTCAGGAAGTCAAACCGGATCGAACCATGGTATTACTTTAAATTTATATTGCTTGTATTGAATTTTTGAAACTTGCAGGGATTTAGCTACAGAAGCGTTCTGTAGGTAAAAAACCGTGGCTATAGGTCTAAAATTCAAATGAGGAAGAAGACCCCTTGCGCACGTTTTCTGATTAATTGATTCCCATAAATCAATTTCCTTTGTATTCATTCTATTTCATATGTCTAACACCAGAACATGTTGGCTCCGATGGCAGAGGCAGCGCGCATTCCTCTTAGAAGGCACGGGTTCGAACCTTGCCTTTTCCCATAATTCTTAATGTTTTTATGTTTCAGGTTCTAGAGGCCACAGCCTCCAGAAGTGCCTACTTCTGGACCCCCCCCAGAGGCAGAAACACGTCCAGAAGCTCCAGCTTCTGAATCCCATCATCAGGCGCCACGCCCAAAAGCTCCAGCTTTTGGATCTGTCTCCAGCAGAAAGCCCCAGAAATTCCAATTTCTGGGCACCTCCAGCGCAGAAACCCCAGAAGTTCCAACTTCTGGGTGCCTCTAGCAAGGGATGGTTTCTTCCAGAAGCACTTCTGCATTTTTATCTTTTCCATATTTTTATTATTTTTGCTAATTTCATAATTAATTAAAATTAGTAAATTAGGTTAAACAATTAGGATTAATTAGACAACTTCCATTAATTTTTTCTCTCATTTTAATTAATTAATTTAGGGTTAGAATTAACTAATATTTTCTCTAAAATTAATTAAAATCAATTAGACTTAGGATTATTCTCCACAATTGCAAAGAAAATACAAAATATTAGGATTAGTTTTCTATTTAGTTATTTATTTTCTTGCATTTTTTTTCAATATTATGTAACTGCTCATGGGATGTAATAGCTTAATTAGGATTTACTCTCCACGCTCCTATATTATGTAACTTCCGCAAAGCCATGTAATAGCGTAGGATTTACTTTCCGCACTTTACTTTCCGCAATTTTACTTTCCGCACCTACAAACTACTAGTAACTAGGCATGTATGGCAAGATAAAATCAACATAGATCATTTCTAATCTCAAGATAACATATCTGAATTTAAAACACTTTTCTCATACATGCACCCCATAGGGTATTCTCTCTCGTTGCCTTTCGAATAAATGGTCAAGTCCCTCAAACGTAGAGGTATCCTAGCACCGTTGCCTACAAACATATCATCATAGTCCCTTCGATACAAAGATCATAGTCCCTCGATGACCCTCGATATTGCCTACGAATACATGATCTAGTCCCTTGATTGTTGCCTACGAAAAGTGATGATCGTTCCTACGATTGTGCTAGGATACTCCTACAAGTTGCCTTCTATGATCATCTGATGTCCCTTCGAATGTCCCTTTACATCCAACGAATAGGGTTACCTACCAACTAATGGTATGAATAACGTTATTCTAAAGGAAAGTAAAATAACACGGAAACGACCGTTCTGAGTAGGTAATAGACTCTTAATTTCTTTCTCCATTAAAACATCTTTTTACACCTCACACCTTCTAAAAATCATTTTTGAACACTTTGTATACATTCCAGTGTGAATCATTATAAAGTTCTTTTCCAAAACGAAACATTTCCGAACACTTCGTATGCATTCTAGCGTGAATCATTACGAAGTCAAAGCGAAATGCCTTTTTAAAACATTTTCAAACACACACACAGAAAGCAGATTTAAAAGTGAGCTAAAGCAATTAAGAGCCCGTAGATAACTACGGATGGAAAGGGTGTTAACACCTTCCCTTTTCATAATCACCTCCCTTACTCAGAATCTAAACGAAGGTCTTTTCCTGTTCTTTTCACCTTCCCTTAATTGGATAAAAGAAAAGTAGGTGGCAACTCTTGCTATCCGCAACATTTGCGATCAAACGCAAAACAATCCAAAGTTAGTTCTCCCACCGTGTTACAGAACTGGCGACTCTGCTGGGGAGACACCCTAAAAGAGAGGATACCTTAAGGATTTTAGATCACTTTACTGCTTTCTGTTTGACTTGTATACTTTATCTTAAGGGTTGCTAGGGTATTATACTTGTGGGGGATCCTACATCCGGATCCAGGTTTCCTTAGGTAAGTAGTAATAAATCATCGCGGCCGTTAGACGTATACCAAAACGGTCAACATGATGGCTACGTTAGTGCAACACTTTGGATGTCCCGATGCTCCTCGTGTCTAGTTGAGGAAAGTATTTGGCGTCTGCGTGGTGTCATCAGCACTAACTCAACTTTTAGAACCCTAATTGACCCATCTTGGCCATTAGAAGGTAGTGAGATGGTCGGCTTTGGTATAGACTAAGGTTGGCTGATACTCGATGCTACGCTCATTAAGATCCGACTTTCGGGATGTTTCGGTCGACCACTTGGTAGTCGTATTAAAATAAAGCCTACGAGAAAGATCAATGATATGAGACTCCTAGAACCCGATTACTATTATAGGATAGGATGAACCCACTCAAACTTTGGAAGGGTAGACACCTATACCTCATGCAAGCCTTAAACCTAGGGCTATTGTGTGAATTGCTTGTGATTGCTACTTGCTTAAACATGACATCATGACATCACATCATATCATTTCTAACTATTTCAAGGACCTAGGGATTTATCTTTGCTCTGTTTTGTAGGGATCATGGCTTCCAGAAAGACTATCCGAATCAACTTCATGGGCATACCTTCTCAACTCAAAAAATTGGTTTCAGAAATTCCTGATCATGCTCAGTTCATCAAAAGACATGGTTATCTGCTTGACTTGGTTATCTCCGGTTTTGAAGAAGATATGATGCATGTCTTATTCCAGTTCTTCGATTCGAAACACCATTGCTTTACATTCCCAGATTATCAGTTGGTACCTATATTGGAAGAGTTATCTAAGCTACTTGGGATACCTATTCTTGATAAGATGCCATTCACCGGTTCAGAAAAAGCTCTAAAGTACGAAGACATCGCATCAGCATTACATCTAAAACGCTCAAACATTAAAGCTAATTGGGAAACAAGAAGCGGAGTTAAGGGTTTACTTGCTAAGTTCCTAATAAAGAAAGCTCAAGAATTCCTTAAAGCTATGAGTTTCCATGTATTCGAAGACATTGTGGCCTTGCTAATCTATGGCTTGGTGTTATTCCCTAATCCAGATCACTTCATAGACGTGAACGCCATCAAGATATTCCTCACTCGCAATCCTATGCCTACCTTACTTGGAGACATTCTACATTCTCTCCACACTCGTACCATCAAACGACAAGGAACTCTCATGTGTTGCATACCATTACTTTCCAGGTGGTTTATTTCGCACCTTCCTTAATCAGTAGTCAAGAACGAGCAAAGGTTGAAGTGGTCTCAAAGACTAATGTCACTTTCTCACTCAGATATCCGTTGGTGTCTTTTCTCTCAAAAGGAATTCACCTTCATTGAGCGTTGTGGGGAATTCCCTAATGTACCACTCCTTGGCATAAGGGGAGGTATCACTTACAACCCTTCTCTAGCCCTACGTCAGTTCGGTTATGCTCGAAGAGATGGTCCTCATGATATGCTTCTCCAAGACATTGTGTTCGACTATAACCACGATCTCCAAAATTGCCATCGAAGATTTGCGCACGCTTGGGACATGGTAAAGAAGACTGATACCAAGACTCTAGGACACAAGAATTCCATTCCTTGGGAACCTTATCTCAAATGGGTGCGAGCTCGAGCTCAAAACCTCATGATGCCATTTACGCCTGTGCTACCGTTGGTCATGGAACCTGTTGCTATAGGTGACGAACCCTATACTGTCCTCCATCTCGACATGCCTACTGATTTCGAAGACTTGAAGAGATCCTGGATTCAACTTAAAGAAGAAAGGGACACATTCGAAGCTCAATGTTATGCAAGCGAGAAGAAGGTATTAGAGTTGACAAAGCTACTTCACGAGGAGCGAAACATCAATACCTACTTCAACACAAAGAGGAAGCGCCCGTGGGAGACCTAGAGCTCTAGGAATTTGTTCTTTTATTTTTTCCAAACTATCTTTTGTACTTAAAAAGAAATAGAAAAAGAGAGGAACTAATAAAAGTTTGTTCGTGCTTGTTTAAAAAATTTATATTCCTAAGGTCCTTGAAAACATTGCATTGCACAAACATCGCATATCATGGCATAACATTTCATATCAGGTACTCTGAAGACCGGTTTTCTTATTTTCTCGCTGTTTATTTCAGCAAAAATGGCTCTTGAACAGACTGTCAAATATCTCCAGGCTCAGAATGCTCAATTCCAGGAAATGTTCATCAACTTGGTCCAAGGCCAGAAAGACTTGAAAAAGCTAATCACCAGAAAGAAGAAGACCATTGGTATCCTCAACATGGGAAGAAATCACAAGGGTGTGCCTAAGGTGGTCAGCCGGTTAGAAATCTCAAACAAGAGCGGTGAAACTGAGGGAAGTATCAATAATAATTAAGGAAGCCGTCATGGGTCTGGAAACGAAGATGACGACTATGCGAGTGAGCAGTATCCTCCTGACGATGACAGATACAAGCAACTTGAAGACCGTCTAAATGCTGTGGAAAATCTGAAAATGTTCGGGCTGAATTTTGATGATCTGAGTCTTGTCCCTAGTGTGGTAATCCCTCGCAAGTTCAAAGTTCCTACCTTTGCCAAGTATGATGGCATCTCTTTCCTGAAACTACACTTGAAGTCCTATGTTCAGAAGATCCATCCTCATATTGAAGACAGGAAGCTATGGATCCATTTCTTCCAAGAGAGTTTATCCGGAACTCAATTGGAGTGGTATTATCAGCTAGAGAATACTCGTATTTATACCTGGAATGACTTAGCAGATGTTTTCTATAAGCAGTACCAGTACAATGTTGAATTAGCACCCACCCATATGCAACTATAGAGCATGTCTATGGGTCGTGATGAGAAGTTCAAGGAGTATGCTCAGAAATGGAGAGAATTAGCAGGCAGAGTTCATCCACCCTTGTCCAATAGGGAGTTGGTTTATATGTTTATGGGAACACTGAAAGGCCCATTCTTCAATCATCTGATTGGAAACTCTTCAGCCGGATTCACTGAGCTGATATTGACAGGCGAAAACATCAAAGCTGGAATCAAGAGCGGAAAATACAGGTAGAATCATCTTCAAATGCTGCGAAGAGATCTTTTGGTAAGAAAGAAGCCAATGATGTGTATGGTTAGAAAAGTCGTGTCAAAATTGATCGTACTCAATCTGTGGGGGCAGTTGTGATCTCCAACCCTACACCAGCGCAACCTCAACGAGACAACGCGCGTAGCCAGAACGCGCCACGAAGACAGTTCACGAAGATCAACATGCCATTGTCGCAAGCATTGCAACACATGTTGAAAGCCGAGCTGATTACTTTGAGGGATCCTCCTCAGCACGTCAACACTTCCTCTCCAAAGTACAATCCTAATGCAAAGTGTGCATACCACTCCAACAGCCTAGGGCACGACACTGACAACTGTTGGGCTCTGAAGAACAAGATTCAAGACATGATTGAAGTCAGGGAAATTGAGTTTGACCCTCCTGTCAAAACACCGAACGTGATCAACGCGCCAATGCCTAGCCACGGTAAAAGTTCCAATGCTATTGACGAAGACTCCTATAAGTATGATGTGAACAACCTGACTGTTCCTCTGATGACTGTTAAGAAAGATTTGTTGCAAGCCGGTGTATTTCTAGGATGCTCGGATAATTGTCGTTGGTGTGCATCTGCATCTGACGGATATGCTTGGTTGAGAAGGCGTATTCAACGCATGATGGACAATCATGAAGTACTATTTCTGAAGCCTCCATCTGTGGAGAACCTCTGTGAAGACATGTCTAAAAACCTGAAGATCGAAGATGCAGACGAAAGCTTACCAGAAGTCTAGGATACCTTGGGGCAGCCAAGTGGAAAGTTTGATTTCATGGTGAAATATACCGCTCCTGAAAGTTACAAAATTCCTATTGAAAATGTCAAGGCAACCGGGTGGGGAGACGATTTCCCATAAGACTATGCTGATGTAAACACGATAAGGATCTCCTCTGCTGATCCAGCGCCTAGAATGGCACCTCTCATCATTACTTCTCTCAAACCAATTCCATATTCCTCTGACAAAGCTATACCTTGGAATTATGGAGCTGAAGTCTACTATCATGGTGTTAGACAAGAACCTTTGACCATTGAAGACATTGCAGTTGAAGCTTCTGATCCTGACATTGACAACATCACCGGATCAAGCAAGGTAACCAGAACCGGAAGAGTATTTTCTCCAGAGATCTCTCCACCAAAAGACACTACGACTCCAGCTCGCATTCCGGCTATCGAACCAATTCCCGAAGCTAGAGGGAAAGAACCAGTAATTCATCCTGCTCCTACAGAAGTACCAAAGGAAGTTGCCAAAGACACCTCCGAGCAAGAAATGGAGGAAATTCTAAAGATCATCAAGAGGACCGACTACAATGTTGTGGAATAGTTGGGACAAACTTCGTCCAAGATATCCATGCTTGCTCTGCTATTGTGCTCTGAGGTTCATGCTAAAGCCTTAGTGAAGTTTCTAAAGAATGCTCACATACCACAAGACACTACTATTGACCAATTCAAAGGTTGTATTGCTAGCCTGGCTGTCAATAACGGCTTGGGTTTCTCGGATGCTGATTTGACTCCTGCCGGAAGGAAACACAACAAAGCCTTGCACATTTCCGTTGAATGTAAGGGCACTACATTGTCTCACGTGTTAGTAGATACTGGTTCTGCTTTGAATATCCTACCAAAGAATGCTTTCGACCGACTTGATGTTTAAGGAGTGGTCTTGAAGCCCAACGACATAATTGTGAGAGCTTTTGATGGTTCTAAACGAATAGTGCTTGGAGAGCTCATTCTTCCTGTTAAAGTCGGTTCCTATACTTTCGATTCTACCTTTTTCGTCATGGATATCCGTCCAGCCTACTCTTGCCTAGTTGGATGCCCTTGGATACATGGGGCAGGCGCTGTTACCTCTACCTTGCACCAGAAGCTGAAGTACCCAGCCAAAGGGAAGATTGTCACCGTATGCGGTGAGCAAGAATACATGGTACGCCATCTGCAGTCATTCCGATACCTCGAAATAGAAGGTGAATTCATCGAAACTCCCTGTCAAGCCTTCGAAGCAGTTCCAAGAGTCATGCATGTTGACTCTCCTGTTACTCCTAAAGTTACTAAAGTTCCACCGAGAATGGCCTCACTGAAGGACACTCAAGCTGCAGTTGAAGAAGGAGGTCGTACTGTTAGGGGTCAGCTCCCTGATCTTCCTTTCAAATCTGACAAGACTAGTTTAGGATTCACCACCAAAGGTCAGAAGATGATACACCGCGAACGTGCCGGCAAACATCCTTTCCACATCAGCAAGAGTGGAGTCCAAGCTATAGGAGACGACGACAGCGACTTCGACATCAGCAACTGAATCTTCCCAACTCCAGACAACGGACTCAGCAATTGGAAGACCGAAGACGTCATACCAATATCCTTTAGACAGGAGTAATTGCTTTTTGTTTTCTGTTATGTTTTTCGTATTACGTTTGAACAATAAACTTAAAAGCCTAGTGCCTTGCCCGGGGCATCATGGCTCGTTTATGAGGGTTATTATATGTCATTTGCATATTTTCATTTAATAAAATCATTGGACTTTTTCATTTAAATACTTTTTCTTTTCTTTTACTTTACCCTTTCAAAAAGCTATATGTTCTTACACCCACCCACGTGATACACTGTAGATTCACTCCGAATCTCGTTGATAACAGCTTTGTTATTGCTAAATATGACTTCAATAATCCGATCTACCAAGCCGAAGACGAAGGTGAGGAAGATTGTGAAGTGCCATGAGAACTTGTCAGACTACTACAATGGGAAGAACAAGTTATACAGCCACACGAAGAGCCAGTCGAGGTTGTAAATCAAGGTACTGACGAAGATAGAAAAGAAATCAAGATAGGAGCAGGTCTTGAGAACAGTATCAAAGAGAGATTGGTCCAGATGCTACGAGACTATATCGAGGTTTTTGCTTGGTCCTACGAAGACATGTTGGGTCTAGACATTGACATTGTGGTACACTGACTACCAACAAAAGAAGGTTTTCTCCCAGTGAAGCAGAAAGTCCGTCGTATGCATCCTGAGATATCAGAGAAGATCAAAGCCGAAGTCATGAAACAGTTTAATGACAGTTTCCTAGCCGTTACTTCTTATCCACAGTGGGTCGCAAACGTGGTACACGTACCTAAGAAGGATGGCAAAGTACGGATGTGTGTGGATTACAGAGATCTGAACAGAGCGAGTCCGAAAGACGATTTTCCACTTCCTCATATTGATGTTCTAGTCGATAACACCGCTCAACAGAAGGTCTTCTCCTTCATTGATGGTTTTTCCGGTTACAACAAGATCAAAATGGCTCCTGAAGACATGGAAAAGACTACTTTCGTTACACAGTGGGGCACTTTCTGCTACAAGGTCATGCCGTTCGGCCTGAAGAACGCTGGCACCACATATCAACGTGCCATGGTGGCATTATTTCATGACATGATTCATCACGAGATAGAGGTCTACGTCGATGACATGATAGCTCGATCACAGGCTGAAGAAGAACATCTTGATCATCTGCGAAAGCTGTTTGATAGATTGAAGAAATATAGATTAAGACTTAATCCTAACAAGTGCATCTTTGGAGTCAGATCCGGTAAACTACTGGGGTTTGTTGTCAGTGGTAAAGGTATTGAAGTTGATCCGGCCAAGGTTAAAGCTATGCAATAAATGCCAGCTCCCCGCATCGAGAAAGAAGTCAGAGGTTTCTTGGGACGATTGAACTACATTGCCAAATTCATTTTGCATCTAACTGCGACTTGTGAGCCAATCTTCAAATTACTAAAGAAAGATCAAGTAGTGGAATAGAACGACGATTTCCAGATCACTTTTGACAAAATCAAGGAGTACCTACAAAATCCTCTTATTCTGATGCCACCTGCCAAAGGAAGACCTCTTATCATGTACTTGATAGTATTAGAGAATTCAATGGGGTGTGTGTTGGGGCAACATGACGAGTCTGGTCGAAAAGAGTATGCAATATACTACCTTAGCAAAAAAGTTTACAGACTGTGAACCAAGATACTCACAGCTCGAGAAAACTTGCAGCGCTTTGGCTTGGGCTGCTCGCCGACTAAGACAGTATATGTTGACTCACACTACATTGTTGATCTCCAAGATGGATCCGATAAAATACATATTCGAGAAACCTGCTCTCTCCGGAAGAATAGCAAGATGGCAAATGATCTTGACCGAATATGACATCCAGTATACTACTCAAAAAGCGATCAAAGGAAGTGTAGTAGCCGATCATTTGGCTCATCAAGTCGTGGATGACTAACAGCCTATGCAGTTCGAGTTTCCAGACGAAGATGTTTTACTAGTTACTGATTGTGTAGAACCAGGACTAGACGAAGGACCTGAACCGGGATCCCGATGGACCATGGTCTTTGATGGAGCCTCAAACGCACTTGGAAATGGAATTGGCGCCATCATTACATCTCCTACAGGCGGACACACGCCTTTCACCGCTAGATTATGTTTCAGTTGCACCAACAACATGGCCGAATACGAAGCGTGCATCATGGGTATCAAAGGTGCTATTGACTTAAGAATCAAATTCTTGCAAGTGTATGGAGACTCAGCTTTAGTGATCAGTCAGATTAAAGGCGATTGGGATACGAAACATCCGAATCTCATCCCGTATCGAGAGCATGTTTTGAGTCTGATCCTTTACTTCGAGGAAATCACTTTCGATCATATTCCCCGAAAAGAGAATCAGTTGGCAGACGCATTAGCTACTATGTCATCTATGTTCAAAGTCAGATGGGACAACGAAGCTCCCTAAATCATCATCGAAAAGTTTGACTTACCAGCATACTGTTGTGAACTTGATACAGAAGAGAAACCTTGGTTCTACAAAGTGAAGAGGTACCTCGAGACTAAGGAATATCCCGCAGGGGCATCTGCCAATGACAAGAAATTCTTAAGGAGATTCGCATCCAAATTCTTCCTCAACAATGGCATCTTATACAAGCGCAATCACGACCTGTGCTTACTCCGCTGTGTAGACCAGAAAACAGCAGAACGGATCATGGAAGAATTACATGAAGGCACATTCGGTACCCACTCCAGTGGACATACAATGGCGAAGAAGATTCTGAAAGCAGGTTATTATTGGTCCACCATGGAAGCTGATTGTCATCGCTATGCTCGGTCTTGTCACAAATGCCAGATATATGCAGACAAAGTGTACGTACCTCCAGTACTGTTGAATGTTCTGACCGCTCCTTGGCCTTTTGCAATGTGGGACATTGACATGATCGGAGAAATCAAAACTATCACTTCCAACGGACACCGTTTCATCCTTGTTGCAATTGATTACTTTACCAAGTGAGTAGAAGCAACCTCGTTTGCATCTGTTACCAAGAACGTTGTGGCTCGATTCATCAAGCATAACCTTATCTGTCGATATGGCGTCCCCAAAAGGATTATCACAGATAACGGTACCAATCTTAATAACAAAATGATCACCGAACTCTGCACTCAGTTTAGGATCAAGCATCACAACTCTTCTCCATATCGGCCTAAAATTAACGGCGCAGTGGAAGCCGCCAACAAAAATCTCAAGAAGATCATACAAAAGATGATAGTGACTTACAAGGATTGGCATGAGATGTTTCCATTTTCTCTCCACGGTTACCGCACTACAGTACAAACATCTATAGGGGCAACCCCCTTCTCTCTTGTATACGATATGGAAGCAGTCCTGCCAATCGAGGTTTGAATACCCTCAACCAGAGTACTCCAGGACGCGGAACTAGGTGAAGACGAATGGATTCAGACTTGCATTGACCAGATCAACTTGATCGACGAAAAACGGCTTGCATCCATCTGCCACAGACAGGTCTACAAGAAGCGAATGATCAGAGCATTCAACAAAAAAGTCAAGCACCGAGTCTACCAAGTCGGTGATCTAGTAGTCAAGCGCATCATCCTTCCACAAGGTGATCCCAGGGGCAAATGGACTCCCACCTATGAGGGACCGTTTGTAGTCAAAACAGTATTCTCTGGCGGAGCTATGATACTTAGCACCATGGATGGAGAAGACTTTCCACACCCTGTGAATGCAGACATAGTTAAAAAATATTACGCATGAACGAGAACCGCTAGGTCGACTGGCCTAGGCAAAAATAAGGGCATCCTAGCGAACCAAAAGGTTCGGGCAAAAATAAAGGACATATGCAAAAAATGTACACCCGGCAAGTCGAAAACCTACAAAGGCGGCTTGGGCAAACAAAGGGTATCCCGGTAGACTGAAAACCCGAAAGGACGGTCTAGGCAAACATTAGGGATTTAAGCGTACGACTATGTCTCGTCCAGATCACCTACCTATAAACTACACTACTATCAGCTTCAAGATTCAAATGGCGAAAATCAATTCACTCACTTTCTACTGACAGCAAGGAGATGAGATAGTCGAAATATATGAGCAATAGCATAGTTGAAACTCGACGAGATTATTTGCGCATAGCTTTTACTCTTATTCATCTCTTGTATACAAACTGCTTGGCCATACGCCATTTTTCAAAATTAATGCAAATTCCTTTGTTCACAGTGTTAATTTTATTGTTTTTGCATAAAGCCCAATGATTGCTTTGAATGATTATAAGCATTTGACAGTAAACACTCGTTCACAAACATATGAAAACGAACGAACAAAAAGTAATTACTACAAACTCTAGGAATTGAGATGACGACTAAAGTCACTAATGCATTCCCCGCAGAGTCACTTTCACAGGGTTACTTTCACAAGAATACAATCCCCACAGAGCCATCGCTCTCCCTGCAAAGACAAACCTTCTCTCACGAAGTACTGATCTCCTTCCAGCAAGTATTCCAATACTCCAGCTTCATCACGTTAGTCCTCGAGCAGTGATCTTATCATCACGTTAGTCCCCGAGCAGTGATCCTAACAGTGTTCCAACACTTCAACTCTATCACGTTAGTCCCCGAGCGGTGATCCTATCAAACTTACCTACCATTTCAAGTTATCACGTTACATTGGTCCCCAAGCAGTAACTAGTCATCAACCGATCACATCAGTCTCCAAGCAGCAATCGGTTATTCCATATCACATCGTCCCCCAATATAGCTTACACATAAAGATATTCATCCCCAGCGGAATATCTCCCAAGGATTATCATTCCCCGACAGCAGTAGTATCTAGACTCAATGCTTGGTCAGATAGTGCATCGGAGGAATCAGAAACATCTCCTTTCCTCTTCGAGTCAGGGTTTGCAACAACCCTATCCCCAAACGAGCATCAGAAATCTCCAGCATGACATTCCCATCTTCTTCAAGATGGATATGTTTTGAAATGCATCTACATTCATACATCTATCTGCATCATAGTAATATTGCCATACATTCGCATGCATCATAATCTGCATAAGACTAACCATATCTTGTCAAAAGTTTATCTCCTCAACAGGTAAAAACCATTTTCCAAACGGAAGGTCAAAGATTAATACCCGAAACAAGACGGGAGAACTATCGGAACAACCATGAAAGTTATTTTCCAAACGAAAGGTCAAAGATTAATACCCGAAACAAGACGGGAGAACTATCTGAACGACCATGAAAATTATTTCCAGACAACTGGTTAAAGATTAATGCCCGAAACAAGACGGGAAACCTATCTAAAGGACCATACAAATTGTCTTACGACAACAGATATTGGATTAACACCCGAAACAAGACGGGAAAGCTATCCACATCTTGCCAAATATCCATTTCGAGAATAGCCAAGACGAAGGTTTATTCTGACTCTCTCTTATTAACAATCACCCCGGATGGCATCCTTTAAGCCCATCTCCGACTACTTGTCGACCTCTCTCCACTTTAAGAATGCTGCATATTTGGTTAAAAATCAATACATACCAATAACCTCATTCAAAGACAAACATGAAGTCTAACGTACGACTTACTCCCCAGCATCAGGTGCCATCTTAAGCTCATCTCCGTTATCTCTTCTACTCAAAAGACAAATACAGAGTCTAGCGTACGGCTCACTCTCCAGCAACAGCTTCTCCAAATGGCATCTATAAGCCCATTCTTACGCATCATCAACTAATGGTCCTATTTCATACAGCAGCAAGTGCAATTTTTCAGGTGCACTCGAGTGTTCAATCATCTTCTACTTTCAGGTCACGAAAGGCAAGCATGCCAATATAACCCTTCCAGTACAAGAATATTGAACAGGGGCAACTGTTATACCCCAAAATTTTCCCTCCCACTTCTCAAGACATTCCACATATCCACGCTCAAGGATTTCACAAGGGTTGACCAGATAAACCCTCTCCTAAGTAATCAACCCAAGCTAGGGTTTTGCCATTCTCAAGTCAAGATGGACATCCAACATTACAAGTGGTCATCATGTCTCATCATATGCTTCAAAGAATCCCCATGTCAAATTTCAAGCCTTACAAGTCAAGTTTGCTCATTCAATTGCTCAGATGGTTGAAAATCAACTGTATTGGACAAAAAGTCAATTGTGGTCAACATACAGTCAAACTTCATAATATTTGGTCAACACCAATATTTTGAAGTAATATTCATCATTTGATCAAGGATTGATAATGATTCCTTAAGAAAAGTCAAGATTTGATCAACAGTCAAAGTTTCTAAATTAGGCTTTCTTAGACAAAAGTCAACAGAACTTTGACCAGGCATAAATTTCACATACTTTATCAGAAATTTTTCCACCACAGCTCATTTTGAAGAGAATTCAATTATCTACAACTTCATGTCTCACAAGCTTGGGCAGAAAATGCTTCATTTGGAAGTTATGGATCAAAACATTACAGGTCTTTTTTAAAAGTCAACAAAAAGTCAACTTTTTGAAAAGAAGTGTTCATGAGCATGGAAACTTCAATGAAGATGAAACCAAAAGGGCAGTTTAGAAGACATCTTTAGCTTTCTAAAAAGTCCAAGAACACCCAAAAATGTTAAAAGTTGAGCAAGATATACATTGTGCAAGTTGAGCATTTTTGAGGAGGTGCACAAAGAGAAATACTTGAGAAAACCAAAAAAAATTCAAATGGGCCTAACGTCTCTTGATTCAAACATGTTCCTTATCTGAATTGGAACCTCCAAGCCCAACGCCACGTTTTTATCTTTTATTTTTTATTCATTTTGGATTTTTAATCATTTAAAACCAATTTAATTAAAATAAAAGGTATAAAATAAAAAATTAAGTGCAAGATGGATTTTCTCTCATCCTTGATGTCCAAGCAAGCCATTTAATCTGATTATTTCGAAATAATTAAGATTGGCAATTTGATTTGATTGAAATTGGCTCAAAAAGGAAATATTTGGTTTGATTACAAATCAAATAATTTTTCTTTGATTGGCATGATATTTTCTTACAATACTTGACCTAACTCATTACAATATAAATACATGATGATTCCACATGCACAAGGACGAAAAATCTGACCTAAAAGAACCCTAACAAGCTTCAAAAAACTGTGGCATTCAAGCAACCTAGCAGCCACAATTTTGCTTCAATTAAATCCATTCCAAGCATTGCAATCGATTGTTGGAGGTCCCCTGAGTCGATCCAGATATTCACAAGCAAGCAGAACGTGTAGAATCACAACATCCAAGTCACGGTTTGCACACTTTGAACTCAAAATCGTTTTCATACTTTTATGCAAAATCAATTGAATTTAACTTTGTTTTTGTGTTTGTGATGAAGTTTCTAAGCTTTCTGCATAGTTTGATTTAAGTTTCAGCCCGGATATAAGAATTCATCATGGCTAAGGTTTTAAACCTTGGATTAGGGATTTCTGATTTAGGAAATATTGGCCAAAACTAGGGGCATATTCATGTTCAAGAAGTCAAACCGGATCGAACCATGGTCTTACTTTAAATTTATATTGCTTGTAATGAATTTTTGAAACTTGCAGGGATTTAGCTACATAAGCGTTCTGTAGGTAAAAAACCATGGCTATAGGTCTGAAATTCAAATGAGGAAGAAGACCCCTTGCGCGCATTTTCTGATTAATTGATTCCCAGAAATGAATTTCCTTTGTAATTATTCTATTTCATATGTCTAACACCAGAACAGGTTGGCTCAGATGGCAGAGGCAGCGCGCATTCCTTTTAGAAGGCACGGGTTCGAACCTTGCCTTTTCCCATAATTCTTAACGTTTTTATGTTTCAGGTTCCAGAGGCCACAGCCTCCAGAAGTGCCCACTTCTGGACCCCTCAGAGGCAGAAACACGTCAAGAAGCTCCAGCTTCTAGATCCCATCATCAGGCGCCATGCCCAGAAGCTCCAGCTTCTGGATCCGTCTCAATGCCCGAAATTCCAGGGCACCTCCAGAAACCCCAGAAGTTCCAACTTCTGGGTGCCTCCCGCAAGGGATTGCCCAGAAGCTCCAGCTTCTGGGATGGTTTCTTCTAAAAGCACTTCTGCATTTTTATCTTTTCCATATTTTTATTATTTTTGCTAATTTCATAATTAATTAAAATTAGTAAATTAGGTTAAACAATTAGGATTAATTAGACAACTTCCACTAATTTTTTCTCTCATTTTAATTAATTAATTTAGGGTTAGAATTAACTAATATTTTCTCTAAAATTAATTAAAATCAATTAGACTTAGGATTATTCTCCATAATTGCAAAGAAAATCAAAAATATTAGGATTAGTTTTCTATTCAGTTATTTATTTTCTCGCATTTTTTCCCAATATTATGTAATTGCTCATGGGATGTAATAGCTTAATTAGGATTTACTTTTCGTGCTCCTATATTTTGTAACTGCCCCAAAGCCATGTAATAGCGTACGACTTACTTTCTGCGCTTTACTTTCCGCAATTTTACTTTCCGCACGTATAACTACTAGTAACTAGGCATGTATGGCAAGATAAAATCAACATATATCATTCCTAATCTCAAGATAACATATCTGAATTTAACACACTTTTCTCACACATGCACCCCCTAGGGTATTCTCTCTCGTTGCCTTTCGAATAAATGGTCAAGTCCCTCGAACGTAGAGGTATCCTAGCACCGTTGCCTACAAACATATCATCATAGTCCCTTCGATACAAAGATTATAGTCCCTCGATGACCCTCGATGTTGCCTACGAATACATGATCTAGTCCCTCGATTGTTGCCTACGAAAAGTGATGATCGTCCCTACGAATGTGCTAGGATACTCCTACAAGTTGCCTTCTATGACCATCTGATGTCCCTTCGAATGTCCCTTTACATCTAACGAATAAGGTTACCTACCAACTAATGGTATGGATAGCGCTATTCTAAAGGAAAGTAAAATAACACGGAAACGACCGTTGTGAGTAGGTTATAGACTCTTAATTGCTTGCTCCAAGAAAACATCTTTTTACACCTCACACCTTCTAAAAATCATTTTTGAACACTTTGTATACATTCCAGCGTGAATCATTACAAAGTTCTTTTCCAAAACGAAACATTTCCGAACACTTCGTATGCATTCCAGCGTGAATCATTACGAAGTCAAAGCGGAATGCCTTTTCAAAACATTTTCAAACACACACGTAGAAAGCAGATTTAAAAGTGAGCTAAAGCAATTAAGAGCCCGTAGATAACTACGGATGGAAAGGGTGCTAACACCTTCCCTTTTCATAATCACCTCACTCACTCAGAATCTAAATAAAGGTTTTTTCCTGTTCTTTTCACCTTCCCTTAATTGGATAAAAGAAAAGTCGGTGGCGACTCTTGCTATCCGCAACATTTGCGATCAAACGCAAAACAATCTAAAGTCAATTCTCCCACCGTGTTACAGTCGTGCTACAACCTTAAGGGTAGGATCGATCGTTAGGTGGTGACAGGCTACCTTTGGATCTAGATCGGGCATCTCCGCTGCACCCCAAGCGAAGGGATCTGTGTTGTCTTTTAGACATGCCTTCAGCTGATTCCGAGCCAATTTTGGGAGATTTGCGCCAATTCAGACTCCCTTGTTAGGGTCGCTGTCAAGCAGGACGAGCTAAAACTCACCATCAGGAATCGACCGCATATGCTACTTTACAGGCTCTTTTGATCTGCTAGGGGTAGGTGAATCCTCTTCGACCATTGGCTTTTTTCCCTTTCTCCGTCGCTCTTCTAGATCTTCGGGCTAGAGACAACTGTCAAGGTTCGTCAACTCGAGGAAGAGGTCTAGATCTATGTGACCTTTCAGGGAGGTTGACCCTGTTTTAGGTCTTCGGCTGGAGATTGATGGAGTTCGTGCCCTTGAAGGATGCTTCGAAACATCTCCGGGTGGCTTGAATGTCTCCTTGCAGGGTTACTACCTGACCGCCATCTATGCAATACTTCATATTTAGATGGACGGTAGATGCTACTGCTATCACCTCGGCGAGAGTGAGACACCCAAAAATACACTGGTAGAGAGATGGGTAGTCGACAACGAGAAATTGGGTCTTAATCGACCTGTCTGTCTCTCCAGCTCTAAATGTCACGATCAGCTCTATATACCTTCAAGGCTTTGTGGCGGAGCCGTTGAACCCCTACAAGTCTGAACCGACATATGTAGTGATATGGGTCTCGTTGAGTTGCAAGGTATGAAAGAATTGGGTATACATGATGTCGACTAAGCTTCCTTGGTCGATCAGAATTCTCCTTACGTCGAAGTTTTCCATTCTGGCATGTACGAGTAAGAGGATGTTTGCATTGGGGGTGCCCCAAGGTAATTCTTCTATGTAGAAGGCTAGTGGATGAGACTTGCCTTGAACTTTGTCTAGAGAAGCGCCTAGATATTATCTTATTTTTATAAGGTGCTCGAACCTCCTCTTGACTGATCCTATGGTGGTTTTATTGAAACCTCCACCAGAAATGACCAAGGTCGTGGGGAAGGATTCCCACGGACTATGAGTGACGAAATATGCCTAAGTGGTGTCGAGCTCAAGGATGAAGAAGTCTTCTGGCCTGGTGATACTCATGGCGACCAGCATGAAAGATTCCTCACTGGGATTTTCTTCTTCGACCTTGATGGATGTGGGAGCCTCTTCCCTCGTGGTCTCTTTCTTTTTATACTATTTGAGGTGTCCGTCCCAGATCAAAATTTCGATCGCATCCTTCAGGTGGATGCAATCGTCGGTCATATGACAGTGGCTTCGGTGAAACCTATAGTATTTACTTTTATCGGTCCCCGGCTTCGCTGGTGTCTGCCAAGGGAAACATACCTCTCCCTGCTTGAACTTTGCGTTCACGCAGTCAGTCAGGATTCTGTCACGAGATATGGTGAGGGGAGTGTAGTCGCTGAAATGACCGACCAGTACCTTATGGTCCCTAGAGTCACCGGGCCTCACCTTCCACCTTTTCTCCTCTCCTTGACGGGATGTCGAGGTATCGTCGCCTTTCGATCCCTTGGCATTCTCTCTGTCGGATATATCAGGCGCAATTGAAAGCTTCTTTTTCTTCGTACTAGATAAAAGCATCCAGTGTTGAGGGGGTCTTGATCCCTACGGCCTTCGTGAAATCGTTACGAGGGCGCAATCCTCTTTCGAGGAGGTATTTCTTCATATCATCCGTCGTTGAAACTTGGATGACCTCTTTGACGAACTTTTCAATGTAGGCCCGCAGGGATTCCTCCTTGCCCTGGATGATGGCTTCTAGGGAGGCTTCCGATTTTGGGTGGCGTCGGGATGCAATAAAATGTCGGGAGAACAATCGCCCCAAATGCCTCCATGACATGACTGACTCGTCCGAGAGGCTCTTATACTAGGCCATCGCCCCTTTGCGCAGAGTGTTCGGGAAGAGACGACATTAGATGGTGCCCTTGATGCCTCAGTAATCGATCAATGCATCTATATTTTCGATTTGCTCATCTCGGTATGTCGTGTCATTATACTGTCCAAGCTTATGGGGTTTCTCCAACTCGGAAGGAATGAGAATGTCCATGATCGCCCGACATAGGGGGCCATGAAGCTCGTCTTCATTGCTTCGTCTTGGAGAAAGAGAAAGAGAGAGATTGTTCTTCTAGCGCTGTGTAACAGCCCTTTTCTATCCCAAATAAACATGGCATAAATCAGAGTAAAGTAGAATGCATACATACAAAGGGTGTCACATGTTATTTTCCACAAAATGGAAAACCAACAATACAAACATAACATGGACCTGGTCATAACCATAACACATATTTAAATCTCATGTTTCATTAAAAATATGCATATCACAACGGAATATTTCATTTCTGAGATAATATCAATGATTACATCCCATACTATAATCATTCAACAACAAAAGAATGAATCCATAATATCATCAAGTCATATGAATCCAAAACATCGGCAACAAGGCCTCATCGCATATTATCTCAACATCCAAAACAAATAAGAATACATAACAATATCTCATAGAAAGCATAAGTTCAAATAATCCTTGTGTTACATGACCAGAGCAATGACTCACTACCTAATATAAGGATAAGCTAACTAATCTCTTCAACTAGTCTCGTGCGAAGCACCGCTGTCCTTGGAACCTACACGTTATCCACATAGAGTCAACATCACAACAAAAGGGTGAGATTTCAAATAATTACTAAAATGTATACAATTATAAGCAATATAGAAACAAGGGTTAATAGCTATTTACCCCCTGCAATATAGGCGAGTTTTGATTTACCCCCCTTTAAAAATATTTTTTTTAATTACCCCCCTATAATTTTTGGGACCCCCTTAAGCGTGTAAAAATCAGGGTGGTAAATCAAAAATATATATTTTTCAGGGGGGTAATTTTTACACCTAGGGGACAAAAGACTTAGAATTTTAACATTTTAAGGGGGTTCTATGAAGGAATCTACATAACATAAGGGGGGTATTGAAAAAATAACTTTACCAGGGGGGTAATCCTAAACTCGCTAACATTACAGGGGGTAAAGTGTATTTAACCCTAGAAACAATTATCTAATTAACAATTCTCTATACTTCATGTGATATTCCATATAACATAAGAATCATCAAAGTAATAATTCAAGTACAGTTATAAGTCATATTCCAATTATAACACATTCTCAATCATCACATTTAACATAAATGTCATCAATATAAAAATTCAAGAATCACCAACCAATTATCACATACTTTAGTCACATATATTTTCATCAATAATCATAAGACTCCAATGCAAAATGAAATGTAACTCAATATGCATGTGGTACCATTCTATGAACATCAAGTTCAATTAGACTCCCAATTTTTTCATCTTAGAATTAGAGCAACGCTTCAGATCCGGACGAGACCAAAGCCACCATATTTCTGAACCCACAGTTTTACCGCTTCTATATCCATTCAAGGATCAAAGCCAATAAAAGCTCCATTTAGCGTTAAGCTTTCAAACCCCATATCGACGTTAGGTTTGGGACAATTCAATAATTCCCACGGAATTACCAACTGTAACACGATGGGAGAACTGACTTGGTTGTTTTGCGTTTTACCGCAAATGTTGCGGTTAGCAAGAGTCGCCATCGACTTTTCTTTTATCCAATAAAGGAAAGGTGAAAAGAACAGGTAAGACCTTTTATCAATTCTGAGTTCGGGAGGTAATTATGAAAAGGGAGGGTGTTAGCACCCTTTTTATTCGTAGTTATCTATGGGCTCTTAATTGCTTAGCACACTTTTTGAAAATTACTTGTGTTTGTGTGTGATTTATTCGAAAATATTTTGACTTTGACTTCGTAATGATTCTTGTATCAGTCCTCAAGAATGTATACAAAGTGTTTGAAAATATTTGTTTGGAAAATGTGAGGTGTGAAAATGATTTCTTTATTTGAGCAAGCAATTAAGAGTAACTACCTATTCAGAAGGTCGTTCTTTATTCTTTTCCTTCTTCTTTAGGACAATGTCATTTATACCATTAGTTAGTAGGTAGCTCTATCCGGTTGATGTGAAGGGACAAGCGTAGGGTCATCGTATGGTCATTGAAGGCAACATTGTAAGGATACCTTAGCAATTTTGTAGGGACAATCATCATTTATTCGTAGGCAACAACCGAGGGACAAGATCATATATTTGTAGGCAACACCAAGGGTCATCAAGGGACTATGATCTTTATGATGATTTTGAATCGAGGGACTTTTGCTAATGGTACCCCTAAGTTCGAGGGACATGACCATTTTTATCCGAAGACAACAAGATAGGATACCCTAAGGGTGCAAATGTGCAAAGTGTGTTATTTTCAGATATTTTATCTTGATTAGGGTTATCTAACGATTGATTTTAGATCTTGCCATACAAACCCTAATTAGCATACATCTAGAAGTTAATATATATATATATATATATATATATATATATATATATATACATAAAAGTAAAATTGCGAAAAATAAAAGTCCTACGCTATTACAGGGCTTTGAGGCAGTTACATAATAGGAGGTGCGGAAAAGTAAATTACCTAAGCTATTACATCTTATGAGCAGATACATAATAATGAGAAAAATGCAAGGAAAATAAATCTACGTTATTACAAAAAAAAACCTTGCAACCTATACATCGATTTCTAAAATTTAAATAAGAAAAACAACAAACAAATAATAGAAAAAATATTTTCTAAATATTAGGAGAATGTTAGAAAAAACCTAATACTAAAAAGAGAATATTTTTGATGTTTTTATGTTTAATTTAATTAAGAAAAATAAATTAAAGTTAATTAACGATTAATTAAGTAAAATAATTTAAATGAAAAGAAAATAAAAATGTTTTTATGTCAAAAATTAGATAAATGTTTTATTAACCTAAAACTAAAATCAATTTTTTTTAGGGTTTTAGAAAGTGATTAAAATAATTTTTGAAAAGAAATTGAAAATAAGTTTGAAAATCAAAAGAAATAGAAAAAGAATGAAGAAGAAGAAGTGCTAAAAATAAGGATGGCACCCCAGGGTGTTGAATTTGTGACCTTGGGTTGCAGGTCCAAAACTTGGACACTAAACCACACGTTTGTGGTGATATATTCATGCCTTCAATTGTATATATGTGAAACCTTTAAAAATCAGAAAATATTGAAAAATTTGGCAAAAGGCAGGGATCGAACCCACGTCTCGAGGGACAAGAGGACTAAGTGCACGCGTTCTACCACTGGGGCGGCCATACATCCATTTATTTTACTGATTTCATAAATATGTATGCAATAATAATTTCCAAAAATCAGATTTTAACATAAAAACGCGCGTGGGACCCAAAGTTATTTAAATAGGAGAATCAGAGAGTGCCACGCCTGGGGTCAAAGGTCAGAGGCCGGAGGGACGCCGGAGCCCTAGCTTCGGTCGTCTTTTCTGGCGATTCAAATTCCCAAACCTGCAAAATAAAACAAATAAATGATCAAGAGGGACCCTACCCCCTAAATCGAGGGATGCGATTTCAATGGTGGTGTCCTCTTGGCCTGAAAGTGCCTGTAACTAGGGTTTCGAAGCTTTTCAAGCCGGGTTTCCCTAATAATGGCACTACCCTATTCCTACATTAAACCTTTAAAACAATGATTCAAAACACTTCTAAACATCAATACAAACACACACACACACACATATATATATATATATATATATATATATATATATATATATATACTTAAAACCAATTGATATGCCATGAAACGAAAAATTAAAACGTAAGAAGTTTTTAAACCGATGTAGTTGAGGTGGTGACTTCTGGGCACGACTTGGCTTGCTTAAGGACTTGGAACGATTCCTGGAAGGCTCAGGAGAATGAATGGATAGTTGAAATCTATTGAGAATGGCTGGAAATTGCTTTTGATCTTTCCCTAAAACTTTGAATTTTTGGAGAATTTTTCTAGGGCTTTGAGAGGCAGTAATTCGTGTTCTTTTAGGTTGGCCTTGATCTTCTACTTAAATGGAGTGCATTAGGTCAGAAATTTGAGAGAAAATATATTACATTCATTGGAAAATATTTGATTGAAAAATCAAATACAATCTTTCCAAAATTTCTCAATCCTCATGCCAATCTCCTCTTGTACGATTTTTCAACTTTCATGGGCTTCCTTGGTCCTCAAGACTCTTAAGTCTAAGGCCTTGCATGCTTACCCCTTGTCTTTGTATTTTATTTTAATTAAATTTGGATTTTAATGAATTAATTCAAAAATAAATAAAATAAATAGCAAGTGGGCGTGAGGTTGGGCTTAGAGGTCATGGATAATGTTAGAAACAAGTTTAGATCATGGGAAAATAAGTCCATTTGGAAAATTTTCAAGATTGATCAATATTTTCTTCATGCACTTCTTCAAAATTTCCAAACTTGCACAAACCATATCTTGCTCAATTTTTATCATTTGAGAGTGATCTTGGACTTTTTATAAAGCTTAAGATATCCTTTAAAATCTCTCTTTGGTTTCATCTTCATTTAAGCTTCCATGTTCATGTACACTTCTTTGGAAAAAGATTATTTTTTGTTGACTTTTAAAAGGACCTTTAGTGTCTTGACCCATATCTCTCAAATGAAGCATTTTTGGAAAAACCTTGTGAGACACAAATTTGTAGATAATTGGATTCCCTTTAAAATGAGCTTTCGTGGAGAAATTTCGGATGAAGTATGTGAAAGTTATGCTTGGTCAAAGTTCTGTTGACTTTCCCTTAAGAAACTCTAATTTAGAAACTTTTGACTTTTGACCAATTCTTGTATTTTCTTGATGAATCATGATGAACCTTGATCAAACGATGAATCTGACCTCAAAATCTTGAGGTTCACCAAAACTTATGAAGTTTGACTGTATGTTGACCATAATTGACTTTTTGTCCAATACAACTAATTTTCAATCATCGGAGCAATTGATTGAGCAAACTTGGGCTATGAGGCTTGAAACTTGACATGGTGATACTTTAAAGCATATGATGAGACATGATATTCACTTGATCCATTAGAAACCATCTTTGTCTTGAGAGAATCAAAACCCTAGTTGTGAGTTGATTGCCTAGGAGAGGGTTTGTCTGATCAACCCTTGAGTAGTCCTTGAATATGGAGATGTATCCTGATCTTGAAATGGGAGGGAAAATTTTGGGGTATAACAGTTGCCCCTGTTCAATCTTCTTGTACCTGAGGGGTCAAATTAGTGTGCATGCCTTTCGTGACCTGAAGGTAGAAGATGATTGAACACTCGAGTGCCCCTGAAATTTGCACTCGCTGGTGCGTGAAGTGAAACTGTCGGCTGACGATATACTTGGATGGGCTTAAGGATGCAATTTGGAGGGACACACTTGGTGTGCAAGCAGAGATGGGCTTAAAGATGCCATCTGGAGAAACTGATGATGCAATTTGTATCGAAGTAAGTCGTACGCTAGACTTCATTCGGAAAGGTATTCTTTATGATAGCTCTCTTGGAAGAGGAATGTGTCCCAAGATCATATTTGAAGGGAAGCATTTGTATGCATTGTTTTTAACCATATATGCAACGATCTGCAGGTGGAGAATTATGACCTGAAAAGGTATGGTTAGTTTTATGCATATTATAATGTATGTAATGCGTAATGATGCTCTTGAAATAAACGAGGATGCTATATGTATGATATACCATTTTGTAAATGATGTATGAATGCAGATGTTGCTGTATTTCAAAACATATTCATCTTGAGAAGGATGGATCATCGTCTCTTATCGGAGATTCCCTATTTTAGCCTGAGAATGTTCTGATGGGGATCCTAGTCTTCTACTTGGGGAATAGAAGAGTGACCGTTGGAAACCCTGACTGGGGATAAAAGAGACGTAGATTCCTCCGATGCACTATTTGACCAAGTTTCGGGTATGGATACCGGCCTTACTGGGGAATAATGAGCCTTAGGTAGCGCTCAGCTAGGGGATGAAATTTGGCTGGGGAATTAAATCCTGTAAATAGTATTGAGGAAGTAACCATTCGCTGGGGAATAATGTGATTTTAAATAACTTATTATTGCTCGGAGACTGACATAATAAGTTGGTAGTTGTCTTGCTACTTCCCGGGGACTAATGTAGATGATCATTGCTCGGGGACTTATGTGACACCCCAAAAATAATTCAATTATTAAGTAATTAGAATTTTAATTATTAATTTAATTAGAGTTTAATTATTAATATTTTGAATTATTGGATTTAATTAATTAATTAAATGCATGGAAGAGTTGGGAGTGTGAGGAGTAATGTGGGGGTGTGACGAGTAAAATACTCTACCTATTCTAATTATTATTTTATTATTATTATTGGAAATAATAAAAGGAAAAGAAGGGGGGAAAAGGAATAGAAGGAGTTTCATCATTCGTGACATTGGAGAAGAGAAGAGAAAGAGGAAAAGAGTAAAGTTATCGGGATTCGAAGAACCCACAAGGTAATGGGTGGTTTCGATTGATTAACATGCCTTATCAGTTTTGATTTCAATAGAATTGATCGTAGTATGTTAAGAATCTCAATTTAGTAATTCTAGGTTTTGTAGGAATTATCCCAATTTGTGTCGGATTGTGTAGAATTGAATAATTTGTATGTTATAGGGTCATTAGGAATGATCAGAGTATGTTATATTGCATGTTACTGCTGTTGGATTGTGTAATTATATTGTATTTGGACGTTGGATTCGTGTGGAATTGATAGGAATTGAGTTGGTATGCATAATGCTGTCAAAACTGCATAATTTTGGCTCTGCAGGTCGTAGGAACCGATTCTCATGTGGGAGGAATCGGGTTCCTGGTATAAAAACCAGAGGAGGAGTATTCTGGGTTGCTGGGAACCGGTTACTCCTGGGGAGGAACCGGGTTCCCAGTTCATTTTTTTCAAAGAAAACTAATTTTTTTATGGGAACCGGTTTCCTTCCTGGAGGAACCGAGTTCCCCATACATTTTTCCAGGGAGCGTGTTTTTAAGACTTGTGGGAACCGGGTTCTCCCTGGGAGGAACCGGTTACCACTGTACAATTTGGAAAAATACAAAACTTCAAAAATTCATAACTTTCAAACCGTAGGTCCGTTTTGAGCGCCATTTTAGACGTTGTTTCTTAAATTTAATGCTCTATTTTATGAAATGAAGAAAATTCCTGTAGCTTGAATTTATTTTAAAAATGCGTCGAATTCCGATTTAGGTGGTTTGTTGCCTTGTGCATAATTGGTATATGTAGTGGTGTATCCGTGATATTTGAATGTGACAGGTTCTGGTGGATGAAATGCATTAATTATGTTGTTTGACGGGTACATGATTAATGAATGATATCATGGTTTGGTTTTGATTCGGTTTATGATGGTTGGTGTAATCATAGATTTAATTGAATGTTGCATGCTAGTGTTGTGCATGCATATGCATTCTGGTGGAGTTAATTCCCATTGTATGGAACTTGACTTGTATTGCCAATAACTGTTCCCAAGTGATAATGGATGGTGAGGTTTGATTCGTGTCCGGGTGATTATGGACGAATCGATGTTACTGTATCCGGGTGATTATGGATCAGTGTGTGTGACTTAGTTCACATTTTGGTACCACATGCATTGAGTCTGCATTTGTATTTGTATGGAATTGTATCATGTTAGGATAGTTTCCAGTGTTATAATTCTACTGTTGTTGTTGTGCATAATGAATTGTGTGGTTTGTAATTGTGTGTTGAAATCTGAATTATGCTAGAATGGGTGGATTAATATACTTGTGATATTATATTGTCTGAGGAACTTATAATGCATATTAATTATGATGAAATCTCACCCTTACTTTGATGATTTTAGATTTAGTTAGAAGCTCAGGAGTCGGTGAGGATGGTTTATAGAGCTGTGCTAGTTTAGTGATCCGCGTGTCACTGTCATGCTCTGATAAGTTGTAACACTAGGGAACATTCGGCTGAGAATTTATTTAGTATTCATTTGTTATTTGAATTACTTTGGGAATGGTTATGATTTGGAATTATTCCGTTTTGGTAGCTATTTTCCGCTGTTTAGACATAATTATTGGTTTTTGATTACCTTAATAAAGTTCTTCAGTAAAAGCATGACATTATAATGATATTTTATTTTGTTGTGTATTTTAATTAATTGTAATTCCTGTTCGTTTATGTTAAACTCTGATTTAAATATTAATTCGCGGGGTAAATTAGAAGGGGTGTTAAAATAGTGGTATCAGAGCATAGTTGGTCGTGTCTTAGTGTCGCTATCCCTTTTGTATGCGACTAGTGCAAGATAACATTATCGATACTTGTGTTCTAATGAGCTTGTTTTGTAATGTTACAGAACAATGGCCGGAAGAGGAAACGGAAGAGACGATGCAGCTATTGTCGAGGCTTTGGGGATGCTAGTTGGCGTGCTTGGAGGGAATCAGTCGGGAGCTGGTATTGGTGCTGATAGACAGTTGGGGATTTTTTAGCGAAATAATCCTCCATTGTTCAAGGGCACACATGATCCCGAAGGTGCTCAGAGGTGGTTGAAGGAGATCGAGAGGATCTTCAGAGTAATTGATTGTGCTGATGAGCTGAAGGTGAGATATGGTACTCACATTCTGACGGAGGAAGCTGATGACTGGTGGGTTGCTACCAGGACAGAAATGGAGCAAGATGGTGTTGCACTGAATTGGGTTGTGTTCAGGAGGGTCTTTCTGAGGAGGTATTTTCCTGAAGACATTCGGGGCAAGAAAGAGATTGAGTTTTTGGAGCTCAAATAGGGTAATAAGACCGTGAGTGAGTATGCTTCGAAATTTACAGAGTTGGCGAAGTACTATGCTTATTACACCAACGATGCAGATGGAGAATTTTCCAAATGTATCAAGTTTGAGAATGGTCTTCGTGATGAGATCAAGCAGGGTATCAGGTATCAGCGTATCTGAAGGTTTTCTGATTTGGTGGACTGTAGTAGGATTTTGGAAGAGGATCTTGCTAGCACTCGAGCGAATGCTCAAGGATATGTGGATCGTAAAGGGAAGCAACAGATGGATCGTGGGAAACCTTATGATAGGAATAATCAGAGATTCGGTGGTCGGAAGAAGCCTAGTGGGGGAGATTCTGGTTCTTCCATTAAGTGCTTCAAGTGCGGTGAGACAGGACATCGTATACAAGATTGCAAGAGTAACGATAGGAAGTGTTCCAAGTGTGGGAAACTCGGTCATGTGGCTAACGATTGCAGCGTGAGAATGGTGACCTGTTACAACTCTGGTGAAGAGGGTCATACTCGTCCTAACTGTACAAAACCCAAGAAGGAGCAAGCTGGTGGTAAAGTGTTCGCTTTGTCTGGATCAGAGACTAAGCCAGATGATCGGTTGATTAAAGGTACATGTTTTATTAATGGCATACCTTTGATTGCGATTATTGATACTGGGGCGACACATTTTTTTATTGCTTTGGATTGTGCTAAAAGGTTGAACTTGGATATTTCTAATATGGATGGAAGTATGGTTATTGACACTCCTGCGTCGGGTTTAGTGACTACTTCATTTGTTTGTAGAAATTTCCCTATTGTGATTTTTGGTAGAGGTTTCGGTATGGATTTAGTGTGCCTACCGTGAGAGCAACTTGATATCATCCTTGGAATGAACTGGTTGGAATTCAACCAGGTCCATATCAACTGTTTTGCGAAGACGGTCATTTTTCTTGAAGAGGCTAGGGTTGAAGATGTGACTATGTCAGTTAAGCAGATGAGTTTAGCTGTAAATGATGGTGTTGGGGTGTTTATGTTGTATTCTGCAATGGAAGCGAATGGAAAAGCTAAGAGTGATGAATTTCCAGTGGTGAAAGAATTTCCAAAGGTGTTTTCGGAAGACGTTAGTGAATTGCCACCTGAGAGAGAACTGGAGTTTACTATAGAATTGATTCCTGGAACTAGTTCGGTGTCGATGGCGCCTTATCGCATGTCGGCATCTGAATTATCTGAATTGAAGAAGCAGTTGGAAGAGTTACTTGAGAAGAAGTTTATTCGTCCTAGTGTTTCACCATGGGGTGCTCCGGTGTTGTTGGTTAAGAAGAAAGAAGGTTCAATGAGATTATGTGTTGATTACAGGCAGTTGAACAAAGTTACAATCAAGAATCGGTATCCATTGTCGAGGATTGATGATTTGATGGATCAACTAGTTGGAGCTTGTGTATTCAGTAAGGTTGACTTGAGGCCTGGATATCATCATATTTGTGTGAAGACGGAAGATATTCAGAAAATTGCATTTAGAACGAGGTATGAACATTATGAGTATTCGGTTATGTCGTTTGGAGTTACTAATGCACCTGGTGTTTTCATGGAGTATATGAACAGGATATTTCATCCATATCTTGATAAGTTCGTGGTGGTATTTATCGATGACATTCTGATCTATTTAAAGAGTGATGAAGAGCATGCAGAACATCTAAGAGTTGTATTGGAATTGTTGAAGAAGAAGAAACTTTATGCGAAGTTGTCCAAATGTGAATTCTGGTTAGGTGAAGTGAGTTTTCTTGGCCATGTGATTTCCAAGAATGGCATTGTTGTTGACCCTACGAAGGTAGAATCGGTATCTCAGTGGGAAGGGCCGAAGAATGCTTCTGAGATCCGTAGTTTTCTTGGTCTTGCAGGTTATTAGAGAAAGTTCATTGAAGGATTTTCGAAGTTAGCATTGTCGTTGACTAAGTTGACAAGAAATGGACAAGTGTTTGTTTGGGATTCTGAGTGTGAGAAAGGTTTCCAAGAGCTGAAGAGGAGGTTGACTAGTGCTCCGATTTTGATTTTGCCAAATCTGGAGGAGTCTTTTGTTGTGTATTGTGATGCGTCATTGATGGGATTAGGTGGTGTGTTGATGCAAGATAAGCAGGTTGTGGCTTATGCTTCGAGACAATTGATGAAAGGAATTATCTGACTCATGATTTAGAATTGGCAATAGTGGTATTTGTTTCGAAGTTATGGAGGCACTACTTGTATGGTTCTCGATTTGAGGTATTCAGCGATCACAAGAGTTTGAAATATCTCTTTGATCAGAAAGAGCTCAGCATGAGGCAGAGAAGGTGGTTAGAGTTCCTGAAGGATTACGATTTCGGTTTGAATTACCATCCTGGTAAGACAAACGTTGTTGCAGATGCCTTGAGTAGGAAGTCCTTGCATATGTCGATGTTGAAGATTCGTGAATTGGATTTAGTTGAACAATTCAGAGATTTGAGTTTGGTATGTGAGACTACTTCTGATAGTGTTAAGTTGGGTATGTTGAAGCTAACTAGTGGTATTCTGGAGGAAATTCGAACTGGATAGAAATCTGATGTTGGTTTGGTGGATAAGTTGACATTGATCAACCAAGGTCAAGGAGGTGAATTCCGAATTGACGAGAATGGTGTTATGAGATTTGGTGATAGGGTTTGTGTTCCGGATATTGCAGAACTTAGGAGGAGTATTTTGGAAGAAGGACATCGTAGTGGATTGAGTATTCATCCTGGTGCTACTAAAATGTATCATGACTTGAAAAAATTATTTTGGTGGCCTAGAATGAAAAGGAAATTACTGAGTTTGTTTATGCTTGTTTGGTTTGTCAGAAGTCGAAAATCGAACATCAGCAACCGTCAGGATTGATGGAACTGTTGTTTGTTCCAGATTGGAAATGGGATGGCATTTCTATGGATTTTGTGTCTGGTTTGCCGAGGACAGCGAAGAATTATGATTCTATCTGGGTTATTGTCGATCGGTTGATGAAGTCTGCTCATTTTATTCCGATAAGAATGGATTATCCTATGGAGAGATTGGCAAAGTTGTATGTCGAGAAGATCGTGAGTTTGCACGGTATTCCTTCTAGTATTATGTCGGATAGAGATCTGAGGTTTACGTCAAAGTTTTGGACAGGGTTGTAAGAAGCTTTGGGTACTAAGTTGCGGTTGAGTTCCGCTTATCACCCGCAGACAGATGGTCAGACGGAGAGAACGATTCAGTCGTTAGAGGATTTGTTGCGAGCTTGTGTGTTACAAAAAGGTGGAGCTTGGGATGGTTATCTACCATTGATTGAGTTTACCTACAACAATAGCTTTCATTCGAGCATTGGTATGGCTCCGTTTGAGGCATTGTATGGTAGGAGGTGTTGGACACCATTGTGTTGGTACGAATATGGAGAAAGTGTAATGATTGGACCGGAAATTGTCCAACAGACTTTAGAAAAGATTAAGATGATTCAGGAGAAGATGAGAGCTTCTCAGAGTCGTCAGAAGAGTTATCACGATAAGAGGAGAAAGGATATCGATGTAAGTGTTTTTATGTTGGCTTTAATTTTTGGTAAAACCAGTTTATAACAATGTCTTGACTGATGTCATGACATTCTGAGTTGAAGATAAATTCTGCAGAAGAAGAATTATACAGGTACAACTTAGTTTGGTTATGAACTGTTATGCTGGAAATCTGCAAGAAGAATGACTGATGTCATGACCAATGTTATGACATTCTGTGCAGAATATACTGTTGTGCAGATTTGTTTTTCCTGAGAGATTTCAGGATTCTGTTGAGCTGTTTTAATGTGGATTAATTTGTTGGATCATGTGCTCATGTGGTTTTAAGGTTAACCTTGTTTAACCCTAATTTGGGATGTTAAAAAGACCAAGTCCTTAGGTTAACTTTGATTAACCCTAGCTATAATTGTGGAAGCCCAAGTTGAAGACTTTACTACTTCTATATTATCAAAGAAACCCTTATACTGTGCGTTGCGCCTTTTCTATGAAGAAGAAGCAGACTATAATTTGTGTGCTAGTTATTCTTGTGAGCCAAGCAATTATCTTGTGATAAGTGCCTTGGAGTAGGATTTGGTTGTAAGGGTAGTTTATCACTCAAAGCTTTGAAGCACGAGTGTTGTGTCTCTTGATTAAAGCTTTGAAGCACAATCAAGTATGTTTATTGAAGAATGTCTTCATAATTCTATTAATCAATAGGTTGGTATCACTATTGTGATTGAGGGGGAGTGAGTAGGAACTCAGGTCTAAGTAGGACTTAGATTGAAGTTGCATTGGGTAGGTCTTAAGTGAAGGAGATAAACTGGTTGGTTTATTCCTGAATTAATACTACTTATAGTGGATTTCCTCCCTAGCTTGGTAGCCCCAGATGTAGGTGTAGTAACACACTGAACTGTGTTAACAATTGATTGTGTTCCTTACTGCTTTTAAATTACTGTGTGAATTGTTAACAGTTTGTCAGATACGGTGTCATAACATTCACTTTGACATGAAGTATCTGCTGCCAGAATTTCAATTGGCATCAGAGAAGGCACCCTGCCTGTTATTTTTGGGTGAGATCTAGGGATATTATTTTCTGGCGCTATGGACAAGGAAGGAGGATTTGGGAGCAGACCACCTATTTTGGATGGATCAAACTATGACTACTGGAAACCTCGTATGGTTGCCTTTTTGAAGTCACTGGACAATAAAGCTTGGAGAGCTGCTGACAGAGGATGGAAACATCCCATCAAACTTGAGAAAGATGGGACTACTAGCCTGAAACTTGAGGAAGAATGGAGCAAAGAAGAAGAAGAGCTAGCACTAGGCAACTCTAAAGCATTGAATGCCTTATTCAATGGAATTGACAGAAACATTTTCAGACTAGTACATCAGTGTGAACGGGCCAAGGATGTTTGGGACACTCTCAAAACCACTCATGAGGGTACATCCAAGGTAAAAATGTCAAGACTTCAGATGCTCACTACCAAATTTGAGAATCTAAAGATGAAGGAAGATGAGACCATTCATGAGTTTCACATGAACATCTTGGAGATTTCCAACACCTTAGGAGCATTGGGAGAAAAGATGTCAGAAGAAAAGTTGGTGAGAAAGATTCTTAGATCCTTGCCTAAAAGGTTTGCAATGAAAGTGACTGTTATAGAGGAAGCTCAGGATATCTGCAACTTGAAGGTTGATGAACTCATTGGGTCACTTCAGACATTTGAGATGGGGATCAATGACAATGTTGACAAGAAAAACAAGAGCATAGCCCTTGTATCCAATACTGAAGAGGAAAGCAAAGAGAGTGATGAAGAAAATATATCAGAAGCTATAGCTATGCTTAGAAGGCAGTTCAACAAACTCATCAAGAGAATGGAACCAAAGTCAAGGTCAAATGTCAAGAACATTTCCTCTGACATTAGCAGATCCTATGACTCTAGCAGAAGAACTAAGTCTGAAGAAAAGGGAAATCAAAGCAGAGGAATCCAATGCCATGGATGTGAAGGATATGGCACATTCGAGCTGAATGTCCTACCTTTCTAAAGAAACAAAAGAAAGGAATGTCTGTTACTTGGTCTGATGGTGACTCAGAAAGTGACTCAAGAAGAATCGCTAAACTAGTTCTTGCACTATCCGTGTTTGTAACTCGATAATGATTCTAGTGATGAGGAAGTGACATTTGAAGAACTTGCGACTCTACAAGAAGTCAGTATCAAGTCCGAAAAATGAGAAACAGAAAAAGCTCATAGTGAAGTTGAAGGCTGAGAAGAAGGCAGACACTGCTACTATAAGTCATCTCAAAGGTGACGTTCTAGTGTTGAACTCCAAACTTGATCAGATGACTAAGTCTGTCAGGATGTTAACAACTGGAACTGACAAGTTGGAAGAAATCCTTCAGACTGGACAAAATGTAGGAAACATGTCTGGTCTAGGATTTGTGGCTGCAAAGGAATCTGCTGTTGACAAGAAGAAGACCGGGCCTGATAAACAAATGTCAAAGCAGATGTCACAACATAGGGCTCAACATCAAGAACAGAGAAACATGAAGAAAAAGTATCAAAGATAGAGATGTCATTATTGTGGAAGGTTTGGCCACATAAAGCCATTTTGCTTCAAATTATATGGATATCCTAATCAGACCCCATATGTCAAGCCTAAGACTAACAAGGCACCATATACTCAATAGTGGAAGAAAAAGACTGCAGCCCTGATAGCTCACACCTCCCTTAGAGTTTCTGCCAAGGAAGACTGGTACTTTGACAGTGGATGCTCTAAACACATGACTGGAATCAAGAATATGTTGAATGATGTCAAACCTTATACTACTAGTTATGTCACTTTTGGATATGGAGCTAGAGGAGAAATCAAAGGTGTTGGAAACTTGGACTGCCTTGGAGTTCCAAACCTAAATGAAGTATTGCTGGTAAATGGTTTCACTGCTAATCTCATAAGTATCAGTCAACTGTGTGATCTAGGATTCAAGGTTAACTTCACCAAGTCTGAATTTCTTGTAACTAATGAAAAACAAGAAGTTGTAATGAGAGGAGTCAGATCAAAAGACAACTGTTACTTATAGGATTCTGAGAACACTAACTACTCTTCTGTGTGCTCTATAGCCAAAGAAGAAAAGGAAGTGAAACTGTGGCACCAAAAACTTGGTCATTTACATCTTAGAGGGATGAAAAAGATCATATCCATGGAGGCTGTCAGAGGGACTCCAAGACTTCAGATTGATGAAGGGAGATTATGTGGTGAATGTTAGGTTGGAAAGCAAACTAGAATGTCACATTCAAAGACAAGACATCTGACCACCTCTAAGGTGCTAGAACTTCTACATATGGATCTGATGGGTCCCATACAGGTGGAAAGTCTTGGTGGAAAGAGATATGCTTATGTTGTTGTGGATGATTTTTCCAGATTCACCTGGATAAACTTCATTAGGGAAAAATCTGATGTATTTGATGTCTTTAAGGAATTGTGCAAAAGACTTCAAAGAGAAAAAGAAGGATGCATTGTTAGAATCAGAAGTGATCATGGAAAGGAATTTGAAAATAGTAAGTTTGATGAGTTCTGTTCCTCAGAAGGAATAAATCATGAGTTCTCTTCACCTATAACTCCTCAACAAAATGGAGTTGTGGAAAGGAAAAACAGGACTATACAGGAATCTGCCAAAGCAATGATACATGCCAAAAAGCTTCCTATTCATTTTTGGGCTGAAGCTATGAATACAACCTGTTATTTCCACAACAGGGTCACTTTGAGAAAAGGAACATCATCCACCCTTTATGAAATATGGAAAGGAAGAAAGCCTACTGTGAAGTATTTCCATGTCTTTGGGAGCAAATGCTATATTCTGACAGATCGTGAACAAAGGAGAAAGATGGACTCTAAAAGTGATGAAGGAATATTCCTGGGATACTCTACCAACAGCAGAGCATATAGGGTGTTCAATTCCAGGACCAAAGTTATGATGGAATCTATAAATGACATAGTTGATGATTATCATGAGGAAACAAATGTCCCATATGATGTTGAGACATTCTTTGAGACTTCAACACAAGTGTCTAAAAAGGATGATGTGCCTAATCCTACTCCATCAGAGTCTGAATCAAAGGAAGCTAACAAAGATCCTTCCATCAGAGTCTAAATCAAAGGAAGCTAACAAAGATCCTTCCATCAGAATTCAGAAAGATCATCCTAAGGAACTCATCATAGGAGATCCTAACAGTGGAGTCACTACAAGATCTAGAGAAATCATCTCAAACTCTTGTTTTGTGTCTAAGATTGAACCAAAAAATGTTAAAGAGGCTTTGACTGATGAATACTGGATTGGAGCAATGCAAGATGAGTTGAACCAGTTCAAACAACATGAAGTATGAGAGTTAGTTCCTAGACCAGAAGGAACAAACATCATTGGCACAAAGTGGATCTACAAGAACAAGTCAGATGCTGAAGGAGTTGTCACCAGGAATAAGGCAAGGCTTGTTGCTCAAGGATACACTCAAGTTGAAGGGGTTGATTTTGATGAGACTTTTGCTCATGTAGCTAGACTGGAATCAATCAGACTTCTCTTGGGAGTTACTTGTCTTCTAAAGTTCAAGCTGTTTTAGATGGATGTGAAGAGTGCCTTTCTAAATGGGTACTTAAATGAGGAAGTGTATGTGGAACAGCCTAAAGGGTTTATGGATCCAAACTGTCCTAATCATGTTTACAAATTGAGGAAAGCATTATATGGTCTGAAACAAGCTCCTAGAGCTTGGTATGAAAGGTTGACAAAGTTCCTCACTGACAAAGGATACAGGAAATGAGGTTTGGATAAAACTCTTTTTGTCAAGGATGAAGGAGGAAAGATAATGGTAGCTCAAATTTATTTTAATGACATAGTGTTTGGAGGAATGTCAGATAAAATATTTAAACATTTTGCTAACCAGATGCAAGCTGAATTTGAAATGAGCCTCATGGGAGAATTGACCTACTTTTTTGGACTACAAGTCACACAGATGGAAGACTCAATTTTTCTTTCTCAAAGCAAGTATGCAAAGAATATTGTCAAGAAGTTTGGGATGGAGAATGCCAGTCATAAAAGGACTCCTGCACCTACTCATCTAAAGTTGTCCAAAGACACAAGTGGGACAAATGTGGATCAAAGCTTATATAGAAGCATGATAGGAAGTTTGCTATACTTAACAGCCAGCAGACCTGACATTGCCTTTGCAGTTGGAGTATGTGCAAGATACCAGGCTGAACCCAAAGTAAGTCACATTAACTAGGTGAAAAGAATTCTGAAGTACGTGAGTGGAACTTACAATTATGGTATGTTGTACTCTCATGGATGTGAACCAATTACATCGGTTATTGTGATTGGAGTAGTGTTGATGATAGAAAGAGCACCTATGGAGGATGCTTCTTTTTGGGAAACAATCTTGTATCTTGGTTCAGCAAGAAGCAAAACTATGTTTCTTTATCTACTGCTGAAGTTGAATACATAGCAGCTGGTAGCAACTGTTCTCAAATGATCTGGATGAAACAGATGCTGACTGAGTACAATGTCACACAAGATGTCATGACATTGTACTGTGATAACCTGAGTGCTATTAACATATCTAAGAATCCTATACAGCACAACAGGACTAAGCATATTGACATTAGACATTATTTCATCAGAGATCTTGTGGAGGAGAAGGTGATTAAGCTGGAACATGTTGCCATTGAACTACAACTGGCTGATATTTTTACCAAGGCACTTGATGCTAGTCAGTTTGAGAACTTAAGGGGCAAGCTGGGTATTTTCCAATATGAAGAGATGTAGCAATTAATTTTGCTTAATACAAGGGCTGAAAGAGATATTTTAATCAAGTTAATTCTGATTGGGCTAATTATTAGTTTCCCTCTTTCTTTCCAAAAATTTAAGAAGAGGAATAGACATACTTTTATTTTCTTCTTCTCAATTTGCTGTATCACTCTCCATCCTCTCAAAAGAAAATTTCAAACTTGTTGTCACTTGTATTCTCAATCTCTCAAGATGTCTCAACAATCTGTGTCATCATCTTCATCAAAGGCAACTGCGTCTTCTTCACCCACTAACACAGAACCTAGGGCAAACGTAAACCCCATGGATGCTGATGTCCTTGAGGTAACTCCTCTTCGTGCAATGGCATCTGATCCTACTAAGGTCAAGAAGCTGCGAACTAGACATGCAAGAAGATCACAAGCTTCTCCTTCTGGTAAATCTTCTCAACCATCATCCTCTGTTCCTCCAGAGATAGCTAATAGGGAAGGTTCTGCTTATGTGCATCAAGCTATTGCTAGACTAGTAACTAGGATTCTTAATGAGAATCACTCTGTTCCTGGTGTCTCTGTACCTTTAAACCAAGAAGTTGCTAGCCCTAATTTAGAAAGTGATCCCAATGTCACTCAGAATGTTGAGACACCTGATGACAACATTAGGAAATCTCCAGTGAAACTTGATGATCACCATACCCCTACTAATAAGGCTGATGAACCTTCTGTCATTGATGTTGATGAAGAATTCTCTGATAATGATTTAATTGCTAATTTCAACCCTAGCATAGCAAGAAGGATGATGACTAGAAAGGAAAAGCAGAGTGCTGCCCAAAGCCCCTCCAAAGAGAAGGCTACTGAAGTTGTTCATGAGAAAGCTAGGCCTGAGAACAAGGTTAGAGAAGAAGCTGAAAATGACCAAAAGGCTAGAACTTCCAAAGGGAAGAGTAAGGTAAAAGCAAGGGTATCTGTTGGTAGTCTCTCAAAACCCTTGAGACAACCTATAGCCAAGAAAAGAAAGGCTCCTAAACCCTCTAAATCTGATGAGGAGTCAGACTTTGATTTTGATGTTGAGAGCAATGTTCTAGACATTCCTCTCAGGAAGAAACCCTCTTCTAGCAAATTGCCTAAGGTTCCTGAGGTTGCAATTGACAATATCTCCTTTCACCATCCAGAAAATGCAAGCATGTGGAAGTATGTGTTTCTGAAAAGGATAACTTTGGAGAGAGAGCTAAACAACAGTGCTCTTGAGTGTAAAGAAGTGATGGATCTCATCAAGGTTGCTGCCCTGATGAAGTCATGTTTCAAGATTTCCAGTTGCTATGAGATTCTTGTCAAAGAATTCATAGTGAATTTGTCTGTTGAATGTGCTGATGGAAACTCAGCTGATTTAGGTGTGTTTATGTGAGAGGAAGGAATGTCAATTTCTCTCCTTCTGTGATCAACAAATACCTGGGGAGGCCTGATGAAGCTTAGACTGAGCTTGAAGTTACTGACAACCAAGTTTGTCAAACCATCACTGCCAAGCAAGTCAAGCACTGGCCCTTGAAAGGGAAGCTCACTGCTAGCAAGCTTAGTGTGAAGTTTGACATCCTTTGGCCCCTTTATGGCTAAAAAGGGGGAGAAGAAATTATGGGTTGAATTTATCTTTACTAGGTTCTGGTTATTTAGCTTAGCTGTTTATTTTAATTTCTGCTGCATTAGTTCTCTGATACCTTAGTTGTTTTAGCCAAAAAATTGCCAAAGGGGGAGTTTGTAAGTGTTTTTATGTTGGCTTTAATTTTTGGTAAAACCAGTTTATGACAATGTCTTGACTGATGTCATGACATTCTGAGTTGAAGATAAATTCTGCAAAAGAAGAATTATACAAGTACAACTCAGTTTGGTTATGAACTGTTATGCTGGAAATTTGCAAGAAGAATGACTGATGTCATGACCAATGTTATGACATTCTGTGCAGAATATACTGTTGTGCAGATTTGTTTTTCCTGAGAGTTTTCAGGATTCTGTTGAGCTGTTTTAATGTGGATTAATTTTTTGGATCATGTGCTCACTTGGTTTTAAGGTTAACCTTGTTTAACCCTAATTTGGGATGTTAAAAAGACCAAGTCCTTAGGTTAACTTTGATTAACCCTAGCTATAATTGTGGAAGCCCAAGTTGAAGACTTTACTGCTTCTATATTATCAAAGAAACCCTTATACTGTGTGTTGCGCCTTTTCTTTAAAGAAGAAGAAGCAGACTGTAATTTGTGTGCTAGTTATTCTTGTGAGCCAAGCAATTATCTTGTGATAAGTGTCTTGGAGTAGGATTTGGTTGCAAGGGTAGTTTATCACTCAAAGATTTGAAGCACGAGTGTTGTGTCTCTTGATTAAAGCTTTGAAGCACAATCAAGTATGTTTATTGAATAATGTCTTCACAATTCTATTAATTAAAAGGTGTGTATCACTGCTGTGATTGAGGGGGAGTGAGTAGGAACTCAGGTCTAAGTAGGACTTAGATTGAAGTTGCATTAGGTAGGTCTTAAGTGAAGGAGATAAACTGGTTAGTTTATTCCTAAATTAATACTACTTATAGTGGATTTCCTCCCTGGCTTGGTAGCCCCCTAGATGTAGGTGTAGTTACACACTGAACTAGGTTAACAATTGATTGTGTTTCGTATTGCTTTTAAATTACTGTGTGAATTGTTAACAGTTTGTCAGATACGATGTCATAACATTCACTTTGACATTAAGTATCTGCTGCTAGAATTTCACTCGAGTTTAGTGAAGGAGATCATGTGTTTATCGAGTTACTCCAATGACTGGTATTGGTCGAGCTTTGAAGTCAAAGAAGTTGACTCCTTGCTTTATTGGTCCGTTTCAGATTACCAAGAGAGTTGGGAAAGTTGCGTATCAGATTGCCTTACCGTCGTCACTTGCAAATTTGCATGATGTTTTCCATGTATCTCAGTTGAGGAAGTACATTGCTGATCTGTCTCATGAGATTCAGGTAGATGATATACAGGTACGAGAGAATTTGACTGTTGAAGCATTGCCTGCGAAGATTGAGGATCGGAAGTTGAAACAGTTGTGAGGTAAGGAGATAGCACTGGTGAAAGTAGATTGGGGAGGACCGACAGGTGGAAATATTACTTGGGAGCTGGAGAGTCAGATGAAAGACTCGTATCCCGAACTTTTCGTTTAAGGTATGTTTTCGAGGACGAAAACTCTTTTAGTAGGGGAGAGTTGTGACACCCCAAAAATAATTCAATTATTAAGTAATTAGAATTTTAATTATTAATTTAATTAGAGTTTAATTATTAATATTTTGAATTATTGGATTTAATTAATTAATTAAATGCATGGAAGAGTTGGGAGTGTGAGGAGTAATGTGGGGGTGTGACGAGTAAAATACTCTACCTATTCTAATTATTATTTTATTATTATTATTGAAAATAATAAAAGGAAAAGAAGGAAAAAAAAGGAATAAAAGGAGTTTCATCATTCGTGACATTGGAGAAGAGAAGAGAAAGAGGAAAAGAGTAAAGTTGTCGGGATTCAAAGAACCCACAAGGTAAGGGGTGGTTTCGATTGATTAACATGCCTTATCGGTTTTGATTTCAATAGAATTGATCGTAGTATGTTAAGAATCTCAATTTAGTAATTCTAGGTTTTGTAGGAATTATCCCAATTTGTGTCGGATTGTGTAGAATTGAGTAATTTGTATGTTATAGGGTCATTAGGAATGATCAGAGTATGTTATATTGCATGTTACTGCTGTTGGATTGTGTAATTATATTGTATTTGGACGTTGGATTCGTGTGGAATTGATAGGAATTGAGTTGGTATGCATAATGCTGTCAAAACTGCATAATTTTGGCTCTGCAGGTCGTAGGAACCGATTCTCATGTGGGAGGAATCGGGTTCCTGGTATAAAAACCAGAGGAGGAGTATTCTGGGTTGCTGGGAACCGGTTACTCCTGGGGAGGAACCGGGTTCCCAATTCATTTTTTTCAAAGAAAACTAATTTTTTTATGGGAACCGGTTTCCTTCCTGGAGGAACCGAGTTCCCCATACATTTTTCCAGGGAGCGTGTTTTTAAGACTTGTGGGAACCGGGTTCTCCCTGGGAGGAACCGGTTACCACTGTACAATTTGGAAAAATACAAAACTTCAAAAATTCATAACTTTCAAACCGTAGGTCCGTTTTGAGCGCCGTTTTGGACGTTATTTCTTAAATTTAATGCTCTATTTTATGAAATGAAGAAAATTCCTGTAGCTTGAATTTATTTTAAAAATGTGTCGAATTCCGATTTAGGTGGTTTGTTGCCTTGTGCATACTTGGTATATGTAGTGGTGTATCTGTGATATCTGAATGTGACAGGTTCCGGTGGATGAAATGCATTGATTATGCTGTTTGACGGGTACATGATTAATGAATAATATCATGGTTTGGTTTTGATTCAATTTATGATGGTTGGTGTAATCATAGATTTAATTGAATGTTGCATGTTGGTGTTGTGCATGCATATACATTCTGGTGGAGTTAATTCCCATTGTGTGGAATTTGACTTGTATTGCCAATAACTGTTCTCGGGTGATGATGGATGGTGAGGCTGGATTCGTGTCCGGGTGATTATGGACGAATCGATGTTACTGTATCCGGGTGATTATGGATCAGTGTGTGTGACTTAGTTCATGTTTTGGTACCACATGCATTGAGTCTGCATTTGTATTTGTATGGAATTGTAACATGTTAGGATGGTTTCTAGTGTTATAATTTTATTGTTGTTGTTGTTGTTGTGCATAATGAATTGTGTGGTTTGTAATTGTGTGTTGAAATCTGAATTATGCTAGAATGGGTGGATTAATATACTTGTGATATTATATTGTCTGAGGAACTTATAATGCATATTAATTATGATGAAATCTCACCATTACTTTGATGATTTCAGATTAAGTTAGCAGCTCAGGAGTCGGTAAGGATGGTTTATAGAGCTGTGCTAGTTTAGTGATCTGCGTGTCAGTGTCATGCTCTGATAAGTTGTAACACTGGGGAACGTTCGGCTGAGAATTTATTTAGTATTCATTTGTTATTTGAATTACTTCGGGAATGGTTATGATTTGGAATTATTCCATTTTGGTTCCTATTTTCCGTTGTGTAGACATAATTATTGGTTTTTGATTACCTTAATAAAGTTCTTCAGTAAAAGCATGACATTATGTTGATATTTTATTTTGTTGTGTATTTTAATTAATTGTAATGCCCGTTCATTTATGTTAAACTCTGATTTAAATATTAATTTGCGGGGTAAATTAGAAGGGGTGTTACAACTAACGTGATAAGTTGAGACGAAATGTAGATGATCATTGCACAGGGACTGACGTGATAATGTTGAAACTTGATTTGATATTGCTCGGGGAATAATGTAACAAGAAAGAATGTAGATGATCACTACACGGGGACTTACGTGATAATGTTGAAAGAAATGTAGATGATCATTGCGCAGGGACTGACGTGAAAATCTGAAACTTGATCCATTACCGCCCGGGGACTAATGTAACAGTAAGAAAATGTAACAATCACTGCCCAAGGACTAATGTGATGAGTCAGGAGTTGGTTGCTACTGCTTGGGGACTAATGTAAAAAGTTGGAATGTGTATAATTGATCAACCACTGCTGTGGGGGGAAGGCCCTGCTGAGGATAGTGATTTTGTTGTAGAGATTCGTCTTTGTCGAGGGTGTGATAACCCTACGGGAGTTGTAAGGGTCTTTCTATGGGAATATTTTTGAAAGGCCGACTCTGTGGGGATATGTTGGTGACTTAGGTCATTATCCTAACTCCTGGAGCCTGTAGTAATTGTTGTTTCGATTTATTTCGCATATATTTATGAGTAGTTGATCGGAAAAATAGCAAGTGTACTATTTTCACCGATGTAGTTATAATGAGTTTCCCCAAGTATCGATCTCGAGGACTGCGTAGTAAATACCTATTTGTGCTCTTAATTCAATTGAACAAAAACAATGGTTTGGTTGAGTTTAAAACTTTAAATGATAACCGTAACAAAATAGTGACTGATGATATATAGAGAATGATGCTAGGGTGAGTGGTTGATTTAACAAGTTATGATCCGAATCCAAATTTCCTCATCACATATGAAAACTTTCAATTACCTATCTCTAGAATGTTCTTCCTTAAGTCCTTAATAAAGAAAACTATTAAAATCCCAATCCTTATTCAAATGACCATTCAAATAACTCTTGGTTTTAACCATAAAATATATCAAGAAATTCAGGTGATTAAAAAGAGTTCTTAGTCCTAGGTGAGACTCCTAATAACCTAATTGTGTAGAAACCCTAACAATCACAGTCCTGCCAATTATTACTCATAGGTATACATGTATTTGTCCGACACAGAAGCATAAGAACACCACACAATTAAATTGAAATAGATAAAAAATGCATTAAGGAAATCAATAATCCGAATTCATAACAATCATCAAATTAGGACCACCCCTTAGCATTGGGGGGTTTAGCCTCTCATAATATTCAAAGAAAACATTAGATATAAGTTAGACATTACAAAGAATAACGATGACGTTGATCTTCAATGGTGGCTGCCCTTGAATCTCGTCGTCTTCGAATTCCTCGTAGTAGCTATCCTCTCTCCTCTGTAATATCTTTCTCGTACGTTTCAAAGAAAAAGTCCAAAAAACAAAAAGTGAAGTTTCCACACGCTTCCATCAACACGGGTGCCCATGTTGATCTCTTGAATAAAAGATTTGCTCCCAGGTCAATCAACACAGTCGTGTTGATTAACACGGGTACCCGTGTTGATTCACTGACTTTGGTTTTTTTGCGCTTTCCAATGACTTTTCGACACGGGCCGTGTTGATTCACACGGGTGCCTGTGTTGACCTCTAAATTCTTCAAAAACTTCAAACTTTCAGCCTTCTAGAGTCCTTATAATCCTTCCATAAGTTCCTTCGATCATATGCATCAACCTGAAACACTAAGACTACCAAACAAAAGCATAAAACAATACTTTTCACAAACACTTTAATTCAAAATGCACAATGATCCTGAGATAACCGCCACACACTAACTTACTTGAAAACAACTAAAAATGGCCAAAGGTGTTACCAAAGTGATGAATTTGTGCCGAATAAAACACAAAACTTACTAGAAATGGTGACTGATCACAACCCCAAACTTATCTCATTGCTTGTCCTCAAGTAATGCATTGAGACCAAACAGAGGTCACCCGGAATTTCTCCCTTCCACAACACAACCTGCGTCTTTCGCAACTTAATATCTTCCTTCCCGGTCAAGCGTATGGCTTCCTAAATCGAACTGTCTACCACATTTCCACATCAGATGACTTCTTTACCTGCAAGCTTTTCACACTCTCACAAGATCTCTTAGGGTTAAAGTGTTTGTACTCACAGTACTAAAGCATGCAATATCACTTTTAACTTTGAATGTATTCTATTCTCACTAAACATACAGATTCCACACACTTTAAGAGGTCTTCGGGTTGTAACTGGGCTTAGGTACGGTGTGATAAACAAAGAAATGGATAACAAATGGTTTTGGGCTCGGCATTCATGTTATTTTTCTCATTTTTATGCTTCGACTCACAACCTTGGGGTTTATTCGCTTTGCTCGTCTCTACTCAATATTTCTTTGAGCATTGTACTCATTAGAGTCTAAAATATAGGCCAGTTCTCTTCTTCCTTCTTTTTTTTTATTCTAGGACATTCACATGCCTCTAGTTTTCTTTTCTATTTTTTTTCCTTTTTGAATTTCTTTTTACTCACTTGCCCTTTATCTATGATTTACCACCCCAAACTTAGATTCTTGCACACTTTAAAATTAATCACAATTATGCCGAGCGAGGGTAAGAAGAATATGGTGAAAGGTTAACATGGGGTTTATTACAACAAAAAGGCTAAGGCTCAACGGGGTTTACAAGGGATAAACATTTAATACGGGATGACTAGAAAGGCTCAAGGTTAAACAAACAATATGCCTGAGTGTGTGTCTTCATGATGTGTTGTACTAAAAGAACATATGCAAAATCAGAGTGATAGAGTCATACCTGACTGAGCTCTCACGATGATATCTTTTGTATTTGGCCATTGTATTCTCACCATGTTGGTTAAGCTTACACGCTCTGAAGCACTTTGCGTGTCATGTGGCTTCTTTTCCGACTCGAGTATACCATCCAACAATTTTGGTCGGTGTCACTAACATCAATCTTTATATATATATATATATATATATATATATATATATATATATATATATATATATATATATATATATATATATATACATTTGGTTGTGTCAACTTTTGGGGTGCCTTGGAAGATCAAGTATGGTGAGTACCATTCATCCACTAGCTATAAATCACTTTGTAACACCATGGTAAACCAGAAGACACTTAATTATACTTAAAACAAAACCAACAAAACAACAACAATAATAATGCATAAAATGAAAGGAAAATGCAACATATGAAAGAGAAATATGCAAGAAAAACCCCCCACACTTGAACTGAACATTGACCTTAATGTTTCAGACCAAGCTCGCAAGAAGTGACTTACAGAAGGTAACACAGCACACTCTGCTACTGCCTCCTAGCTTTTACCAGTAGGCTCCCATTTTATTACCTGCACACACAACAGACCAAAACTAAGTTATTAAAAGCATAGGTTGCCTCCCACGAAGCACTTTGTTTAACGTCACTTGGCTCGACGGTTCATCCTCTTATGGGGGTACTTTTTCTTCCACACTTTGTTGCTCATATTTTCCGCAACCCAAAACTCATTCAGATCCAAGGCCTTGACCACTTTGTGCTTCCCATCATTTCCAGCTTCCAGCTTTTCACCTTTTTGTTCCTTCTTCTTTTTCTTTTTGACCTCTTGACTGAACTTGAGACTTTTTATTAATGCCACCTGAGAGATGATGCCTGACTCTTCTTCTGGGAGATATGTTGCCATTTTGTTTTCTCCTTCTACTTTGAACATACCAACTAAAAATTTATTCTTTTCACCCGCACCTTGTTTCTTGACTGCGAACACCTTCATGGTTATATTCTCATCAAAATGTTTTAAGGTCAGAAGACCTGTCTTGATATCAAAATTACACCTGCTAGTCAACAAAAAAGGTCGACCAAGAATGATCGGGGTCTCTTCATCTTCAGGTATGTCCATGATCTGGAAATCCACTGGAAAAGTAAAATTTTCAATCTCGACCAACACATCTTCAGCTATCCCATATGACTTCTTGATGGTGTGATCAACAAATTTTAATTTTGTTCCACTCCCGCTTATCTTTTCAATACCAAGCTTCTTGAAGATTGATAATGGCATTAAACTCACACTAGAGCCAGAATCAATTAGAACCCTTTTGAAAGTTCTATATTTTATGGTGCATGGTATTGCCAGCGATCCGGATCATACGCGGTATTTTTCTCTCGGGCGCGATTGCACATAACTTCTCATCAACGGGTACCTGTTCATCATCCGTTGGCCTTTTTTTTATAGGATCTCCTTCATGAATATTTGGTACAAAGGCATTTTCTCGAGTGCTTCAAAGAAAGGTATGTTGATATCTTGCTTCTTGAACAATTTGACAAATTTACCAAACTCTTTCTCTTTTGTGTCCTTCTTTGCCACTCGCGAGGGATATGGCAGCCTAATCTCAGGTTTACTCTTTTCTTTAGCTGGCTTCACAGGTAACGCCACTTCTTCCTATTTTTTCTTGTTTTTTCTCACTTCTAAATCCACTTCTATAAGATCATCATCAATTTTTTCCTCACCTTCTCTTTCTTTGGCAATGTTTTCACTCCTTGTTGTGACAACATTAACATTCTCATGGTTCTTCTGATTGCCTTGTGCTTGCATCGCTACTTGTTGCACAATTTTCCCCATTTGAACCTCCAGATTTTTAATTGCAGATGTGGTGTTCCTGTGATTGCTCCATGTTTCTTCTTAGAATTGGGAAGTGTGGGCAGCCATCTTTTCAATGGCCACTTCCCATTCTGCCTTTTGAGGAGCTTGTTGTTGCTGATCTTTCCAAGCAAAATTCGGATGATTCTTCCACCCAGGATTATAGGTGTTAAAATATGGGTTATTTTGCTTCAAGAATTTTATCTCCTCAATTTGTTTTGGAGTTGCAAAACATTGTGTAGTTATGTGTGGTCCACTATAAATGTCACAAACCACATTTTTAACCTGTGCTACCTGTTAAGTTCCCATGTTCATAGCTTTAAGCTTTTTCTCCACTTCTGCAGCTATCGCCTCTTTGATTTTGAGTTGTTTATTTACTTCCAACTTCAAACCAATCACTCCCTCTGGTTTGCTTGTAACCCTGTCATATAATTCCAGGTGCTCATTTGCAGCTATAGCTTCAATAATCTTCTTGATGCGAGTTGTTGTTAAGAAGTTGGATGAGCCACCAGCTGCTGTGTCAATGAGTTGCTTCGTTTTGATTCTCAGGCCATTCACAAACATCTACATTTGCTCAGTATGATCTAGGTTATGAGTAGGGCATGCCACTAGGAGTCTCTTAAATATCTTAAAAGAGTCTTCTAATGATTCACCCTTCTTTTGCTTGAAATTCAAGATCTCATATCTTTTTCTCATGAACACTGATGCTGGAAAATACTCATTAAGGAACGCTGTTTCTATATCTTCCCAAGATGTAATGCTGCCTGCTAGAAAAGAATAGAACCACTCCTCTTCTTCATCTGCCAAGGTGAACGGAAGCATGCACAACTTTTTTTGTTCTTCAGTATGCCCATCTATCTTTAGAGTGGTGCTCATAGTTATAAATCGTTGAAAATGATTGTTAGCATCTTCATTAACCCTTCCAAAAAAGGATCTCTTCTCCAACTGAGTGATGGTGCTCGAGTGGAGCTGAAAGTTAGGAACATTCATCGGTTGGTTGACAATGGTTAGTCTTCCCCCGGTGCATTTGTGCCTCCATAATCTCCTAGCAGTCTTTCTTGCGGTGGATCCATGGTCTCAGCTTTTGATTCTGAACCTGAGTGTACTGAATTTTTATCTTCTTCTTCTACTAGTATTGCTTGCTTCGCTTTTCTTCATCTAGCGTGAAAGGTTCTTTCTATCTCTGCGTCAAAAAGATAATCAGCTGAGGATTTACCTTGCATAAAATATTAGACACAATATTAGTACTGATACAATTTAATAGGAAAAATAAAATTTTAATTGCAGAGCAATAAAATTTCAATTGAACTAAATTAAAATCTGTATTTTGGCAGTCCCCGGCAACGGTGCAAAAAACTTGATCGAAAAAATAGCAAGTGTACTATTTTCACCGATGTAGTTATAATGAGTTTCCCCAAGTATCGATCTCGAGGACTGCGTAGTAAATACCTATTTGTGCTCTTAATTCAATTGAACAAAAACAATGGTTTGGTTGAGTTTAAAACTTTAAATGATAACCGTAACAAAATAGTGACTAATGATATATAGAGAATGATGCTAGGGTGAGTGGTTGATTTAACAAGTTATGATCTGAATCCAGATTTCCTCATTACATATGAAAACTTTCAATTACCTATCTCTAGAATGTTCTTCCTTAAGTCCTTAATGAAGAAAACTATTAAAATCCCAATCCTTATTCAAATGACCATTCAAATAACTCTTGGTTTTAACCATAAAAGATATCAAGAAATTCAGGTGATTAAAAAGAGTTTTTAGTCCTAGGTGAGACTCCTAATAACCTAATTGTGTAGAAACCCTAACAATCATAGTCATGCCAATTGTTACTCATAGGTATACATGTATTTGTCCGATACAAAAGCATAAGAACACCACACAATTAAATTGAAATAGATAAACAATGCATTAAGAAAATCAATAATCCGAATTCATAACAATCATCAAATCAGGACCACCCCCTAGCATTGGGTGGTTTAGCCTCTCATAATATTCAAAGAAAACATTAGATATAAGTTAGACATTACAAAGAATAACGATGACGTTGATCTTCAATGGTGGTTGCCCTTGAATCTCGCCGTCTCCGAATTCCTCGTAGTAGCTATCCTTTCTCCTTTATAATATTTTTCTCGTACGTTTCAAAAGTCCTCTCTCTTTTCTCAAAATTCCTTCTAATAGTCTCAGCTTCATCCAAGTCTTAGCAAAAGTACAAAGTACCCTTAATGACAAAGAAAAGGTCCAAAAAACAAAAAGTGAAGTTTCCACACGCTTCCATCAACACGGGTGCCCGTGTTGATCTCTTGAATAAAAGATCTGCTCCCAGGTCAATCAACACGGTCGTGTTGATTAACACCCGTGTTGATCTCTTGAATAAAAGATCTGCTCCCAGGTCAATCAACACGGTCGTGTTGATTAACACGGGTGCCCGTGTTGATTCACTGAGTTTGGTTTATTTGCACTTTCCAGTGGCTTTTCGACACGGGCCGTGTTGATTCACACAGGTGCCCGTGTTGACCTCTAAATTCTTCAAAAACTTCAAACTTTCAGCCTTCCAAAGTCCTTATAATCCTTCCATAAGTTTCGTCGATCATATGCATCAACCTGAAACACTGGGACTACCAAACAAAAGCATAAAACAATACTTTTCACAAACACTTTAATTCAAAATGCACAATGATCCTAAGATAACCGACACACACTAACTTACTTGAAAACAACTAAAAACGACCAAAGGTGTTACCAAAGTGATGAATTTGTGCCGAATAAAACATAGAAACTTACTAGAAATGGTGACCGATCAATAGTAATTTTTGTCAAATTCATATGATCATTCGAAGCAATCATTGGACTTATGAAAACAAAACAGAGAAAATAAAGTTTTGGAAATTGAAAGGGAAATTATATTGATTGAAAGAAAGTGGCCTGTGAATAAGCAGTTGTGTACAAAGAGACAGATATCCTAGTAAGGGGAAATCATCAAAATATTAAAAGCCATAAAGTGGTAAAAAGCTATGTAAAAATAATCCCATCGAGTTTCAACTCTGCTATTGCTCATATATTTTCGAGCATCTCATCTCCTTGCTGTCAGAAGAAGGTGATTGGATTAATATGCACAATTCGATCTTGAAGTTGATAGAAATGTAGTTTGTAAGTAGATGATACGACGGGACATAGCCATACGCTCAAATCCCTAAATTTTGCCTAGACAGCCCTTTCGGGTTTTAAGTCCACCGGATACCCTTTTTTTCCCAAGCCTCCTTTGTAGGTTTTCGACTTGTCGGGGATACACTTTTTCATATATATCCCTAACTTTTGCCCGAACCCTTTTGGTTCGTCGAGATGCCCTTATTTTTTCCTAGGCCAGTCAACCTAACGGGTCTCTTTTATATGTAGTATTTTTTGACTATGTCCGCGTTCACATGGTGCGGGAGGTCCTCTCTATCCATAAAGGTTAATATCATGGCTCCACCGTATATGGGAGTCCATTTGCCCATGGGATCACCTTGCGGTAGGATAATGCGTTTGACTACCAAATCACCAACTTGGTATACTCGATGCTTGACTTTCTTGTTAAAAGCTTTAGTCATGCACTTATGATATATCTGTCCATGACAGATGGATGCAAGCCTTTTCTCGTCAATCAAATTTATCTGGTCAAGTCGAGTCCGAACCCACTCATCTTCGTCTAGCTCTACATCCTTCATAACCCTTAAGTAAGGAACTTGGACCTTGATAGGTAAGACATTTTCCATACCATACACGAGAGAGAACGAGGTTGCCCCTCTTAATGTTCATACTGAGGTGTGATAACCATGCAGAGCAAATGGTAACATCTCGTGGCAATCCTTATATGTTATGGTCATCTTCTGTATAATCTTCTTAAGGTTCTTGTTGGCGGCTTCCACGATGCCATTCATTTTTGGCTGATATGAAGAAGAGTTATGGTGCTTTATCTTGAACTACGTGCATAGTTAGGTGATCATCTTGTTATTGAGATTGGTACCATTATCTGTGATAATCCTTTCGGGGATGTCATATTGGCAGATAAGATTATGCTTGATGAATCGATCCACAACGTTCTTAGTAACAGATACAAACTTGGCTGCCCAACCCACTTCGTAAGGTAATCGATGGAGACGAGAATGAAGTGATGCCCATTGGAAGCGGTAGGCTTGATCTCTCAAATCATATCAATGCTCCACATTGCGAAAGGCCAAGAAGCGATTAGAACATTCAATGAAATTGGAGGCACATGTACTTTGTCGGTGTAGATCTGACACTTGTGACAAGTTCAGGAATAACGATAGCAATCAGCCTCCATAGCGGACCAATAATAATCTGCTCTCAGAATCTTTTTAGCCATTGTATATCCACTGGAATTGGTACCAAAAAAGCCTTCGTGCAATTCTTCCATAATTCTTTCAGCTGTCTTCTTATCTACACATCGAAGTATGGCAAAATCATGATTGCGCTTGTATAGGATGTCGTTACTTAGAAAGAACTTGGTAGAGAACCTCCTCAGAAACTTCTTGTCGTTGACATATGCTCCCTCAAGGTATTTCTAAGCCTCGAGATATCTCTTCACTTCGTAAAACCAGGGCTTTTCTTCTACTCCTTCAATATTAAGCTCGCAACAATATGTCGGTTCGTCTAGCCTTTCAATAGTAATCTGAGGAGCTCAGTTGTCCTATCTGACTTTGAACATAGACGACATCGTAGCTAATGCATCTGCCAATCGATTCTCTTCTCGCGGAATATGCTCAAAAGTAATTTCTTCGAAGTAGGGAATCAGACTCAACACATGTTCTCGATAGGGAATGAGATTTGGATGCTTCGTGTCCCACTCACCCTTAATCTGACTAATTACCAAAGTTGAGTCTCCATATACTTGCAGGAACTTGATCCTCAGATCAATAGCAACTTTGATACCCATGATGCATGCGTTATATTCGGCCATGTTGTTGATGCAATCGAAACATAGTCTGGCGGTGAAAGGTGTATGGCCACCTTTGGGAGAGATAACTACGACGCCAATATTGTTGCCAAGTGCGTTAGAAGCTCCATAAAAAACCATGGTCCATCGGGATCCTGGCTCAGGTCCTTCATCTGGTCTAGGTTCTTCATAATTGGTAACTAACATGATATTCTCGTCAGGGAACTCGAAATATATAGACTGGTAGTCGTCTACGACTTGATGAGCCAAATTATCCGCTGCCATACTTCCTTTAATCGCTTTTTGAGTAGTGTATTGAATGTCATACTCGGTCAAGATCATTTGCCATCTTGCTATTCTTCAGGAGAGAGCAGATTTCTCAAATACGTATTTAATCAGATCCATCTTAGAGATCAACAAAGTGGTATGAGTCAACATATCCTGTCTTAGTTGACAAGCAGCCCAAGCCAAAGCGCAACAAGTTTTCTCGAGCAGTGAGTATCTTGTTTCACAGTCGGTAAACTTTTTGCTAAGGTAGTATATTGCATACTCTTTTCGACCAGACTCGTCATGTTGCCCCAATACACCCCCATTGAATTCTCTAATACAGTTAAGTACATGATTAGAGGTTTTCCTTCAACTGGCGGCATCAGAATATGAGGTATTCCTTGATTTTGTCGAAGGTTGTCTGACAATCGTCGTTCCACTCCACTAATTGATATTTCTTCAATAATTTGAAAATTGGCTCACAAGTAGCAGTCAGATGCGCAATAAATCTAGCAATGTAATTCAAACGTCCTAGGAAACCTTTGCCTTCTTTCTCGGTGCGGGGAGGTGGCATTTCTTAAATAGCTTTAACCTTGGCAGGATCAACTTCAATACCTTTACCATTGACGACGAAACCTAGGAGTTTACCGGATCTTAATCCAAAGGTACACTTGTTCGGATTTAATCTTAACTTGTATATCTTCAATCTATCAAACAGCTTATGCAGCTGATCAAGATGTTCTTCTTCAGTTTGTGATCAAGCTATCATGTCATCGACATAGAATTCTATCTCATGATGAATCATATATTAGAATAAAGCTACCATGGCACGCTGATACGTTGCACCTACATTCTTCAATCTGAACGTCATAACCTTGTAACAGAAAGTGCCCCACCGCGTGACAAAATTAGTCTTCTCCATAACCTCAGGAGCCATCTTAATTTTTTTATAACCGGATAAACTATATATAAAAGAGAATACCTTATGTTGAGCGATGTTGTCAACCAAAACATCGATATGTGGAAGCGAAAAATCATCTTTTGGACTCACCCTATTCAGATCTCGGTAATCCACACATATACGCACTTTGTCATCCTTCTTAGGCACTGGTACAACATTTGCGATCCACTGTGGATAAGAATTAACAGCTAAGAAACTTGTGTTGAACTGCTTCATAACTTCGACTTTGATTTTCTCAAATTTAATCTTCTATTTAAATCTTCTATTTAAATAATACTAAACTTTTGACATTCCATTTTCAAAACTAATTTTTTTCTCACTAAATTTTTAAAAATTCGGTCCCACCAAATTTTGAAACCAGTTTATAGACAACCAATTTAATATTCATAACTTATGGATAAATATGATGACATGTAAACCTAAACATTCATACTTTTCATAAAACCAACCTCATAATAGAACTAGACCAAAACATATAAACAATTAAAAATAAAGACAAAATATTAATTTTCAAAATAAAAGATTAAAAATTATTATTTTAAAATAGAGAAAAAACACATTTATCTAAAAAAATATGGAAAATAAAACCAAACAAGTATAAATATTAAATGAATTGACGAATTTTATCAGAGTTAGTAAAAAAACAATCAAAATCTCAAGTCAAATTAAAGTTTCCATATATTTATTAAAAATAAATAATTCACGGAATTTTATAAAATATGATTGACACATTGACGAATATATGTAGTCATAGACCAGTATACGTATTTTAATCTTCCCCATACATTTCAAAATAAAATAAAAGTTATATATAATTAAAAAATAAATAATTACAATCACAGATCAAAATATAATTTAAAAAAAAATTACATAATATAATAAAATATTATATATTTATTGAATAATAATGTAAAATATTTTTACACCTTACATTTCAATCGCATGATAGTGTAAAATATTTTTACACCGTGGATACATTCGCAGATGTAAATTAAATTTTTATTTATTTATTAGGGGTACATTATTACATATTTGTACCGAATCCCTTTCCCCTCCTTTTCATGTCACTCCTCATTCCATTCCCGTAGCTACCAATAACCATCATATTCTCTCTCTCTACACTCCTCTATATCATTCTCCAACCCCTTGCGTTTTTACGATCTTCCTCTATCGAAATTAGGGTTTACAATTCTGTATCCTCACCGCTCCAATTCCATGCTCCGCTGCTAGATTTACCGACGCGTCACAGATCCCGTCCTCCTCCGCCGCTTCCCTCTCCTTCGCCGTCATGTTCTGGAAACTTCCCTCCATATCCGCTTCCTCTCCGGTGAGTTTCTCACCCTCACTGAAAAACACTCGAATTCCGCTTTGTTACGCTTTATTCGAATTCCTCTTCAATTATTTTTATCTCGTTTATAGTTTTCTTTGCTTCTTCAGTTCGAGTACCAGTTAATTTTAGTTTCTATCGTTCGAATTTTCGAATTCATGGTTATTGTTTAGTAGTAGTTAATTATTTCTGTTAAATTGTTAACGATTAATTGCTCTATCACTGTACTTAGTTAATTTCTAGCCTCGCGTATTTTTTTTTTAATTTAGCTCTGGAAAGTTCTCGTGGTTAAAGCTAATCCGATCGGATTACTGCGAATTTTGTGGAAAAAAAAGAAGGAAAAGAAGAATCTAATGAAAAGCTTCTTTAAAAACTTTTTAGCTTTTTGTGTTTTTGTGGATTTGAATTCAAATTTCGAAAGCAGTTCCCGGTTATTGTCTTTTTCTATTGGAAATTTGGTTCATTTGAATTCAAATTTGAAGGCTGTTACATTTCTATGTTCTTTGTAATGATATATTATTTAATTGAAACTATTATGATGACTGCTTGTTTTTTTTAATAATTGAAGGCTAGGGTGGTTGAGAGCTTGCCTAGCTTATTTACTTGCTCAATGTTTCATTTTTGTGTTGTGGATGATTTACAGGTTGAGGTAGTATTGGACAAGGAGAACTACACTTTGGAAGAGCTTCTGGATGAAGAGGAAATAATTCAGGAATGCAAGGCCTTGAACAGCCGTCTCATTAACTTGTATGTTTCTGTTCAGTTCAAAATAGTGGACTTTTTTCGTTCCCCAACAGTTTTCATCTATTCCTGCGTATTTTTGTTTGTCAGAGTCTAATGACATTGAATGATCAATGTATAGTTAAAAGTGAAAACTAAGGCTTAGTTGTTGTTGTTTTACTTATTTTCTGTATCTGTCCATTTTTACCTTCAGCGTTAGGTGAGCTGAGAGTAAGTTTAATTGCATACAGCTCACGCTGGATACGAAAAGATGATTGCTAATTTTTTTGCTATTGCTATTTTTTGCTTTCAGTTTGAGAGATAAAGAGCAGGTTGAGCAATTGCTTCGCTACATTATTGAAGAACCACCAATCGATGCTGAAAACAAACGGGTCTTTAAGTATGCAGATTTAGCAAATAATTTGTTTCAAAAGAGCTTATTGTGAAATGTTTCAACTTTATTGTTTACCCTGATTTAGCATCTGAGCATTTATCTATGATTTAGGTTTCCCTTCATGGCCTGTGAGATCTTTACGTGTGAAATTGATGTCATTTTGAAGACCTTGGTGGATGAAGAAGAGGTCTATTCTCCATTTTCATGACCCACCTTGACTTTGTTCTACTTTATATGGCGATGCTTTGCTTGTACTTGTTTCCACTTACCATTCTTGTTATTGCAGCTCATGAACTTATTGTTTTCCTTCTTGGAGCCTGACCGTTCTCATAGTACCTTGCTGGCTGGGTACTTCAGCAAGGTAAATCTTTGACCCTCAGAAGTTTTTGTATTTATGACATTTTATCTACAGTAGCTATCTATATGGTTGGGTTGAAATCTCTTGCTTGATATTAATTTGTTGCCATTTCCAGGTTGTTGTTAGTCTAATGATCCGGAAAACAGCACAACTTATCAGTTATGTTCAAGTAAGTGGAATAATGTTGATTTTTAGTAATTGTTTTTATTATAATATGATATTTTACATTTTTAAGAGGAGAACAAACTACCACCGGGTATAAAGCTTTCCTTTTGTTCAGTCTCTTTATGCAATGGTGTAGTAGTCTATTTAGGAGTTAACCTGTATGTCATGTGGTGTCCTTGTGAAATGGTCATGCATTCATGGTTCAGCATACTTTCTACAGGCCCATCAGCATGTATTTCGCCAACTGGTTGATTTGATAGGCATTACATCCATCATGGAGGTAAACATCTACTAGTACCTATAGCTTAATGGAGATCTTGCTGATGTGCTTGAATGGGTTCTGAGATAAGTTATTTGTACAGGTTTTGGTTCGACTAGTCGGTGCTGATGATCATGCATATCCCAATTTTATAGAAGTGATGCAATGGTTAGCTGAGAGCAACCTGCTAGAGATGATTGTTGATAAATTAAGTCCCTCGGTAAGTGCAACATTTATATTCTGGGTTTCTATATGTTGTATGTGTACATTATGATTGTATACCAAACATCGTGGTGTTGATCACATTTTGTGGGAGGCTATTTTATTCATTTAATGGTAGATAATCCTCGGGACGGTTGATAAAGTTTGACTACACTGTTGTTCATTTATCTTATGTGAAGCCATACCTTCTTTGAATGAAAAAGCATGGAGAAAAAAACAATCCTTTGAGATACTGAAAGATGGAGTATTTGAATTTTATGGGATCTTTGCTTCTGTACTGTCTTTTTATTATAAATGCATAATCTGACAAGTGCTTCCTTTTTGTTTGAACCAGAGCCCCCCTGAAGTTCATGCCAATGTAGCTGAAACATTATGTACAATAACTCGAATTCCATCATCCACTTTAGCAATTAAGCTTTCAAGTCCAAGGTTTGCATCACAAGGCTTTACTTTCTGCTTTCTTAATAAATACCTGCAAATAAATAGTAACTTTTTACAACTTTGCAGTTTTGTTGCAAAGATTATGGATTACGCATTGGACAATTCACAATCAAAGTCTAGTCTTGTCAACTCACTTTGTGTGTGTATTTCTTTACTGGATCCCAAAAAATCAGCTGTTTCATCTTCACTTTTTCATTCATTTCGAAGTCAAAACATGTATGAGCCACCGATTCCTGTAAATCCAGATACTATTGGTGCAATGCTCCCTAAACTGGGTAAGTATAATTTGTGCTGTCCCGTGTGTGGAATAGTCTATACGTTTTCTGTTAGGTTTTCCATTTATTTATGTTACATGTTTAGAATGACATGTTACTTGTTGAGAGAGAGGAAGAAAGACATGTTGAATATTGGGTGTTTCAACGACACTTTGGAGTCGATTATATTTTATATAGGAGATATTGTTCCTAATTATCTGTTAAGATACAGTATGATATGCTTACACTGAACAATAAATACAAAGATCATATTATATATTTGACATTCTTAAAGAAAATTATAGTTGTTTAGAGAAGCGTAGATTTTTTTCAATTATGTTATGAGATGCATAGTCATTATGATGAATAGTAAGATTTTGAAAAAAGATCAGGGTGAAGCCCCAGTATACAAAAGGTGTATTAAGTGGAACCCTCAAGAAAGGAATATGCGATTATAGATTTTTGGTGATTTTGCAACATTATGTGGACATTTTCTATGTTTTACTTGGTTTGTGACTTTCAATTTAAGATTTCCATTTGTTACAATAAAATTTAAATTTACCATTTACCATTTCTTGTCCTGGTAATAATATAATATCTGGAGAGTGGTGCTCTAACAGAATAACCCGGTGTTTACCAATTGAAAGGGAATTGATCAATACTTTTCCTAGAAGAAAGATGCCTGGAGCTTTGCCAATAAAATGGGTTGTTACGTGGTTTGGGTTCTAATTATTTTAAGAACTACTGAATATCTGGTTTATTGATTTTTTCGTTTTTGATTGATATTTGGGTTCTAATCATTTTTGGTTAACATGTTATGCAGCTTAGTTTTGTTTGGCCTTCTGGGGGGAGGAGAGGTTGTAGTTGATGGTAGTAGTAATGCACCTTGTTACATTCTATTATTTCTGAGTTAGAATCTTGAGGAAATATAAGAAATTTTTTACTAATACTTTGTACATAGTCTGGCATATCTTCTTTATCATCACCATCATCATCTTTAAGGTTGCATAATCTGGTACATAATCTGAGTTAGAGTAGCCTTGTCACATCATCATCACCATCATTGTCTTTAAGGTTGCATATCTTGTCTACAGGGGATTTGCTTGTGCTTTTGAATGTGTCATCCGACGACAAGGTATTGCCTACAACATACGGTGAACTGAGACCTCCACTTGGCAAGCATCGATTGAAGGTTTGTTATATTTTATCACAAATTTGATGTGGCTGCTGCCCCGATTTTAAACTAGGTCGTATGCGTAGTTGGTTGGTTGAGATTTAATCTTTATCCACAGATAACCTTCACTGTGTACCTCTAGTACTCTTTTACAGTCCTAAGCAAACATAGCTCTAGTATCATATTTTCATACACTTTCTCTGATCAATTTCCATTTATTTCAGATTGTGGAGTTTATTGCAGAACTTTTAAAAAGCAGAAATGAAGTGGCAGAAAAAGAGTTGGTCAACTCGGGAATCATTGGACGAATTGTTGACCTTTTTTTTGAGTAAGCTACTTTTAATTTTCAGTTTTGCTGAGTCACATAGATGCCTAATATGATCTTGATGCATTGTGCATAGGGGTTTCTTACTATTGAAACATTATCTACAATACAGGTATCCGTTCAATAACTCATTACACCATCACATAGAAAGTATCATATTATCTTGTTTGGAGAGCAAAGCTGATGCCATTGTTGATTATCTTCTCCAAGGTTGTGATTTAATTGGGAGGTTTCTCCAAGTAGATAAACAATGTGTTCTTTCTGCTGAAGGCAATCAGGTAAATGGATGCCTCAAACTAATACATGCGAGATTGTGTGTGTATTTGGCCACTGATACACAGCTCTTAAAATTATGATGCTGAGAAACATGACACACTTGGAAATTTTTTGATAGTGTGTGAAATTCAGCTATCTTTATTTTCTTCACGTTTTATTGAAGTATACATGAAAAGAAAGATGGATTAAACACGAGTTCTTGTGATATATCCTATATGCACTGTTATGGTCTATTAGGACATCTTTTAACTGAATGCGTGATCTTGCAGCGAACAATACCTGCGGCTGGAAAACGGGCGACCCGGGCAGGAAACATTGGACATATTACTCGAATTGCTAATAAACTCGTTCACTTGGCTCATAACCAAAGCCACATTCTAGCACGTCTTCAGGTTAGTTTTCTATGAATTCATGGAAAAAGATTTATGGTTTTCATAGTAAGTACTAAGTTGGGCGTGAAACTTTGCCAACTTGTATCTTAATATTGAATATCAGAAATATCTGTAGTAGGATATATGCCTTGAATTGAATCCTTGAAATTTTTCTTAAAAACTCATCATAGAAACTTTGGTATCTCGTATTAACAGTCTTGTATGTAATAATTCATTCTGTGTTGCTTTGAGGACAAGAGTCATTGATGCATTTTGATTCAGTTTTTAATAACTGCTCTCATAATAATAGCATCAAATGTGTTTAGGCTTTTGATCACTGAGCTATGTCTTTTCTTCTAAATAACTGTCATTATTTTGTACGTGTTCCTCTGCACTTTCTTTTTCTCACTCAGTTGCGTAATTCTTTTGTTTCTTGTGCCTTAAACAAGGTTGAACTCATGTCTAGAAATTATGTTTGAGTGAACACTCTTTATAATATATACTAAAACTTTTCATATTCAACATTTGTAGGAGAACCATGAGTGGAATGAATGGCAAGCTACAGTTCTTGAGGAGCGGAATAAGGTTGAGAATGTTAATCGCTGGGCTTGTGGGTAAGCTCTGATTTCAGTTATCAAGCTATAAGGTCTTCGAAAAATGTCAGCGAGAGGATCAAAGTTTTTTTCTTTGGCATCAACTTTATTGGTTGTGTAAATTTTGGTTTAGGGATATATTTCTAGACATAGGCAAGGCTTACTTTTTAGTCATATATTTCTATGCTAACAGATCCTTTCATAACATGTGGGATAAAAGTGTCATGTTTAGTGGTATCAGAGTACCAAACCATTTAATGGGTAGTCATATGAAGACAAGTGTGATTATTCTGAGCAATAGGTGTTTGGTGGGCTTGGTTTTCAGTGTTTGACATTAAAAAACAGAGGTGTGGGTGATGCATTCCTTTAATACTTTTGTTGATGTTTATCTGTGCAGGCGTCCAACTGCATTGCAAGATAGGATGAGGGACAGTGATGACGATGATATTCATGACAGAGACTATGATGTTACATCATTAGCAAATAATTTGAGCCAGGCTTTTGGATACAAAATTTATGGAAATGAGGACAATGAAGAGGTTTGTCTGTAGCTGGTTGTCTGTGTGTGCACTTTCATCTGTCTCCCCCCTCCCCTCCCCCAATCATTCCATTTTTGTCTTTCGTGTTGGAAACTGCAGCCTAGATATGCTAGACTAATGTGATGATGATCTTAATTACAGGAGCATGGCGGTGTTGAGCGAGATGATGAGGTAACAGTTGATTATTTATAGTAACTAAAGTAATTATATTTGATTTGATTGATTTCACAGATTTTGAGAACCACTTTGTCTCTTTTAAATGTCTTTCTCACTTTGCAATTTGGTCTTGCTCATTATGGGCCTGTATACTTACTTTTACAAAGTGACCATCTAACATGTTCTGGGGCTTGTAATCTGCTTAACTCTTTCCACCATTCGTTGCTTTACTTTTTGGCTCTCTCATAGTCAAACAGTAATCAACTTAAGCATATAATTGCAGGAAAATACTGATAAAACCTAATTATAGTGATCAGAATCACAGGCTCATCACTTTGACACTCCATTGAAACAGAAAACCAAAGAAAATGTCAGAATTTTGAGGTTTCAGAGACCTTCCTTTCCGAAGGCCTGAATATAATTACTTGATTGGATGTCTTCTCCCTTAAATTTCCCTTATATCACTAATTATAATCTTTCCCACCCTCCTAGCCATGTAGGAAAGGTTGTTACCACTACCCCAATCCCTCGTTTTCCTTTACTCATGATTCCCACGTGGTACCCATAATATAGTCTTAGAATTGGGCAACGCTTAACCCAAAGGCTAGGTCAAGGGGCGAGGGCTACTTTGACCATACCATATATCTACTCGACATGGGATGTAATAGTTTGCCAGCACAACCAAGCAGACAACTTAGCTGGTGAGATGAGGAATGATGTAGTAGCTCTAACCAAGATGTCCATGGTTCACACTGGAAAGTAACTTGACCGCTAATTTACTATCATTTGCCTATAATAAAAACCGATAATCCCCTCACGCTCAACGCAATGAAAACAACCTTACAATGGAAGTGGCTAGGAACCCTGGTCATGCCTAGGACTAGACATTTAGAGTATGGTTTAATGATAATGGACCAATAAAAAATATAGGATAAGCTCTAATGCCATATTAGAATTTGGAACAAATTTAATTCAAACAGTCAATTTTGCAAAGAAGTCAACCCACTGTGGGCATTGGAGGCAGCTAAGCCTTTTTCCAACACCTAGTACTAGTAGTCTTGCAGTTTCTGATAACTTATATGATTGTATAAGCATTCTATCATATAGTAATCTTATATTCTTTGTCAACTGCCTTTTTTTTTTTTTTTTTTTTAAAATCAAATGTAGGATGTGTACTTTGATGATGATTCTGCTGAGGTAGTCATATCTTCCCTTAGACTTGGTGATGATCAAGGGAGGTAAGTAATTTTTTTTTGTCGAATTCTTATAGCCATTAATTTTGTTAGGAGAAATACAATCTTGTTTTATCAGACAGTAAGATATATTTATGCAAAATACAAAGTTATACACTCAGAACTCACTTTGTTTACACATAAACATGTTATATATTGTCATGTCAGCTACTGTTATAGAATGCGTTATAGAATGCGTTTTTATTTCACTCAACAGTAAATGCGGATATAAGTTGGCATTATTTGTTTTATGCAGTAATCTGTTTACAAACTCCAACTGGTTTGCTTTCCAAGATGACAGAATTGGTGATGCTAATGGGGGAACATCATCCTCTGAGATGATGGATGAGATAAACTTCAATGGAGCTGCAAATGGCGGTAGCAACAGTAGTGATGATGATGATGATGAGGTGGTGGTTGGAGAGGATGAAGAGTTGACTGACAGCAAAAATGCTGTGAATGGTACGTCTAGTTCAAGCACAAATATACTTAGTGGATTAACTGGTAGTGATTCCATGAATGAAGGCACTTTAGATTTCGAAAGTGAGAAAGCAAGCACTTCGCACGACATGGGATTCTACAAATTTGAGGCAACAGACAATGAAGACTTGTTTGGTGATACACCTTTACCGGATTGGGTGGGATGGAGTGAGCCATCAGATATACAAGTCGCTAGCTCAAGTATGAATCCTTTTCTGGATCATAGTGAACCAGACATTAATTTGTCTAGTAAGTCTCAATTAGGCGATCAGAATCCAAATTCTTCAAATGGGGAACCTGTGCTATCAAATGGGTCACCAATTACTAGAGATTCAATGGATGCGGATGAGGACTCAAGTCAAAGATCGGTAGCTGTACCCTCTTTATTTGAAGAGGATGTAGAGTTTGTGGGTGTTGAGTTAGAAGGCACCGGTAATGCAATGGAACAGGCCCTAAAAGAAGGGATAGTTGGGGAAGCGGGGCCATTAAAAAGAAATGTATCCCCTAAAGGGCCAGAAAAAGAAAATTCTGAAGAGGGAAATCCTGGCGTGAAGGAATTCAATGATACAAATTATTGGAGGGTTGACCAAGAGGTTGCTGTTCTAGAGTGATAGATATGATGGTAAATATTGCCTTTATTTTCTATGAAAAAATAGACCAACACTGGTGGGACCTTATTCTCAGTTCGCAAGGTCATGCAGCAAATTAGTGTACAGTGGAGTATACTTTTATTTCAGTTAGGTTCTTATTCTGTTTCAGCTTATCAGATATTAAGGATGTTTACCAAATTTGAAGTTTTGCCAACTGCAAGTGATTTATTGGAATTCCAACATTTATTGAATACTTACTTAGTCTGGCTTTCAATTTAGATTGCATGTTTAACTAACAATGTTTTTATGCATGTTCTCTGTTATTAAGCCCATATGTTAATTAAGCTTGTGGTCTTTAAACCTTTATGCTAAATTTGTGATCTAAGTCACAATAACTTGACGTTTTGACATGTTAATGTTTATATGGTTCATAGAAATGACGTGGTTAGTTATTGTAGGAATAAGTTGTGGAATTTCATATTTGTAATCAGTGGAGGAATCAGAAGAAAAAAATTGCTGGTCCACTAAAATAAACTTTAATATTTAAATTAAATACGAAAATTATATTGCATATAATATTTAAATTAAATACGAAAATTATATTGCATATAAATTTAAGTAGCAATAACTAGAAAAATAAACTACATACTTTAAAATATTACACTTCAATATTAGAATTTTTCTTTCAATGAACTATCGGAAGCGAAGCTTCTGGCTCCCCCTTTAAATTTCAAATTCCTTCTTTTTGTTCTACTTAGGTGGAGCAATCCGAACTCTCGACAGAATATAAAAGAGCGTCTTCGAACCTGTGTAGACACCTCAATGAACTCATGTGGACACTCCTTAGCCCGAGCCGAGGACAATTTATAAAAAATACACATTAAGATGTTGACCCGTTTTTCTTTTCTTTGCTGATTCCTCTCAATTAAATTTGCCATGTAATTTTTCTTTCAATATAAACAGTCGTGTTGCTAGAAATTGGTCTTCTATCTTGTTTATTGTTATAAAAGATCTTAATTGTGGCAGTAGAAATTGAAAGAGTCATATTAAGATGGAGTAGTCTATCAATCAGGATCTAATGCGTATCATGCCATCAAGGGCCAAAGGGCATAATTGTCGATGTCTGACGGGTGTAGTAAGCGAAGTCCAATAATGCAGGAAGACCATAACTCCTTTGTCATTCTCAAATCATGGTAGGCCAACAATGTAGGAGGTAATTGTGTCAGAAGTGGCGCAGAGTCCTCGACAAATCTAGGTATACTTATACGTAGCCTGAGGAATCGAGGAAGCTTAGTGAGCGGCATGTCCACTCAAAGCACTTCAAGATCAAGACTAAGTTTCAAGTCTATTCCATCACCAGGCCGTGATGAGATTGAGGCATCTTCCGTCGTGATTCAATTAGATGAATCCTTGACTTGTATATGCCCTGGAGTAGGTGTACCTTGATTAACCAAAATAATAGAGGCACATGTTGCTCAAACCCTTCTAGTTAGTGGTCAAAATATTAGTAATACTAGTCGAATGAGGGATATTTCGAGAAGTCCTCCTCATTTTCTGCACCTTCTCTCATTACATTTTATCCACAGGAAAAAAATAAATAGGTTATAGATGAAATCATCAGAGAATATTAGAAAAAGGAAAGATCTTCCTATTTTCTCACCAAAATGTCCCCTTGGCCTATTTCGAACCAACTTCTACCATCAGGCGCATCTCGATGAACCATTTCAATTATTTCTTTGATTCTGCACAATGGAGTAACACCCCAATGTAACATAAAGCCTAGTAGAAGGACACCGTTTTCCTCTTAAGAAATATATCTTCTTGAGTCAAATTGTCCATCTTGTAAGCATAATTCAGCCAAGAAGTGACTTTGTTGCTAGAACTTGGAGAATATGTTTGAGTATTAAGTCAAATTGTCCATCTTGTAAGCATAATTCAGCCAAGAAGTGACTTTGTTGCTAGACCTTGGAGAATATGTTTGAATATTGGTAAGGAAGCCCATGAATTACTGAACATATCATAGCATGAGATTTTTCATGGAGAATGATGACAAGAAAAAACCAATCATTCAAATGCTTCACACTATTAGAATAAACATCAAACAATATGACACTTTGCCAAAGATATATCAAGCCCTTTGATGAAGCAACCAAACTACGCAAACCTTGAAAATATAAAAGAAAAGTGTCTAGGTTGACACACTCTCTTTGTATTCACATTAGTATTGAAAGACTTTAATGAAAGTTAAGCTCACCGGATGCATTTTGCAAAGGGGAAATTAATAAGTGATTAAGAACGTAAATCTCACACGTATTAAAAGGGAGACAAAAACCTATTTAGGAGAACATACACTAATGATGAGGAATGACACACATGTCATACATACTATAGACCGTTTTGTCTTTCTCAAGAATAAGATTCTCCAAATAGATGGAGGCCATACCTCATCGAAAGTTCTATCTAAACCACCTTTAGACGAGAATATAGAAGCGACGTCCAACGTTTTCTGGTCTACCCACAATGGCGAATTATTCCCCTTTATCTTACTAAGCATAATATGTAAAATATCCATTATGGAGAATCTTATTAACACTGGAAAAAGGAAATATGAAGAATCCACGTTTGATCAAACATATCAATAACAAGAGTTCGAGCAATTGAGATATCATAAACTAATTTCTCAAAAATTGTAAGTAGACAATTTCACCTTCTAAAACATTACTAAACGCTTAAATCAATCAAATAGTTGTTCTCACTGCATGCTGTGCTCCCCTCGTACAGTTTAAACCTCTCCTATTATATAAAAAAAGTGTATCATTCTTAAATATTCAAACTCATTCTCACTCTCACATCATTTGAGCGTTAACCATGTTGTGTCGAACAACTCTGATTCAATAACATAACACTTTATTTATTAGTAGTATCTATTTTACTTATCAATTCCACTAAATATAATTAAAATTATCGTGAAAGATAGTAATATTGAAGTTTGGAGATGGTTCCTCATCCCAATGCAAAATAAGCATATTCCAAAATCCACTACGGCTTTGAAAAGAAAGGAAATTCAACTCTTGGAACGTGTTTTCCTTTGTGAATCGGCATACTCCATAATCTTCTTACTATATTTGACCTAATGTCTTCCCAATTTGTGTTTTTCCATAGTCTATTACCCTTTCCAATGCTCTATTGTAACAAAAAAACTTCCAATCAAAGTGAGCTATGTTCTACAACAATTTGAAATATAACAAAAACATAAGCGATATTCAAAATCATCTTTTCAAAAGAAAAAAAAAGTAGAGGAGGCAAATCCCAAAAAGGCCTGTGCATCAAAACGGCGACATAGGTGGGGTTTCCATGTGAAACAGTAAAGTTTAGAATGGTGGTATTCAGATCCTCCACGATTACAATAATTTGGTCTTGTCCCACTCCCACGTGTGCTTACTTATGACTTGGTTCCTACTCAACAACACCAATAACATTATGGAGAATTGAGAATTACATTGACAAATCCCATGCATGCAACTAGGGGAGTAATTGGTTTGGACAATATAAATAAAGGTGTGTGTGTGGAGACCAGTTCCTGTTTGTCCGTCAAACAACCAATACCATGTTTTCTGGATTTGTAGATCCAAGGCTCAATCAAACAGCCTCAGTGTCAGCTCATGCGCACGGTTTTGCCTTCTCTATTTAATATTCCTACGCTCATATCCCAATATTTCATATCTCTCTCTGTCAGGTTTGAAGTATTGAAAAATAATTTAAAGTAGCCTAATACTAGTATATAAATTGTGTCCGCTGGAGTTCAAAGATAGATGTATGAATAAATATTAATGCTTCCAAAAGTTTTTACTAAGTTGCTTCCAAGTGTCCACTACTTTAATAGAAGATCCTTTAATTGTATTTTTCTTTTTAATAAAAAAAGGTTACTTTTGTTGTTAGGAGTTTTTCTTAAATATTGTTTGTCATTGTTGCTCATTTAAAGTAGAAGAGAAGTCAAGAAAAAAGGCATGTCAAACAATGCCTTAACATATGTAGATTTGTTCAAATTACTTATAGTGCTACGCGGCTAATTTATAGTAAATCACATCGTCCAAGTTTTAAGAAGTAAATGAGCATATTGACATATTTTAGCGATGTGACACTGTCATATAATAATAGGTTATATGTGTTCGCGCGTGTGTTCAGTGTCTTAGAGAAAGTTTTGAGGCCTTTGAGACAATTGTTCCTAAAATAAATAAATTCAAGAGTCTCTAAATCTTAGAATCCTACTATAAGGTCTAACCAACATTTCAATCTCAACTACTCATTATTCTAAAATCTTAAACTTGACATTCACAGTCACTAGAGACTTGATCGTTGGAGTATTTGCAGTACACCCCACCTCAAGATACAACAGACAACGTTCATTGTTGAGAAGTTCATCGTCATCATCATCATCATCATCGTCATCATCACTATCACTATCAATTTATAATAATGTCTTTCTAAATCATTTGGCAAAGTTTGTGGGAATCATCCTCAATGTTTCCACCTCGTCTATAATTAGATGTGAATCCAATATATGCATAAGCTTTGGTTGCAGGTCCTATAAATAACCAACCATGATGTATATTGGCCAACAAAGTAATGAAAAGAACTCAATAAACATAACATATTCTAACCATTTTTGTTTTACTCTTTCAGGCTCTCGTACAAACCCCTAAAAAGCTAAGGCTCCTACACAAGCTATAGAAATCCCTAATATCCCACCAATCAACAAAGAAATCAACAATCTCTTAGGGGATCTCTTAGTCGAAGTCCATAAGAAGTTAGGTTTCATCCAAAAATATTCTAATTGATTACTCCAAGTTAAAATTGAGATAAACCCCTCCAATATAATTAGGGGCGGCAAAACAGGACTGAACCACCGAACATGCCCATTTTTTTCATACTTTTTCACAAGGCGATTCAAGGTTTTAGATCTACATCCTCTAATATGCCCGCCCCATTTTTGGTCGACTTTTGCGGGCAAGGATATTAACATAAATTTTTGAAATTTTAGGCTAAAAATATGCAATCTCTACAAGCTCCTTATGCTTAGCCTCAATTTTGCAGGGAGGACCTGGGTTTTAGGCATGCACCCTTAACTATGTTCGCCCCACCCACCCTATTTTTTGTGGGCTTTTGCGGGACAAGCATTCCTGTTTGTCGCCCTTAAATAGAATCCACTAGACATTTGAAGATGAATATATAGTAACACATCTAATCAAACAAAGTTATTTCTTAATACAAGATATTTGACATCCATGTACCTAGAGTTATGTGACACTGAGGCTTGAAAAATGGCAGACAAACCTCGAAGCGAAGACGTTATCCTGAAAATCCTATAAACATTGTAACAACCACGTCAAAAGTAACAGGGGCTTAACTCCCCTCTTTAAGGTATGGGTGACACAACCAAGGTCACTAATGCACGTTCCACCAACAAATTTGTCTACATTTTTAGAAAGGTCCCAATACTAGGAAGAGCTCCCATGAGGAACACGTTCACCTCTCAAATCAACAAATATCATGCTTCTAAGGACCTTAAAAAACTATCGGGGATAATATCATATATGAAGAGACAACTAAATATTGAGACCTTGTATACCATTCTCAAGTTTCAAAGTGTGAAGGAACTAGTCAAGTGCAAGTTGTTAGTTTAACAAAATATATTTGTGGTCTAAATCTAAGTTGATCTAGCTAAAGTTAAACATATATCATTAATATACAAGAACTAAACATAACATAAAACCACATCCAATCACAATCAAAAGACTATATGTTAAAAGAACTTCACATTATCCAACAAAATAGAATTAACTATGTGAATGCATTTGCCTCTTAGATAGATGTTTTACATGATGTCAAAACTAGTATAACTTTAGCTTTTCTGTATATTGAATGGTACCTCCGAGTTATTGTGTGCACCTTTGCATTAGGGATCTTTGAATGCATCTAGAAGAACACGTTTGAAAATGGTTTGAAAATGTTCTCAATATGTATCATGCACTAAAAATCAATTTTTGCTTTAAACATTATTTGCATGTGTTGACACATTTATATGCGTTGACACATGTGGGTCAATAATAAAGCTTGTAGGCTAACTATGTATCGACACAATCTTCATTTCAGGTCGACACATATCATTATGAAACCTTGGATGCGTCGACACGTATGTGTTTCGTATCGACACATGTACTGTTGTTTTAAATCTTGTAGCGTATGTAAATTTGTGTCAACACAATAACCTTATATAGGTCAAAATATATCATTACATGTAGACACAAGTGTCAGAATTTTTCAAAAATTGTTTTCCTTTTCAAACTTTTAGGTCTCCCTTTTGCCTCTAACTTGTACACCTATACATACTTCACACATGCGTCATTTTCAATTTGATGAAACTATAAACACATACTAAGATTTCTCATCATCTTCAACCTTACATCTATGCACACACAAACAAAGTATATATAATCATTAATTGTTTGGGTGCCATCTAGACTTGGTTGGTAACATTCAAGTTAGGCCGATTGTAACCTAATATTGGGTTAAGAATCATAGGATCTTTCATCCGAAAAAACCAAGTGCTTGTCCTCAAATATCATTGTGGATTTGGGGGTTATTTAAATAAAAAATCGAGCTAGGGTTTTAATTCAAGATCATTGGGATTTAAAGGTTTTGGACAAGATTACACATTTATGGATTCAAATGAGTGAAGAAATTTAAAAACAGTGGGTCGTGGAAAAGAGTAGCGTGAGATAGTGAATCACATTGGTAAATCTTGGGATCAAATTAACACACAATTAGATTCGATGGATTGAAAGATTTGAAGATGTTGGTTCTTGCAATGGAGCAATGTGAGGCGATGAATCAATTGGTGTTAACAAGATATATTTGTATAGTAAAAAACTTATCTCAATTCCAAATAGAATTGGGGAGAGGCATAATAATAGCAAGGATGTAGTAAAATCAAACATTGCGCTCCCAGGACATATTCTCTAGTTTTTTAGCATGTTGGACATGAAAGCTCCGACATGAAATGTATTATTTGTTGTAGTGTTAGTGATAGTAAATGATACATCATCCAAGTTAAGCATATAGATATTGTTTACCCTTAATTCCTTAAACGAATAATCTTTCTTTTCATTATGTTTAATTATGCAACATTAATTTCTAAAAGTTACTTTGTAGAATAGTTAACTAATGCTAAGTAGATTTGTTTAATACCTTCAACAAGAATAACATCATTGATAGTAGTGGAAGATGGATTAACTACACTACCTTTTCCAGGTACAAAACCCTTGTTATTATCTCCATAGGTTACAAACCCCTTCTTCTTTTCCATAAAGCCAATGAAAAAGGGGATGTCACATGTGATATGCCTTGAATATCCACTATCAAAATAACAAGTTCATTCAATGGAGCCAAGACATTTAACCTACAATATCAAGCAAGAGTGGTAAGTACCCCAATTTTCATTGGATCCTTGAGAGTAAGTGGAAACAAATATGCATTTAGGAAACCATTGGAAAACACCTTTAGTAACAAGAAATCTCCTAAATTTGTATTTTGCAATGGAGTTATCTTTCTTGCAACAATAATGACAAGTCAAATGATGGTGATAAATACTTTTTCTATTTGACACCTTTTCAACAAAACTATACTTTTTGTATGGAGAATTAAAATATTTTTTTTTTTAATTTTGTAGGATCAATAGAAAAAGTAATCTTTGGTTCTAAATCCTTTTTCAATTTGGCTTTTAGAGAAATGAGCTCTCTTTTCCAAATGTGATAGGTTCCAAAACTAAACCAAGAAGACTTCTCATCATCATTTTTATCTTTCGTAATATCTAACATGGGTTGCTTAAGATCTTCCATTTGTTATTTGGTTTCTACAACTTTAGCTTCTAGGTATGAAAAAAAACTTTTATTTGAAGCTAGCCTCTTAAAATCATTTATGTCTTCACCGTGTAGATTTTCAAAAGCAACTTGAAATTTGGAATAAGACATATTATCAAAAGAATCATGTTTAGAGTGACTTACTTTCCTTTTCTTTTGATGGTCCATGAGACAAAAGTTTGTTTTAGGTTTGCAAACCTTCTTTTCCTTATAATAAGCCTAGAGACACAAATTTGTCGCTTCATCATCATAACTTTAACTATCTTTACTTGAGGATTCGTCATCACTTTTCCAAGAAATGTATGTTCTTCTGGGCTTGCTAGACTTCTTGTATTGGCTCTTATCTTTATCTCTCTTAAGTAATGGACAATCTGGTTTGTAGTGACCGACCTTTCAATAAATGTAACATGAACTCCTTGATTTTTCTTTCTTATTCTCATCTAGCCTTGAGGAATTTTATTGCATTCGATAGTTGATGAGACCTTTGTCGAAGTGCTTAACTCCATTCTTATTGAGATACTTATTATATCTATTTACAGACAACCCCAATTCTTCTTCATCCGAGCAATCATCATCACTAGATCCATTATTATCTTTCTCTTTAGTTGAGGACTTAAAACTAGAAGTCACAAGAGCAATTTACTTCTTGTCTATGTCTTTTTCCTTGTTATTTTCTTTCTTAACCTTCTTCTCATGCTTATCTATGAAAATGAGCTCTTGTTCATGTTCTTCTAGCTTGCCTAAAAAGTTAGTAGTATCCAATGTTAATATATCATTAGCTTCCTTGATTGCGGTAACCTTTGGTTAACATTCCCTATTAAGACATATCAACACTTTGTTATTGGCAATTTCATTGGAAATAGGCTTATCAAGTTCATTCAAACAGTTTATAATATGAGAGAATCTCTTTTGCATATCGAAAATGGTTTCACCATGATTCATATGAAAGAGTTTAAATTATTGATTCAAAGTATTGATCCTTGCATGTTTGACATCATTGGTTTCCTTATGAGAAACTTGTAATGCGTCCCACAAAGATTTAGTGGTTGTGAAATGGAAAACACGATAATATTCATCAACTCCTATCATACAACCACAATTTCTCATCGTCCTTGTTCCATTGTGCTTTCGGTTTAGGTGTAACAATACCATCCGCATTGGTCACGATAATTTCAAATAGACCATTTTGGACGGAACTCCATACTTTCCTATCAACTAAATTAAGATGGATATGCATACAATATTTCCAATAACTATAGTTTTTTCCATTGAAAATAGGTGCTCCAGTATACGCCCATTTTGGTTTGGAATCCATTATCTAAGAAGTGATTTCAAAGAACTAGATGAATCAGTGCTCTTGATACCACTTTCTAGATGATAGGCTATGATCTAGAAAGGGGTGGAATAGATCACAAACGGAATTTTCTAATTAAAATTATTTTTAAAATGTTTATACTATGATGTGCAAAAATAAACTCGGATTGACAATCGTCTATTCAAACCGCTATCGAAAAGACCGGATATGTGCTAAACTGATAGAACAAGCTTACATATGATGATAAAAACAACAAATAATATCCAGCATACCAAGTTTTAATAAACCCACTATAGCAATCAATTTTCAATGAAATATTAAATAAAAACTAGTTGAGGCAAGTTGTCAAACACTTGACTTACAATCAACACTAAACATATTTGTGTATGACATTTTTGATATTTGAAACCAATTAAAATAATATAGATTATAATCAAATCAACATAATAGTTTGAGTTATTAACCAAATAGATTATCAATATGTATCGATCACACAATCAACAGTTTCATAATTCGCAAGTAAATTAGAGAGAGAGAGAGAGAAGGATTTGTTTAGGCAATTATCTAATCAGCCTCGCTATGATTATGTTTGTCCCCAATTCTGTTCAAAATTGAGATGATAAAAATTAACCTTTGCAAATGTAGTTTTACCAGAGAACACATACCAATCCAACCATCTAAAACCCTAGGTATGATGTTGATATTATCTTCTTCTCTTACCTTGATCTTGAGATCGATCAAGTGAACCCAATACTTCCAATTTCATTCTTCGTATACCGTTACTCCTTTGAAATAACCCCTGTTGTCCAATGTTTTCACGCGGCTAAATACAAATTGCAAATGTATCGTGACCCAAGATTTACCAAAGTGATCCTCCAATTAGAGTTACTACTTCAAATGAACCCACAATCTTCGAAGCTTTAACACGACTATATCCAAATTGCATAATCTTGTCCAAAAACTTTAAGTAACCAATGATCTTAAAGTAAAACTCCATCTTGGCTTTCTTATTTGAAACCTGTTAGGGACCAAATAGTACTAATTTTCATACATTGTTATTGGTCCCTTTAACCAAGTTTCATTGAATTTTCACATTTTTATTCACACAATTTAATACAAATGTAATTACTTTTGTTTTAATTTTGTTTTGAATAGTTATTTCACTTTGTTTGTTAGTTGTGTAGAAATTGTGGACAAGAGGTATTGGATGCATGAGCAAGTTAGGAAGGAGCTTGGACGACACTTATGAAGCACTTAAAGAATCAAGCAAGTAGAAGATCGAGGCAAGTAGCAAGGCAAGACAAATAAAAAGGAAAAGGAGTATTTTTAAGTTCACTTGGCGCCGCATCCTCTTGTTGGTGCCGCGAACTGTGCTTTTTGCAAAGAAGTCAGCGTTCACTCAGTTCACGCTGCGTCCCTTGTTTTGCGCCGCAAACTGTGCGTAGTCAGCCAGTCTATTTTGAATCATTAGATCTGTTTTTGGGCCTGTTTTTGGGTAGCGTGTCTGACACCTTTTAGGTTACTTTTTGAGTGTGAGAGAAGCTATATGGTTTCATGTAACAATAGTTAATCATAACTTTTGGGGGATAGAAAACTTAGAGAGAGGTTTTGAAAGTATTATTATCATCCATTTTTGAAGGATAATTTAGATATCCATTGAACTCTCTCTATCTCTTATGTTGTCAACCATGGAAATGAGTAACTAAATCTCACTTTGGCAAGATTGGAGGTAGTAGCTATTCCTAATTTATCATGTATTTCCTTTAAACTCTTGTATGTGAACAACTTGGTTATGAATATAGATTGAAGCTTTTGTGTTATGTTGAATATTTTGAGTTGGATTATTATTGAGAAATATGATTCAAATTTTGACATAAGGTATTCTCTCAAGCAATGTATAAATTGTAGAAATAGATTTACGCATTACTTTTCTTTTGTATCAAACATTAAAGATTGTTAGATTAATAGTTAGATGGAGAAATCGTCTAAAGATTAATACAATGAATATCATAATCTCATTTAGAAATAAATGTCATTGAGAGGATACTAGAAATTATTCAATAATTTTGAGTTCACATATTTGTTCTAAGGAAATATATGAAATTGGGATAGTGAATGTAACACCCCATTTCTACCCGACAAATATAATTAAAACCAGAGTTTCAAAAGTTTAACACGCAAATAGGATGTCACATAGATACATAACACATCACATTTGGAGGAAATAATAACAACCTGTTTAATTCTCAAAACATAAACCAACTTTATTTCTTTAAAAACAACGCAGCGGATTCTAAAATAATCATAGCATCTTGCTCAATATAAAATAACTTAAACCAAAACAAACTTCTCAAAAGAAACAACTTTAATTCAATTTAATAACAACAAAACAAAACAAAGCGTTCATCCCTCCGAGTGCTATGTATCAGAGAAATGACACCAAACTCAAACTAAAGAAGATAATAACTACTCCTCCTGATTAACTGCACGTTACCAGTATAAAGGCAATGGAGAAACAATTGAAAGGGTGAGATATCAAACTATATAATTAAGATCATGATAAATAATATATAGTATAGAATTATATAGAAATTACTATTTTGCAATCTCACCACCAAATCAACAACAAACACAATTCGATCGCACAACAACATAATTATGAGATATAATATGCAACTTAACAAATGCAGATGCATGTGGTACCATTAGAGTAAAACTCCCAATATAATCAACTGCCAATTTACCGAGGCATCAAGGCGTAAGCCTTCAACGTAATCAACTTTGACCCCAATGACCAACATGTTTTTGCCAACATAGGCCAATATAATATGCAATGTATGTATGCGACAATCATAAATGACATACCATAACAACATCCACAACCAACAACTCAGGACAACAATTCAACCATCAACATTGGCCATCAAGCCTTCAACAACACTTGTCCATAATTGGGACAACAACCACATTCATATATTCAACACAAATTCAGCAAAACAAATACAACCTAATGGCTTACTAACGTATATGAACTATTCCCACAATCCCTTAAAATCTCGATTGGTTAACTATACCGTCTAAAAACCACCAACTCGCTAATCGGTACTATTTCTAATCAATTCAGGTATTATTCCTTATTAATTACTAACATTATTTTACTCATGAAAGCCTACTCAAAGTTCCCTACTTCAAGTACCTAAATTGGGCAGAATTCAGAAATCAGAATTTATTGTTCAAAATCACTCAGTACGCGCCGTGTCCTCATCTCCGCGATGCGTCTTTGACAGGAACTCAGTTCGCGGCGTCCACCCGTTGGCGCCGCTAACTGAACATGACAAATTGGGTTTTTCTGCGCAAACAACATCTTCCTCAAGCCTCAACTCCAAATTTTGACATCCCAAAACACTCACAAACCAAAATCGATTTAGTATAATGTACTAGCAACATGGGGAATCAAACTAAAACAACATTTACCAATTCATTCAACTAATTCCATGGATTATCAAGCATCAAATTAAAATCAAATCAACAAAAACCAGACACAAATAGGAAAACTCTATAAATCCTAATCTACCTATCATCCACCATGTTCCCAATTATAAGGCAAGAACCCCACTCTTACCTTGACTTGAAGGTCGCTCTACAGAGTTCCGGTCGAATTTCAGTTTGGCTTTTGGTCTATAATTTTCTCCCGACGACAGTTTTTCTCCCAAGCCTATTCCTCCTTTTCCCAATTCTTCTCTTCTTTCACGTATGATTTCTTTTTCTTCTCCTTGTTTTCTAACAACTTGTATACTAATATACTAATATTCTATTATTTTAAATAAACCTAATAATAACTATTAGTACACTAATGGACCTAAATTCTACACTCCCACTTTACTTCATACTACCACTAACACAAGCCCAACAATTATTCTAATTTTATTATTACTAATAGTCAACTAATATTATTATTATTATTAATATTAGTCTATCGACTAATCAACAACTAATCCAATTAATGCCTCTTATAATAACATCAATAATTCCCAATCTTTGACTAATTTCAACCAATATTTCCTTAAATAATTTAATTAAATTTCCGGGCGTTACAGTGAACCCCAATCTTGGGAAACCTTTTTATTTGATAGAAACTAAATTTTTATTGTCTTAGTTTTACTTTAAAATTGAAAGATAACGATCCAAACAAAAACAACCTTATTACTTTGTAAACTTAAAACGATAGTAACTATAGAACGGCGGTAATATTACCCAATCTCCGTGACTACGATACAAAAATATTTGCCGAAAAAATACTTTTCAACAAATTGACGTCGTTGCCGGGGATTGGCGTTTGATATTGCAAGCATTGCAATAGTTCATTGTTTTAAGTTTTGTTATTTATTAATAGTCTCTTGTGTTTCACTTGGTTTGATAGTTTTGTAGATTCTTGTGTATGCGGGAAAAGGCTACCGAAGAACAATTTCCATTCAATCCCGAAATTGAAAGGACGATTCAAAAGCTCAATAGTAAAACACGAAGAAGAAGAAAATTAGCCGAAGAGAGGAGACTAAGAGAAGAGGCATCTACTTCTTCACTAAATCAAATTGAAGAAATGGGTGTAGACACTTTTGAAGGAAACATGGCGGGTGAAGTTTGTATCGAAATGTCCGCTAATAGTCCGAGGCGCACTGCTCAATTTGCTCGTAATGCTCAAGGTGGAAGGAACACGGAGATGAAGACCAAAATTCTACAACTTCTTTATGCAAGTTCATTCACCGGAATGGACCATGAGGATCCATTTACACATCTCACCAAATTCTATGAGATCGCGGGTGCTACGGGAGTAGATGAAACGGGTGAAGAGACATTATTCAAGAGATTATTTCCACATTCCTTAATTGGAAAAGCAAAAGAGTGGTACCTTGATCAATTATCAAGAGTGATGACAGATTAGAATTTATTAGAAGAAAAGTTTCTAGAAAGGTATTTTCCTCAATCCCGATTCATGGAAGCCAAGATGACAATTGCGGTATTTACTCAAGGAGGCAATGAGTCTCTAAATGAGGCTTGGGAAAGATTCAATTCTATGCTAAGGAAGTGAAAAGGTCATGGTTTTGATGAACTCACTTAAATCCACATATTTCGAAATGGACTCCAACCGGTGCGCAAAACACTTTTAGATGCTACCGCGGGTGGTTTTGTAATGTCAAAAAGTGCGGAGGATGCTATAGTTATCATTGACCAGATGACACTTAATGATATTGAAAGTCAACATGATTGTGGCTCTTCACAAAGGAAGCTGGGAGTTCTTGAATTAAACACCAATGATGCCACCCTTGCTCAAAACAAGCTACTCTCACAACAAGAGGAGTTACTTACTCAATAAATGTCCAACCCCCCACAACAAATGAAATAAATACAATAATCTCAAGTTAAGCATCAAGTGGCATGTTGTGAACTTTGTCAAGGTGATCATTCCACCAGTTATTGCCCGCCTCACGAAGGAAAAGAAGTGAATTATGTGAACAACCAAAGTCAAGGATATCAAAGGCAACCTCCACATCACAACAACTCATATCAAAGGAACAACCAAGGCTATCAAACATCAAGATTCAACAATCAACCTTATCAACATCAAAGTCCATATCAAATCTCAAATCTTCAGAGTCAACAATCTCAAGGTGGAAGCTCAAAATTGGAAGACACTATCAACCAATTCATGCAAGTTTCCATGGAGAACCAAAAGAGCAATGTGGCTGCCATAAAAAATATAGAAAATCAAGTGGGACAACTTGAAAAGCAATTGGCCGAACAACAACCAAGGCCTTCTTTTTCCGCCAACACTCGTACCAACCCGAAGGTGCATGCAAAGCAATTGTTACTAGAAATGGTAAAGAAGTGAACAAGTGAATAAGTGATGAAGTTGTAATTGAGGATGATGATGAAGTTATAGTTGAAAATAAGGAAGATGAAATAGTGGTGGAATATGATAAAGATGAGTTGGAAGAAAAAGTGGAGGATGACTTAGTTGTAAAAGAGAAAGAAGATGGTGAGAGAAGTAAAAAGAAAGAGAAAAATACAAGGAAGAATAAAAAAGGAGATAAAGGAGTGAGCACAATCCCCATCCAACATCTATCTTATCCACATGTACCATCAAAGAAGGAAAGTGCGAGGCACTATGCTCGGCTTATGGATATATTTAAGAAACTTCAAATAAATATTCCATTTGCCGAAGCATTAGATCAAATGCCAAAATATGCTAAATTCATGAAGGATATACTCACTAAGAAAAAGCGATACACGGATAATGAGACAATGTTTCTTGATTCCTGTTGTAGTGCTATAATCCAAAAAACTCTCCCAAGGAAGGAATCCGATCCGGGGCGAGTCACTCTACTGGTAACTATTGGAGATACTTACATTGAAAATGGTTTAATTGATTTGAGGTCTAGAATCAATTTGATCCCTTTATCCATTGTTAAAAGATTGGGGAATATTGATATGGAGTCTACTAGGATGACTTTGCAACTAGCCGATAAATCTACTACTTCACCATATGGAGTTGCTCAAGACATGCTAGTGAAAGTGGACAAATTCTTGTTTCCGGTGGATTTCGTGGTGGTTAACATGGAGGAGGATATGGACGTACCACTAATTCTTGGAAGACCATTCATGAAGACCGCCCGCATGATGATTGACATTGATGATGGGCTTATGAAGGTGAAAGTGCAAGATGAAGAGGTAACTTTTAATCTTTTTGAAGCCATGAAGCATCCTAAAGACAAGCATGATATTTTTCGAATCGATGTTATCGAAGAGGAAATCATGGAAGTTGAAAATCAAGTCCACATTTCTAATCCATTAGATAGGTCTCTCATTAGAGCTCACAACATTTCATCCGAAAATGAAGAAAAAGAAATTGATGCAATTTTGGATGAATTGGAAGCTTGTGGAGAAATTGATCATCGTCAAGAGAAAATTGAAGAGTTGGTTGCAGGAAAGAAAATGGAAGAGGTGAAGTTAGAATTGAAGATGATGTCCCCACATTTGAAATATGTTTTTCTTAGTGATGATTTCACTAAAGCGGTGATCATTAGCAGTACCTTATCTACAAAGGAGGAGTATAAGTTGATACAAGTGCTGAAAAAGAATGGAGGTGCATTGGGTTGGGTGTTTTCCGATTTAAAGAGCATTAATCCGGCCTATTGCATGCACAAGATAATGATGGAAGATAATTTCAAGCCCGTAGCACAACCTCAAATACGTTTAAATCCATAAATGAAGGAGGTAGTAAGAAAGGAAGTGGTAAAACTATTGGAGGTCAGGATGATTTATCCTATCTCCGATAGTGAATGGGTGAGTTCGGTGCAAGTATATCCAAAAATAGGTGGCATGACGGTTGTCCGTAATGAAAAACATGAGTTAATCCCAACTAGGATGATAACCGGGTGGAGGATGTGCATTGGCTATAGGAGGTTGAATCAAGCTACAAGGAAATACCATTTTCCACGACCTTTCATGTACCAAATGTTGGAAAGGTTAGCCAGTAAAAATTTCTATTGTTTCTTGGATGGCTATTTGGGATACAATCAAATTTCAGTGAATCCGGAAGATCATGAGAAGACGGCTTTTACATTCCCTTTTGGCATCTTTGCTTATCGGAGGATTCCATTTGGACTATGTAATGCACCGAAAACATTTCAATGGTGTATGCAAGCAATATTTTTAGATTTGATCAAAGAATGCATTGAGGTGATTAAATGAGGCACAAATAAATTATGCAACAACCGAAAAAGAATTTCTAGGTATAGTGTACACATTGGAAAAGTTTAGAGCTTATTTGATCGTTTCAAAAGTTGTAGTTTACACTGACCGTTCGACTATCAAATGTTTGCTAACTAAGTCGGATTCCAAACAAAGATTAATCCGTTGGATTCTATTGTTACAAGAATTTGATTTGAAAATCCGGGATGAAAAAGGTTCGAAAAAATTGGTAGCGGATCACTTGTCCCGATTGGTCAATGTAGAAATTACAAAGAAAGAAGAGGATGTAAGAGAAGAATTTCCAGATAAGAAACTTTATGCGATTCAAGTGAGGCCTTGGTTTGCCGACTTTGATAATTATAAGGCAACTGTTTGATATCGGAGGACCTAACTAGTAATCAAAAGAATAAATTCTTATTGGATGCCAAGTAGTATGTGTGGGATGACCCATACTTGTTCAAGGTAGGTATGGACATCATCTTTAGAAGGTGTGTGACGAGTGAAGAGTCAAAAGACATTCTTTGGCATTGTCGTAACTCTCCATATGGAGGGCACTATAGCGGTTTGCGAACAGCCACCAAAGTCCTACAATCGGGATTTTATCGGCTGTCATTGTTTAAAGATGCCCATGAGCATGCAAAAAGCTGCGATAAATGCCAAAGAAGTAGAGGAATTTGCAAACGAGATGAAATTCCCCTAACCAATATGTTGGAAGTGGAAGTTTTTGATTGTTGGGACATTTATTTCGTTGGCCCATTCCCCCCGTCTTTCTCTAATGCATACATTCTTGTGGTCGTTGACTATGTGTCAAAGTGGGTGGAGGTAATTGCTTCACCCAAAGCCGACTCCAAAACCGTGATCAATTTTTTTGAAGAAAAACATATTTTCACGTTTTGGTGTGCCGAGGGTGTTGGTGAGTGATGGTGGTTCACACTTTTGCAATGCAACTTTAGAAAAAGTTTTAGAACATTATGGTGAAAAGCAGAAGGTAACAACCCCTTACCATCCTAAAGCAACGGTCAAACGGAAGTATCCAATAGAGAAGTGAAAAGGATTCTTGAAAAAAAGGTGTCTGGTGCAAGAAAAGAATGGTCATCAAAATTAGATGAAGCTTTGTGGGCGTATCATACCGCCTACAAAGCTCCTATTAGAAAAATACCTTTTCATATGGTTTATGGGAAGACGTGTCACCTTCCGATAGAGTTAGAACATATAGCACTTTGGGCGCTCAAATTCTTGAACTTTGATTCCACTCTAACTGGTGAAAAGAGAAAAGACCAACTTCATGAAATGGAGGAATTGAGAAATAGTTCTTACCACTCTAACAAGCTCTACAATTAGAAAATAAAAGCTTATCATGATGGTAGAGTTCGACCCAAATAATTTCAAGTTGGACAAATGGTACTTCTCTTTAACTCAAGACTCAAGTTATTTCCGGGTAAGTTGAAGTCAAGGTGATCGGGACCGTTTTTGGTAAAAAAAAAAGGTTAGAAATTATGGAGCAATTGTGTGTGTGATTTGAAAAAAAGTATTTTGCTTTGACTTCGTAATGATTCTTGTATCAGTCCTCAAGAATGTATACAAAGTGTTTGAAAAATATTTCGAAAGTTTAACTTTGTAATGATTCTCGTATGAATGTATACAAAGTGTTTTTTGAAAGTATTTTTGAAAAGAGTGTGAGGTGTGAAAAGTATTTTGATTCGAGCAAGAAATTTAAAGTCTTATTACCTACTCAGAAGGTCATTTCTTGTTATTTTACTTCTCCTTTAGGATAGGGCTATCCATTTCATTAGTTGGTAGGTAACTCTATCCGTTGGATGTGAAGGGACAAGCGTAGGATCATCGTATGGTCATCGAAGGCAACATTGTAAGGATTTCTTTAACAATTCAAAGGGACGATTATCACTTATTAGCAGGCAATAATCGAGGGACGAGATCATATATTCGTAGGCAACATCGAGGATCATCGAGGGACTATGATTTTTGTGATGATTTTTGAATCGAGGGACTTTGCTAATGGTATTCCTACGTTCGAGGGACATGACCATTTTATTCGTAAGGCAACAAGAGATATTACCCTAGATGGTGTGAGTGTGGAAAGTGTGTTCAATTCAGATATTTATCTTGGAGTTAGGTTATTCTAAGATTGATTGATTAGTCTTGCCATACAATTTTGTTAGCCATACATCTAAGCAGTTAGAGATATATACAGTTATAGGGGGCGGAAAGTAAAAGTGCGGAAAGTAAATCCTACGCTAGTACAAGACTTTGGAGCAGTTACATAATAAGAGGTGCGGAAAAGTAAATGTGCGAGAAAAGTAAATCTACGCTATTACAAAAATATCCTTGCGACCTATACATCGATTTCTAGAATTTAAAATGCAAGATAAATAAATAGATAATAGAAAAAATGTTCTAAATGTTAGAAACCTAATTACTAGAAGAAAATATTTTTGGAGTTTTTTAGAAATCGATTTTAATGAAGAAAACCCTAATTCTAAGTTAATTAGTATTTAATTAAGAAAAATATTTTAAATGCAAAGAAAAATTAAATAAAGGTTTTAAAACCTAAATCTAAAATCGAAATATTTTTTAGGGTTTTTTATGTGTGAAACATAATTTGTGAAAAGAAATTAAAATTGGTTAGAAAATAAAAGAAATAAGAAAAATGTTAAGAAAACAAGTGATAAAAAATTAGGGTGGTCTTGCCAAGGCTTGAACTCAGGATCTTGTGGTTATTGAGCCAAAATGTGACCACCACGCCATTTGCATGTGATGTTATAATCACGCGTCCATGAGTATATGTGTGCTAACTTGTAGAAATAAGAAAATATGGAAAAAAAGTTGCAAAAGGCAGGTTCGAACCAACGACCTAATAAAGGGTAAGAGACTAGCGCCCGCATGGCTTGCCACTGGGGTGGCTGTACATCCATTCATATTTCCAACTTCATAAATATATACTGGAAGTAAATTTTAGAAAAATCAACAATTAGAACAAACACGCTTGTGGGACCCAGGGACTTAAAACCGGGCAATCAAAGCAAGCGACACAGGGATCGTCGGGTCAAAAATTCAAACCACCACCGGCGGCAGTCAACTTCGTCTTCTCCGACGAGTTGATTTTTGGAACCTGCAAAATAACGCGACTAAAAACAAGAAGGGGACGCTATCCCCCTAAATCGAACATCAGGAATTCAATGGTGGTGTTAGTTTGGCCTGAATCGGCATGTATCTAGGATTTTGAAGCTCAACAGTTCGTTTTCCCTAACAATGGTGTTTCACCGGTCTTGTGTTAAAACTCATGCACGATGGTTCTAAACAATAACAAACATCAACATAAACATGTATATATGAATCGAAACAGTTTAAATGACATGAATTAAGAGTTTGAGAAGCAGATTTTTTACCAAATTGGTGCAATCGAGTGGCACGATTATGGCTTGCTTCAGGCTTGTGTGAGAGTATGGAACAATTCCTAGGAACTTCAGGAGTGTGATGGAATGGTTGAAATCGATTGAAACAGGCTCGAGGATTTCTTTTGATCTTGCCCTAGAACTTTGAATTTTTTAGAGAGTTGTCTAGGGTTTTTAGAGGCAGCAATCCGTGTGTTTTGCTCTTGGTCTTGTAGAATATATAGTGAAGAGTGTATTAGGTCAGAAACTTGAGAGAAAATATATTTCATTAATTGGAAAATATTTGATTGAAAAATAAAATGTAATATTTCCAAAATTGCTCAATCTTCATGCAATCATCTTTTACACGATTTGGCCAGCTATCATGGGCTTCCTTGGTCCTCAGGATACTTAAATCCAAGGCCTTACACGCATGCACCTTGTTTTTGTATTTTATTTTAATTAAATTTGAATTTTAATGAATCAATTCAAAAGTAAATAAAGTAAATGGAAAGAGGGCGTGTAACTGGACTTAGGGGTCATGGATTATGTAAGAAACAAGTTTAGACCATGAAAACATAGACCCATTTGGAAGAAGTTTAAGATTGATCAATGTTTTCTTCATGCATTTCTTCAAAATTTCCAATTTTGCTCAAGTCATAAGTTGCTCAAATTTTGTCATTTGGGAGTGTTCTTAGACTTTTTAGAAAGCTTAAGATGTCCTCTAAGATATACTTTTTGTTTTATCTTAATTGAAGCTTCCATGCTCATGTAAACTTCTTTGGAAAATGATGACTTTTTGTTGACTTTTAGAAGGACCTACAATGTCTTGACCCATAACTCTCAACTGAAGCATTTTTGGACAAACCTTGTGAGAGACAAAGTTGTAGAGAATTGAATTCCCTTTAAAATGCGCTTTGGTGGAAAAATTTCTAATGAAGTATGTGAAAGTTATGCTTGGTAAAAGTTCAGTTGAGTTTCCCTTATGAAACCCTAATTTAGAAACTTTTGACTTTTGATCATTCTTTGAATTTTCTTGATGAATCATGATCAACCCTTGATCAAATGATGAATGTGACTTCAAAGTCTTGTTGTTGACCAAAAATGATGAATTTTGACTGTATGTTGACCATAATTTACTTTTTGTCCAATACAACTGATTTTTAACCATATGAGGAATTGATTGAGCAAACTTAGTCTATGAGGCTTGAAACTTGACATGGTGATACTTTGAGACATATGAGGAGGCATGATGCTCACTTGAGGCATTATAACTCAATTTTGTCTTGAGAGAAGCAAAACCCTAGTTGTGGGTTGATTGCTTAAGAGAGGGTTTATCTTATCAACCCTTGAGGAATTCTTGAATATGGAGATGTATCTTTACCTCAAAAATAGGAGGGAAAATTTTTGGGGTATAACACGTACCACCTACAAAGCTCCTATTGGACTAACACATTTTCATATAGTTTATGGAAAGATGTGTCACCTTCCGGTAGAGTTGGAACATAGAGCACTTTGGGCTCTCAAATTCTTGAACTTTGATTCTACTCTAGCCGGTGAAAAGAGAAAAGACCAACTTCATGAAATGGAGGAATTGAGAAATAGTGCTTACCACTCTAACAAGCTCTACAAGGAGAAAATAAAAGCTTATCATGATGGTAGAGTTCGACCCAAAGAATTTCAAGTTGGATAAATGGTACTTCTCTTTAACTCAAGACTCAACTTATTTCTGGGTAGTTGAAGTCAAAGTGGTCGGGACCGTTTTTGGTAAAAGAGGTTAGAAATTATGGAGCAATTGTGATAGAGGATCCCAAAACAAAGGAAAGTTGGATTGTGAATGGGCAGAGATTAAAAACCTATCATGGTGGGGAGTTCAACCGAGACGTGTGTGTCATTTCGCTCATCGAGTCTTGAAGCACTATCGAACCGTCGAGCTTAAACGACGTTAAACAAAGAGCTTGTTGGGAGGCAACCCAACTTCGTAAGTACTTATTTTACTTGTGAGTAATTTTTGTTAGCATGCTTTAGTTATATTCATATTTTAAGTTTTGTAGTCGTGCTTTTTTAGAAATTCTGTTTTTTAGAAAAATCCTTCAGTGTGCGCTGCGAACAGCCTTTACGCCGTGTCCTAAGCAGAAAAATTGAGTTCGTTTCGCATAACACTATTTGCGCCAAAAATTGAGCAGGCAGAAACTTTATTTCCAAAAAATTTGTTTCAGTACGCGCCGCATACAAGGGTTTGCGCCGCGAACTGTGCAGGCATAAACTTTTCCAAAAAATATTTTTGCTTCAGTACGCGTCGCGAACACCCCATCGCATCGCGAACCATGCAAAATTTAGTTTTTGTTTTCTGTAGTTAGTTGTTTCTTTCATGGGACCCACTACCCCATTGTCTTATATTTTTCCTTTAACGTTCAAACCTCTCTCATATCATTATTCCTCACCCTAACACTCTCACTCACCCAAATTGAAAACCCTAAGTCCTCACTCTCACTTTCTCACTTTCAACAATTTTTACTTGTGCAAGTTGAATTCAAGCAATCACCCTTAAGGTATGAACTATCTCTTTCCTTTTTCTCTATTTGTTCTTTTGGTAAGACAACTTAGGGCAAATTGTTAGAGATAATTTCTGCACTTTTTCACTTTGCATGAGTAAAGAGACATAGGAGTCTGGTAGTTAAGGATTCGAATTGCAAAAATGTGAAGAGGGATTGTGAGAAGTGCATCTGTCAAAGCTGCTGAATTTTTCTGGGTTTCGCTCAGATCGCGCCGCGAACCCAGCAAATTTCAGTAACTCAATTTTGTTATGTGCTAATGGCCTGTTGTGTTTGTGTTGCTTGTGTTATGTTGTTCTACATATCTCTAAGCGCCAAAAGTCTGCAAGTGTCGGTCCTATGAGAGGTGTGAGAAGGTTTTTCAATGACGAATGTGAGGAGAGGTACAAAGCGTTGTCAAGAGAACTATTCAGGCGGAGAGACTTGTCCACTTTCCTCCCGATGGAAAATACTCTTGTTTAAGTTGTACTCTTGTTGGTTCTCATTCACCGTTTATTTTTTTTGGTTAATTGCATGTTCATGTTTAATTGTTGTGAGTACAATCATGTGGATTCTATGGAATTTGATGTGCCCTAGTTTTCAAAAAAAAAATTGTTTAATTGTTCTTGTTCACAAAGTTAGGCTTGAAGGAACCAAGTGACGGTTAGAAGAGAGGAGTTTAGAACACTTCGACTAGTGATGATAAGATTGGTATTTGGCACTTTAAGGTACACTTTTACCAATTTCTAGACTAAACATGAATATCTTGATGGTTTGTGCAAATTTCATATCACAAATTCTTTTAGATACATGTCAACTTTGAATCAAAATAGAACTTATCCATTTGTGAGGTAACCTTCCATTGTACACTAAATGCAAGATACCGAATTGTATTTCAACTCAGTCTTATCATGCTAAATCAGACATTGGTCTATTTTTGTGAAAATTGTGAAAGTGATAGAGGCATTGTTTGTTATTGAGAAAAACCACTTAGCCAAAAAGTTTAGAATCAACTAACCTTGTGAGTAGTGATCATTAGTCACCCTTTTGAGCTTGTTTTAGGATTCATTCGATTGATAATTGAAAATATGGAAAATGAATGAATCTTAATTCTTTTTGTTTCATTTGAACCTTCAAACAAATTGGTTGCATTTTGTCTTTGACCTATAGGGAGAATTATTGCATCATTATTGGTTTGAATACTAAAGTTGGGGAGAGTAACAAGAGTTGATTAAAAATAAAAGTTGTGGTACTTTGAGAAAAATTGAAAATAAGTGATCTTTGTTGAAGGAATAAGAACAAGAGAATACTTTTGAAATCATGGATAAAGTGAAATAAAAATCTTCTTGATAATTCTCAAGTAAGAAAAGAGCTCCAAGTTGTGTGTTGTTGAAAAACAAGAAAAGAAACATTAGATCAAAAAGAAACTTGTTATTTGAATTGATGGGAATGCTCCCTTAGGAATAAAATTTTTGTTTGAATTCCTTTGATATGACCCTTATTTGTAACCCAAGACACATTACAACCTATGAAAGACCTCTTGATTCTCACTTTACACATAATTTGATATTTGTTTTCATGACCGCATGATTCGAGTTGTTGTTGATTTAATTATTCGGATGAGTGAAAGAAAACCCTCATGATTATTCATCATTTCTATGATGTGTGAGTAGGTTTGATTCAATTTTGACATGTATTGATTTGAATTCCTTGGTATGTACTTTTCACCCAACCATTATTTTGTTCATGTTTCGTCCTAGTATTGAGGTAAGTGGATCTCGAAGGGTCATATACTTTTGAACCAATCGAGTGTCTTTAGATGATTCTTGTTCCTTCTCTTGTTGCGTTATTTTAGTTACTTGGGCAAAATATTTTTGTTTAGGGACAAACAAAATAGTAAGTTGGGGAGAGTTGTTAGGGACCAAATAGTACTAATTTTCATACAATTTTATTGGTCCCTTTAACCAAGTTTCATTGAATTTTCACATTTTTATTCACACATTTTAATAGAAATGCAATTAATTTTGTTTTAATTTTGTTTTGAATAGTTATTTCACTTTGTTTGTTAGTTGTGTAGAAATTGTGGACAAGAGGTATTGGATGCATGAGCAAGTTAGGAAGGAGCTTGGAAGACACTTTTAAAGCACTTATAGAATCAAGCAAGAAGTAGAAGATCGAGGCAAGTTGCAAGGCAAGACAAAGACAAAGGAAAATGAGTATTTTTAAGTTCAATTCGTGCCGCGTCCTCTTGTTGGCGCCAAAAACTGTGCTTTTTGCAAAGAAGTCAGAATTCACTCAGTTCATGTCGCATCCCTTGTTTATGCCATGAACTGTGCGTAGTCAGCCAGTCTATTTTAAATCATTAGATCTATTTTGGGATAGTTTTTGGGTAGCGTGTTTTGAAATTCTGGCAACAGATACTTAATGTCAAAGTGAATTTTATGACACTGGTATCTGACAAACTGCTTAACAATCTGAATAATAAATTAAAACAATAAAGAAGACAATCAATTGTTAACCCAGTTCAGTGTGTAACTACACCTACATCTGGGGGCTACCAAGCCAGGGAGGAAATTCACTATAAGAGGTATTAATTTAGGAATAAACCAACCAGTTTATCTCATTCACTTAAGACCTACCCAATGCAACTTCAATCTAAGTCCTACTTAGACCTGAGTTCCTACTCGCTCCCCCTCAATCACAGCAGTGATAATAATCTAATGATTAATAGAATTGTGAAGACATTCTTCAATAAACATACTTGATTTTGCTTCAAAGCTTTAATCAAGTGACACAACACTCGTGCTTCAAAGCTTTGAGTGATAAACTACCCTTACAACCAAGTCCTACTCCAAGACACTTATCAAAAGATAATTGCTTGGCTCACAAGAATCACTAATAACACAATTACAATCTGCCTTCTTGATCTTCTCCAAAAGCACAGCTAACAACATAAGGGTTTATTAGATAATATAGAAGCAGTAAAGTCTTTAACTCGGGCTTCCACAAATATAGCTAGGGTTAACCAAAGTTAACCTAAGGACTTGGTCTTTGCAACATAACAAATTAGGGTTAAAACAAAGTTAACCTAATGTCCACGTGAGCATTTAATTCAAGCATATTAATCCAACTCAGAACAGCCCAACATAATCCTGAAAACTCTCAGGAAATACAAATCTCCACAATAATTTATTCAGTACAGGATGTCTTAACATTGGTCATGACATCATACATCCTTCTCACTGATATTGCAGATTTTCAGTACAACAGATCATAGTATAATCATTATGTTATGCAACCATACTGAGTTGTACACTTCTTCTGCAGAATATATCTTCAACCCAGAATGTCATGACATCAGTCAGGACATTGTCATAATCTGGTTTTACCAAAAATTAAAGCCAACATAAAAACACTTACATGTTTGACACCTTTTAGGTTACTTTTTGAGTGTGAGAGAAGCTATATGGTTGCATGTAACAGTAGTTAATCATAACTTTTGAGGGATAGAAAACTTAGAGGGAGGTTTTGAAAGTATTATTATCATCCATTTTTTAAGGACAATTTGGATGCCCATTGAACTCTCTCTATCTCTTATACTGTCAACCATGGAAATGAGTAACTAAATCTCACTTTGGCAAGATTGGAGGTAGTAGCTATTCCTAATTTATCATGTATTTCCTTTAAACTCTTGTATGTGAACAACTTGGTTATGAATATAGATTGAAGCTTTTGTGTTATGTTGAATATTTTGAGTTGGATTATTATTGAGAAATATGATTCAAATCTTGAGCTATTGTATTCTCTCAAGAAGTGTATAAATTATAGAAATAGATTTACATATTACTTTTCTTTTGTATCAAACATTAAAGATTGTTAGATTAATAGTTAGATGGAGAAATCGTCTAAAGATTAATACAATGAATATCACAATCTCATTTAGAAATAAATTTCATTGAGAGGATACTATAAAATATTCAATAATCTTGAGTTCACATATTTGTTCTAAGGAAAGATATAAAATTGGGATAGTGAACCCCAATCTTGGCAAACCTTTTTATTTGATAGAAACCAAATTTTTATTCTCTTAGTCTTAATTTAAAATTGAAAGATAACGATCCAAACAAAAAAACCTTATTACTTTGTAACTATAGAACGACGATGATAGCACCCAATATATATGGATACGATACAAAAATATTTTCCGAAAATATACTTTTCAACAAAACCCCCAAAGAACTCTCAACCCAATTAGTTACACCGCATTCTAATTGGAGGTGGGATGAAGATGATGTGAAATACTTTGCATATTTGTGGTTTCATGTTTTAAAAATGATGTGTATATATATATATATATATATATATATATATATATATATATATATATATATATATATATATATATATATATATATATATATATAAAACAACTTGAGGTCGACACAGAGTCGACTCCTTCGTGTTATGTATCGATCTCAAATGCATTATAGTCGGCTCTTTTGGACCAGAGAATCAATTTTAAAAATGCTTTCAGTAGGAGTCGTCCCACATCTCAAGGAAGTCAACTCCTCAACTATGACACGACTCCAGGGGCCTTGTGTATTGACTTATGATGACCCAAGAGTTTGTTTTCAAAAATTCTTTAGAGGGAGTTGACTCCTACCACGGGTGAGTCAGATCCAAACATGATTTTCACAAAATGCTTACTTTTGGAGTTCTTAACATTTCTAAAAGCTTTTGACTCGATCCCTAAGTGTCCTAGGATGAGAATTCAACCTAGACATAGAAAGATACCATTCGATATACAAATACTACATATTTCCTAATTTTGACATCATACAAAACATCTAAGTGAGGGTATTGCACTTACACTAGTCTCAGTGTCTTTGGAGATGAATTGCTCTATAAGACATATAAGCTAATTTGGGCTTAATCTTGGGTTAGGTTAGGTTTTGGTTCAAGTGAGAGATCGGGTTCATTGGGTTCAACATTCAAATTTAGGCCTAGTGACTCCTCTCCTTCCATAATCAACATAGAGAACTTGGGTTCACACTTGTGACCAGGAGTAAATTTTTTAGCGCAATTAAAACAAAAAAATTTCTCTCAGCAAAGGGAAATTTCGACGGGGTAAGACATTTGAGGTGATTTAAAATGGTTTTGGGGATGTTGGTGGATATAGTGGAAGTAGGGTGTATACCTTTATTGTGAGAAAAACGACAAGTTTGTTTAATCTTTTCCTCCTATAAAAGATAAAGGTTGTAAGACCTTCACTTCCCGACAAACTTCTGGTGGAAATATAAAGATGAAACAATTGAGGAGAAAGCAATGTGGTAAGCCCACGATAGTTGGAAAGGGTTTTAAACCCCATAAAGTAGTAGTTCATTGTGCCTTTTTGTGTAAGGTTAAACACTGCACCCTTGGGATCTTCATACTACGATAATGCAAAGTGAGACTCCAATGCTTGTAACACTATCGACCATGTTGAGATCTATCTGATACAAGATATCCATTGGAACCATCAAAGAGTTGGTCCTTCCATGTAGAAGGATGTCACTTTCAAATGCTCTATTTCGAGTGTATCATGGTATTAAAAAAATTGGGTGATCTGAAGCATCCAACCCAAGGCGTCAATCGCATTAAAATGAGAGACATCAACCTTCATGTAGTGGGTTTAATTCGGACCAGGTTGGCATGACTTAGAGGATGCATCGTCTACAACAATGTGTGAGGTAGATTGGACGGTGGATAATTTGGTGAGGATGTCATCGATCTTGGAATAAAATAATGATTGGGAGTTGGAGAAGGAGGTTTGATTGGTGGTTAAATGATAGATAACATCTTCCATGGTTTTTAAATGAGTGTTATCTTCTATGAAACTCGATGAAGGCACCAAAATTGTTAGGAATGGGGTAGATAAACCTAGAGTTTAAGGATTAGTGACCTTTAGATAATTAAAGAGATAAAATTGAGATAAGTCTTGGTTATTTCATTCCTTTCCATACATTCTTTATATATATATATATATATATATATATATATATATATATATATATATATATATATATATATATATATATATATATATATATATATATATATATAACATAATGATAACACAAAATGCATTGTAAGGAACAGTCTAGATAGTATTCTTGGAAGATTTGAACTAGTCAATGTTGAGTTTTCCAACTCAGATCCTCTTAATTGAATTTGTTGCACCTCTTATGACACAATCTTCTAGATACTAACATGATGATCTTTCTTTTGGACTTTCCTCTTTCCTCATTATAGCCTACTTCATATATATTCTCTTACGCCCTTATGTAGGGATGACAATGGACAGGGTATTATAGTATTCGTTCCAAACCAGTGGTTTAAATAAATCCCTGCACCCAAGCCCATACCTGGGTGTGCATCAATGTTCATACCCGTACCCTTATCATATGGATACCTCAATACTCATACTTGTACATGTTTACCCACGTTTGTAGTAAAATTAAATAGATTAATTATAAAATGTCATATAATTTGAAGTTTTATAACATTATTAAATAAAATTTATGGATGTTACTCTTGAGTTAAGAAATAAATAAACATCTTTATTAAAATGTGTAATAATAGTTCAATAGAGACATATTTAAAAAAAAATGCATTTTTATAAAATACTACGTAAGAGAGGGAAACATGATGTAAGAGAGAGGAATCTCGGAGAGAGATAGCGTAACGCCCTCTAACCTAAAACATATAATACGACATATATCAGAGTAAAATAATGCATTATCCAAGATGGCGTCACATGTACTTCACGAAACAACAATTCAAACATGATCATAACAGGTATTTAAATTCATGTTCCAAATACCAAATATAATATGAAATTCGCAGCGGGAATATTATTACTTCATAAAATAATTTATGATTGAACTCTCACAATGACAATCATAACATAAAATATTAGGCACAACGACCAATCATCACATAATCTCATACATACGTCAAATAAAGAGAGTACTATAATCATCTCTCAACACAAGAAAACATCAGTCTAAATATCCCTCGTGTTACATAGACTAGAGCAATGACTCACTACCTAAGAAAACATATAAATAGAACTAGCTCCTCTGCCTAGTCCTTGCTAGAAACACCACTAACTTCGGCACCTGAGCGACATCATATAAAACGTCATTCCAACAGAAGGGTGATAATTCACATCATTATGAAAATATATAATCTTAAACAATGCATCACATACAAGAAACCATTGAATTCATCACACTTCATATAAACATGTAGACAACATCAAATAGTTCATTTCACGTGATCCCACATATGATATTGCTCGATCATTCAAGATTCAAATATAATTCAATCACAATTATCATAAATTTCACATTCACATAAAAATCACACAAAGTACACGAAAACATACATTTCACATCGACACATGTGACTCCAATGCAACTTTATGCAAGATAGATAACCACCAACAAAGCGTTATTCGACGTTAAGCTTTCAAACCCCATTCGGCGTTAGGTTTGGGATAAGTCAATAGTTCCAACAGAATTACCAAACCTTGCCTCTTGACACAAACGATGCATGTACATGTGCAATCTCAACAACTCATCACATAATTCAACACATTTTGAATTATCTTCACAACTTGCATAACATACATCTTTCATGTCAATCAATCACATTTACACAATTTCATAGTATAAATCGTCTCAACACATCATTATAACATGTAGTAATTAGGTACAATTCATTTTATGTTCAAACAACATCAAATTCCAACACTTACATACACAAGTCAAGTATTAAGTTTTTCATCAAAATACATCTGAAATAAATCAAAAACAAGTCAAATAAATTATTAAAATCCATGTAAATCCATGATAAATCACATAGATACTGAATCCATAACTCTTCATGCATAAACCATTTTTTCATTTCCAGCTACCCGTGCTAAGCGCCCGTATCACGCTAAGCGGCCTCTCGAAAAACCAGAAAAATGTTGTTACGAACAGCTTCTGTCCATGCACGAATTCCACCATTAATCCATGTTCTAATGATCATTTTTCACCAAGTAAACATATTCTTGCATGTATATATCAAGGGACCTATTTGTATCATAAAAACTAGATTTCTAAATCCTAATTTCCAAATCCCTAAATCAAATTGGGTGATTCAAAACCTAAAAATTCACATACCCAATCCTATTTCATGTTACTACCCATCCTATAATCATATATACTCCCATAATAACATAGATTCTCACCATTACTTTGAGTGTAAAGTCTTGATTGATCTTCCTTCACTTTTCCTCTTTTCTTCTTTTCTCTTCTCTTCACAATACTAGCATTTTGTCTCACAACCCTTACTAACTCTAATTCTCTTTATTGGGCTTAATTCACTTATCCATATTAATATAACACAAGGCCTAATACTAATTAATTACTATTTCTATTCATAAACCCAATTATTTAAATAACACATATATTCAAATAATTCAAATATTCACCAAATCAAACAATTTAATTAATTACCACATAATATAATCATAATTAAATAGCAAATAAAAATTGGAGTGTTACTGATAGACACAAAATTAGAGGACAGTTCCCTCCAAAAAGTCATTATCCAAGGGGAAATGGATTCTCTGACCTCTAACTTTACCGAACTTTAAGCAATTTTTATAGAAAGAGAAGTGAGAATTGAAAGAAAAAGATAGGGAAACATGATTTAAGAGAGATGAATCTTAGAGAGAGATAGACACAAAATTAGAGGGCAGTTCCCTCCAAAAAGTCAGAGGATCCCTATCCAAGGGGAAATGGATTCTCTGACCTCTAACTTTACCTAATTTTAAGCAATTTTTATAGAAAGAGAAGTGAGAATTGAAAGAAAAAGATAGGGAAACATGATGTAAGATAGATGAATCTTAGAGAGAGATATACATAAAGTAAGAGGACAGTTCCCTCCAAAAAGTCAGAGGATCCCTATCCAAGGGAAAATGAATCCTCTGGCCTCTAACTTTACCTAACTTTAAGCAATTTTTATAGAAAGAGAAGTGAGAATTGAAAGAAAATGAGAGAGAAACATGATGTAAGAGATATGAATCTTGGAGAAAGATGGACATAAAATTATAAGGCATTTCCCTCCAAAAAGTCAGAGGATCCCTATCCAATATCCAAAGGGAAATGGATTGATTCTCTTACTTATATGCCTCTAACTTTACCTAACTTTAAGTAATTTTTATAGAAAAAGAATTTAGAATTGGAAGAAAGAGAAGGAAACATGATGTAAGAGAGAGTAATCTTAGAGAGAGATAGACATAAAGTTAGAGAGCAGTTCCCTCCAAAAATATCTGATGATCCCTATCCCTAGTGGTTTTTAAATTTGGCAAGCTAATAAGGCGATTTATAAATAGAAATAACCAAAACACATGGTGTAGCTATCACAAGAGAATTGTATGATGACAATAGCATCTTCTCAAATTGAAGAAAACAAATATCTAAAACAAATGAAAATAGAACTAGTGACATGGAAACACGCAGGTTAGTGCACAATGGTAATAACAAACAAATGACAAAATGTGGGGTCCAAATATTGATTTAACTTTATTACAATAATAGTTGACATTGATATAACGCATCATTACTTGTACACTTAAAATAAACACAACAATCCCACCCCACCTTCTTGATAAGAGAATCTTCTATTTTTGGATACAACATTAACCTCTCTATATAATATTCTCCTCATATTCAGACTTTTCAGAGTTAAGTAATAATATTATTTATAACTGTCCTTCAATTTCACACATCATAATCAATAACATTAACACATATGTTTCCACCAAATTAAGTAAATAATAATATCTCAAATGTTACACCACATTAAGCAATTATGCTTAGAGGACCTCTTTTGTTTGATGCATCCAATCCATATTCTCCATTTCGAGTTCCTGTAATCCAGGCCCTACAAAATATACACCGATACAGATACTTATGATTACGTTTGATTTATTTATTTTTTAAAATTTTTTATTGATATACTTGATTCAGTGTCCTGTTTGGGGCGTTCATGCGTTATATGTCATAAAACACAATCAATTATAGAGATGAATAAAACAAGATTGAGTTCATTTTTCCTCTTACCCTCTAGCATTTTTGTTGCCTGAATCTGTCAGAATTGTCAATCTTTTTGCTGTCTTCATGAAGTCACTGCAATGAGAACACATAAGTCCCCGTAAATACATGCAGGGATGTTTTTATGATTAGATACAACATTCAAGGACTATAGTGACACCGTCTTTGACATATTATATAGCGCTGACACTTTTGAAAATATGTGTATTAGATTGACACCGACACATGTGATTACATTTAAATTATTACCAGTATTTTGATGTGTCTGTGTCGTCTCTGGTGTCTGTGTCTATGTTTTATAGTTGTTAACTAAAACACAAAAGCAATACCTGAAGGGTTCTTCACCAGCTTGCTTTACAGCACCAGTTGCATCGCGGTAGAACATGCGAGTCAACATCTCAGATTTTTCTAAATCAAACATGTTGGCCAGTTTCTTGTAGAGTTCTTCATAAGAACCAAGAAGTGATAAATCGAGTGTTCTTCCAACATCTTCTGACTCCAAGAAAACCTTGCAGTGACCGATATCCAGCCCAAGTTGCCAACTAAACTCAGCAGCATCAGAACCTTTTCCGGCTGAAAATGCATCCAAAATCCACTTCTCTTTGTTCTTACTCTCATCTACTACTACATCTTTAGAACAGTTTTTGGAAATTTGTTGCTCGGTGAGTATCGGTTGACCGAAAAGAAAAAACTGATGTTTCTTAACAACAACAGCATCATCAGATTGAGATTTCTCCAAACTCTTGTCAGACTTTTTCCCTATGGACAACAAGCATGATAAGCTTTCTTTGTTCTTATCATTGTTGATCATGTTGTTTCCGTTTGAAATCCTAGTACGCACGTCAAGGTGCTGAACATTAGTCGGAAACAACCCTAACTGAAGTTTATTGTTGCTAAGGTTAATATCTGAAAGAGATATTCCTCCAAATTGAGCTTGCCTGGCTCCCTGTATACACGCAGGAGCATTATCAGATAAACCGAAGAAAGGGCCATTTGGCCCGAGCTGGTTGCCTGAAAACGTCGGTGACGGAAATTGAACGCCGAGGGGGAAGTCGAGGTTTTGAGGAAACCGCAGCTTCTTCCTCGGTGGAGTGAAAGGTGTGAAATGAAGAACTGGTATGTTTGATACCAATTCTACCAACCATGGACTAACACACTTCACATTTTGTAGTAAATCCGGCTCGTCCCATGTAACCTGTAGTAGCGATAACACAAATCAATAAGCAAGAACATATAATATAACCACAACCATACAAAAACACCTCCCTACTCATAACCACATATGCAAGATATGATCATAACACCGAACATTGTTGACAAAACAAATAACAGATATCAGAAGAAACATACGAATCGGGTCTCTTATGTAAAGATTCGTGCGATGTGATTTCTCGAAATGATAACAAAATAACATACCTGTAGAAGGCGCCACGGGGAATTAGGCCAGCGAATAGGATCGACAACATGAACAGAAGCAATGGTTCCCATGAACCAACTAATCCTAGACGAGTCCTCGGTTTCAAAAGGCATCTTGAACCTCATCCCGGAACACCATTGAATCCTCATAGCAGATCGAACAGACGAAGCCTTAACACAAAACTCAGGAGTGCTTGCTCTCGGATAGTAAACAACTTCAAATGGTTGGTTATTAGCAGCCAATTTCACAGCTTCCATAACATCTTCATGCCTCACTTTTACTCTTCCACTCACATCACCACCAACACCAACACAACCATTTCTCAATGTCTTGTTCTCCTCTTTCAAGAAAAATGAAAATGCCCCAAAAGGTCCAATTCCACAATTAACACTGTTAGAATTAGAATTAGAACCTGAACCTGAAGTCCAACCACAAGATGAACCATCAAAGCCACTACCAATTCCCTTTTTCGCCCTCCGAATTCCGACACACAGTTCACCATTCTCCGACCTCAGAAACACCACAGAATCACCAGCAACAAGCTTTTTCTGGTTCACAAAACTACTCCACCCAGTCGTAAGCAAGTGCCTACGCGGTGTCCCTCGATATATATGCCTAAACTTCCAAAGCTCACCATGAACATCCTTCGCCACCACCGTCTGAACAGGCGGTTCAGCCGCGTAATCCAGCCGCGGAAAAATCGTCTCAGCACAGTATCTCGGAACAGAAAACCCTCCACCATTGTTAGCATCAGATTGAGTCAAAGTTTTCGCAAAAGAAGCAGGCTTTTCAGAATTCTCCAAACCATCACCACCACCAGCACCTTCTTCATTGTAACCAACCTCCAAGTTTCTCAAAGGCAGAAGCTTCATTATAGCAAAAACCTCATCAGTTTCCGGGTCAGCCATGAATCTAACATCAACAACTTTACAAAGAATCAACGAAGGAACCGAAACCCTCAGATCAATGTTTGTATTGGCATGTTCAGCATGACCTTGTGGAAAGTAGAAAACTTTGGTATTCACTTGAGGTATCTGAACCATTCCACCAGCACAAGCGTGCCATAACTGTGGATCCAAATACCCTTTTTCACTTTCCTTCATCGAAACACTTGTTCTTCTTCCACAAACTGAATCTCAACACCCCAACAAAGAAAGATACTAACTTTACTCCTCTTTCTTCCAAAATTAGAAACCCATATTCTTCCCTAACAAAAACAACAACGTTTTGAGTAAAGGGTATTCAAAATGTTGAGTTTTTCTTGTGGTTTACTCAAGAGAATGAAAAAAAGGTTTTTTTTTTCTTCTTTTTTGAATTTTGCAGAATCTAAAACTGGAAATAAGAATCAAAATGGAATCATTCTGATTTTGTTTAGAACTTTTGATGATCTTTCAGATCTATGAAATGAAAGAAAAAAAACTCATTTTTATTTTCTGTGTCTCTGTCTCTCTCTGTGTTCCAACAACAACATAGACAGACACACTCTCCGGAATCTATGAAGAAAACAAACGACCAGACCAAGTTGTCATCATTTTAAATTTTAATGAAATTTTTTAATAAAAAGTTGAATGAAAAGTCGAATGAAAAATGAAATGTAGAGAATAAGAATAAAAAGAGTGAGAAAGTAATTTTATTTTTTGTCTTTATAATGATGGTCATATGATGTGTGATAAAGATAGTAAAGATGTGTTGTGTCGTGTTAAGATAATTTATCACGAGTCTAACTCTTGACTTAACAATTCAATATATCACGAGTCTTACTGTTGACTTAATTCAACTTAGAGGAATAATAATGGAAAGGGAACCTGGGAAATGTAAGGTAAAGTTTGAATTAAGCTCCCTTCTGTGGGACAGGTACCTTTAATTTCATTTATTTTTATTTAAGATGGGTTTATAGGGTTACTTAATGGGAGTAAAGAATCTCTCGAAAAGCAATAGTTAATTGATTCAACATGATTGACGCTGAATTTGATGAAAATGATTATAATTTTAATTGCGTAAAATTATGATTAAGATAGAGTTGATATAATTTGATGTTAAAAATGATATTTAATTCGGACTATATCGACAACGAAATACTATTATTCTTAGTAAAATTTATGATGTATTCTCTATGTAATAATTTATAAATAAATTTTATTTTTTAAATTTATTGAATAATTAATACATCTGTTTAATAGATTAAATATACTAATTATTTAATAAATTTAAAAAGTAGAAAAAAAATTATAAATCGTTATGGATTAGTATAGATTATGTACAATTTTTTAAAAATGATTTATTTATTTAAATTTTAATAATAGACTTAATACTTTATTTGATTTCATTTAAGAAAAAATTCACTTTTAAATATATTAAATAAATAATGTATCAATACAATACATACTCCAAATACATTATTAATTCAATGTATTTAAAAAATATCCGATGTAATATTATTTATTAAAATATTTTATGAATATGAATTGTAAATAATAAAATAGTTAAGTAAAGAAAATTTTAATAAATAAGAATATATTAATTGAAAATAGTAATAATAAATTTTGTATTGATATGATAAAGTAACAATTATTTGAAAAATGTTCTAGAAAGTTCACAAAGGTCATAGAAAAATATTCAAGAACGTCAAGTTGAAAAATACACATGTTAGGTAGAACTTTGCTATAATTAAAAGTAGGAAATTCTGATCACTAACACATTAATCACCATTTGATCATATTTGATCACGACTGCTCACACATCACATCGCATTATACGCAAGCGATTTCAACCACTCTTGGATATAAGGGTTAAATGTGTCATTTCAAATATTCAAATTCATTTTAACTCAAACATTATTTATGATTTCTTTCATTGAGTTGAGCGTTGGAGTGCTAACCTTGCAGGTCAATTCCCCTTTATCGCATCAAAAGTACAAATTCGTCGCAGGAAGACACAATTACATTGTTTGACCTTTCAATCATAGTTCTTAACCAAACAGATGCACCGTTAGTGGAAGTTGATTTTTTATTCCCTCTAATTCCCATGGAAAACCACGATATCTCCATAAACGATCCATATCTCATGTTCGTAAAGTTTAAACAATCTTCTTCCTTGAAGTTTCAACCTCTTTCTCCAACAAAACTATTAACAGATTCATCAAGCGCGGTAACATCCAAAGTCACTTTATTTGTAACACCCCGTTTTTATTAAATTATTTTAATTGAGTTATTTGTGAATTCTTTGTGATTTATATGTATTACTTAATTATTGCGTGTGAATAATTAGATAAATGATATGGTAGTGATGTATGCCCTATAGATAGAGGTGTAGAGAATAAGTTGTGACTTGTTAGAGTTTATAGAAATTATTTAGAATCTTAATATTTAGAATAAAGAGTATTTTAATTAAACTATTTAAATAAATAAGGGTGATGAGAGTGTGTGGCCTAGAGGTAGGAGTGTGGATAGTCAATATAGATATTTGGGCTAAAGTGGAAATTAGCATAAATATTATGGTGAAGGAGTGAGGGAAGAGATTAAGTGGGGTGAAAACTAATTTTAATTAGATTATTCTAATATTTAAGGTTAAGAGAGAGTTAATCTAGAATTTGTCAATACATGCAATTGGGAGATAAAAAGGCAAAGAGACTAGGAACAAGTGAAAAAAAAAGAAGGCTAGGAATCGAGGGAAGATCATCAACCAAATTAACGTTTTATTGTTGTTAGGATCACCAAATAAAGAGGGAGAATAACCTTAATAAATGGTATATGCATAAGGGGTAGGGTACATGAATCATAAACCTTAAATAGGGTATTTTGCATTGATTAATTTTGTGTTTTTATGTTGTTATAATGTTGTTGGCTGAATAGATGATGAATTTTCATACATGATTATGTGTGATGTTATTGTTTTGGATTGTTGATGTTTTCCTTCATTTATGGACTTTTAAAGTGTTCTTGTGTAGAACTATTATCCGGTCGACTTCCCATGAGGATACTAGGGATAGCCTACCAGAGTAAGTTATGATAAGATTGGGGGATTTATGAGCTACGACAGTGATGTGTATTGTCCCAAGAATGTATGTCTTACTTATCCCTCATGTGGGAGCCCCATTATATAGTGTATCTTGGAGTCATCAAGAGCCTCAAACAACGAGTGGCCCTTGAGTTCCATACCTCATGTAACTTCTGTCGTCGTCATGAATGACGGAGTCAAGGCTGTATAACATTGTAATCATTGCACCGTCGGTGGTTATGAGCATTAAGTTGTTAAGAAGTCATTGATGTACGCTTCTCGGTCGCTTACCCTACTCGGGTCCGTGATGATGATGGATTGCTACCCGGTGTACCTAATCTTGGTCCGACCTCTATATATTCCCTTCTTCTTCTTCATCGATTTCCTAACTAGACGAGCCTATCATTTCTGGGATATACATACAAGTTTTAGGGGGATTACGAAATCATGAGAAATAGAGATTAATTTGTTAAGTTAATGAAAAAAAATGTAATAACAATAGGTAATAACAATAGGTAATTGACCGATAATAATATATTTTCGAAATAAGCTATTTGAACATGTTAGGGAATGTTTGGGATAGTTCTAAGTTGAAAAAAATGAGCTTAGAAGTGGAATTCCCATGAAAAACTAGCAGAAAAAGGCTACAGGAGAATTTGATTTACTTCATAGCTTTTACACTGAAAATTTGATTCGAATTATGGCCTTCTAGGATTCCCTGCCCAATTTGATTCGAATTACAATTTACAAACGATTTGAATCACGTATGCAAATTTAGTTCAAAATATTGTTTTGATAATGACTTTTGATTCGTAAGTCCAAATGAGTTTTCGTTTGAAGTGTTGAATAGCTAATGTGAATTATCATCAAATGCAATTATTTTCAGGAGCTGAAAGTGTTGTGATAACTTGTTGGTGTTATATTGCCGATGATGAGAGTTAATGACTTTGAAATTATTTAATTACGTAAATATTGAATTATGAGATTTTAATGTTATGTTGTTTGAGAATATTAATTATAATTGGTTAGTGATGAAAATGTGAATATTGTTGATGTTGTGTTGGATGAATATGGTTTGTGATGAGTATATGATGATGTACGAGTATGATGTTGATTATGCTATCGTCGTGGGATAATAGTTCGAGTAGGTTGAGCTATTATTGTTGGTGTTAGGTCTGTGATTTTATGATTGGCAACAATTTTGGTAAAACATGTATCGCATCTAGATGTTGTGACATCTTGAATAATTGTGATAGCAGGTGTTGCTACCTCCAGATGTTGCGCAAGATGTCACGACATCTTGACCAAATGTCACAGCAGGTGCCGATGTTGCTTCTGGAAGGTTTTGATTTAATTTTGTGATATTCCATATGGATATATCTCTCATACTTGCGCACACCCAAAATGATATATTTGGAATAAGTTATTTAATCTCCAAATATGCATAAGTTTCTAAAATTGGATGTTGAGACAATTTAGAAAACTTGTGAATTTTTGTTCCATGATTCAAGGAGACATTTCTGCATAATTGGTGCAGCCCTCAGCTTATGGATCAACAACAAACTGGAAGCCCATGAATTGTTGAGGAGTATATAAAGAAAAATGTAAACCTAATGTTAAGAACTTAAGAAAAAAATAAAATAAAGCTTAGTATTCAAGGGTTTTAGGGTTTGAGAGTTTTTCAAGTGTGTTTTGTTTTTTGTATGTCACTCATGTATCTTGTTTGATGCATAGAGTTTGACTGTTTGTTCATTGTTCATTGTTTATTGTCAATAACTCATGAGATTTTAAGCAAAAAGTGTATTATTTTTAATTGGAAGTGTGTTCTTCTATTTTGGTTTTTTGTTATTATCACTAAGGTGATTGTGGAGAGTGAGATAGGGTTCTCATATCTAGGAGGTTCCAAGGTAGAAGTTGTATATGTAGTGATTAGGTGATAAGTTGTAAACTAGGGTTGTTTAGCTTTAGACTAACACTATCATAGTGGATTTTCTTCCTAGCTTGGATGCCCCCAGAGTATATGATGTTGAACTGGATTGGGTTAACAATTGATTGTGTTATTTATATTCTGCAATTTACTTTCTGCATAATTCATAATTTCTATAAATTGTTGTATCAGGAAGATGATGTCTTAACATAATTCCTGACATTGTGTTTTGGTGTTGTGACATAGTCAATGCATGTTTTTTTTTTATTATTAGGAGGGAAATTTAAACCTTATGTGGTTTTGCATTGATTTGTTTGGACATGCATTCATTATGTTGTTGTTGTTGATGAAATAGGAAAGCTCTAATCCGAGTATGGTGGATTGATGAATTGTCCTGAATCTGATCTAGGTAGATTTGGGGTTCGAGTAGGATGAACCTGTTTCCTAAGTGAACCAATTATTAAGATGATACGACATGAATATGCAAAAAGTTGCATAGATGATACGACATGAATATGCAAATAGTTGCATAGTTGATTCGCATTACATAAATGATTTGTACACATCATATTTGTTTTGTGTGTGATTGTTGAGTTGAGTGAGAACATATTGTGCAATGTTGTATGCAATTATCGGTAGAATATGTATGTGTTGATACATTACCTTGTAGTATGTACCGCTTACTTTATTAATGTGATTTCTCATCCCTTTGTTGTTGTTGTTTGGGTATGTGTTCCTTGTGGGACTACAAATACACATGTAATTGAGTAGTTACTTAAAGCAAGAGGATGACTCAAGGTTGTTTTTCTTTCCTTTTTATTTTGCATTTTAGAATATGTGTTATGATATGTAACATTGAGTGAGAGAAAGTTATTATTTCGTTGTTTATATTCTATTAATGAGAGTTAGATGATATACTCTTGCTGATTCGATGTTTAAATGTGGAGACATTTGCTAATTGGTTTTAGTTTCAATAAAGTGTTTCATAAAATTTATTTTGATTACGAAGCATGCTTAGTGGATGAAATTTTGATGCGATGATACCGTAAGTGAAGGTGAGCATGCGATGACATGCGTTGAATGTTTTCTTTTTAAATTTCTAAGTGTTACAGAGCAGGTGATTATTTTAAGAATGTGTGACGTTGTTATACCCCAAAATTTTCCCTCCCACTTCTCAAGATAATCCACATCTCAATTCTCAAGGATTTCACAAGGGTTGACCAGACAAACCCTATCCTAAGCAATCAATCCAAACTAGGATTTTGCTATTCTCAAGTCAAGATGGATTTCTAATGCTTCAAGTGGTCATCATACCTCTTCATATACCTCAGAGAATCCTCATATCAAGTTTAAAGCCTTACAAGTCTAAGCTGCTCATCCAATGGCTCAGATAACTGAAAGTCAATTGTATTGGACAAAAAGTCAACTGTGGTCAACATACAATCAAACTTCATAATTTTTGGTCAACATCAATATTTTGAAGTTATATTCATCATTTTATCAAGGGTTGACCATGATTCATCAAGAAAAATCAATATTTGATCAAAAGTCAAAGTTTCTAAATTAGGGCTTTTCAGACAAAAGTCAACAGAACTTTGACCAAGCATAACTTTCACATACTTTATCAGAAATTTATCCACCAAAGCTCATTTTGCAGAGAATTCAATTCTCTACAATTTTATGTCTCATAAGCTTGGGCAGGAAATGCTTCATTTGAGAGTTATGGATCAAAACATTACAAGTCCTTCTAGAAAAGTCAACAAAAGTCATCTTTTTGCAAATAAGTGTTCATGAGCATGGAAACTTCAATGAATATGAAACCAAAAGGAATGTTTAGAAGACATCTTGAGCTTTCTAAAAAGTCCAAGAACACCCAAGAATATGGAAAATTGAGCAAGATACAAATTATACAGGTTGAGCATTTTTGAGGAGGTGCATGAAGGAAAATACCTAGCAAAAGCAAATATTTTTTTCAAATGGGCCTAAGATTTTATGATTCAAACTTGGTTATAAGATTATCCATGACTACTATGCTGCATGCCACGCCTTCCATCCTTTTATTTATTTATTTATTTATTTATTTATTTATTTTTGAATTAAATGACTTAAATTCAAATTTAATTAAATAAAATACAAAAAATAAAAGATAAGGCAAGTTGGGCTTGATATTTGCATGGCTTGGGGTCCAAGATAGCTCATTACAAGCTGTCAATTTCGTGCAAGAAGATTGAGGAAGAGATTGAGCAAATTTTGAAAGATTTCATGCAAATTTCCAATCAAATATTCTCCATTTAAAGAAAATATTTTCTCTTAAAGCCTTGACCTAATTCCACTCTCCTATATATACTTAGCACTCTTACAAGACAAGAAGACCTTTTGGACAGCCTCTCACGCAAATAGCCAGCCTCCCACAAACCCTAAAAAGCTCTCAAATTTTTCAAGAAAGTTGCAAACTTGGATTCCAATTTCCAGCCGGTTTCAAGTACTTCCAAGCACATAAGCGTGTTCCTGAGGTATTATAGGGTAGGTATATGTCCAGAACCATTGCCATAACACGTTGAATCATGCCATACATATACTTCCATTTGCATATTTTTCATGAATTTTCATTCTGCTTTTTATTGTGTTTTAATCGAAACTAACAATTCTAACGTGTTCCTGAGGTTCATTAGAGCAGGTTAGACTGATCGTAGTAAGCTTTTTATGGCTTAATCGGGAGACACCATTGTTAGGGCTCATGAACTGTGAAGTTTCGTATCCATGGTTACAGTCCGTTTCAGGGCAAGACAATGCCACCATTAGATTCGTAGCATCTTGATTAGTGGGTTTGGGTTGTTTGTTGCATTTTCATTGATTTTTCGCAGGTTGATGATTGACACGACCGGAGAAGACGACCGAAGCTTTGCTCCGACGCTTCTGATTCAGGGACCAATAACACTTACATGTTTATGAGTCCCGGAGTATGAATGGATATATCACCGCCCCAGCGGTTCACCTTGCGCGCACTATGTCACTCTCTCTATCAGGTCGTGGGTTCAAACCCCAGCTTTTGCTCTTTTATTTTCACTATTTTCTTTGCAGGTTTCTAGATCTCTAGAAGTAATGCCTCGAGCTCCGACACGGGCCTCCCAACACAGAATCCTCCGAAGCTCCGGCTGGATGGCCCAGATGAGAAGTCCCGAGCTCCGGCACGGGCGTCCCAGATCTAGAGTCTCTAGAAGCTCCGACACGGACCCTCGGCGCAGACATCCCAAAAGCTCCAACTTCTGGATCTTTCCAGCACCAAAACCCCCAGAGGCACCAGCTTCTGGGTGCCTCCAGCAACAAAACCTCCAGAAGCCATAATTTTTGGACAAGCTCAGCAGAATACACACTAGAAACTCCAGTTTCTGGATTCCCACAGCGCTCCCACTCTCAGAAGCCCAGCTTCTAGGATAGCTTCTGCCGAAGCTTGTTTTTGGTTTCTTTCATATTTTTATTTATTTTCTGTTTTTCTTTTCTTAAAAATAATTAATTAATTTAATTAGTAATTAGGTTAATTAGATAAATTCACAAATATCTTTCTTTTAATTAATTTAATTTAGGTTAGTATTCACTAATTTTTCCTAATTAATTAAAATCAACTAGAACTAGGTTGTTTTCACATAAACTCTAATTTTCAAAAAAAACACCAAAAATACTAGGACTAGTTTTCTCTTTTGCTATTTATTTTTCTTGCATTTTAAATTCTAGAAAGGATGTATAGGTTGCAAGTTTGTTTTCATGTAATAGCGTAGGATTTTATTTTCCGCATTTTACTTTCCGCGCCTCCTATTATGTATCTGTCCCAAAGCCATGTAATAGCGTAGGACCCTTTATATTTCTGCAATTTACTTTCGACACTTATTAAACTGCTAGTAACTAGGCGTGTATGGCAAGATAAAATCAACTTAGATCACTAATCACAAGATAAATATCTGAAAACAATACACTCTTTTCACACATGCACCCCCTAGGGTATTCTCTCTCGTTGCCTTATAAATGGTCAGGTCCCTCAAACGTAGGGGTATCTTAGCACAATTGCCTACTAAATATCATCATAGTCCCTTTGACTTAAAAGATCATAGTCCCTCGATGTTGCCTAACGAATACATGATCTAGTCTCTCGGTTGTTTCCTACGAAAAGAGATGATTGTCCCTACGAATATGCTAGGATGTCCTTACAAGTTGTCTTCTATGACCATCCGATGTTCCTTCGAATGTCCCTTTACATCCAACGAATAAAGTTACCTACCAACTAATGATATGGATAGCTTTATTCTAAAGGAAAGCAAAATAACACGAAAACAACCGTTCTGAGTAGGTAATAAGTCTCTTTTGCTTGCTCAAATTAAAACATTCTTTTTCACACCTCACACTTTTAAAAATCAAACACTTTGTATACATTCTAACGTGAATCATTGCAAAGTCCTTTTAAAAACAAAACATTTCCAGACACTTCGTATACATTCCAGCGTGAATCATTACGAAGTCAAAGCAAAATGCCTTTTCAAAAATCTTTTCAAACACACACATAAAAACAATTAAAGTGAGCTAAAGCAATTAAGAGCCCGTAGATAACTACGGATGGAAAGGGTGCTAACACCTTCCCTTTTCATAACCAACTCCCTTACTCAGAATCTAACGAAGGTCTTTTCCTGTTCTTTTCGCCTTCCCTTAATTGGATAAAAGAAAAGTCGGTGGCGACTCTTGCTATCCGCAACATGTGCGATCAAACGCATTAAGTTATTATAGGCGAATCTAAGAGTACTCGGGGTCATAAACTTGCAAAATAGCATCTGTAACACTCCATTTCTATCCAACATTTATAATAAAATCAGAGTGATAAAATTTCAACCAAACATGAGATATCACATTTCCAACTTGAAACCAACGGCATAAAATTCACCATTACAGATACATAACACATATAATCAGGGAGAACTCATAACAACTATTTAGTCTTTAAAATAAATCAACTTTAATAAATAACCACGCAGCGAATTCACAACTTTAAACTTCAACTTATAGAATCTTTGTCTAACTTGAAACAACTTCAATTAAAACAATTATACTTCTCAAAATAACAACTTAAAACAATAATGAGCAAAACATACTTCATTCCCCCCGAGTGGTACGTATTAGAGAAAATGACACCAACTTGAACTAACAACAGTAACAACTACTCTTCATGGTTACTTGCACGTTACCCACGTAGAGGAAACATCACATCAATAAGGGGTAAGTTATCGAATAATATAAGAGAAAATATGATAAACAATATATATAGGATCAGATAAATAATACAACTACTGTTTTACAATTCAGCAACACGAAATGACATAAAAATCAACACAAGTTATAATTAACCAGAAACATAAGGCAACACGTCTTATCAACAACAATAAATCAAAACTCCAACTGAAATGCAACTTAGAATGCAACGTGAATATGCATATGGATGTGGTACCGGTGGAGCAGAACTCCCAATATAAAAACTGTCATATTATGAGGCATTAACAATAACTTTTGTCAATCCAAGCCAACATATCAGAGCAGAACTCCAAACGTAAAAGATGCAAATGTATGTCACATGAGTATGAGCATGATAACAACAGAATAGCAACAACATCAACTTAACAATAACAACATAATAATCCAATCAATGTTGGCCTCCAGCCTGCAACTTAACTATGCCAATTTAATGAAGGCAATACAACAATTCAACACCTGCTCAACATGTCAATTCACAATAGAAGCAACGTATACAAGTACATTATATTAGCTACATGGCAACACTTCATCACCAATCCAACAATCAGAATAAAATAATTTGTTACTATTATTATTTGTTCTACTGCTACCTGATAAAACTTACTTAATCCTATTAATTAATTTGATCAATGCTTCAGTACTGCTACACTTAATTAGTAATGTATTCCAATCCTATACTTCATATTACTAAGATATTTGTTCATACTTAATTAATTAATCTACAAGTGCCTAAGTTACATAAAAGAAGGAATTAGAGTAAGAAAATACATATATCAGTAAAATGAAGCAAAACAGCAAAATGTGGCCCCCACCCCTTGTACAGGGCATCTGCCCTTTATCCTTAACACATGGGGGGAGCTCACCCCTCATGGTGCGGCCCCGCCCCCCAATTTTCTTCTTTTCTTCTTCTTTTCTGTGTTATTATACAGTTTCGGTTCTACAATTTTTCTCATAATAAATTAACCACTTCAATTCATAGTCGATTTATTTTATACAAACAACCTACATGTTCCAGTGATTTAATTCAACATCAAGCAACATATAATTTTCTCAGTTTCAGTCTAACAACAAAAACAACATCGATGAGGCATAAACAAGGAATCAAAACAAACAGAACAAAGAAAACATAAATTTTGACATAAACACAGTACGATCATATCACCCAATTCCTACATACAATCTATCATATAATCCATTATAAAATTCGAAACCCCGTCTTACCTTGCATTGAAGGTAGCTCTACGGTTAACGGTGAATTTGATGAATATACCCAGACCCTAATTCTACAACAGATAGACTAAGTAAATTTTTTGGTTTTTAATTCTATCCACCGAAATTAATTAAACACTCCTACCTGGTATATACGCGAGACTGGTTTTTCTACCCCTTCCGTTCAACTAGTAGATTTCTTGTTTCTCTCAAGTAGCAGGAAAATTGTTTTTCCAACTTCTAACCCTAGTCACTTAGTAAGGATACTTTATATATACTACTTGTTTTAAATTAATTGTCGTGCAATTTCTTAATGGGCCAACAATACCCCCTATCCCACTTATACTACCAATTAATCAACCTAACACATAATACTAATTATTTTAATGATAATAATAATATATTTTACGAAACTTAATAATTCGACTTAACTATCGATTTAGCAACACAAAAATCAACAATTATCGACATTCAACTCATAGACTGAAAACAATAATTTAATTAAATAATTAATTAAATCTACGGGCATTATAACTCTCTCCCACTTAGAATATTTTCATCCTCGAACATCTAATCGACACATCCACTATCAATGCCAATTCCACATCTAACTCCTTGATCCTTAAGTCTCGCTTGGCAACACTTAGACTACTAATTTCTCGATATAACCACAATTTACTATAATTAAAATCCAATGCACACGTGCAATTCTCTTCAACTCACTCAACAACAATAATAGTAATTAATGAGGTCCTATCAATGAAACATGTACCTCTAGTAAGTCTTTCCTCATTGCCTGTTGGAGTTCCAACCAACGTGAAAACTTTTCCACTGGCCTGCACCTTCTTTGACTTTTGACACTGACTACTGATATGTCCCTCTTCACCATAGTTAAAATAGATCATCTCTTTATGCTGACATTCAGATATAGCATGTCCATTCTTACCACAACGGAAACACCGTTTCACCTCAGCAGTACACATATTACCCTTATGTCCAAGTTTTCCACATTTGAAGCAAACAATATTATTAGAAGCATCTCCCCCACTTGTTCTCTGAACCTCAACAACTTCCCGTTTTCCCCTACCAGTTGGAGCATCATACGGCTTACCATGATTCTGATGTTTCTTGCTTCTCTTCTCACTGATAATCTTGTAGTGAGCATTGTTATCCTCCTCATAAATCCTGCATCTATCTACCAAATCAGAGAAAATATGAATCTTCTGATATCCAATTGCCTTCTTGATCTCTAAGCGCGACCCGTTCTCAAACTTGACGCACTTCAAAAATTTAGCAATTGCCTCGCTATAGTGTGGATATAACTTAGCCAACTCCACAAACTTTGCAGCATACTCAGTAACCGACATGTTCCCCTGATTCATCTCAAGGAACTCAATCTTCTTCTTACCCTGAACATCTTCATGATAATACTTCCTTAGAAATTCTCTACGGAGCACAACCCAAGTGATCTATTCACCTGCAACTCCCAACCTCTGACGAGTCTCTAGCCACCAGTCATCAACTTCGACTTCCAGCATATGAGTACCATATTGAACCTTCAGCGCTTGAGTGAAGTCCATCACACGGAAGATTCTCTCAATCTCCTTCAACCAAGTCAGCGCTCCATCAGGATCATACTTGCCCTTAAAGGTAGGCTGATTCTCCCTATAGAAAGTCACCAAACTACGAGATCCATCATTCTCATCAGCATTCAGCTGATTCTGCATAGCATGAGCCATCACTTCCAAAGCAGCAACAATCACAATATCATTCCTTCCAGCCATCTTAACTTATTACTACAACATAAACAATGTTTAGAAATAATTAACAATAATCAATTGTTAAATGACTCGACAACTTGGCCGGACGGACCGACCTGCTCTGATACCACTAATGTAACACCCCATTTCTACCCGACATTTATAATAAAATCAAAGTGATAAAATGTCAACCAAACATGGGATATCACATTTCCTACTTGAAACCAACAACATGAAATTCACCATAACAGATACATAACACATATAACAGGGAGAACTCATAACAACTATTTAGTCTTCAAAATAAATCAACTTTAATAAATAATCACGCAGCGGATTCACAACTTTAAACTTCAACTTATAGCATCTTTGTCTAACTTGAAACAACTTCAATTAAAACAATTATACTTCTCAAAATAACAACTTAAAATTCAACTTAAAACAATAATGAGAAAAACATGCGCTCATTCCCCCCGAGTGCTACGTATCATAGCAAATGACACCAACTTGAACTAACAATGATAACAACTACTCTTCATGGTTACCTGCACGTTACCCACATAGAGGCAACATCACAACAATAAGGGGTGAGTTACCGAACAATATAAGAGAAAATATGATAACCAATATATATATATATATATATATATATATATATATATATATAAATATAGGATTAGATAAATACAACAACTACTGTTTTACAATTCATCAACACCAAACGACATAAAAATCAACACAAGTTATAATTAACTGGCAACATAAAGCAACACGTCTTAACAACAACAATCAATCAAAACTCCAACTGAAATGCAACTTAGAATGCAAAGTGAATATGCATATGCATGTAGTACCAGTGGAGCAGAACTCCCAATGTAAAAACTGCCATATTATGAGGCATCAACAACAACTTTTGCCAATCTAGGCCAACATATCGGAGCATAACTCCCAACGTAAAAGGTGCAAATGCATGTCACATGAGTATGAACATGATAATAACAGAATAGCAACAACATCAACTTAACAACAACATAATAATAATCCAAATAACGTTGGGCACCAGCCTGCAACTTATCTATGCTAATTTAATGAAGGCAATACAACAATTCAACACCTGCTTAACATGTCAATTCACAACAGAAGCAACGTATACATGTACATTATATTAGCTACATGGAAACACTGCATCACCAATCCAACAATCAGAATAAAACAACTTGTTACCTCAGAGTCAAGACAGACTCTGTGTGAATGTTCCATAAGATGTTAAAAATCAATGTCATTGAGAATCTGAAGTAAATTTAAAGATTTTTGATGAGTTCAAATTCTTTTTCATGGCCACCCAAAAAGAAGTTATGACACTGAATGGTCAAAAGTGAAGAGTGCCTCACAGTAGAGAATCCATTGTTCTGAAAAAGTGAAGTAAGTGGACAATGTCTGACTGAATGTTAGGGCATTATTCAGAACATGTTTTTGCGTGGACAAGTTAAATGATGTTAATTATGCAAGAAACAATCAAGGGCTATTAAAGGCATTCAAAAATAGTTTGGACGGTGGTCAGCTAGTCATGTAACAGTTTTAGGCCTAAATAATCGCACCATTGACTGGAATTTAATTTTCCGTTAATTCCTAAGGAACTACTGGCCTATTTAAAGGATTTATCATCCATCCTCAAACAACAAGTGAGATTTCATCTTGTCTTAACCATGCATTTTATCAAAGCTTGGGCAAATTGTGCCTAGATCTGGTTTGTTAAGAGGTCAAATTGTCAAATTTTATCTAAAAAGGGGGAGAGAAATAATATCTCACAAAAAGAGCAACATAAGAATATGATACAAGAGAGATCAAAACAATGTCTGAGTCACAAGCTATGTCACACAGCAATGAACAACAAATTAGTTGTGACTTGTGATCTGAGTTTTGAACACAATTGTGACTTGTGTTCTGAGTTACCTGAGAAAATAATACGATATCACTCAAGATATAGTTTATTTCTCATGGTCCTCTTTTTCCACCTTTTGTGACAAGATCTGTCACTTTCCCTAAGGGGGATGAGAGTTATATTCTTCCTCATGTACAAATTGGACCTTCCTTCCCTTTAACCTATTGGTTAAATAAAGAAAATCAAAAACGCGAGAAGACGTCGAACTGGATGTTGAGACATTGTCTCCAACTGACAGACCAGCAATGTTTGCTCCCCTGCTCTCAAGACATGAAGACAACTGAAGATTGCTGAAGAATCTTATAATTGTTAATTTTCAATGGTAAATTGTTGCTGCTACTTTAAACTGCTTATGATTGTACTTATTTGTTTTAGCTAAAATTTGCCAAAGGGGGAGATTGTAAGTTCCTGATCTGTATGGATTGGCTTAATTTTAATAAAATAGATAAATAACAACAACAGTGTTTTGTACAGTAGGATTCTCAACTTATAATCCTATCTAGAATGTCTTAACATGCTGTGTTGAAAAGTTTCAACATCTGGAACATCATGTCATATGAGATGTCGAGATATCAGACATCAGGACATCACGCTACAAAATTTGTTAAGTTTGCTAAAGTTTTGTTATAATTAGAGCATAATATTCTGAGAATATTATGCGTCTTATGTGGCGTGATTTTAAAGGCTATGTGGAGGTCCAAGAACTGAGGAGAAAGATTAACAAGGACCTTGATTGTAGTAGAAGTTATCTGTGTTTTTGTTTCTGCAAAAGTTTGTTTATGCAGAAGTTTGTTACAACTTATGCTGTTATTTTGAAGGCCCGAATCCAGTTGGGTAATAGGTCATAAATAAGCAGTTGTAACCTAATTTTAGTAAGCTAGCCGGTTTTAGAAAGATGTAATATTTAGGGTTAGCCATGTAAGTGAACCACCTGGATTGTGGGATGGTCACTGATTTGTACCTTGAAGTCTGTAGGCAAGAGGATTGTTTTACTCACTCAGAAGTTGTGAAGCAATAAGTGTGGTTGTGTCCTTGGAAGAAGTTGTGAAGCAATTCTAAGTTTTGTTTGTGTCACTTGAGTGACTAGTTTAAATTGTGTTTGAAGTGTGGTATCCTCAAACTGTTTTAGTTGTGTTTGGAGTGAGGTATCTCCAAGATGATTGTGTTAGGATCCAAGAAGTTGATGCAGTTGTTGGTGTGATAGTAGTTGATAGACATCACTGAGGTGATTGGAAGTGAGCGGAGGTTCTCATATCTAAGTGTGGTATCTTAGGTAGAAGGGTCATTGGGTAGTCTGATTAAGTGAGGAGTGTAAATAGGGTGGTTTCCCTCCGAATTAATACTGTTGATAGTGAACTTTATTCCTAGCTTGGTATGCCCCCAGATGTAGGTTGGTTAGAACCGAACTGGGTTAACAATTCCTTGCGTTCTTTTGTTTCCGACATTTTAATTGTAACTCTACCTTGTCTGTTTTGTAATGTCGGATCAGATGTCACGACATCCTGAGTCTGCCTAACCATAATTTCACATACCCCTCTCGAGGTTTACCGTCCTTATCATTCACCGACATGCCATACTTACAGAGGGGAAACCTATGACGTACACGCTTTGACTTTAGAGAAAAATAATAACATGTTATCTGTCTACATCTTCAATAGTAGGATCCCAATGTATTTGGAAAAGCCTCCAAAATTGCAAAGTTAATATAGTACTGGAGATCCAGACAAGCATGTGGAGCATTATAGTGCTCTAATTCTATTCTGGTAACTTAAATCTATTTTGTTTTAATTTTCTATCATTTGATTAGTCTTAAAAATACAAAAAAAAAAGTATTTCATTTATCATCACATGTCATCGTGAAAATCTTTAAAAAACTCAATTTGAATTTCGAATGTTATAGGAAAAATGACAAAATTTGTTTTACCATGGTCAAAGATAAATTAAGGATTTATAAAGGTTAAATTTCATCATTAACCAAGAAATCTTCCTCTTTTGTGCTAAGCTTTTTTCACTTTCCCATTTACCTTTTTATACCTTGTCATTTTGATGTTTGTTTATTGTTTTGCATTATGCATGTTAAGATGACTTGAGGACCAAGTTTGACAACAACTTTTCCTCTCCAAGGTCATTGCTTTTTCATCATATGTCACTATCGCAAGCCCTAACGATATTTTTCTTCTTCCTCATCCAAACCCTAGCATTCCCCTATAAATAGAGGTTATTTTGTAAGAAAAAAGAAATAGTTTATAAAGAGTAAGGAATTTCTAGAAATTTTGAGAGAGAAGAAGAGTTTCTTTTATAGTGAGAGTTGGATGAAGAAGACATGTATTGGTATTACAAATAACACAAAGATCTCCCATCTCCAAAGGCTTCATTGTTGAGGCATGCACTTATTTAAGGTTTTCTTTGTTAATCCAATTTATATGAAATGTGTGGCGAACAATTTTAAGAGCAACAACCTATATGGTAGTACTTACAACCCAATATGGAGAAATCTCCCAATTCTTTTGTATCTAAACACACAAAATCAATTCAAGTCCCTAAGTACCTCAAGAATCACTTGGTTTCTATGCACCTAATAAGAACATTAAAAATAATGGGAGCAAACGATTGGAATCTATATTGAAAACATTCATGCAAGAAATAAAGGCCTTTAGTACTAAGGAAATAAACAATATAATGATCAATGGGAGAGTAAAAATAGCTTAGAGACTCAAATGAGATCAATTTCCATTGCACTTAACTCAAGACTCAATGGTGCTCTCATAGCACCATTGAAACTTTGATCTACTTAAGGTACTTAAAATAAGAAAATCTACAATGTAATTTCTTTGAGAAATGGAAAGGAGTACGAAGGGCCAAGTATAAAAAATGTTGGATAAATTGGTGCTTGAAATATAGTTAGAGGAAGTCATTCATGAAGAAGAGTCGTAACCCCGTAATATTGTCATAGATAATTTAGAATTACAAAGTTAATAATATCAAAAAGAGAAGTCACATGTCCCATAACCTATAACTTCAAAAGTTTCATTTGAGGCCTCTTTAGATACGAATAATTTAAGAAGTTTGTTTAATTGATACCAATTCATTCATTTCCTCAAAGAATTATAAATGTTAAGAAAGACCAATAATTCAGAAAATTCATGGAGGATATGAGGTTGTTGCACATCAACATAACCTTGATTGATTCCATACAACAAATTCCAAATTACTCCAAATCTATGAATTGTCTTAACAAAAAGAAAGATGAGTGGAAAATTTAAGATTATTGCATTGTCACAACTATGTAGTTAAATGGTGCAAGGAAGGCTTTCCACAAAACTAAAGGATTTGGGGTATTTATTACCCTTGTGAAACACATATTATAAAAGATACTTATGTGACTTAGGTGTAAATACCAACCTAATAATCTTTTCTACATTCAGTTAGTTGGGCATTGGAGTTACAAGACCCACCCCCATCACTTTACAACTAGATTACTAAAACATTTGGTTTACTCAATGTATGACTGAGGACACACTAGTAAGAGTTGAAATTTTATATTATCTATTTATTTCATAATAATGAGATTCATGGAGGTAGAAGAGACACTCATTTTACTAGAAATACCCTTATTCACAACTGGTATAACTCTCATTTATGTTGAAAAAGAAGAGTTTGTAATGATAGTTAATAGTAAACAAGTAATGTTTAAAGTGCTTAATGGGATAAAGTATTCTGAAGAAGATGTTGATGACTTTTCATTAATTGGAAGTTGGAATTTTTTAGCTCAAAAGAAATTTATTCAAGATAATGATAAGTTGAATAAAGAACTAAGACTTTTAGAATATGAGGAACTGTATAAATAAGGAATCATAAGTAGACACCACCAAATATACCTAATGCAAGTTGGTTGAACAAGTTTGAAATATTGGAGATAATTATTAACATGATAAGAGATAATATGCCATATGTGGTAAAACATCTAGCTTTAGAGTTAAATAAATTACCTTTCCATTTGCAATATATGTATCTAAAGGCAACACATAAGTTATCTATTATCATTGTACATGGCATGATATCAACACATGAGAGGCTTATCCTATCACTTTTGAAAAGGTACAAAGTCCATAGCTTAGAAAATGAGTGAAATAAAAGGAAGCATCCCCGTTGTATGTATGCATCGTATTTTGCTGGAAGACAATATTAAAAATAAAATAGAAATCCAAAAGAGGTTGAATCCTATTATGAAAGAAATGATGAAGAAGGAAATCATAAAATAGTTGGATGTTTGGATCATATACCCCATATTTGACAATGCTTAGGATAGTTTTATGTGGCATGTTATGAAGAAGGGTGATATAATAGTGCCAATGAGAACATGAGTTTATTCCCTCTAGAGTTATGAAAAAGTGGAGGATATGTAAGGATTGTATAAAATTGAACCGAACCACAAGGAATAATAATTTCCTCTTCCAGTTATTGATCAAATTCTATATATAATGGTTTGGTAGGAGTATTATCATTTTATTGATGGATATTCTAGATACAAACAAATGTATATTACACCCGATAATCAAGAGAGGGCTACATCTACCTGCCCTAATGGCACATCTTCATTCAAAAGGGTGTTATTTGGACTATGAAATATACTTGTAACTTTTCAAAGATACATGATGACATTATTTTTAGATCTTATAAGATCATAAATGGAAGTCTTCATGAATGACTTCTCAATATTTAGGGCATTTAAAAAATGCTTTGATAACCTGGAATTAGCACTGATAAGGTGTGTGAAGATAAATTTGATTTTGAATCAGGAAAAGTATCATGTCAAGATAAAAGAATAAACTGTAGTAGGTAATCATAATTCAAATAACGGGTTGGAATTATATCAATTTAAAATGGAAGTAATTAGGAAGAGACTACCCTCAATAAATGTCAAGGGTGTCATAAGTTGTTTTTGGTCATGTTGTATTCTATAGGAGGTTCATAATATTATTTTTTTAAATTTCCTAAACCTTTAAGTCCATTGCTGTATAATGACAAGATATATCACTTTAGTGAAGAATGTCTAACAGTGTTTCAAACTCTTAAGAGGACTTTAATTTCAGCTTATAGCACAAGTGCACCTGATTGGTCCAAACCTTTTGAATTGATATATAATTCAAGTTACTTTGAAATGAGGGTTGTGTTGAGTCAAACACATAACAAAGTGTTCCACTCCATTTTCTATGCGATCAAGACTTTGATTAAGGCATAAGTAAATTATAACACTAGTGAAAAGGAACTATTAGTTGTGGTTTTTGTATTTGATAAATTCATGTCCTATAAGACTTTAAAGGCTTTTCTTGACATAAACTATATTAGTGTAACTCTTTATTAAGATTATGATTATAGAGACTAAAGTTGGAATCTAAAAAACACGTTCTCCAACTTTTCATCTTCTTTCATTTTGAGCATATGCTTTATCATATTGAACATATGTTTAAGACTAAAGTTGGAATCTAAAAAACACGTTCTCCAACTTTTCATCTGCTTTATCAAATAATTTCCTCTAAAAATTTTCACTTGGTTGTTTCCATCATAACTAAGACACAAAGAATCAAATATAGACTTTGCTAATATAATGTGAATGATCTTGTCATAATACGTGAATGGATTAAAATACCATTTATATGAAAGCTTATGGATTTATGATGAAGTTTGTAAGCCTTTTTTTTCAAGCACCCATAGAAAATGGATCAAGATAATTGCCATATGCATCTTTAATATATGGCAATTTATATAAGTTTTATGAGATAAATAAACTGAAAATTTTATCTTTTCAATAGTCAAATGTCTCTCCAACATTAGCATTTAAAGGTTATGTCATATTTCTTTAATACTTTTACTCTTTAAGTGTAAGTGTATAAATAAGAGATTCGACAAGTTATGGTGCCAACTAAGGACAACACAAGAAATGAAAGTTTGAATAATATTGTCGTTTTAAAAAATTTCATGTTCAAATGAAATTTTAAGTCAAATACTAATATTAAATGTTAAAATAGATAAGAGATGGAATATTTGTTACAAGGAATTTATCCCGATTCTCCCGCTAACTATGAGCTACGTCAAATCCTCTAATACATAAAAAGTTTTCACCCTAACCCATCAGATTATATTATTAAGAAGATATCTTCTAGTTCAACTGACATATATTTTATATTTCTCAGATACATAACTTTTTTCAATTGGATCTTTTTGTCATCTCAAAAAATTTGGCTAATAGTTAACATTTTGAGGAAACCAAATAAATAGCTACTTGATATGGTATTTACAAATGTCAGTACTCAACAAAGATGTAAGCAAATCTAAGCACAAATGCACTTATTTTAATATTTCAACATAAAATATACAATAAAGTCACTTGCATGTATCTTATCTCTTCTAGTATAGCTTTTTTCTAGACGTTCTTTCTTTGAAATTTCTTTTCTTTTCATTAGTTCATTCTCAATTGTTTATTCAAATATTCAAAGTATTGTTCACAATGGTGAATTTAAATGTGAAAAGTGGAGCATAGGTTCCTTTTTTATGATAATTGATGGATCATGATCTTTTACGAAGAAGTCATTGTATACTTTGTACTATTTGCAATATGTTATTCAACGTCTTTTGAACTCATAAAAGGTATTCTCACACACAAAGTTATGTCGTTTGTCACTTTAATTTTGTACTATTATACCTTGTGTGCTATTGTTTAGTTGTCTCTCGGATTTGAATTAATAACGTTTAGAGAGAACGAAAAATAAGTTATTCTTCCAGAAAATAAACTTTATTAATTGTCACTAGAAGAGGAAGTTACATAAAGATAGTAATTTGATTTTCTAACAGAGGACTGAATAGTTGAATTTAAGTTTTAAATTTATTAGATGAAGTTGATGATTGCTTGAGTACTCATGACCAAATGACACCGTTGATAACATGTAACAACAAGTACCAAAACAAAATCTTCATGAAGTGCGTTCTGAGGATGCTTCAACAAATGAAATAGCAAGAAGTTTAATGATCTATGTGACAAATGACATCTCTCTCGCATTCATCATAACTCCGAAAGATATTTTGTAGAACTTTCTTAATCTTTTCAAAAGATAAATTTACCTTACATCTATTTAAAAAACTTTCTACACACATGACCAATGTCATACAATAAAATTATTCTCTACCATTGTGTTATAACCAAAAACAAATAAAAGAACATTGTTCTTCAAACCATTTTAATTAGTTCAACAATTCTAACATCGTCAAAGACCGTTATCCATATTCTTCATATATCTGCATTATTAACAACACTTGTAGAGAAAGATCCTATTTGACAATTTTTCTCTTATGAAACACTCATAACTAAGCATCTTTATGAATCACATTTACATAGTATGTTGAGTTTATCATTTTTATTCCAAACTAATAAAACTAAGAAATTACCCCTGCGATGCACGAGTTTATTATTGAGATCATTATTAAGTTAATAAAATCATATTTAGTAAAAAAAAAGTGATGGATAAAAATTAAACTGAGTCTAAACTTATAGTAATAGCTTATAAGTTGATGATTGATAATGAACAAATAAATAACTTATAAGTTGATGATTGATAATGAACAAATAAATTAATTGAATTTGTAGTATTTAGTAAAATTGGAGATTGAACTTACTTAAGTGACTTATTTCTAGAGAAATAATTTGAATAAAATTCAAATGTGAAAAGTTATAGCCAATGTAATATAATTGTTCTGATTTTCATTTCAAAGATATTTTAAAAAAACATTAGTTTAACTAATTTTGCATGCTTATACATTGATTTCCTACATAATTTTATAGTAAATTCAAATTAGCATATTGAAATTATTTTTATTTTTACTTGAAATTTATTAAAACATTAAATTTATCCAGTGTATGAATTGTATCTCTATAATTTTTATAATGATTTTTAAAAAAATAATGTTAAAAAATTGAAGTGTAAAAAAATAATTTAAGAATGTAATTTTTTTAAAATAAATTTAGGTAATACTGGTGATCATTTTACAATTGTTGGAAATAAATATGTTGAAGTTTTATAATGTTACGTTATTAAAAAAATATTATAGTTCACATATTCTAATTATTTTCTTTTTTACATTAACAATATTAAAAAATAAATACTAATTTTAGTTGATTATTTATGACATATATTTTTCTCATTTTTTTATATAATACATTCAAATTAATAAATTATAATTGTTCTTATTTTTATTTAAAAATATTAAAGTAATAATAAAATGATTATTTACAAAAAAATATGTATCAACATTAAAAAATTTCTCGTAACAACGACCTTTTTATTAATCTTTTCTAAAAATAAATCTTAAAAGATTTATTTGTAAGAAAATTATAGTTAATGTACTATAGTTGCTCTTATTTTTATATCAAAGTTAATAAAATAATATTAATTTTACTAAATTTATAATTGTAGCACAAAGATATTAACTTTTTGTATACACATTATTGATATTATTAAATTAATTTATTATCATAATAATTGTTATATTATTAAGTAAATTTAATGTGTTAAAAATTCAAACAAAACTTTAAAAAAATGCGTCTTAATATTACAATAAAAAAATAAAAAATTATTGCAATTGATTTTTCAAAGTTTATTTAAGATTGATATCTAGTAAGATAAAATCATTTTTTATAATATAAAAAAATGAAAAAATTTGAAGTGTTCCAAAACAATGAATACATTTTCTAATAAAGGCGTGATGTGTCAAGATTAAAATATGATAAAAGGATTCAAATGTAATTTTAAATTGCCCTTTTAAGTTTTTGTCAGAGACGGTGATTTTTTTATAAATTAAAATGATATTAATGACTATTTTAAAGTAATATATTAGAAATATTTTATTTAGTGTATTGTTTTTATAATAATTAAACTAATATATTAGAAATATTTTATTTTATTTTGTTTAAATTAAATTAAAAATAATTTTGACTAATTAATTAAAGAGAAACAGATATTTTTATTTATTTAAAAAATATAAGAAATTAAAATGTAAAATTTTAAAATATCGTTAGCGTGATTTAAAAAAAATAAATTAAGAGACACAAGCAACTATTTTAAAGTAGTAGATAATGAAATTTGATCTTGCTACTTCAGGTTATAATATTGTATAAAACAATTATAGTTAAAATATTATATATGTAATTATATTAATTATAAATGGTAATTGCTAGTTAAGTTAAGGGGGTGTATGTTGTTGGTTCAGGGGTTCAACTCGTCATAGAAATATTTATTTGTATTTTTTTAAATGTAAATAGGAATTTTTTAAAAATATATTAATTAATTTTAATATTGTATAAATTTCAAAAAAATGGTTAAAATATTATATATTATATATTATATTAATTACAGTTGGAAATTGCTGGCTGGTTTAAGGGTATATGTTATTGGTTCAGGGTTCAACTCTTGACAATAATATTTATTTATATTTTTTTTCAAAATATAAATATGAATTTTTTAAAAAAATTAATTAGTTTTAATATTGTATAACTTTTGAAAAAATTCTAATTAAAATATTATATATGATGTTATTTTAACTACAACTGACAATTGTTAATTGACTTACGGGATACATGTTGTTGGTTCAAGATTCAACTCCTATATTTATTTATATTTTCTTTTAAAATGTTATAAGAATTTGCTTTTACATATTAATTAATTCTGCTGTTACGTATATTTTGTCCGTAAGTTATTGATAATAAATTTCAATTGATAAATTATTTTATTTCATTTTTATTTAAAAAATTGAAAAAACTAATTGTAGTGTATCAAATCTTTGTGTTTGTGTGTATAAATCAACATTAGCACCACCAACTTCTTTAGAAGTCAATTTAAAAAGCATACATTTTAAAATATTTAAGTGTATAAGTCATTATTATTGATCACAGTTCGATCTCTCGTAACTGCAATTAGGAGGAGGTTAAACTATTTGATGTCAGAACCGATCTCTGAATTAAATTAGGCGGTCCAATGGACCAAAGACTACGTTTAAAATAGAATAATACATATCATAAATAAATTAAATATTTTGTATGTATGATATTCATAATAAATTCAAATTGATAAATTATATTTATTGTTATTTTTATTTAAATTTTTTTTAAAAAATCAATTATAGTGTAGTGTATCAAATCTTTGTCTGTGTATAAATAAGCATTAGCACCACTGATTTCTTAAGAAATTAATTTAAAAAAACATACATTTTAAAATATTGAAGTGTATAAATCAATATTATAGACTACTGTCGATCTCTTACAACTATAATTAAGAGGATGTTAAAACTATTTGACGTCATAATTGATTTCCAAATTAGATTAGACGGTTTAGTGGACCGGATATTATTAGTGTTTAAAATAAAAAAATAAAAAAAATAAAAAAATATTTTTATTTTATTTTATTTGAAAGTTAAAATATTTAACTTTAAATAATTTTTATCTATATATTCTATTGTGTAAAGGACTTATAGTATATATAATCTTTATTTTGAACGTAGTTTATTTATAATATTATAAAATTAAGTTTGTATAATAAAACATGTTTTATTATTAAATTAATTGAATTTAATAATAGGACAATTTTAAACTAATCCTATAAATAATACGTGTCATGTTAAGTGAAAAAAGGAAAAATGATGCAATTGTAATTTTTATAGGAATTGATTATCTCAAGTCTATAAGGGATTTCTTGAGACTTTTTAAGATTACAAGCACAACTTATATTGCAACATTGCCATCAAATTTGTTTAGAGATATTAAGTGAGTATTTTGTGTAAAAGCCTACATTAAAAGCTCGAATAGTACGTAAATCTATTGAGACTAATATAATACATAGTGTATAGATAGAGTGGTGATCTATAACAAGTGCAACGGATGTTCTCATTTCAATACAACAGTGAAAAATTCTACCTAGTGTGGGGATTAGATGTAGCCTAATATTTAGGGTGAAGCACAATAAATTTTGTGTGATTTCTCACCTTAAGACATTACTTTTAATTTTGCACTGATATAAAAAAATTGGAATAAAAAATAAACACAAATAGTATAATTAAGTCTCATATATTTAATGCAATAGCTATTTATTACGTATATGGACCACTTTACCCCTATAATAAGAAACAGTTTTCTGTAATTTGGTCCCAAAAAAATTGACAAATTAAGTGAAGTTTGGCAAGTTGAGCTTGTTTGAGACTTGGTGGCCAAAACAACTGGTCACAACACAATGGGAAATTGAAAAGAAAGGGTACACTAGAGACAGAAAGACACATGGTAAAACCTAAAAAGGTTAACGTTGCTTTCTTCTCTGCTTTGGTCTGCTCAATTTCAGTCTGCTCACAAAAATAATTGATATTTCATTAGACAACTAGTGGGAGACCCGTGCTCCCGCATGAGTGAATTTATTTTAATATTGATGAAATAATTTTTTGATATACATATAAAAAATTTATATTTATTAGAAAAGTACAATGAAAAATTATGAAATCAAAATATTACAATAAATAATATAATTATACAAAATATAATGGTAAATTTGACAAATGATGTATTTAGATACACATGTGAATTTAAATTGAATTACGTAATGTTAAAATAAATTTAATGTATTAAGTAATTTTAAAAAAACTGATGACATGGAGAAAGAAAAAAATTAACATTTGAAAATAATGGTAAAATAATAACCCGTAAGATAAAAAATTAGTTGTATGAATGAGATGTAGTATTATTCAATTTCATAAAATATATTTTTAATTTTATTAAATTTAAATAATAGATTAATTAGTATTTAATGAGAAATTAAAATAAAAAATTCTGAAATAAAAATATTACAACAAATAATATGATTATACAAAATATAATGGTAAACTTGAAAATTTAGATACACATGTGAATTTAAACTGAATTATGTAATGTTAAATTAAACTGAATGTATTAAGTAATTTTTTTAAAAAAAACTTGTGACTTGGAGAAAGAAAAAAATTAACATTTAAAAATAATGGTAATAATTTGATAGTGACCCGTAAGATAAAAATTAGTTGTATGAATAATATGTAGTATTATTCAATTTTATAAAATATATTTTTAAATTTATTAAAGTTAAATAATAGATTAATTAGTATTTAATGGGAAACTACAATTAAAAATTATGAAATCAAAATATTACAACAGATAATATGATTATACAAAATATAATGGTAAGCTTGATAAATGATATATTTAGATACATATGTGAATTTAAATTGAATTACGTAATGTTAAAATAAACTGAATGTATTAGGTATTTTAAAAAAAAAACTTGTGACATGGTGAAAATAAAAAGAATTTACATTTGAAAATAATTGTAATAATTTGATAATGGTAATAATAGTAATAATTGAATTACGAAGGATAAAAAGTTAGTTGTGTGAATGATATATAATATTATTCAATTTCATAAAATATATTTTAAATTTTATTAAAGTTAAATAATATATTAATTAGTAATTTCAGTGATAATAAACAAATAGAAAAGAAAAAATATATCGTAAAATGTAAGTTTAAAATGAGATATTTAATTGTAAAAGAATAATTATATTAAAATTTAAATGTATTAAATAATCATATAAAATGAAAAGAGAGAGAAAAAAGAAAGTAGTATAAGATGAGAAAAATAGTTTTTTAATTTAGACCAATAAGAAGTTGACAATTGGTACATGAAATGAGAAAAGTTAAAAAAATTAAGAGTTATTTTGTTAGTTACTAAAATATTCAAAGTGTAGTGCAATTGGTTTAGTATATATTAGATAATAGAAGCCAACTTTCACTTTCACCATACGTATTAATTCACTTTTTTTTCAAATTACATTTCATATTTAAAAGACGTACAAAGATTACTGATTTATTGCTATTTGCGATATTTATTGGTTCAGATAAATTCATACTAAATCAGAATCCAAATTATACTGAAGTGATTTTGTCGGATATTTTTTTTTAATTTTGACAAAAATCAAATTAAATTGATGATAATTGATTCGGGTTGTGGATTTTAAATTTTTTTTCCCCGCAAACTCATTTATTCGAATGAACCACATATTATTTTATATAATTTATATAATTATTATAGAATGTAGTATAATATATTCAACTTAAAGAAATAAAATGTCATTTGTAACATTCACATTTTATATGGAGATACAAAACATTAAAAAATTATATTATTATGAAATAAGTAATATAAATTATATATTTTTATAAAATATTTGTGCATATTTTTTTTCTTCTAATATATTCAATCAATCCAACTCAAACTAACTAATTATTTTTTAGTTTGGTTCAATTTGAATTTTATGAAAACAAAAATAAAAATTCAATCCAAACTACTCTATATATGTATTGATTTGTTTGAATATCAAATTCTTTCAAAATCGAATCAAATTGGTCCGCAAATATTTCTATTCATTGCTTTGCTATATTTTTGTAAAAAAGATTAAAATTAATTATTATAAATAAAAATGTTACCTCAACATTTAAAAGGACACAATTTTAGGTGTACAACAATTTATTTCTATTTTATTTGTATAAGTTGTTATTTTTATTTTTTCACTATCTTCTTCTGATATTAATATGTTTATGATATTAATATGTTTCTTTAGTTGTGAATACTCTTTATATGGATGGACATTTTTATTTTATTTTATAAAAGAGACCCCTTATTGATTTTTAAAAGTTACTTAAGACTTTTTATAACAAAAAATATTATGTGATAATTTCAAAATACCAAATTTGAGAATTATTGAAGCAAAAAATGAAATTGAAACTTAATAGAGTAGTGAAAAGGAAAAATATACCTATTGAAAAGCTAGCGAGAATGTTGTTCAATGAGACTAACATTCATAAGAATTTTTGGGTTGATGCAGTAAACATTACTAGTTATGTAATAAATTGTGTCTTGATAAGACTAATTTTAAAACAGGGGTCCTATGAGTTATACAAAGCAAGAAAGCCAAATATTTCTCACATCTATGTGTTTAGATGCAAATGCTTTATTCTTAATAACAAGAAGGATAATATTATAAAATTTGACGCAAAAGATGACAAAGGTCTATTCTTATTCTTAGAATACTCCATTTTTAATAATTTTTTTAAAATAATTAATAAAAGAACCTTATTTATAGAATAATTAGTTCATATTGCCTTTGATCAAACTAATCCTAAGTTAATAGAGATAGAATTGTCTGATTGTCATACATTTTGAAGAGCATTATCCTAAAATATCAGGTTAAATATAAAGATCAAGATCAATTTAAAGGCCAAGATCAAAGTGAAAATAAAGAACAAGATAAAAAAGATCAAAGTGAATCTAAAACTGGTCAAAACGAAGAACACAAGCAATGATCACCAAGATCTTTCTATGAAACGGTGGATCATAAAAGATATCAATCCAAAGCGTCATTGAGTGTATTTCTAATGGGCCACAACTCGACACTCCCTTAATCATATATGCAACTTTATGGCGTTTGCTTACCAAATTGAACGAACATCAATGGAGTTCTCATTGACGAACATTGGTTGCTTGTTCTGTAAGATGAGTTAAATCAATTTGAGAAAAAAAATAATATTTGATAACTTATTCCCAAACCTTCATCTAACATATTATTTAGAACCAAATAGATATTTCACAACAAGTTTGACAAAAATGGAAATATCTTAAGAAATAAAGTAAGATTTATTGTAAAAGGGTACGCTCAATAGGAATGTGTTGATTTCGACGAGACATGTGCCCATGTATCTAGATTAGAGGTCATAAGGGTGCTCTTAAGTTTATCATGCATTTTGAATTTAAACTCTACTAAAGGGATGTAAAGGGAGTGTTCTTGAATGATTACATCTAAGAAGAATTGTATGTTGATCAACCTCCCGATATTTCAAACTTTTGTTTTTATGATCATGTCTTCAAGTTGCAAAAGACTTTTTACGGTTTGAAACAAGTCCTTAGAGTTTGGTATGAATGAATGATACAACTTTTTTTATTAAGAAAATCGAACATGACATTTTACTGGTGCAAATTTACGTCAATAATATTATATTTGGTGCTACTAATGAGTCCTTATGCAAAAAAGAAAAGAAATAGAATGAATTTGAAATATCTATGATGTGGGAGCTTCAATAAGTTTTTGGATTACAAATTCATCAATCAAAAGAGTGAACCTTCATCAATCAATATTAAATTGAAAAGATCTATTGAATATATTCGACATGGATAAACTAAATCCAACCTCAACTAATGAGTAATTCGTATAGTCTAGATAAGGACGAAGAAGGAAAATCAATTAAAGAGAGCGGACATTAAAGTATGATAGATTTATTCCTTTAACTTATTGCATCTTGTTAAGTTTTCTTTTAAGAACTGAATTTTTATGAGATGTTTAAAGTAAGAAGTGTGATGCCTAAGTTGTTAAAGAACACATGACAATTAAATTATTCCTCATTATAATTTCTTATTTATTTTGACAATGACATTGCGTTGAGTTTTAATGAGATAAAAAATGCGTAAGAGTTCCTTATATATAGATATTGATTTCATAAAATAAGTTTTAAGTATGTCATGTATCATCATCTACCATAGTTAAAAAGAGTAACCATGGGACCTATATATCAACATGAATATCAAAAGCATTAGAAGTTAAGCTAGAATTAGAGGTAAAAGATGGAAAGAAAAGATCACAAATTTTATTATTTTGCATTTGTACACATTGAAAAATTGAAGATACATGTTTGACGACCTTGGTTGAAGGATGACCAAGTCTAATATACTAAAAATAAAAAGAAGATGCATTATTGGTCAAAGAAATATCAATAGATCTTAAAATATCATGAGCACTCGTAAGTCAAATGACATAAGTTTTCGTTCAATTCATCATGTCGATTCATCTTTATAGAGATTTGTTGAACATGTAACTCCATATACAATAGAGATGGGGAGATTTTGGAGGTTTCAAAATTGTTGATTTAAAATAAAATTATTTTCTAAATAAGAGTTTGAAAACATTTTATCAAAAAGGTTTAATGAGTAAGTATTAGAAATTCAAAGTAAGAAATTTAAGCGAAAAATAAAATAGATAAGGGAAGAGAGGTGACATTAGAGATTTATATAAGTTCATTCTAATGAAGTGACCTCCTCCTCTCCCCAAGAATTGATCTTCATAGTATTCACTATATTTTTAGAGTTTTAGAAGGTTAAGTGTATGACCCGCATTATACAATGAAAATAATTTTTAGGACAACTTTTAACCAAACAATGAATAGGGATTGAAGTGGTTAGTCTTTAAACCAAACAATGAATAGGCTTGAAGTAGTTAGTCTTCACACCAAAACGAGATTTTTCACATACATATATCTAACCAAGATGAAGTTTTAAGTTGACTTTCTTTTAAACCGAATCGAGGTTTTACACCGACATACCACGAAGCGAACCGATATTTTTACTAGAAAGATCTTGAATCTAATGAATTTTTACATCATACTGAATCCAAACAAAGACTTATACTAATCCCTCAAAAATAACAAAGAGCGTTTTCAATAGATTAGCTCCCAACAAGAATAATAAATTCCTAAGGAAGAATTATTTACTCATGAGAAAATTCTACTCTTTTAAATTTACAACTAAGTTCTCACCAAAAACAAAATTCCACATTAAACTCAAGAACGCTCTCAAAGTACTACGAATAAAATATGTGAGAAAAGTGTGAATGATTTAGAGAGATTATGAGAGAAATGAAAAGTAGTGTTTTTCAAGTTTCGGGATAATTTGAAATGATATAGAAGCTATATATTTATAGGCCAAGAAATAGTGTAAATTTGAAAATAATACATGGACCAATTAAATGACCTAATCGATTTGGCAATGCAAATAATCAATCTTTGCTTCCCAAAATTGAAGGCTTAGATATAGAGTTATTACCAATATTTAAGAGACTAACACAATCGATTATAGACTCAATTATCCATCATATAATTGATTAAGTCAAGTATCTAATTCATTAGACAGTTGCAAAAATCTCCTAATCAATTGAACAATTTCCTAATCAACTGGCTAGGCTTTAATTTTTTGGTAATTTTAATTAAAAAGAGAAGGCTCAAAATATTGCGTGTGTGTGTGTTTAATTTATCCATGATACTTATAAATATTCCCTTGTTTCTTTATAGTACAATGATCACTCATGTAAACACAATTCGGTGAACTTTCACACTTCCTCTCTATGACACTCTGAAGTTTCAAATCTTGTCATCACTATTTTAGAATTTAGTGTCAAGCAAGATCCTTGAATCTTATTTGTGAGGCTTGGTATACCTCCATGTTAATTACCGTCATATAATAGTTTAATGTTTGAAGTTACTAATGATCATAAACCCTAAGTTTTCACTTGAAAGTCGTCAGACTGAAGTGTTGACCTTAAAACAATATTGATTCAGAAAGATAGCTTGATCAACCATCTTGCGTATCTTTGACCGCTTGATCTAAGTTGAGAAATTTATTGACTTCAAGTGTTGTCATAATAAAAACTATGTCTTCATTAAACCTAAGTAACTACTAACTGACTCATCTCTTGATATCCACGAGCTTCACCATATTGGATTATTTCTTGATTAAACATGTAAGCATATAGATCCATACTTTCCCTTTTTATGATGACAACACATCTCTCATGGAGGTGGTAAAATAGAAAATGTATAGATATAAATTGGAGTGGTTCTACTCACTCTGAGAGCATACTTCTCACCTTTTTCGTATAATCAAAAAGGCAGATAAAGATACTTGACAAAAATGTAAATATGCAAGCATATAAGTCAAACATATTTTTACTAGGAAGGGAAAATAATCTATTTGATAGAAAGAAAAATATGTTCAAAGCATATGGAGTAAATAAGAATAATATAAAATAATATAGAGTTATTTTGAAACAAAAACATTTAAAACAAGCAGACAATTAAGAAAATAACTAATTCCATTCCTCCTCTTCACTATTGGAAATGATTAGTGTAACACCCCTTCTAATTTATCCGCGATTTATATAATTTATTAGAGTTTTAATCACATAACAAGAGGCGTCACAATTTAATTAATTCAAATAACTAAAAACAGTAATCATGCCTTTTTAATTGAAGAACGTATTAAATAAAACCAATGAATTATGTTTAAGCAGCAGAAAAATAACATAAACTCCGGAATGGTACAATTCAATAATTGTTCCAAAACATAACTAAAACAACCAGTTTTAAATCCATAAAATCCAATCAATCGTTCCCCAGTGTTACAACTACCAGAGCATGACACTGACACGCAGAATAACTACGTAGCACAACTCTAAAAGCTGTCCTCACCAATTCCCAAGCAGCTAATCACTCCTTAATCTGAAATCATTAAAGTAAGGGTGAGATTTCATCAAGATTAAAATGCATTATGCATTTCTCAAAACAATAAAACAATCAATTCATTATTCACCCTTGTTAACAGCATTAGCATACGATTCACAAACACAATTCACATATTCATCATGCATACAACAACAATCAATGCAATTGCAACACTGGAATTCATCCTAACATGTTACAAGTACATATGCAATGCAGACTCAAATGCATGTGGTACCAACCGTGAACCAAGTTCACACCCTGTTCCGTTTACACCTCGGAAAACAACGTCAATTCAATGATTCGCCCATACAACACTGGGTCAAGAATCTAGCCTTACCACCTCTGTCCATTAGGTAAGTTTATTGGCCCTGCAAGTTCAATTCTGCATAATGGGAATGAACCATCAACAATGCTTATGCATGCACATCAGAAGCATGCAACAGCTCAAAATACGAAATATGAACATACAACATTATTCCATTCATGATCAATAACAGCAACAACACATGCTAACAGAGAAATCATGAATATAACATTAATCACAATACAAGGAATCAACATACAGCATTTACACGCATCGAATAACCACAAAATCACAACGTATTCTTGCTACGGAAACCATATTAATTCCTCCAGATCTCAATTACTGGTTTTGAAATTATTTTCATTAGGTAGTACTCGTTCTAAGCTTTCCAACGATACCAACTACACCTAAATCGGAGTTACGATCGCAAAGTTATGATCAAAATTATTTTCAGAAAAGTCATGCCCCTTCTTGCCCAGCTTAGGTCGATCCATAAGCTCATGTGTCAATACATGGGCTGCTTGTATCGACACATAGGACGTATGCATCGATGCATATAGTTAAAAATTCTGTATTTTTAAAAATCACTTCAGTATGTATCGATACATAAGCCTATTCATCAATACATAGACTGCATGTGTCGACACATGCTTCGTATGCATCGATGCATACATATAAATTTTCTGCAATTTTAAAAGTTGTTCAGTATGCATCGATCCATACACATCTTGTGTCGATGCATAACTCTGTTTTTCATCACATGGGTTGATGCATAGCTTCATGAATCGATGCATAAGCTTTCCACGCTCCTGGTTTCCACTTTTTCACTGCTTGCATCGATGCATAAGGGTATGTGTCGACCCATACTGTTAGTTTTTCACCAAAAACTCAATTTTCTCCACTGTTACGAAATCCTTTTAATTCCAATCACTACCAAACCTCATATGATCACAGAACAGAATTAATACATGTATTTTTACATTCGATTAACTACAGGATTTCGTTTTCTAATTAGCCTATGATCATATTACGCAAATTCACCGTTCATCACAATTCTCATCAAGGTTTTACGTCAGATTATACGGTAGGGCACAACCTAGAATCATAATTCGAGATTCCTAATGGATTGAATTATTCTATCGATCATCGAAACCTATAAGGCATAATAATCAGATCAATCCCCCCTTACCTCGCGATGAATCTTCGAAGTTCTGACGAATTGGATTTTCTCCTCCTTTCCCTTCTCTTTTCCTTTTTATATTCCTTTTTATTTGCCAAAATAATAGAAATAACTAATTAGGATTAAGTAGAGCTTTATACTCCACACACCTCCAATTCAACCATACACCCCCAACCTTCCTTTTAATTAAATAGTTAATTAATCCATTTAATCCAAAAATATTATTAATTAAGCCTTTAACTAAATTAATAATTAAATTCCTAATTATTTAATACTTGAATTAATTTGGGGTGCCACAATTAGGGATATGAGTTGAACATCATCGAGCTTTTTTGTGAGTCGACGAATAATTAGGTATGTCATTCTTTGCATCTTCATCATCTCTTATTGATTATGGAGGAAGCTCTTGAGGATATTGGTGGAAAATAAGGTTGGAGGCATGTCCTCAAAATTTCTACTTGTTGTCATGCTCTTGTTAGTGCTTTTGGATTAAGTGAAATTAGTTCCCCATTTTCAATTACAAACATCGTCTGACTTAAGGTTCTTTTCCTATTTTTGAGAATTTAGTATTTGATTCCCCCTCCTCTAAATCATAGTCAGTATGCCCCAAGATTTTTGTGACTAGCTCATAGAAAGGTAGAAGAATGTTCTTATTTTTGCTTCCCATCATATGATGGATCACTTCATCAGCACAATTTTTCTCAACTCGATTTTCCAAAAACAAAATCAGGGGTACGCATAATTTGTTTATATGGCTAGAGTTTCTATGTCTTAGAAAAAGAACATGATTCACCATATAGTGAATTAATTAAATATGCAGGCATATTAAGATAATGGTGACATGAGTATGAATGATAGAGGTGTGATCAGTTAGAAAGGAAACAACATCATCATCATAATTAAATTTGTTACCTTATTCATTTTCATCATACTCATAGTCGTTGAAAGGAAGATAACAAATTTGTGTGAATTCTTCAAGACTTAGATGGATTGGATATTTATTTACTTTGGAGCAGATAATTCCTTTTGCATATTTGAGGTTGGCATAGAAAATTTGCACCAATGTGGGATATCTTTCTTGAGGTACTTCAAAAATTAAGTTCTTCAAATCGACCTCAATGAAAGCTTAGAAAAAGTTTCAATCTTTGAAAGTTTGCTCATCCAAGTAGTGAGACTCAAATATTTATATTTTGGCATAATAGCGATTGAAGTTTGTTTCTTTTTCTTAGGTTTAGAAGTTTTCTGAGTGGCATGGAACGAGGCTTTGATGGCGCATTCTCTTTGGACTTTCATTTTTTTTTATAGGTTGTTGATGAAGAGATGAAGAGGATTTTCTCTAAAACACTTAATAACACATACAAGAAGATGGTAGAATGATATGCAAATAAAATTGATAAAATACTTATTTATAGGCATTGTATAATTGATTATAACACCCTTTTAATCGAATAGGTTAGTGAATGCATCCCGGTGAAATTTTGGAACTAGTTGTTACGCTATTTACCAATGATCTAATCGATTAGGCCTTCCATGTATTCAATAATTTTATGCTAGATATGAACTTTAAACTTTTATAATCGATTAGGCCTTGAATATAATTGATTATTTAATGCATTTTGAAACTCCTTTGTTTTTGGGCCTTGGGTTGGATTTTGGCCTTGGCACCTTGCTTTTGCACCCTTTTTCATCCTGTTTGTGTCCCTTTCTTCAAAAGTACTTAAAACTCAACCATTTTATTAGTAACAATACTTTTAAATAGGTGATAAAATAATAAACTCCTTATTTATAGGGTTAATCATAGTTTCCTGATCAATCAACCTCTAAAAATGTATTACCTTGAACATCAAGTAATCTTGATAATGAATCCTCTGCCGAGGGAACGGGAACACAATGTCATATCCTTTTATCTATAAATTATTCTATACGAGAGTTAGTTAAAAACACATGATAGATATATCTACTACATACTTTTCTTCAACCTACTAAGTGAAGGTGTGAGAAACACAAGAAATTGGGGGGAGTTGAATTTAGTTGCACCCAAATATAATCTTTTTGCAACTCAAACACAAAGTTTAACAAGTTAATAAAAATAAATGAACAAAATTATTTTTATCCTGGTTCACTATTAACAAAGTTACTCTACTCCACCCCACAAGGTGATTTTCCTTATATACAAGTACTAAATCCACTATAGTCAACCAATTGCAGACAACCACAATAAGTCTGATCAACCTTGTTGACAACCCCAACAAGTCCGTCGATCCTTATTGCAAATCCATAATGACCACAACCAAAGTCTTCTTGAGAATCCCGAGTCATTGAGTCTCTCAAGGAACCTATCAACAATCGTTTATATATATAATTCAAAGATTCTTCTAAAAAGCAGCATACACAATGTTTAAGTACAACAACACAATATTGTTGATAGCAAGATACAAAAAACATCTCCTTGCTTATTTACAAAACTATACAATGAATATAACAGAGTTTGTGCAACACTTTGGTTTAGTTTCGTTGAAATGATTCGTTGATTTTAAATTCTTCCAAATACTCCTTTTATTGCAGAAAAAGAGTCCGTTGGAGGGTAGAATAGGAACCAACAAATACAACTGTATTGTTCCCAGCGGTCGTGGTGGGAATGGTAAATAACAAGTAGAAAAGGCATGTCCTTACACCACCCTATTGAGTAGATGTCACAATATACGTTTGTACTTTTATGCTCACCATCACACACAATCCCTAGATATTTATCTTCTATGTCTTAAGAACTTGGAACAACAGAAGAATGTCTTCAGATCTTTAGAACGCGTTCAACCGAATCTTGTTTTTAGCATCTTCAGAACTTGGAACAACATAAGTAAAGCTTTAGAAGGCCTACAAAGCTTCCTTGCAAAGTCATAATCAAAAGCTCTTGTACTAACGTTCATTAGAACCATTGCATAAGACGCATTCAAGAATCTTGACTTACTTTGTAATACACGTAAGGTATTCTTCTAGAGTCTTGAGTTTAGAACCTGATGACATCACACGCCTTCTTACCAGATCCAGAACTTGTTTAGAAAAAGCTACTCACTAGACATAAACCATTAGAGTACACAATTATTCTCTTAAGATACCATATAAAGTTATCATCAAAACATAAGGTCATATGTAGAACCAATCGTGTTCATGCATAATCAATCGTGTTCTTACATTAAGATGTTAGTAATCATCACAAATCATTATTGTTGATACTATCCTCAATGAACAATTGCTTTGATCCTAACTGTTGATATACACCATCACCAAGATTTCTTGGATCACAAGCATTATTTCAATCAAACATTACCAGGCGCATTAAGTATACTTTAAGGTATAGTTTTTTTTTGCTTTGTACAACTTTATTTAATACAAACGACGACTTCATTAAAACTACCAAACATCCCTACAAAATACACTAGGTTTGGTACCCAAATTTTATAGTGTCTTAGTGAGTTAGTAGTTCTAAGAGGTTCATGGTTACTACCTTTAGAACATTTTAATTTGGAAATTTCTTCACCCACCTAGTGGGTTTCTCCAACACCCCTGAAAAACCAAAAATTCCCTTCGTAAGTTAAATTACGAATTCACCTTGTAGGGTGAATTCGTAAGTTAACTTACGAATTCACCTTATTTTTGTACATTTCATTATTTTAAACATGGTTTTACACATTCAGGAAATGTTTCGTAAATGAACTTACGAATTCACCTTATTTGGGGAATTTGTAAGTTAACTTACGAAACCTTTCCTGAATGTGTAAAACCATGTTTGAAACTACTATGTTTTTTCATAATAACTTGGATTATGTTTCCGTTTTCAGAAATTAAATTAAAGAGAAAAATCATCAGAAAATATTAATATATGAAATATCTCTATACGCAAAATACAAAAATATTAATATGTTATAAATATTAAAGAGAAAAATTGTCTGAAATATCAAGTTACATAAATTGTTCCGAAAAAAATGCGATCAAACAAAATCAACTAAAAAAACATAAAGGCTACTGGGTATGCCTAATCCTGACCCCCACGCCCTCCTCTTCCTGTGGTAACGCACTGCATGCTCTGCCTTAGCGACCATCATCTCCACCACGACAACCGCATCGAGTCCTCCCCCATCGACAATCCCGTCATCCAATGCCTCCTGTCCAATTTGGAGGATACTCTGACAGATGGGCAGTAGATCAATGGCATGATCATCCTTGACCTGCTCGTTTTCCAAGAGCTCCTCATGTGTTGGCCTTGGCGGACTTCCTTTGTAACATGCCAATTCTACACGTCGGTATTAATGATGAAAATCAGAGTAATAAAATTTCATAAACAAATTGAGGCATCACATATCCATGGTTTCCGCTTTGCAATAAAATGCATCATCAAGATAATCAAAAGTCGGATATACCTATCACGTCATCATACATCTACTAAGTATATAAATATGCACACGACAGCGGATACATCACCATCTATGCCATATAGCAACCATTCTTTTCCAAGGCATTTCAACTTGTTAAACAACCAAAATCTTAAATCTGTATTACCTTGGAATTCGAGATACAACAAAGCTCCTACAACGTTCACACTGTAATCATCAGTAGGATACTAATCTGATATCTCACAACCGAACACATTCGAGAAGCAAAGCTTCTCCCCCACTTAGCTTCAACTAACTCCTGCAACAACAATAAAAAAACAACAAGTACCGACAGTGTTCCACACACTTGTCGCGTACAAAGGAAGTAAACAACCTTAGACAACACTGACCGGACAGACCGACCTGCTTTGATACCACTAATGTAACACCCCAATTCTACCCGTCAGAATTAATGATGAAAATCAGAGTGATAAAATTTCATAAACAAATTGAGGCATTACATATCCATGGTTTCCGCTTTGCAATAAAATGCATCATCAAGATAGTCAAAAGTAGGATATACCGATCATGTCATCATACATCAACTAAGTATATGAATATGCACACGACAACGGATACTCACCATCTATGCCATATAAAAGCATAATACATCAACAAAATAATCATGTTATGATATTAACATAATCCACATAGTTATCAGGATATACAAGTATAACATCCTAATCAAACAAAAAAAAACCGCCCATCTCGAGTGTTACATTATCAGAGCAAGGCGACTCAAAAGGTAATGACTCGAGCTAATTCATCTCATCGACGCGGATCACCTGCACGTTACCAATATAAAGGTAACGGCGAAACAAGTAAAGGGTGAGATAAATAAAATCATATAAATAAAGAGATGATAATTAATATATAGTTTCAGAATTATAAAGAGATACCGATAATGAATAATATTCAACATATATTCCAATCTCACACACTTTTATCATCACCACCTAAATCATCACAATCGTCATAAATCATTATCACCACATAAATCATCACAATTCATCACTATCGTCATAAATCATCATAAGACAACACATAACTAATGAACTCAAACAAACATAACCGACACAATGTGACTCGACTATGTATGCATGTGGTACTAACACATTTTGTTCGTAATTAGGAACATTGGCTAAAGCCCTCGTCATTTTGGCAAAAGACCTCGTCATTTTGGCTAAAGCCCTCATCATTTTGGCAAAAGCCCTCGTCATTTATGCAATGTACGCGACTTGACAAAAGACAACACATACACACAACAATACATCAACATCGTCATAATCATCAAAATGGCATAAGCCCTCGTCATTTTTATTTACCAAACATCGGAGGTAAAACATCGTCATTAACATCATCACATTTTGCATTATGCAAATCATCACCAATAAAAATCATGCATTCACAAATAGGAAGCAATAATCAACAATATTCACAATTCAATTAATTCCGGTTACAGATTAATATGCACCAAAATATACTCGTCGTTTGTTACCAAACATAGGAGGTAAAACATCAACAACAACATATTTTGCATTATGAAAATCACCAACAACGATTTATCAATCGAGAGTTCTCCAGAGAAGTTTTCCCTATCCTCAATGAAGAGTAATGACTCTTTCCCAGGAAGTAAGATTGGTTTGAAGTCCAATTCATTCTCCCCAAGTGAAGAACGCTTCTCCGTATTGGAATTGCAATTTATTTTTGGAAGTGTGCTCCAAAATCCACTCCCCAGTGGTACCTCTCTCTTGGATGTTAATGGCTTCTCAACAGCCGATCATCGATGTTATTACTTCTCATTTAATCATTCAAGCATGCATTCATTACATTGCATCTCTCTAAACGCGTAGCATTCCACTGATTGGGAGCATTACACCATGAAAGTTCAAACATACATATTAAGTGTTTGCCAATTATGTATATCCAGAAGAAATAAAAAAATCTATGTGGTCTACCCTCAAGATGTTTTCTCGACGGATTTCTGCTTCCCTGTCACTTCAAATTGAGTGTCTTATGGGAACTCACCCTCTCTCCAGTGGAGTCTTCTGTGACTTCCTTTATCTCAGTCACGTCGGTTCGTGTTACCCTTTCCCCAGTAAGTCGTAGACTTTCCTTGCGTAGCAAGTCTTTGGTTATGTTACCCATGTTTGTATCGCCGTTAGAGTGCGAGTAAGAGTCGGTATTCAACCTTTCTTGCTTTTCAAGTATTTGAGTATCCATACTTGGTGTGTGGTAATTCAGATAATTGCCACTCTTGAAGAATTATACCCCGCCTTTGGTCTGAGGGATATTATAGTTCTTGTGCGTTGCATGCACCTTTTTAAAGCCCGACATGGTGGCAATCTTTGTTAGAGTCCTCTCGATCGGTCTCTTTCCCTTGTAAGTTCATCTTTGTACAGATGTTTCTTATCCCCAGTGAGTTCATCTTTGTACAGATGTTTCTCTTTCCCTTGTGAGTTCACCGTCTCCAGGTGTCCTATCTTCGTTTAGATCTGCGAAGTAAATTAGTTCTTTGTGCCAAAGATCTATTTTTGAAGTTCGTCTTTGTATAGATGTTTACTTCCTTCTGAGTTTGTCTTGGTATAGATATAATCTTTTAGAGTCCGTCTTGGTATAGATGTTGTCTCTTTTGGAATTCACTTTGGTATAAGTGTCTTCATTTGGATCTTCGAAGTTCGTTTTGGTATAAGCGTTTCTTCTGTTTGAAGGTCTATGTTTAGAGTTGTCTTGGTATAGATATACTCTTTTAGAGTTCGTCTTGATATAGATGTTGTCTCTTTTGGAATTCACTTTGGTATAAGTGTCTTCATTTGGATCTTCGAAGTTCATTTTGGTATAAGCGTTTCTTCTGTTTGAAGGTCTATGTTTAGAGTTTTCTTGGTATAGATATACTCTTTTAGAGTCCGTCTTGGTATAGATGTTGTCTCTTTTGGAATTCACTTTGGTATAAGTGTCTTCATTTGGATCTTCGAAGTTCGTTTTGGTATAAGCGTTTCTTCTGTTTGAAGGTCTATGGTTAGAGTTGTCTTGGTATAGATACACTCTTTTTAGAGTTCGTCTTAGTATAGATGTTCTCTTTCTTAGAGTTCGCTTTGGTTTAAGTGTCCTCTTTCTTGTAAGTTCATCTTGGTATAGATTTACTCTTTCTTGAGTTCTCTTTGGATAAGTGTACTCCATTCATCATTGCTATATTAAATTCATCTTGGTACAATTTGTTCTCTCTTTACCATCTCTGGTGGGTCACTTCAATGCAAGTGTTCTCGTGAGCGGAATTCCCGAGTTCGTGTGTATAAGTTTTCCCTCTTTGTATCTCTCTGTATCATCTTTGATGGGTTGTTTCAATATAAATGTTATCGTGAGCGGAATGCCCGAGTTCGTTTGTATGAACTTGTCCCTTTTATTTCCCATCCACATAGAGTCGCTCTTTCGTGGGTGTCTCTCTTCATCATCTCTGGTGGGTCTCTTTAATGCAAGTGTTCTCGTGAGCGGAATGCCCGAGTTCGTTGGTATAAGTGTGCCCTTCATATTTCTCCCCAGTGTATATGTTCAAATAGAAAATAAAAAAAATACAATAATGTCCGCTCATCTTTAGAGCGCGAATTTTACGGTTCATTTAAGTATTCAATCATATTCTACTTTGTTGGTTTGAAAGGCTTGCGACAATCTCACCCTCCGGTCGAAGAAGATTGAATAGGGGCAGCTGTTGTACCCCAAAATTCGCCCTCTTCATTTTGTTAATAAATAATTGGCTAACACTTAATCAATAGGTGCATTGCATACATATCATTCATGCATTGATCATGGGTTCGGGATTTTCTAAATCGTGTGAACCTGTGCAATTCTGAAGAAGAGGTTTGGTTCCAAAAAGATGAATATTTGAGGTTCTATTGTTTTCAAGCGTCATCTTAATACGCAAGATACGTGCGTCCATAAGATTCTGATTATCTCTCGAGAATCAAGGTTTTGGAGTTCTGATTTCCTTTCATACGGATATTGATTACAGTTTCGAGCTACAGTGTGTTGTGGTCGAATACTTAGCCCGAATTGATTATATAGCCTTTTCTGAGTCTTGAAGTATCTACATATGACTTATCGATCCATGTGATTCATCAGAAAAAACCAAGAACGGTTGGATAAAAAACATATTTGAACGTGTGTATTGAAAAGTCAACAAAAGTCAAAGTTTGACCGGGTGGAATTTCGGGTCGAAATTATGGTCAAAAATCAAGATTCAAGAAAATATAATCATTTGTTAAGAAAGATCGGAAGAATCGGGTGAAAACAAGGTTTCTTGCAATTTAAGTAACTTTAGACTTAGAAATTTTTTCTAAGTTTTAAGTACTTTGTGTTTACGGAGTCATGTTGTCGACTCTCTATCTCACTCGTTTGTGGTCAAAATTTCACGAATGAGCAGTCATTGGAAAAGCGCATTTCGTACTTCGACTTTGTCCTTGTGAAGATTTCTCCAGGAATGCCCAGATTTCGAGTTATAAAGCTCCGAAGTTTGAAGTTCACAACTTTTGAAGTTTACACTTACTGAAATTTTAAGTGTTTTTCAATGTGTTCAAGTGCTCGACTTCGGAGGTATTTTACACGTGTTTCGAGGCGTCGATTCGAGTTGAGTTCAAAAGCAAAGTTGTTCATTTAGCGGCAATCTACAACTTTGCTGAAGAAATCGAATCCATTAGGGAATCAGATCAAAAATTACGGAGCTCGGAAGTTACGGTTTATCATTTCTCATGAATTCAACACTTAGAAATATTTTGAAGTGTTTGTTTCTATGCTCAAGATGACAGTTTCGGGTTCGATTTTATCATAGTTATTGGCTCCGAATTAAAAAATGTTCAACTTAAAAGTTGTTCATCTCATGGCAAGCTATAACTTTGTTGAAGGAATCAAATTAATTCGGGACTCAGATCGAAAGTTACGAAGCCCGGAAAATAAGAATTCATTATGTTTGCAAGGTTCGAATAGTTGTTGTGCGCGTGTTCAGGGCTGCTTTTGTCATTGATTCCCTTCGCGTAATAGACTCCCTTACCCTATCTCTCGGTCGCAAGACCGTGTCTTATCCCTTTTAGGTTTTTGTGATGCGTTTACCTTTCTTCTTTTGCGAGATAAAAAATGTTCTATGGCGACTTCATTGATATAGTTATCGGATGATGTTCAGCCGGTTGTTTCAGGTGGCGACTTCACTGGGTGTTATTTATTTGTTTATTGAGTGTTTATTTATTTGTTTATTTATTTACTCGCTTTATTGTAACATCCTTTGTATGGTTGCATTGCATTCTATGTGACATATTTACTGCTTTCATATACTGGTTGGGTTGTTATGCTGTGATCTGTTTCTGAATTGGGTGGGAGTTACAAGAGGTAAAAGGCCCCATACCCCGGCCAACAGACACATAGGACACCTAGGAATAGAGTGGAACATGTCAGATACCAGATGTAGATCTTGTAGTCTAACATGTCGTCCATGCTTCAAAGGAGGTTTAATCAGGGGGCTATCATCTTCACGTAGGTGTTATGATGTTAGTTTCTCTAGGCGAACTAGATCCTGGAGTTACCTTGACTTTACCCAAGCCTTAGTTTCACCTGTGAGTGGGGCGGGATCATGATTATTACAGGTACCGTTGGTGACTATTGGTGACTTGATACTGATGGTGACTTGGTATTTTCTATTGGTGATTCAGTATTTTCTGTTGGTGACTATGATTCTATTCAGTGGTATTTTCTAGCCGTTACTCTGTCCGATTTCCTGTTTTCTTCAATCAGAGCAAAAATAGCGCAACAGTTTGATCAATGTTCATGGAAGTAGTAAACCCATGATCAATGCATAATGTACTTGCATTATAGCATGTTTATTTTTCTTAAAAGAAATGTCAGAAAAAATATGTTATTTTATCTAACCCCACATGCATATCATTTCCTGGACTTCTTGTAGTTTATTATCAACATCAGGATGGATACCAACAATCAGACCAACATCGAGGCCCTAAGGAAGACTTTCTCATATTCTTTTTGTTCATTCGACATCTCTGAAGTGAGAACCAGAGGTACTCTTGTGAAGGATCTGATTGAAAGAGAATTCAAAAAGGATCATGGGAACATATTGCCTTTACTAATGGAGGATTATGAGTTCTTTGCCATGCAGTCTCTACTCCAGTTCTATGATAGTGAGCTAAGGTGTTTTACCTTTCAAGACTATCAGTTAGCACCTACTCTTGAGGAATACTCTTTCCTCTTGGGTATCAATATCACAAGCAGTTTTCCTTTTATCAAAAGAATGGATACTCCTGATTTTGAAGCCATTTCTAAAGCCCTTGGTTTGCGTGTTAGTGAAGTAAGGGACAATTTGGTTCCGAAGGGTCGTACTTGGGGACTTCCCTTGGGGTTCCTTTTAGTCAAAGATGATTAATTTTATAAGATTGGTTGTTGGAAAAGCTTCAATACTATTTTAGCCGCCATGATCTATGGTATGGTGATTTTTCCCTCTTTCGAGAAGTTCGTGGATTTTGCTGCAATTTCTGTATTCATGAATGACAATCCGGTTCCTACCATCTTGGCTGATACATATTATGCCATTCACTCTCGCCATGGTCAAAAAGGGAGTGTTATGGGTTGTATGCCTTTACTTTATCGTTGGTTCAACACACATTTGCCAAAGAGAGGAGCATTCGTTGATTATGCTAAAACCATGAAGTGGTCTAGCCGAATCGTCACACTCACTTCATATGATATAGTTTGGAATACCATGTCGAGTGGTTCTGAGATCATTACTAGTTGTGGAGAGTTTCCAAATGTACCATTGATGGGAACTAAAGGTTGCATCAGTTATAATCCTGCATTGGCCCGCCGCCAACTAGGATACCCTTTGACTGAAGCACCCATTGTTCGTCAGTTGACGGAAAGTATCTTCTTTGCAAATAATGAGAACCCAGTTTTGCTGAATCAGATTGTTGTTGCATGGAGCTCAATTCACAAAAGGGGCACGGTTTTCTTTAGCCAAAAAGGGAACTATGCACTTGATTCTTACACAGATTGGTTAAAAGATCGGGTCACCAAGATTCGGCTCCAATACAAAAGGGAAACACCTTTGTATTCTCAACCTGATTCCATGGTTGAAAGTCTGGCACTTGATTTCGCTACTTCCTCGTCTTCATCCGTAATCTCTCCTCCAGGTTTTGTGCGTATTGAGATTTACAAACAGCTCCAATCGGAGAATTCAGCTTTGAAGGAACAGTTACAAGCTCAAACCATGGACCTAGCATTCTCTCTTCAAGATAAAAAGAGGTTATCCGTCGAAATGGATCAGAAAGACCAAGTTTTGAAGGCTTACGACTTACTTGAAGAAACCAAGAGAGTCAAAGGTGGTAGTTCATCTTCTTTTGATCAAATGACCAAAGAGTTTGACAAGGTACAAGAGAAGTTGAAGAATGTGCAGATAGCCAATGGGAAATTGAAAGCCAAGCATGGTGAATAAATCCGGGTCTTAAAGAAGCAACTCCGCAAGGAAGAATCCAATGCTAAAGAGTCCCTTGAGCGAAGGAAAGAACTTGAAGTTGAAGCCCAAAGTCGACAGGAGCAGACGACTATCCTTTCTAAAGAGGTTGAAGAATTGAAGACTCAGTTGGAACATGCTAGAGATGGAGAATATGTAGCATATACCATGTTGAGGGGTCGAGACATTCATGTGGCTAAGCTGGTGGCCGAGATCCAGATGCTCAAAGCACAAGTGGTCCCTAAATATATAGTTGCAAATGTTATTTGATGTTATCTGATTCGACGAATCACCACCAAGCTTGTTGGACGGGGTTCGCTCACTATTGTGTTTGTATTAATACTCCATGATCTTGGATTCTTGTATGACTTTATTTCATCTATGCATTTGGGCAGTTGATTCTCAAGTCGATTGTGTGATTGGTCTTGATAATTATTGTTGTCACTATCCTATTATTATGTGATGTTTGATAAGCAATTGCAGGAATATCTTGGAAGTGATCATTTCATGCATCATACATTAACCATGCATATACATACATTGTGCATAACAGGTGGTTCATGCCGGTTTTTTCTTATCCCTGCATCTGGTATTTTTCAGAGATTGCTTCTTCAACTTCTTACCGATACAACACCAGATATGAAGGATCTGAACACCAGGATGGATACTAAGGTTAACCAATTGCTTGAAGTTATTCAAAACATGGCTGTTCAACAAGCTGAGTTGAGGGCTATAGTTTTGAGAAATGCTACTGAAACCAGTGAGAGGGCCCAAGCTGCGGTCAATGCTCTCATCAACAATGGCCCAGGCAACGGCCTGGTCGATAATCAAGTTGAAAATGGGATTGTTGAGCAGAACAATGGGCTGAATGGAGGGCCAACCGGTGGTCCTACTCGGGGTTTGACGAATCATATGATGAACCAGGCTGCTCATGTTGAGAATGGAAATGGAGTGGTACCCCCACCTGTGATGAATCATCAGGTTGAACAAGTCGTGATACAACCACAAGTTCGTAGAGGTGCTCCGATCCCTATTCCTTAACCAGAGAAAGACTATATGGAAGATTGGTATTCTAATGCTGATGAACAAAGCGAGTCCGACGACTGTATGCTCGAGGAGCGTCGTGCTTTTGAGAACCAAGGGTTGTGGGTTTTGATATGGTGATCAGGACTTGTGCGGGAGTAAAATCCCTCCCAAATTCAAGGTGCCAGAGCTGACTAAATACATGGGGAATAGTTGTCCCAAAACTCATATAAGGTCTTATTACCGGAAGATGTCCGCGTATTCCAAAGATGAGAAGCTCCTAATGCACTTCTTTCAGGATAGCCCGGTGGATGGTCCTCTGGATTGGTACATGAATCTCGAGAGTTCCCACATTCGAACTTGGAGAGACCTGGTCCAAGCTTTTGTGCTGCAATATCAGTATAACAGAGACATGGCTCCAACTAGAGGTTAGTTACAGAACTTATCTCAAAAGGCTAATGAATCGTTCAAAGAATACGCGCACAGGTGGCGCGAGATAGCCGCGAAAGTCCAGCCTCCTATGGTGGAGCGTGAAATGGTGGATTTGTTTGCTAGTACTCTACATGGACAATACTGCGCAAGTTGTAGTATGTCGGGGTCCTTCGCTGACATGGTAATGTTCGGTGAACGTATTGAAGTTGGAATTAAACTGGGTAAAATTCAAGACAACCGTGTTGATAGAGACCAGGCTAATGGTGCCAAGAAAGCTTTTGGTGGGTATAAGAAGAAGGAAGGTGAATCCAGCGCTGTGTATGACAGAAAAGGAAAAGGTAAATACCGTGAATCCGATCATCAGGTTGCAGCCGTAACTATTCCAACACATCAGCAGCAAGCTTATGCGCCCACAACGAACAATTATCAGCCAAGAATGCAGAGGAAGTTTGATCCATTGCCCATGTCACTTGCTGATATCTTCGCTTATCTACAACAATTGAAAATGGTGGAGCTTCGTACTCTTAAGGTTGATCCTAATAAATTACCAAGTGTTCGTGTTAAAAAGTGACGCGCGAGAGAATCGAATCGGAATTCGGATCCTCTGGCTCGAAACGATTTACTCTTTTGATTTGTTTATAAAGATGCCGCGAGCATCAAGCTTTATTATTTTCAACACAAGAAATTATGATTATGAAAAAGGGGAAAGCTGTTAATATCCTCAATTGATTATGATATGCATTATGACTAGCGCAAACTAGACGTAACGCATTGGGGAGATTCCGGGTAAGGGGGTTTGTTATATAAAGGGAATAGATGGAGCACCCTAAATATATATGGTTATCCATAGCTTTATATATGAATATGTTTGATATGTTTGTGTGTTTTAATTGCTATTTCTATGATTGGGAAAGTTTCTCCTTTGGATTTTAAGAAGGATAGATTATGTGGGATCCTAGTGTTTGTTATTATTGTGCTCGCAAAGATCATTGGGATCTTCTGCATACATATCCCTTAATGGGAATCAGAGTATTTGTAGCTCGGATCTAAAGGGATCTATGGTTTGTTTGGTTTGAGGGAGAAAGAAATTTGCTCGGCAAGGATGAGACCTTGTGCCTACGTATTCTCAAAGGGATGTTGAGAAAGTCAGAGCAATCGTAGTTCCCACTTATGCTAGTGGAAGCAACGGGATGTTATTAAGAGATAGACAAATGTCATCTTAATGAAAAATGTATATCTATTTCATCACATACATTTTAAAAATTTTGATTGAATAAAATCTTTCGTCGTAAGTTATTGGTGTTTTGCTTGAGTGTACAAGCGTTACCACTTACATGTTTAAGAAAGATATTTGAAAAAGATGATTGAATCTTTTAATTGTAAGCATTGGGTGTTTTGCTTGAGTGTACAAGCGTTACCACTTACGATTAAGAGATGTTTTTGTTTGAAAAGAGTTTGAAAAGTTTTTTGATTGTATGTGATGTGATAGATGAGATACTTCTTCCATGGAGATGATAAATGTCTAAATCTCGAGGAGAAATTGATTGGATTAAAGGGATGCTTTTAAGAAGCCCATGGGTCCTTGTATTGTTAGCCCAGGAGGAGGCATTCCGAGGGTCATCGAGGGTCCTTGTATGAAGCTCAAGAGGAAGCTATAGGGTATGGCTGGCTTTGGCTTTAAAAGGGATTTCACCGGGAAACCATCCTTTTAGGATTCAGAGCAATTTCATCGGGAAATTATACTCTCTGGGTTCTATCCTAGCGCGAGTGATTCTTTGTATTGGAAGCCCAATAGGAGGCTGTTAAGAGATTTCCTGGTCTCTTTCATTGTATGATGCCCAAGAGAAGGCTAAACTCAATGAGGAGTTCTTTTGAACGAAGACCAAGAGGAGGCTGACTCAACAGGGGAGTGTTGTCTTATATGAAGCCTAAGCGGAGGCTAAACTCAGTAAATGAGTTTTCTTATATGAAGCCTAAGAGGAGGCTGAACTCAGATGAATGAGTTATCTTGTACAAAGCCCAAGAGGAGGCTATCTTTGTGGGGAACCTATTGGTTAGACTAGTTGTTATGTTATAACTAGACAGTAGTATAAATAAGTGTGTGTGTGTGATATATTCACAGGAGTTTATAAAGGAAATATAAACAATGCATGTAAAGTTTATTTACAAGAGTTTATGAAGGAAATATAAACAAGTGTTTGTGAAACGAACGTTTAAAACGAGCGTAACTTGATTATTTACAAGTTTGAATTGTGTACAAGGAAGTAAATATGTACACGAACGAGTATTTATGTACGAGAGGATGTGGATGTACATAGGAGGGTTGGGACTTACACCGTGAGGGTGGACCATTAGTTTAAAAGCAGTTTCACCGGGAATAATGCTCCTTTTAATACCAATGGTATTCAGTGTATATACAAAAGAAAACAAACGATTGAAGTTTGTCTGTACTTTACAAAAGACGTCTGTATTATGTACAGGTAAAAATTTGTATGTATATGAAAAGATGTAAGTTTGATTAAAAGTTTTGAAAAAAAGACCTTGAAAGTGTTTTTGAAAGATGAAATTTACTTACAAGAAGTTTTGAAAAGAATCGGGCTTCGAAAGTTTTAAAAAACGCCTTTGAAAGTGCTTTTAAAAATTACTCAAATGCATCATTTTCGGCTCGATAAAAATATAATCGGATGAAAGTTTTTCTGAAAATTTTTGACACTATCATAAAATAGATATATTAATTGACAAGTGTACAAAAAATCACCTCAAAATGAGGAGTTTTGATTGGATTTTGAAAAAGTCAAAGTTTGCAAAAAATATGAAGGAAAATTACAAAGTTTGGCAAAAAATGGTCCCAAGGCTACTCGAACCCGGGACCATTAGGCAAGGCAAGGCATGAATGACTTAAGAGTGAGCTGGAAACCACTGGGGCGGCAATACATCCGTGTATTGAAACCAAACCAACTAATTATATTATAAAACAGATATTTGAATTTGAAAAAACGCGCGCAGTGTTCATCTTCTTCCTCCAATCTTCAATCAGCCATGGATTCTTCATTTCTCCATGAAATTGCTCGATGTAAACATCAAACTTGATCGTTTCAAGCCCAAAAACATGATGATGTCATTTAATTTCATTTATTTTAAGCTTAACATGATTAAATTTCCAGAAATCACGAAGAACCCTAAATCTGAAAATCCTAATTGAAATCGTGTATGGTTGATGAATTGATCAATTGATTGAGGGTTATTGATCAGTGATAGTGCAGAAACAAAATGCCCAAGAGCTTTTTGGACTGGAGGCAAGGAATCATAGAGTTTGAAGTTCATGTTCTTACCCGTTCAAGCTGAGATCGAAAACTGTATTAGAGCGTTTCCAGTTGTGTTTTGATGATTCCTCTAGCACCAACGGACTTCAAGGATTGTGTGAGGAAGGTCTGCTCACTCTGAAATTGCTTGGATTGTTCTGACCAAGTCCACCTGCATATGGTTCAAAATGAAACTCGAATTTGATGTTAGAGTTGTTACAGGTTGAAGTTAATGACCTGCATCATCCATATGGAGTATGTTGATGATGTTTGAGTGAAAAAATCACAACTTGATCGAGCCAAACATTGAATTCGACAGTTAAGGCAGTTTTGGGCAAGCTTGAAATTTTGAAATGCAACTTTGAGTTTTAGTGTTTCTTAGATTGATTTTAAGTTTCAAACCAATTCTATTAGATGTTTATGATATGTTAGACACCAAATATCTCATGTTTCTTCACAAGTTTTCAATAATACAAGTTTTTTTAAAAACACAAGTGAAAAAGCTTGTTTTGGCATAGCTTTGGTGTAGTTTCAAATGGCCAATATGACCTCTATTTATAGGTCACAAGTTCTGAATGGCAAGTGAAGGAAAATGGTTTTGGTATTTACAAGTTGCCTTAGAGGGCAAGAAAGTCATTTTTTGTAATAAATGCAAAAGGAAGCTTGCTTTTAACCATGGTTAATTTTTCAACTTGATCTTATCCCATCATAATTACTCTCCATCTGATTTTTTGTCAGCTCTATCCCTTTTTGCAAGGTGGCATGGCTTCTAGAAGAAGAAACTAAAAAATGACCTATAATCTTGAAATTTGTACTTGAAAATCAAGGATTTTGGAGCTCTATGTTTCAAAATCAAAAGTATAGATAGACTCCATGGATTTGAGAGTTCTTGGACATTTTGGAAATCTTGTTTCAAGGGCTACAACTTTCATGTTTTGAGTTTTTTCTAATTCCAAATGGAACTATGTGAAAAAATGCCATGAAGTTTGGAAAAAATGTGAAATTTTAACACTTTGAAAGTTTTCTAAGTGTTGAAAATTTTGACTTTTTGTTGACTTTTTCAAATTTCTTGATTTTTTATGATCATGATGGATCATTTGAAGTATTTTGATGATTGAAAAAGTTTTGTCTTGAAAAAAGTTGACCAAAAGTCAAAGTTTGACTTTTTAGTGCAGATGAAATTTCATCAGATGATTTAGAAATTGACTGATGAATTCTGTGAACTTCTGTGATGTTTTGAATCCAGAAATTAGGTCAACATGTTGTATTTAAGATATGAAGATCAAACTCCAATCAAAAAAGTCATTCATTGATCAGAAAATCAGTGATTGCTTATCCTCGATGAAAACCCTAATTGGTCGATCCTTGATAGATCATGAGGAAAAATTTGATATCTGAAGATCAGAGGTTGATGATTTGATCAAGATAGATCAAATGAGGTGGATAAAACTCAAACCCTAATTGATTACCTCTTGAATCAGATGAAAATTTTGTGAAACCCTAATTTTGACCTGTAGAAGCTATACCCGATTAATTCTGTTCTGAACTGTTAGTGATGCAATGATGCAAATGTAAGGTGGTATATTAGGTCAAAAATTGGGGTATGACACCAAGGAATTTCGATGCTAATGCCCGTTGTGCCTTTCACTCTAATGCACCGGGACACACCATTAAAAATTGCTTTCCGTTCAAACATAAAGTTCAAGATCTGCTGGATTCTGAGGCCATCAACTTTGGCCCACCACCAACTCCGAATGTTATCCAACAACCATTGCCTCCTCATGGTGGCGCCGCTGCTAATGCAATTTGTGATGATGAAGACTTTGATCTAGTTATGAGTGTGGATGAGCTGACCACTCCGCTGATATGGGTGAAAGAGCAATTCTTGATGCAGGGAGAATTTCCTGGGTGCGGCCTTGATCGTAAAGATTGTTTAGTGCAGCATGATGGTTGTGAATCTTTGAGGAAGGAAATCCAAAGTCTGATTGAGAAGAAGACCTTGTAGTTTCCGCGAGTGTTTGTAAATGCTCAAAATGCTAGAAATGAGGTTGATGTTGTAACCATTCCGGTTCCCCCTAAGAAATCTCCAATAATGATTCCGGTACCTGCTAAAAAGTCCCCTATTACCATCACTTTGCCAGGTCATATCCCATATTCTAATGAGAAAGCTATCCCGTGGCAATATGGTGCTCAATTTTACCATAATGGGAAGAAATTGAACATCGATTCTCCATCTGATAAAGATAAAGACAAGCCGGAGGTTGATGATATTATGGGTGAGAGTAGAATGACCCGTAGCGGCTGAATTTATCCTTCCCCAGAAGTAAGTGCTGAGGCCCAGGCTAGGGCGAAAGCGAAAGGAAAAGGAGTCGTAACCATAGGTAATGAGTTAGCTCTGAAAGTTCCAACACCTGTCTTGAATCCATATCTGGGTAAGGATGTAACTGAGTTCATGAGGTACATTCGGAAGAGTGATTATAAGATCATTGATCAGCTTGGTCAGACACCCGCAAAGATTTCCATCTTGGCCCTATTGAGAGATTCTGAGCCTCACAGGAACGCCTTGATGAATCTGCTAGGAACCTCTTTTGTGCACCAGGAAATCTCTGTTAATCAGTTCGAAGGTATTGTAAATAGTTTCTCTGCGAGCAACGGATTGGGCTTCACTGATTATGATTTGCCTCCTGAAGGCAGAAACCATAATAAAGCTCTCCACATCTCTATCGAAGTTAGCCATACAACTCTGTCTCGTGTGTTGGTTGACACGGGATCATCTCTCAATGTGCTCCTGAAGTCTGCTTTGATGAAACTCGATTATGATGGAGTCGTATTCAGGCCAAGTGATTTGATTGTCAAGGCTTTTGATGGGTCTAGAAGGTCTGTGTTTAGAGAAGTGGATTTACCAGTGAAAATAGGTCCGCAGACGTTCAAAACGACTTTCTTTGTTATGGACATTAATCCATCTTACTGCTGTTTACTTGGTCGCCCTTGGATTCATGGGGCAGGTGCGGTTACCTCAACCTTACACCAAAAGCTGAAGTTCTTGGTTAATGGGAAAGTGGTCACCATCTGTGGAGAAGAGGAATATGTGGTTAGTTGCTTGAGCTCTTTCCGCTACGTGGAAGTTGAGGGAGAAACCCATGAGACTCCTTTTCAGGCGTTTGAAACTGTTCAAGTTATCAAGACTCCTCGTGCTGAGGTTAAAATGCCAGAGGTCTCTATGACATCCTACCATGAAGCTCGTGCTATTGTTGAATCTGGACACCCTGAAGGTTGGGGTAGAGTTTTGGAGCTCCCAACTCAGAAGGACAAGAAAGGTTTGGGTTATGTACCTAGAAAAGTGCCGTTGGCTATTCCTAAGCGTCCAAAGACTCCTCCACCAATCCAGTTTGTTAAAGGAGGTATCCAGTTTAAAGATGTTGATGTTATTGGGGATGAGACCGACAGTGGATGCTATATGGATCAGTGGATTTATCCTACTACTCCGGGGCAAGAGCCAGCTAACTGGTATTCTGAAGATATCATTGTCATCACTCGTCCTCAAGAGTAATTTTCTTTTATTTGCATCATGTAATAATTCATACACTCTGCCCAAGGTGTAGTGAATCATGTTGTAGGGCCACCAATGTTTTGAATTTTCAAAGTTTATCATCAATAAAGGACATTTTTTTTGCATTCAAATTTTTTGCTCATTGTCTTTCTTTTTGCGTTTTTACAAATTTAACACTGGCAATGTGATCTTTATTTTTCTTTTTAATCTAAAAACTAAAATAAGGAAATAAAATCAATCATGCAGATCTAGTTCCCCATTATTCCGAGATTTCAATGGTAATGACTTTGCTATGGCTACTTATGACTTCGAGAATCCAATCTATCAAGCGGATGAAGAAGCTGAAGAAGATTGTGAAGTTCCTGAAGAGTTAGCCAGATTATTGAGACAAGAAGAGAAGTTTATTCAGCCACATGAAGAGACTTTAGAAGTGATCAACTTGGGTACTGAGGAGGTCAAGAGAGAAGTCAAGATAGGGGCTGCTTTAGAAGAAAGTGTTAAGGAGAGGTTGATTGAGATGCTCCGAGAGTATGCTGATGTCTTCGCTTGGTCCATTGAAGACATGCCTGGGTTGGATACTGACATTGTTGTGCATGAGCTGCCCTTGAAAGCAGATTGTCCGCCTGTGAAACAGAAGCTTCGTCGAACTCATCCTGAGATGTCAAAGAAAATTAAAGAGGAAGTTCAAAAGTAGTTTGATGCTGGTTTTCTGAAAGTTGTTTCTTATCCTCCATGGGTTGCAAATATTGTACCAGTATCGAAGAAAGATGGTAAGGTTAGGATGTGTGTCGATTATAGGGACTTAAACAGAGCAAGCCCTAAAGATGATTTCCCGCTCCCACACATTGATATATTGGTTGACAATACTGCTCAGGCTAAAGTATTTTCTTTCATGGATGGTTTTTCTGGCTACAATCAAATCAAGATGTCGCCAGATGATATGGAGAAGACTACTTTCATTACACCTTGGGGAACATTTTGCTACAAAGTGATGCCTTTCGGTTTGAAGAATGCTGGGGCAACATATCAACGGGCGATGGTCACTCTTTTTCATGATATGATGCACAAAGAGATTGAAGTTTATGTTGATGATATGATTGTGAAATCCCAGACGGAAGAGGAACACCTTGTTCATCTTCTGAAGTTGTTTAAAAGGTTATGGAAATTCAGATTGAGGTTGAATCCTAATAAATGCACCTTCGGAGTGAGGTCGAGGAAACTGTTGGGTTTTATTGTAAGTGAAAAAGGAATCGAGGTTGATCCTGCCAAAGTGAAAGCTATACAAGAAATGCCTGTGCCGAGAACTGAAAAATAGGTTCATGGTTTCTTAGGGAGGTTGAACTACATTGCTAGATTTATCTCTCATCTTACAGCCACGTGTGAGCCTATATTCAAGTTGTTAAGAAAAGATCAGACGGACAAGTGGAATGATAATTGTCAATTGGCTTTTGACAAAATCAAAGAGTATCTGCAGGAACCTCCGATCCTTTCGCCTCCAGTTGAAGGTAGACCTTTGATCATGTATTTGACTGTGCTTGAAAGCTCAATGGGTGCGTCACAGGGCAACAAGATGAGTCTGGTCGAAAAGAGCATGCCATATACTACCTTAGCAAAAAGTTTACCGACTGTGAAACAAAATATTCACTGCTCGAGAAAACTTGTTGTGCTTTGGCTTGGGCTACTCGTCGACTGAGGAAGTACATGTTGACCCATACCACTTTGTTGATATCCAAAATGGACCCGATTAAGTACATCTTCGAGAAGCCGGCCCTCACAGGAAGAGTGGCTCATTGGCAAATGATTCTCACGGAATACGATATCCAGTATACTACTCAAAAAGCTATCAAGGGTAGTGTATTGGCGGATTACCTTGCTCATCAGCCTATGGATGATGATTATCAACCGATGAAGTTCGAATTCCCGGACGAGGATATTATGTTTATCAGGGATTGTAATATTCCAGGCCCAGATGAAGGACCCGAACCAGGATCGCGATGGACGATGGTGTTCGACGGTGCCTCTAATGCCTTGGGTAATGGTGTGGGTGCCGTTATTACTTGGCCAACAGGGTTTCACATCCCTTTCACGACCAGGATTTGTTTTGAAGGCACGAATAATATGGCCGAGTACGAAGCTTGTATCTTTGGGATCGAAGCGGCCATTGATTTGAGAATCAAGATATTGGAAGTATATTTTCAGCTCTAGTAATTAGCCAAATCAATGGGGATTGGGAGACTCGTCATCCTAATCTAATTCTGTATAAAGAGCATGTCTTGAAACTGATCCCGTACTTTGACGAGATTACTTTCAATCATATTCCAAGAGAAGAGAATAACTTGGCAGATGCATTGGCTACTTTGTCGTCCATGTTTAAAGTTAAATGGGCTAATGAGGCCCCCTCTATCACCATCATGAGGTTGGATGAGCCAGCATTTTGTTATGAGATGGAAGAGGAAGTTGACGAAAATCCTTGGTTTTATGATATCAAAAGGTACCTTGAGACTAAAGAATATCTAGAGGATGCTTCGATCACTGATAAAAAGACTCTACGGAAATACTCTGCCAAGTTTTTCCTGAACAATGACGTGTTGTATAAGAGAAACTATGATTCTGTTTTGCTCTGGTGCATGGATAAACACGAGGCAAGCAAAATTATAGAAGAAATTCATGAAGGTTCCTTCGGGACGCATTCTAGTGGACATACTATGGCCAAGAAAATCTGGAGAGCACTACTATTGGTCAACGATGGAAACAGATTGTTATAATCATTCCAGAATATGTTACAATTGCCAGATCTATGCTGATAAGATGCACGTGGCTCCTTCTCCTTTGAATGTCTTGACTTCTCCTTGGCCATTTGTAACACCCCCTTCTATTTACCCGCGTTTTATAAATAATAATCAGAGTATTTAATCATAATCCAAGAGGCGTCACAATTTAAATAATGTAAACCAATCAATACAGTTGTCATGCTTTCACTGAAGAAGATTTATTAAATAAATAATGCAAAAGTTATGTTTAACAGCGGAAATGAAACATAACCAAAATTCCGAATACATCATTCATAGTATTCCAGGATATTAACCAAAACATGATTCAAACATTTAGGAATTCCATTAAAGGATTTCAAAGCAAACGATTCCCCAGTGTTACATCTACCAGAGCACGACACTGACACGCGGATTAACTAAACTGACTCAATGCTAGAGCTATCCTCACCAACTCCAAGCAGCTAATCACTTCGGATCTGAAATCGTTAAAGTAAGGGTGAGATTTCAATTCGATATAACATGCATTATACGTTTCTAAATACAACAGAATAATCAGATTTATTAGTCCATTATCCAAACACATAACCATAGACAATTCATAACACATCTCACACAATTGATATGTAATATAACAAATAATGGAAATTGCAACACTGGAAACCATCCTAGCATGTTACAATTCCATATGAAATGCAGACTCTATGCATGTGGTACCAAATCGTGAACCGAGTTCACCCACTGCTCCATTTACATGTGGAAAGAAAGATAAGCCAAGAATCCAGCCTCACTACCTCATCTCAAGTCTATTGGCTCGGGTTCACAATGGGAATGAACCAAATCAACACATGTTTATGCATGCATCATAAAAGCATGCAACCTTAATTCTCAGATCATGATATCAATATAAATCACCTAATGCCAATTCACCAATGTATCACATTCAATCATAATGAATATCAAGATACAACATATTAAGCATTAATATCTCATCCGGTAACGCAGACCATTTGTAATAGTTCCCCATTATCCTTTACTAGTCACTCTTTTCAAAAATCGGAAGCTCGACTCTTTTTAAAATAATTTTAGCAAAATAATATTTTTCCCTTTTAAAAAGATAGTATTTTAAATTTAAGAAATAACGCCGAAAACGGCACTCGAATCGGAGTTACGGTTTAGAAAATATGATGTTTTGAAGTTTAAGTATTTTTGAAAAATTGCACATGGAACCCGGTTCCTACCTATACAGGAACCGGTTCCTGTGAAGTTCAAAATCTCGCTCCCTGGTTTTTGTATGGGAACCCGGTTCCGACATAGACAGGAACCGATTCCTGAGCCTAATTTTCCCAGTTTTTGAAAAATAACACTGGGAACTTGGTTCCTCCCCACAGGGAACCGGTTCCCACGACCTATATGACATTTTACGCTACTTTTGACATTTTGCATCCTTTATCATTTCCAAACTTTCTACTACGAATTGGGACATTAGGAACACCAAATTATCATCATTTCACACCATTATAACATCAAACAACATGGTTTACTCATCCCTATTAGTTATTTGACATGCTAATGATCCTAATACCATACACCGACACAAAATAGGGTTTTATTCTATAAACCTATAATCAATTTCCTAACATACCCAATTACCCGGTCGATTCCCAAAACCCATAAGGCATATTAATCGAAAGAAATCACCCCTTACCTCGCGATGATCTTCGATTTCTCTCGGCGTCGACTTTTCCTCTCTTCTCTTCTCTTCTCCAATTCTACGTATAATGACTTTTCTCCAAAAAGGCCTATTTTTCTTTCTTTTTCTTTTTATATTCCTTTTAATGTTCCTTTATTTATTCCAATAAAATAAAACAAATGGTAATTAGTAAGAGTAGAGTATTTTACTCCTCACACCCTTAATTACACCTCACACCTCCATCTATTCTTTTCTTTAATAAAACCCATTAATTCCGAAAATACTAATAATCAAGCCTTTAATTAATTAAATAATTAAATTCCTATTTATTTAATATTTGAATTAAATCGGGGTGTCACACCATTCGCAATGTGGGGCATCGATATGATCGGAAGGATAGAACCGACCGCTTCCAATGGCCATCATTTCATTTTGGTCGCCATTGATTACTTCACTAAGTGGGTTGAAGTGGCGTCTTATGCCAACGTGACCAAGCAAGTGGCTACGCGTTTCATTAAGAACAATATCATTTGTCGGTATATAGTTCCTGAGAAGATCATCACGAATAACGGTTCAAACCTCAACAACAAGATGATGAAGGAACTGTGCGATAGCTTCAAGATTAAGCATCATAACTCTTCTCCTTATCGCCCAAAGATGAATGGGGCTGTGGAGGCAGCAAATAAAAACATTAAGAAGATCGTGCAGAAGATGGTTGTCACCTATAGAGATTGGCACGAGATGTTACCCTTTGCTTTGCATGGTTATCGCACTTCGGTGCGTACATCAACCGGAGCAACCCCCTTTTCTTTGGTATACGGTATGGAAGTTGTCCTACCTGTGGAGGTCGAAATCCCTTCTTTGAGAATTATGACAGATGTTCAGTTAGACGAAGCTGAATGGGTCCAAAATCGTTTAGATCAGTTGAATCTCATTGACGAGAAGAGGCTGGCGGCAATTTGCCATGGACAAGTGTACCAGAGGAGGATGAAAGCTGCTTTCGATAAGAAAATAGGTCCCCGTAATTTTCAGGCTGGCGATCTCGTGTTGAAGAGAATCTTGCCTCCAAGCAATACAGGTGCCTGGGGCAAATGGGCTCCGAATTATGAAGGACCATATGTTGTAAAGAAGGTTTTCTCCGGAGGAGCCATGATGCTTACAACTATGGATGGAGAGGATTTTCCTCACCCCGTCAATGCAGACGTAGTCAAAAAATACTTCGCATAAAATAGACCCGCTGAGTCGACTAGCTCAGGCAGAAAAGGGCAGTCCCGACGAACCTGGTGAGAGGTTCAGGCAAAATTTAGGGACAAGAAAGAGTGGTAGAGTGAAAAATAAGTACACCCGCTAAATTGAGCCCTTCAAGGGGCAATTTAGGCAAAAAAGGGTATCCCGGTGGATCGAAAACCCGAAAGGGCGATCCAGGTAAAAAAGGGATTTAAAGCGAATGACTATGGTCCGTATTGCATCTGTGTTTCTTCACTCCATTATAAATGGTTAACCTGGAAGGGTAGGGAAACAGTCCAATCAGTTTGTCCAGAAAGCAAGATGGCTAAGGCGCTTTGAAGACATGGAGGGTTATAGCGATGTCAGATCCATTGAAATCTTTCGTTACATTGCCATTTATGTTTCTCCATCACGTTGTAGTGTATGCAATTACCTCTTTTTAGGAATTGCTTCTTGATGTAAATGCTTATTCACGGGCTATGAAATCAATAAAATTTCAAATTTTTATCCAAATTATGTTTCTTTTTGTCCTTATTTTTATTTTACTGGTTTGTTTGCAAAAAAATGCGTCTGAAATTTTTGATAAATTTTGCATTTTTCAAAATATTGTTGTTGCTACAACGCATGATGTAAATTTTTGAAACTGCTTAAGATTTTGGGTGTTAATGACGGTATCCAAAGTTGCCACTCTGTGCTTGGAGACGTTGTTATGACTTGCAACTTGCAGGTATGTAATTGGTTATCAATATGAATTCCTTTCCCCAATGAAGAGTGCATTAATCCAGGTTCATCCCCTTTGAAGCCAATTCTCAAGTAGAGTTCATTTCCGGAAGGTCCTGATAGACTGATTTTGTTACCGGTGATTCGTGCTTCGACATATTGATATTGTTATACTCCCCAGTATAAGTCTTGATGATTGGTTGAGGCTTATCCCTAGTGAGGTCGATTCTCAAGCAGAATTCATCACCAAAAGAGTCTGATGGGTTGATTAATTCCCCAGTGATACACACTTCGATATATATGCATTATCATGATCCCCAGTGCAAGTCATTGGTATCAATCCCAAGTAAATCCCCGGTGAGGTCGTTGATACCTATTCCAGGCGAAATTTCCCAGTGAGTGTCCGTCGAATTCTCAAATCATCCCCAATAGAAGGTTCTAGCCTTTATTCTCAGTGAAGACGGTGTTTGAACCGTTCACTTAGGATTGATGTCCCCAGTGAGTATGCTTGACAGATGAATTGTTATCATATTCTCCAGTGAACAGTGCCTTGTCACATCAAATTTTCCCATTGTGAATTGCGCCCGGTCAATTGATTCTATTCCCCGGTGTAAGTCGCACTCTTCTATGTGAAATTATTTTGAACATCTTCGAGAGTTTTTCTCAAATCAGCTATGTTGGGACAAGAATATTTGTTTCCCCAATGGAGTTAGATATCTGAATTTGTGCCCCAGTGGAGCTTTCTACCCAAATCAGATTTCTTCTTCCCCAGTGAATATTAATCATTCATCTATTCTGGTATCACTACATCGATATGCATTCCCCAGTCGAAGACACCCCATTGTGGTCTTGCTATTGAGATCTTTATTTTTGGAGACAAAAAAATTGTTATGTTATCTGAGGGATTCTTGGTTGAAAGCTTCATATCCCCACAAGAGGATTGATTCCCCGATGAAGTCGGATGCCATCTGATTTATTTTATTCGAGATGCTAATGGCTACTCGCATATGTTTGCGAACTTCCCCTTGAAGTGGTATTCCCCAACGAAGTTTCTTTCGGAATTCCCCATGAAGTCTTCCAAATTCCCCAGTGAAAGTAGGAGAGTTCTCCAGAGAAGTTTTCCCTATCCTCAATGAAGAGTAATGACTCTCTCCCAAGAAGTAAGATTGGTTTGAAGTCCAATTCATTCTCCCCAAGTGGCTTTTCATTCTAGACGTTGTAGAAAACCTTCTTCACCCCACTTAGACACTCAGCAAATTTCTCATAAACATGAGATTGGCACAAGTCTTTGAGCTTTAGGGATTCAACAATGAATCTCCGTCTAAAGGTGCTCTATAATTCTGCTGAGGTAGAAGGGCTAAGATTGTTTGCACAATCATCTTTTAGAAGTTCTAACTAGCCCAACATTTGTTTTTCAAATTTCTGCAAGAGTATATTAACATTTGCATGCACATGTTTAGAACCAGGTGTCCTTTTGGTTAGGGAGTTAAGATTAACTTGGGTTCTCAAAAATTCTGGAGACTCATAAATTTGAGGGTATGGACTTTGGGGAATGAGAGCAGAGGTTGGTGTGGCCATTTCTTGTATTATATTAGGTTGGTCTTGTTAGGGAGTGGTTGGAAGTTTTGGTGTTGTGGTATGTTGTTCTAGGGATATAGGTTGTGGAAGTTCTGAGGTTGTTGTTGTGTATTCAGCAGTGGTAGATTTTAGAAGTTCTGTTGGAATGGAAATAGTTTTGGTGAGGTGTAGTGGAGTTTTGGAAATAGTGAAAATGTTTGTTGTTGGTATGGGACTAGGAAATTTTGTTTGTAAGGGGACATTTATCCCAGGTAAAATCCAAGACGGAACATCTGCGTTCCATTCACCGGTTTCTGGGTGAGGAAAAGGATTCTCAGAGGATGGTGCATCTGGACTAGTTTGGTGGGGAGCAAATACAAAAATTTCTTGTTGTGAGGTTTGTGGAATGGTGTTAGTTGTAGTGGATGAAAGTGGTGCATTTGGATTTACTGTAGTGGGAGCAGAAACAGGAATATCCTGTTGTGATTTATGTGGAGTGGTGGTAGGTGTAGCAGTGAAAGATGATGGAATTTATGAATTTAAAGAATCAAAATTATCAATATCATATAACACTTGGTCAATGAGAGGGTTTGTGTCAACAGTTTCTGAAGGTGATGTTAGATCTATGCCTACATCTATTGTTTCTATTTTTTGTTTTGTTGTGTTTGGAGTTGGGGGAACAGAAGTGGAAGTATGTGCAGCAGATGCTAATAAACTTGTAGAATTAGAAACAGTAATGGATTTAGAAGTTCTACTTGAAACTTATTGCTTCTTCTTCTGAGACTTTTGGGGTCTAGGAGAAGTTCCTTCACCATCAGCTTTTCTCTTCTTGATCTTTCTCACGGGACTTGGAGATTCTCTGTCTTGAAGCCAGGTTGGATCAATAGAGAGACCTTTCCTCTTGGAAGATCTGATGTATTGTTGGATTGTCAGCTGATGTTCCTTTGAATCAAATGCTAGAAAATACTCAACTGGAATTCTTCTTCTGGTGACATTTCCAACTTCTAAAGGAGATGGCTCAACAATAAGTCTATCAATGATCCTTCTCTTCACCAAATTCGTTCCATTGAATATTTTTCCATAGATGGGGTCTAATTACTTTAGCATCTTAGCATCTTCTAGATGCTTTATCAGACCATTCTCTGTCAGAATGTCTGAAAGCAATCTTGCCAATGGTATCTAGTTCCTCTTAGCCTTTGGGCTCTTTGTCTTTTCTACTTCCCTTGTTTCTTTCACATGGAGCCAAAGATGCCTAAACAGAAGATAGGCTAGATCCACCTTCACATTTGTGCCGACACAGAATAACAGATACTACTGATCTGCATTGATATAGTTTGGTTAACTTGTCTCCTTCCTGTGATGAATACATCCATGAAAAATATTGGCCTAGATTTTGTAAACATCCTTTAGATCTTTAATCTTGGTAGAAGCTTCTCCAGCAGTTAAAATCTCAACATTGATTGGTTCCAACTCAATTCTTCCTTCTGGAACACCAATCTCTCCTTCACCTTCTAGCCCCAACAATCTTTTGATAACACACTCAGCGGTAGAAATTTATTTCCCCATTACAAATGAAATAATAGCTTTTGGGGTTACAGTGGCATGAATCCAAAATTCTTTCACTAGGTTTGGGTAACCAGGACCAACAAGACGGTCAAAAAAATTTATCCATCCTTGAAACTCAATGGCTAGGAACAAGTTGAAGCCATTGTCCTTCATATTCACCAAATCAATAATCATCTCACACACCACTTCCAATTTATCAAATAGAATAAGGGTTGTTCTTTCAGGAACCATATAGCGCTTAGATGTTTGAGAAAACGATTAAACAATGGTTTCTTGAGGGTTAGAGGTGAGAGATTTTGGGTTGACAGTTGCTGGGTTGCTTGAACTAGATGCCATTGATGAATTTCTGGTATGAAGGTTTCTGGGTTTAGGGTTCTTGAACAGAGAGAAGAAGAGGCAGAAATGCATAAAAGGGTTTTGAAAGAGTGAAAAGAAAAGAAGAGTTTCTGACATGAGGGTATTTATAGGCAAAATGCATGCAACTTAAACGTTCAACAAGCCGTTTAAAAAAATTAAAGTAATCAAAAGACAATTAATCATCATGCGCATTTAATGTTGTGTCTTACAATTAGAGGGATATCTTGAGAATTGATTGATTGCAACAGTTACCTAGGAGCATTATGTCAATATCCAGCACGCATGTAAGTGACCTATAAGAAGTTTGAGCACTTCTCTAACTTTTAGGTTAATAGAGCAACTAATGTTTAATGTGTTGAACTTTTGAACCATACTTGTAATGAAATATAGACAGTATTTTAGAACTTCTATGTATCGCTTCTAATTGAACTTCTCTTCTAACTTCTGAAGAGATGTTAATTAGAATGTTCAAAAACAGAACTTCTGACTATATTGAAAGTAAACACAAATTTCATTCAGGGCATACTTTCATACTTATATTTTTCAAAATGTATTTAAATCTATCTTCCGAAAGTGGTTTAGTGAAATTATTAGCCCATTGATGGTCTGTACAAAGTTTAAACTTAAAATTCCTTTCTAAATATAGTCCCTTATGGAATGATGTTTGATTTCAATATGCTTTACCTTAGAATGTAAAATTGGATTTTTAGAAAGGAAAAATGCAAAAGTATTATCACAGAAGATAGGAATCTTACTCTCATACAGATGATAATCTTCTAGTTGGATCTTCATCCAGAGCATCTGAGTACTGCAACCAGCAGCAGCTACATATTCTGCTTCTATGGTAGAAAGTGCTATGGTGGCTTGCTTCTTGCTGTACTATGAGATGAGATTTTCACCAAGGAATTGACAGCTTCCAGAGGTGCTCTTCCTTTCTACTCTATCTCCAGTAAAGTCAGCATCACAATATCCTACTAATTGGAATTCTTTGGATTTTCTGTAACACAGACCAACATTAGTAGTAACTTTCAGATACCTTAGAATTCTCTTAACATTAGTTAAGTGAGATTCTCTGGAATCTGATTGGAATGTTGCACATAAACATACACTAAACAGAATATCTAGACTAGATGTAGCTAGATATAGAAGAGATCCTATCATACCTCTGTAGAGCTTCTGATCTACCTTTTTACTTACCTCATCTTTTTCCAAATTACACGTGGGGTGCATAGGGGTCTTTGCTTCCTTACTTTCTGACAATTGGAATTTCTTCAGAAGTTCCTTGACATACTTAGTTTAATGTATGTAGGTACCTTATGAACATTTATTAATTTGAATTCCCAGAAAGAATTTCAGCTCTCCCATCATGCTCATCTCAAACTCTGCCTGCATAGACTTAGAAAATTCTCTTCAAAGAGAGACATTAGAAGTACCGAAAATAATATCATCTACATAAATCTGGCATATCAAAATATCATTTTTAAATGTCTTTCTAAAAAGAGTTGTGTCCACTTTTCCTCTGGTGAAATTATTTTCTAAAAGAAAATTACTTAAATGTTCATACCAAGCTCTAGGAGCTTGCTTTAACCCATATAAAGATTTTTAGAGTTTAAAGACATGTTCTTGAAATTTTTAATCGTCAAAACCAGGAGGTTGACGGACATAAACTTCTTCTTCTATATAGCCATTTAAAAATAAAATTTTGACATCCATTTGATATAAGGTAATATTATGTTGAACAACAAAAGAAATAAGTAATATAATTGACTCTAATTTAGAAACTGCAACAAAGGTTTCATTGTAATCAATACCTTCTTGTTGACTATACCCTTGTGCTACCAAACGTGCCTTGTTTCTGACAACTTTTCCTTGTTTGTTCAGCTTATTTCTGAACACCCACTTCGTTCCAATAATATTAAATCCTTTAGGCCTTGGAACAAGATCCCAGACATCATTTCTTTTTAATTAATTCAGTTCATCTTGCATAGCAATTATCCAGTCATTGTCTTGAAGGGCTTCATCTACAGAAGTTGGCTCAATCATAGAAACTAGACCAAACAATGATTCCTCATTATTCCTTAATGCATACCTAGTTCTAATTGGATCATCCTTCCTTCTAATGATGACATCTTCTGGATGTGCTGAAGTAATTCTTGAAAATATTCTTTGTGGAAGTTCTTTAGAGATTTGTAAGTTGTTCAGAACTTCTGTAACAACTGGAACTTCTGAGTTGTCCTTCTATTCTATCCCTTAAGAGGTTGGCAACTGAACTTTTGTTCCTGCAACGTTTTCCACCTGCTTTGGCTTTTGTTGGCCAAGCTTATCATCAAATCTTACTTTGATTGATTCTTCCACAATTAGAGTTTCTGTGTTGTACACTTTATAGCCTTTTGAGCGTTTAGAGTATCCAAGCAGAATACACTTATGTGATTTAGAATCAAACTTGTTCAGATGTTCTTTAGTGTTAAGAATATAACAGGTGCATCCAAATGGATGAAAATAAGAAATGTTGGGCTTTCTGTCCTTCCACAATTCATAGGGAGTCTTTTCAAGAATAGGTCTTATAGAAACTCTATTCTAAATATAACACGGTGTGTTCACAGCTTCTGCCCAAAAATGTTTAGTCATATTGGTTTCATTGATCATAGTTCTGGCCATTTCTTGTAAAGTCTTATTCTTTCGTTCTACAACTCCATTTTGTTGGGGAGTTCTAGGACAAGAGAAATCTTAGGAAATTCCATTTTCTTTAAAATATTTTTCAAAAAATTGATTTTCAAATTCACGACCATGATAACTTGTAACCTTTATAATTCTAAACTTTTTTTCATTCTGGATTTGGTTGCAGAAATCAAAGAACACAGAATATGACTCATCCTTGTGTTTTAAGAACTTTACCCATGTCCATCTGTTGTATTCATCTACAATGACCAATCCATACTTCTTGCCTCTAATGGATGCAGTTTTCACTGGTCCAAATAGATCAATATCCAGAAGTTCTAATAGTCTAGAGGAAGAAACAACATTTTTAGATTTGAAAGAGGGTTTTGAAAATGTTCCCTTCTGACAGGCTTCACACAAAACTTTTGAGTTGAACTTCAAATTTGGAAGTCCTCTGACCAGATTGAGTTTGCTAATTTGAGAAATTTTTCTCATGCTAACATGTCCCAATCTTTTGTGCCAGACCCATTGTTAATCATTTACTGACGGAAGACACTTTACATTTTGAGATTTTAAATCAGAAAGATTAATTTTGTAAATGTTGTTCTTTCTCTTTCCAAAAAAGAGGATTGACCCATCCTTTTGACTTACATCTCTACATGACTTTTGATTAAAGATAATGTCATAACCATTGTCACTTAATTGACTTATAGACAATAGATTATGCGCTAATCCTTCAACTAATAGAACATTAGAGATAGAAGGAAGGTTACCATTTCCTATAGTTCCAGAACCAATGATTCTTCCCTTCTAGTTACCTCCAAATTTTACTTCACCTCAAGGTTTAAGTTCCAGACTTTGGAACATAGACCTTCTTCCTGTCATATGTCGCGAGCATCCAGAGTCCAGGTACCAAGATTGGTGTTTCAACTTCACTATTAAGCACATCTGCAACATAAATTGTTTTTTCTTTAGGCACCCATATCTTTCTGGGTCCTTTCTAGTTCGAGTTTCTAAGATTTTGTTTGAACCTTGGTTTAACATAAAATCTTTCAGAATGGGATGTGTATTTAATATCATGTGTGTGACCATAACTGAACTGTTTGTAAAGTGGTTTGTATGTGATTGTCAGTTTATCAACAGATTTGGGTTGATATATTTCTTTCCCTCTGGGGGTTTCATATCCTATTCCATGTTTGTTGTTCCTACTAACTCCATAGATCATTGGAGCCATCTTGATTCTATCTATGCTTTTAGTCAGAAACTTCTGAAAGCTATAGTCATATTCTTTAATAATATCTTTTGAACATGAAGCATTATCTGAACTAGGAATTTTTTGAACTTTTTGAAAATCATTTTTAAGTTTAATTTTATTTTCCTTAAGTTCAGCATTTTCTGCTTTGAGTTGTTCAATCTCAGATACAAGACTCTTTTTAAGTTTCTTGTACTTGATCTTAAACTGACTATTATTTTCCATAAGTTCTGATAGACTATCTACTAGTTCAGCATGAGGGAATTTAGAAAATACCTCATCAGGTTCTGATTCAGAGCCTGAGTCATCTTCTGTTGTGGCCATGAAAGCTAAATTGGCTTGTTCATCTTCTGAGTCAGATTCAGCTTCAGAAGATTTTGAGTTGTCCCATGTGGCCATCATTCCTTTCTTTTTCTCAAATCTTTTCTTTGGATTTCCTCTCGGTAGCTTGGGACATTCACTCCTAAAGTGTCCAGGTTCTTTGCATTCGTAGCATGTGACACTTCTTTTACTGAACTTCTTGTGTCCAGAGGATTCTCCTCTATCTTCAGATCTTTTATGGTTTCTGAACTTCTTTTGCTTGTGCTTCCACATTTGATTTATTCTTCTAGAAAGCATGGATAGTTCATCTTCTGACTATGAATCTTCAGAGCTTCCATCTTCACCCTGAAAAAAATTAACATCAAATTTTTTAGTATATTCCAAAGCAACTGACTTACCTTTCTTCTGAGGCTCAAATTCATCAAGCTCTATTTTGTGACTTCTCAGAGCGCTGATGAGTTCTTCTAAGGATATAACATTCAGATCTTTTGAAACTTTGAAGGTTGTCACCATAGGTTCCCATCTTCTGGGTAAACTTCTGATAATTTTCTTTACATTATCAACTTTGGTATATCCTTTATCTAGCACTCTCATACCAGTAGATAAGGTTTGAAACCTTGAGAAAATTGCCTCAATAGATTCATTTTTCTCCATCTTGAATGCCTCATACTTCTTGATAAGCGCCAGAGCTTTAGTTTCCTTGACTTGAGCACTTCCTTCATGTGACATTTTGAGTGATTCAAAGATGCCATGTGATGTGTCTCTGTTGGTAATTTTTGATATTCTATTTTTGAAATGGCACTTAACATAATATTTCTAGCTTTGTGATGATTCTTAAATTCTGTTTTCTGTGCTTTGTCCATTGCTTTTCTTTCTATCTTGTTTCCATCTTCATTTACTGGGTATTTGTAGCCATCCAAAACCATATCCCAAAGATCAGGATCATAGCTTGAAATAAAGCTTTCCAATCTATCCTTCCAGTATTCAAAATCCTCTCCATCAAACATAGGAGGTTTAGTGTTGTTTTTGTGGTTTGTTGCCATTTTGTGTTTTCCTTCTGGATCTTTATCTGGAACTGTTAAGTGTTTTGCACCCAGAACCAAAAGCTCTGATGTTAATTGAAGGCTTCGAAAACACTTATAAGGGGGGTTGAATAAGTTTTTCAGATCAAATCTTTCTTTTTATCAAACAACAATACTAAACACACAACGATTTTTATCCTGGTTCGTTTGAAACTCAAACTACTCCAGTTCACCCGTCAATGTGATTTCTCCTCTCTTAACGAGGACTTAATCCACTATAATCAAAAGATTACATTGCACAACCAACTGTTGTGACTAACAACAATGCCCAAGACTGTAAGTGACTAACACCTCTAAGACTCAACTAGTCCTAGCCCTCTTGAGAAATCTGACCCAAACTGGTCTCTCAAGGAACAATCACACAAGAACTTCTGGACAATGTGTTTACAATTTATTCTAAAAAGCTTTATCACTTAAAGTGATTTTTACACAAATTATTTAGCTCAAACAACTTAGAAATAACACTTTACAAGAAGGTGATTTCAATCTGGCAGCGTAAGTTTTCTATGAGTAATTATTGTTGTCTTCTTTGAATTTGAACTCTTTATATAGAGCTTCCAGAAATTTTCCGTTGCATGGTTAGCGTGTCTTGGATACAAGAAAACGTAATTAATGAAGTATAATTCACGTGCTTTTGTTTTCTCCAAGTGTCATAGAAAGTTGAACCACTCAAGTACTTCGGCCATTTTAGCTTTGTAGGGTAACGTTACTGTAGCAGGTTTTGTCTTAAAAATTGACATACACAAAGATCATAATCTTCTATAAGCCTTGTTAGAACATCTTCTAATCAGAACATTCTATTGGTGCTTCTATCAGAGGTTTTCGCTCGCATGCTTCTATCAGAAGTTGCTTATAGCGTGCGTGACCAAAAGTTCTACTCTCGTTAGAAATTCTAATACTTATTTTACTCAGCATAATTTTGATGTCTCTATATAATTCAATGCTTGAGTCAGAACATCATCTAAAATGAAAACAATATTCATCAGAGTATCATATCTATTATACAAAATTTATTCCACTTATTATCATCAAAACTCTAAGATTATGTCTAGAACCAAACTATGTTCTAACAATGCCTTGGCTTGCAAGGAAGTTATGAAGTTGATCTCTGAAGCAGGGCTGATGAAGACAGTAACAAATTTTTCAAAGTGTTATGAAACCCTGTTCAAGGAATTCATAGTTAACATCCCTGAAGACTGTGATGACATAAAAAGCCAAGAATTTCAGAAGGTGTTTGGTAGAGGAAAGTGTGTAAAGTTCTCACCTGCCATCATCAATCACTATCTAGGAAGGATTGAGAAGAAAGAAAATGAGGTTGAAGTCATTGATGACCAGCTGTGCAGGACTATCTGTTGGAAAATTGAGTGTGAAGTATGCAATTTTGCATAAAATAGGAGCAGTAAACTGGGTGCCAACCAACCACTCTTCAACCATATCAGTGGGATTGGGCACATTTGTCTATGCAGTTGGCATGAAAATACCATTTGACTATGGTACTTATATTTATGATCAGACCCTCAAGCATGCTGACACTTGTGCCACAAAACTTCTTGCTTTCCCCACTCTCATAAGTGGAATAGTACTTCATCAACATCCTGAAATTTTGTCTACAACCTTGGATGTTGAATGTAAAAGAGCTACCCCTTTGTCCATGCATCAGAAGTTATTTGTTGGAGCACATGTCCCAGACATTGTCTCAACATCTTCTGGTGTTGAACTGAAACTGAAAATAAAGAGGATGTAATTGCTGAACTTACTGCAACTTGTAGAGAATTGGATGAGGTCATACAAATTAGCACAACAAGGAAGCTTAAAAAGTGAAGAGGTCATCCTAGACCTGAAGAAGAATGTTGCTGAAGAGGCACCAGAAGAAGAAGCAAATAGCTCAGCAACTCAAAGCTCTTTTGAAGTTGGCTCAGGAGAAGAAGGAAGTGGAGGAAGTAGAGAGTCTGCAAGTTTTACAGAACAATGACTGTGCCTGAAGATGTTGATTTTGTTTCCATCTGTCATTTGTTTATCCCCTCTATTATTTGAATTTAGCACTTAAGTGCATAACATTTGTTTTAGTCTTGGGATGTACTTAACAATAGCTATTAGTGACTTAGTTGAATCTAGTATGTATTTCTGTCATTCTCCATGAATTTTTCTTAGTGGTTTGGCCAACTATGGCTAAAAAAGGGGACATTGTGTGTGCTTTGAGGGGGAGCAGCTGTGAATTATTGCAGTTGTGAGAGTTTATGAGTGTGTTGTGTTTGTGTTTTTTTGTGATTCCACTTGTGTGCAGCTGACGTGATGACTATGCTAAGGAGGGTTGCTGCTATGTGTTAGTTGTGTTTTTGTTGCTGATGTGTCAATTGTGATTTGTGTGGTTCTTGTAGAAGCTGATGTGGTTTGTGTGCTTCTTGTGATGAGAAGAAGCTGGTGTGTTAATTTTTGATTATGTATCACTGAAGAAACTATATGTTTCCACAAAGAGGACAAGCTGTTGTGCAGGGGGAGAAACTTTTATTTGTCAATTGTGCATCTCTGTGTGCTATGTGCAGGGGGAGTAAAATGTTGCATCTGTGAATGTTCTAACTGATGTTTGAACATATCTGTTATTTATCCACTGCTATCTCTATTTTGATTGTGATGGTGCTTTTACTGTGATGCTCTGATATGTGTGCTTAAATATGTTAATTGTGATGTTGTTCTTAATTGTATGGCTTGCACTCCACATAATGTTTTAGCCAAAATTTTCCAAAGGGGGAGTTTGTTAGTTCTATGGATTGGCAACAATTTTGGTAAAACATTCTGCTCAGAAAATGCCTTAAAATTTCTGAAGATGCAGATGTCACAGTAGATGTCTGAACATGTGAAACTGACAGAAGTGTAGAATTTTTAGGAAGTCAGTTTATTTGTTATTTGTATGCTTCGACTAAGGAAGCTTGAGAACGCCTTCAGCCATATATTTGGAGATTTAATATCCTACTTTAAAGGAGAGAAGGCAAAAGGTGCTGAAGACTTGTGAGTAAAGAAAACCAAGTTGTTGTTACTCTATTTAAGGGCTGCAAACCTTGTTTTGTACTTGGGTCGTTCTACATTTAGAAGTCTAGTTTTTTTTTATTGTTGGTTGCTCATTCTTTTGGTTGTTAATTGTTTATTGTGAGCCTCTCGAGTATTTCTACTTGAGAAGGACGGCTTTTGAGTTGTAAGTTTTCAATCACCATAAGCTTTGAAGCGAGTGTGATTGTGTGTCTTTGATCGACTCACTACAGGAGGAGGAAGCAAAGAGGAAATAATAGCAACAATCCATAGATAGACGATGAACTCTTTCCTCACAGAGGAGTTAGCAAAAAACAAGAGAATGACGCCAACTTTCTAAAGATAGTAAACCATCAATCCAAAACAACAACAAAAAATGTCTCTAACCAAGATGTGGTGGGAAAGCAACATCAATAATGAACTAGGTTTCCCAAGAATTCTGGCGCTTCACCATAGACTGAATGGAATTTCTTCTTTTTAATCAAGATATTTCATTCGGAAAGGGTAACAAGTGGCTTGTTCAGATATTGAGTAAAAATATTGTTCTCTAGAGCATTCAGACGAATCTTCAACAAACTACCTTCCATAATGACGAGGCTACCATTCATAGGTAAACAGATCTTGGATAAACTACCTTCCATAATGACAAGGATACCATTTATCGATAAATAGATCTTGTTGCAAACAGCTATCAGAATCAGTCAGCAATGAGTTTGTAAATCACTCTGTAGATTGATCATTAACTTTTTCAGATTTGAATGATGTAAAGACATTCATTGGAACATTATGATCAGTTGAATTCAAACTAGTATTGTTCTTCAGGAAATTCTTGTCTACAGATTGTTTGTTTTTCACATTTGTCCCTAGAGAGACCCATAGATAGCAGTTGTCCTTGTTTCTTCTACCTTCCATAGTGACTTCACCATCTTTGTTTGTAATGATATATTCAGCTTATGTGAAGTTCACATTAAATCCCTGATCACATAGTTAACTTATGGTGATCAAGTTGGAGTTAAATCCTTTGACAAACAATACTTCTTCAATGTTAGGGAGCTTTGAGCTTTGTATTTTTCCTACACCCTTGATTTCACCCTTCATTCAATCTCCAAAGTTGACATAACCAGTTGGGTGATCCTGAAAAATCTTCCAATAAGCTTTGATCACCTGCCATACGCCTTGAGCATCCACTGTCAAAAAACCAGTCTTCTGTGATTTTTTCTGTTAAAGACGTGTGATCCAAGAAACATGCAATATTTGTTTTGGGAATCCATTATTTGCTTGGTTGAACTTGAGTCACATTTGATTTATGTGTAGAGTTGGGGTAACCATACAGCTTGAAACAAAATGGCTTTGTGTGACCATATCTTCCACAGTAACGACATCTCCAGTGTCTATGTCTTCTGTTAGGTTGTCTGTAATTGTTCCTTCTGGGATGTTGAAACACTTGATTCGACATCTTGGATTCAGCCTGACTTTGAGTAGATTCCGTAGGAGATTCCTTTGTACCATTGTAACCTAATTCACTCATGTCCCCTGCTACCTTTCCAGCTTAAAGTATCTTGTCCAGTGTTTCAGATCCACTGTTTAGCATTTTGACATTTTTGGTCATCTAATCAAGATCACATTTCAGCACAGTTACCTCACTTTCTAGCCTCTTTATTATTTCCAGATGCTCTTTCTTTATATCTTGCAGTTGTAGTATGAGCTTCTTCTGCTTCTCATTCTCCTGGAATACTTCAACACTTTTGATGTATAGTTCTTTGTATGTAGCATTCAATTCTTCGAAAGTCAGTTCTTCATCACTAGAATCTTACATGTTTGGATGATTCCTCTTGCACTTCATCCTCAGAGTCTTCATCTTACCATAGAACACTTAAACTCTTGCCTTGTCTTTTGAGATAGGTGGGGTAGTCCCATTTTATGTGACCAAACCCTCCATATTCATAACATTTTGGCTCTCTACCTTGAGCAGGTCTTTCTTCAGCTTTAGTCTTCTTCCCATAGTTACTTGTTATGTTGATGTCATGAAGGATGTTCTTGACATTTGATCTTGAGCTTCCCTCCATTCTTTTCAATACTCTGTTAAATTGTCTTCCAAGTTGAGCTATGGTTTTTATCATTCATTCTTCAGTATCAAGATTATATTCCTCATCTTTCTCCTCAATGTGGGACTTAAAGGCTATGCTTTTAGACTTCTTCTCATACCTCTCATTAATACTCAGCTCAAATGTTTGGAGTGAACCCACAAGTTCATCCACTTTCATGTTGTTGATATCCTGATCTTCTTCAATAGTTATTACGTTCATATCAAATCTCCTAGGTAGAAATATGAGCATCTTCCTTACTATTTTTTCTTCTAGAATCTTCTCACCCAAGGCACTGCAAGCACCAGCAATTTCAAGGATATTCATATGGAATTCTTGAATACTTTCCTCTTCTTTCATTCTCAAGTTCTCAAACTTAGTTGTGAGCAGCTGCAGTTTTGACATTTTAACCTTGGAGGTCCCTTCATGAGTAGTCTTGACTATTTCCCAAGCATCCTTGGCTACTTCACAAGTATTGATTAATCCGAAGATGTTTTTGTCAACTCCACCGAATATAGCATTCAAAGCCTTTGAAATTGCAAGAGTTAGTTCATCATCTTTCTTTGACCAATTTTCTTCAGGTTTGAGCTCACCAGTAGGTTGATTATCAGCTCCAATAATCACAGGATGTGTCCATCCTTTCAGAATAGCCTTCCAAGCCATGTTATCCAAGGACTTTATATAAGCTGTCATACGAGGCTTCCATAGATCATAGTTAGAGTCATCCAAGGTGGGTCGTCTATTCAAATATATTGCTCTTTGTCCATATTACCAGAAAGTATCTTCCCTAGATCTCACCCAGAGACGAAGCAGGGTGCCTGCTCTGATACCAATTGAAATTCTGGTATCAGATATGAGATGTTGAAGGTAATGTCACGACACTTATATCTGCTTAGAACATTGTTAAACAAAAAAAACTATAACATTGCAGAAGGAAATAAAAACACAGAGAGTTGTTAACCCAGTTCGATTCTAACTAACCTACGTCTGGGGGCTTCCAAGCCAGGGATGAAGTTCACTATTAGTAGTATTAATTCGGAGCTAAACCTTCCCTGTTTACACCTTCTCACTTAATCAAACGACCTAGTGACCCTTCTACCTGAGATACCACACTTAAATATGAGAATCCTCCGCTCACTCCCTCAGTACCACAACCCGTGATACTAAAAACTGAAGATACTCTTTGAAGACGCATAATCACGCTTGCTTCAAAGCTTATGGTGATTGAAAACTAACAACTTAGAAATGTTATTCTCAAGTAACTAACAAGAGAGGCTCATAATTAACAACTAACAACCAAAACAATGAACAACCAAAAACTAAAACTAAAACTCTCTAAACTGGAACAGCCAACTGCAAAATAAGGATTGCAGCCCTTTAAATAGAGTAACAACAACTAGGGTTGCTTTACTCACAAGTCTTCAGTGCCTCCTGTCTTCTCTCCATGAAACCAGGATATTAAAACTCCAAAGATATTGTTGAAGACGTTTTATCAGCTTCCTTAATCGAAGCACACAATTAATAACAAACTGACTTCCTAAAAATTATGCACTTTAGTCAGTTACACATGTCAGGATATCTGATGTGAGATCTGCTACTTCAGTAAACTTCAATACATTTCTTAGAAGAATGTTTTACCAAAATTTCTGCAAATTAATAGAACCAACAGCTTCCATGCCATATACAAGAGAGAAAGGGGTAACACCCATTGAAGTACGAACTGAAGTATGGTACCCATGCAAGCAAAAATTAGCATCTCATGCCAATCCCTATAGGTAACAACCATCTTCTGAATGATCTTCTTAATGTTTTTGTTTGCATCTTATACTTCTCCATTCCTCTTGGGTCTATAAGGACAAGAGTTATGATGGACAATATTAAATTCTTCACAAAGTTCTGCCATCATCTTATTATTCAAATTCGAGCCATTGTCAGTAACGATCCTGTTTGGCACATCATACCGATAAATGACATTTTTCTTGATAAACCAAACCATCACTTGCTTGGTAACATTGGCAAAAGAAGCCGCTTCAACCCATTTGGTGAAATAGTCAATTGCTAATAAGATGAAACGATGTCCATTAGAAGCCTTGGGTTCAATCATCCAAATCATGTCAATGCCCCACATAGAGAAAGGCCATGGGGAAGAAATAACATTGAGCAATGTAGGAGGCACATGAATCTTGTCAACATAAACCTGACACTTATGACACTTCCTTGCGAATTTATAACAATCGGATTCCATTATCAACCAATAGTAACCTGCCCTTAGCATCTTCTTAGACATAGAGTGTCCATTGGCATGGGTACCAAATCATGCTCCATGACTCACATCCTTTGATTTCAATAGATGCACTTGCTTGGTGTTAGTTTCTTGCTTGATCAATAAATACTTGATGCATTCTTGCCTTGAGTTTGACTTTGTCTTGATCATATATACATGTATACTCCTAACTTTGATACCATATTTTTGTTTGGTTTCAAACTTTGATAACTACTATGTTTGAATTTGATAACCCAAAAATGTATCGATTATTTGGATTAATTTACATGAATTTTATCCGCATTTTAATTAATTAAATTACTCTTTATTCGTATTATTCCGGTATTTTCTATGTTTTCAGGTTTTTACTAATTATAAGGCATGTGCGAAGAAAATCGAGAAAAGTCGAATAAATCATACTCAAAATCCACATAAGAATAGCATTTATGCAAATGTAGGGTGTATGACAAGTAAAAATGTCTTGCGAATTTAAAAAGGAATTCAAGCAGGCCCAGCCCACTTCCAACGAGAAAGCTAAGCCCATAACACAGCAACGTGTAACAACCGTTACACGCTAACCATAGAGCTGTAACGACCGCGACGGAGTAGGAGGCGAGTCTTTCTCACCAAGGCAAAAGTGTAACAACCGTTACGCATCACTAAGAAAGTCCGTAGCAACCGCTACGGAGGAGATACCGGAGGCGAGAAAAACGCAACCAATCCAGCTACCAAGTGCACCCCTACTTCTATAAATAGGCCACCAATCTACACTTTTTAGAATGCTTTTTCTTCTGCATTCTTTACTGTCACTTTGCCAAAATTATTTTCAGTTTAGTTTTATTTTATCGATTTCGGTTTATTTAGTCTAGTATGAGCTTTCTTTTCTCGTAGCAATTTCCATATCAGTATTGTTGCGAACCTTTGCCGATTCTAACCTTACGTTAGAATTGCGCCTTTTAATTTCCTTCATCGCATTTATTTTTTGGAGCAACGAAGGGCAGATCTCAGCGACCTGTGGGAGACACCTGGAGTTTGCCAAATATTCTGCCTTTTTATTTTCAGGTTTATTTTAACTGTTTAATTTAATTGTTGGTTTATTTTAATTATTTATTTATTTATTGGCTTATTTTAATTGTTTATTTATTCTATGCCTAAATTATCTGAAATGCGTGTGTTATCCGAACTGTCTGATATTGTTTATTACTGTTGCACTATTACTGAATCGTATAACATGCTAGGCTAAGTTTAGTTATCGGTATGTAAGGTCATAGAAATGACGGGGTTTAGCAACGCCATTCGATCTATTCCGTTTTAAAAAGATTAATTTTTTGGTTTCAATTACTAGTTCTTAATGCAAACTATTTTCTTACGAGAGTAAAACACAAATTAGAAGTTAGGATCAATAAAACGAGAGTTTGAGATAATAACTGGACATTAGTAATTGTGCATCAACTTAAAATACAGCGAGAGCGCTTTTAAGTTGATTAGGTTTTATTTATTTTCAAAAACTATTTTTAAACTCTAATTGAAATAGCGAGAGCACTCACTTAGGTTTGATTATAGGATCTGAATCAATAAACACGAGAGTGTGAGAAGAGGGTTTTCAAATATATAATTCCTACTGAAACTGTTTTGATAATACGAGTTTAAGTCTATGAGTTGCTAAATCCCCGAAGTTCGACCATTACATACCGATACTCCCCATTTGAATCTAAACTAGATTATAATTAGTTAGGTTCCCCAAACCCGATTTACGTAGTAACCTTAGATAACGATAGGTCAACATTTATTCCCTTGGGATTCGATAATCTTTAAAGCTACACGCGATAGGACTATATACTTGCGGTCTAGATTCTTTAAGACACATAAAGTTGCGATCACGTTTTTGGCTTAATTGTCGGGGACTAACAAGTCGATATCGTAACTCTTTTAGTTACACTGTAGAGACTAAGGTGCCATTCCCAATTGTATGTCAAGTACTCGCTCTCAAGGAGAAGACTTAGTGCTACCAATTCCTGAACCTGAGCGCTCTATTATTAGAAGACGCCACATACGAGTACCTCATACAAATCAACCCCTTTCTCAATCTTCTATTTCTGCCGAACCAGTTGAAGGATCAGACATGGTGATCAGCCATGTCCGCTCAAGTCATATGTTATTCCTTCGCAAGAAGAACCACATAATAGCATTGCTGCTCCTGCCATTGAGGCAAATAACTTCGAAGTCAAACCTTCTTTCTTGTCCACTGTACAACAAAACCAGTTTTCTGGTGGTTCAATGGATGACCCTAATCTACATCTATCGATGTTTCTGCAATATGCAAATACAGTCAAATCTAATGGGGTCAGTCAAGAGGTGATAAGACTCCATTTTTTCCCTTTTTCATTAAGAGATAGATCCCGAGCTTGGATCCAGTCTCTACCTGCTAACTCAGTTACCTCTTGGGAATGAGTTGAAGAAAGTCTTTCTTGCACGATATTTCCCACCAAGTAAAAAATCTATGCTAAGATCCAAAATAAGAAATTTTCGACAAAAAGACAACGAGTCTCATTTCGATGCTTGGGAAAGATACCAAGACATTTTGAGGCTCTGTCTATATCATGGCCTAGAAGAATGGTTAATTATCCATACCTTCTACAATGATCTCCTGTACAACACGAGATTGACGATAGACGTCGCTGCAGGTGGCACACTTATGGATAAATCCTATGCTGCAGCCTATGCACTTATCGAAAGTATGGCTCAAAACCACTACCAATGGGGGAGTGAAAAAGGTCAAGTAAACAAAGCTCTTGGAGATAAAGTGTCATACCCCAATTTTTGACCTAATATACCACCTCACATTTTCATCATTTCATCTTTAACAGTCCAGAACAAAATTAATCGGGTGTGAATTTCACAGGTCAAAATTAGGCTTCCACAAAATTTTCATCTGATTCAAGAGGAAATCAATTAGGGTTTGAGTTTTATTCACCTCATTTGATCTATCTTGATCAAATCATCAACCTCTGATCTTCAGATATCAAATTTTCCTCATGATCTGTCAAGGATCGATCAATTAGGGTTTTCATCGAGTATGAGCAATCTCTGATTTTCTGATCAATGAATGACTTTTTTGATTAGAGATTGATCTTCATATCTTAGATACAACATGTTGACCTAATTTCTGGATTCAAAACATCACAGAAGTTCCCAGATTTCATCAGTCAATTTCTGAATCATCTGATGAAATTTCATTTGCATTGAAAAGTCAAACTTTGACTTTTGGTCAACTTTTTCAAGACAAAACTTTTTCAATCATCAAAATACTTCAAATGATCCATCATGATCATAAAAAATCAAGAAATTTGGAAAAGTCAACAAAAAGTCAAAATTTTCAACACTTAGAAAATTTTTCAAGTGTTAAAATTTCATACTTTTTCCAAACTTCATGACATTTTTTCACATAGTTCCATTTTGAATTGGAAAAAACTCAAAACATGAAAGTTGTAGCCCTTGAAACAAGATTTCCAAAATGTCCAAGAACTATCAAATCCATGGAGTCTAGCTATACTTTTGATTTTGAAACATAGAGCTCCAAAATCCTTGATTTTCAAGTACAAAGCTCAAGATTATAGGTCATTTTTGAGTTTCTTCTTCTAGAAGCCATGCCACCTTGCAAAGAGAGTTAGAGCTGATAAAAAATCAGATGGAGAGTAATTATGATGGGATAAGATCAAGTTGAAAAATTAACCATGGTTAAAAGGAAGCTTCCTTTTGCATTTAATGCAAAAATGACTTCCTTGCCCTCTAAGGCAACTTGTAAATACCAAAGCCATTTTTCTTCCCTTATCTTTCAGAACTTGTGACCTATAAATAGAGGTCATGTTGGCCAATTCAAACCACACCAAAGCTATGCAAGAACATGCTTTCTCTCTTCTTTCTTAAAATTCAAGCAACATAGTGTAATTTGAGAAATCTTGCATTTTTGAAAATTTGTGAAGAAACATGAGATATTTGGTGTCTAACATATCATAAACATCTAATAGAATTGGTTTGAAACTTAAAATCAATCTAAGAAACACTAAAACTCAAAGTTGCATTTCAAAATTTCAAGCTTGCCCAAAACTGCCTTAACTGTCGAATTCAATGTTTGGCTCGATCAAGTTGTGATTTTTTCACTCAAACATCATCAACATACTCCATATGGATGATGCAGACCATTAACTTCAACATGTAACAGCTCTAACATCAAATTCGAGTTTTACTTTGAACCATATGCAGGTGGACTTGGTCAGAACAATTCAAGCAATTTCAGAGTGAGAAGACCTTCATCACACATTCCTTGAAGGCCGTTGGTGCTAAAGGAATCATAAAATCACAACTGGAAACACTCCATCATCAAATTCGATCTCAGCTTGAACAGGTGAGAATACGAACTTCAAACTCTATGATTCTTTGATTCCAGTCCAAAAAACTCTTGGCCATTTTGTTTCTGCACTATCAACGATCAATAACCCTCAATCAATTGACAAAATCATTCACCATAACCGATTTCAATTAGGATTTTCAATTTTAGGGTTCTTCGTGTTCTTGAGAAATTTAATCATGTTAGGCTTAAAATAAATGAAATTAAAGGACATCATCATGTTCCTGAGCTAAAAACGATTAAGTATGATGTTTACATCTTTTGATTTCATCAAGAAACGAAGAATTTAGGATTGAATGAAGATTGGAGGAGGAAGATGAACACTGTGCGCGTTTTTTCAAATTCAAATATCCGTTTTAAAATATAATTTCATTGATTTCAATACACGGATGTATTGCCGCCCCAATGGTTGCCAGCTCACTCTTAAGTCATTTATACCTTGCCTTGCCTTGAGGTCCCGGGTTCAAGCAGCCTTGGGACCATTTTTTACCAAACTTTTGTATTTTTTTTACAAAACTTTGACTTTTTCAAAACCCAATCAAAACTCCTCATTTTGAGGTGATTTTTTGTACACTTGTCAATTAATGTATCTATTTTAAGATAGTGTCAAAAATTTTCACAAAAACTTTCATCCGATTATATTTTTATCGAGCCGAAAACGGTACTTTTGAGTACTTTTCAAAACACCTTTAAAGGTGATTTTTTTCAAACTTTCGAAGCCCGATTCTTTTCAAAACTTCTTGTAAGTATATTTCACTTTTCAAAAACACTTTCAAGATCTTTCTTCAAAAATTTTCATCAAACTTACATTTTTTCCATGATCGATCCGATTAAACGATAAAACCGAATTGCTTTCTCTCGAATTTTTAATCGATCATGGGCCTCCCATGGTGTAAGTCCCAACATTCTTTTATGTACATAATTATTTCCTTGTACATAACCAATTCTATTATGTACATATCTATTTTACTTGTACATAATATAGATACTTCTGTAAATACTCAATTACAGACAAACTTCGATCGTTTGTTTCCGTTTCGTTTGTATATACACTGAATACCATTGGTATTGAAAGGAGCATTATTCCCGGTGAAACTGCTTTTAAACCAATGGGCCACCCTCATGGTGTAAGTCCCAACCCTTCTATGTACATCCACATCTCCTCGAACATAAATACTCGTTCGTATACATATTTACTTCCTTGTATACAAATCAAACTTGTAAATAATCAAGTTGCGCTCGTTTTTAAACGTTCGTTTCACAAACACTTGTTTATATTTCCTTCATAAACTCTTGTAAATAAACATCATGCATCTGTTTATATTTCCTTCATAAACTCATGTGAATACATATCACACACACACACACACTTGTTTATACAACTGTCTAGTTATAACATAACAACTAGTCTAACCAATAGGTTCCCCACAGTGTTAGCCTCCTCTTGGGCTTTGTACAAGATAACTCATTCATCTGAGTTCAGCCTCCTCTTAGGCTTCATTTAAGAAAACCCATTCATCTGAGTTTAGCCTCCGCTTAGGTTTCATATAAGACAACACTCCCCTGTTGAGTCAGCCTCCTCTTGGGCTTCGTTCAAAAGAACTCCTCATTGAGTTTAGCCTTCTCTTGGGCATCATACAAAGAAGGAGACCAGGAAATCTCTTAACAGCCTCCTATTGGGCTTCCAATACAAAGAATCACCCGCGCTAGGATAGAACCCAAAGAGTATAATTACCCGGTGAAATTGCTCTTAATTCCAAAAGGATGGTTTCCCGGTGAAATCCCTTTTAAAGCCAAAGCCAGCCATACCCTATAGCTTCCTCTTGAGCTTCATACAAGGACCCTCGATGACCCTCGATGACCCCCGGAATGCCTCCTCTTGGGCTAACAATACAAGTACCCATGGGCTTCTTAAAAGCATCCCCTTAATCCAATAAATTACTCCTAGAGATTTAGACGTTTATCATCTCTATGGAAGAAGTATCTCATCTATCACATCACATACAATCAAAAACTTTTCAAACTCTTTTCAAACAAAAACATCTCTTAATCGTAAGTGGTAACGCTTGTACACTCAAGCAAAACACCCAATGCTTACAGTTAAAAGATTCAATCATCTTTTTCAAACATCTTTCTTAAACATGTAAGTGGTAACGCTTGTACACTCAAGCAAAACACCGATAACTTACGATGAAATATTTTAATCAATCAAACTTTTCAAAAATGTATGTGATGAAATAGATTAGATACATTTTTCATTAAGATGACATTCGTCTCTGTCTCTTAATAACATCCCGTTGCTTCCACTAGCATAAGTGAGAACTACGATTGCTCTGACTTTCTCAACATCCCTTTGAGAATACGTAGGCACAAGGTCTCACCCTTGCCGAGCAAATTTCTTTCTCCCTCAGACCAAAAAAACCATAGATCCCTTTAGATCCGAGCTACAAATGCTTTGATTCCCATTAGGGGATATGTATGCAGAAGATCCAATGATCTTTGCGAGCACAATAATAACAAAACCTAGGATCCCACATAATATACCGTTTTTCTTAAAATCCAAAGGAGAAACTTTCCCAATCATAGAAATAGCAATTTAAAACACACAAACATATCAAACGTATTCATATATAAAGCTATAGATAACTATATATATTTAGGGTGCTCCATCTATTCCCTTTATATAACAAACCCCCTTACCCGGAATCTCCCCAATGCGTTACGTCTAGTTTGCGCTAGTCGTAATGCATATCAAATCAATTGAGGGTATTAGCAGCTTTCCCCTTTTTCATAATCATAATTTCTTGTGTTGAAAATAATAAAGCTTGATGCTCGCTGCATCTTTATAAACAAATCAAAAGAGTAAATCGTTTCGAGCCAGAGGATTCGAATTCAGATTCGATTGCCTAGCGCGTCACTTTTTAACGCGAACAAGAAAAATGGCGACTCTGCTGGGGAGTACGCTGAAATTTTGATTTTTCAAAAAAAAATGTGACTCTGCTCAAGAGCACCAAGCTTTTTTTGTTTTCAAAAAGAAAAAAAAAAGGGTTAAGCTTTCATATGTGCATATGTTTGTTTTTCTTTATTGCGTTTTTCTGCGATTTCATCTGATGGAAAGAAATCCTAACCCTGATTTAAGAAAAATTTTAAGATCTAGGTGGGGGTATAGTCCTATTAACTTGTGAGAAGTATCAGTACTTACGGAGTTAATTTGAGATCCCTCTCTCAGTGGAGGTTGTCTTGGGAGTATTTGTGTTTAGCAAGTATTTGCGAAACATTTTGCTTTCAAGAGAACTTGCGGTCGAGTGGTCAGAGAACACATAACCCATCCCGCCATTTAGGATGTAGTGCGAAATTATTCGGCGTAAGCCTAGAATAATTGTCATGCGAGACTACGATCAAAGAAGTTTTCCTTGAAAATATTATTGGACTTCGAGTATTCAACAAACCGATAATATTTCAAAGAGAAGTGTTGAGCCAGATATCGTAGAGAACCTGCTTCACGTATGAATAAGCCCTTAGAACTTACCCACGCTTGATTCTTATCGTTGGCCTCATGCTCATGACTTCAACGCTTGATCGTGTGTATAACTACTAACCATGTTTGTAGTATCATTCATGCATTCATTCAAAACTTCATTTCTCTTCCCTTTTCCAAAGAATTTAGAGATTTTTCTTTGTAAATATTTTAGGTTAGAGTGATGGACGCCGAGGAAGATTCACCAAGAGATACGCTTTAGAATTCTCGACGTAGGGAAGTTGAAAGAGTTAGCATCCTTGGTAGAAGATCCCGATTTCGTAAAACGCTATGGAACTCTTTTAACTATTCGAACACTAACGTTGATGAAGGACTTCTCGAAACTTTCGCTCGTTTTACGATCTATCCTTCACTTTCCCCGACTATCGCTTGATGCCTACTTTGGAAGAGTACGCACACATCCTAGGTATCTCAAGACGACAAAGTGCCTTTCAATGGTTTGAAGCCATTCCTAAGTCACCATCATTGCAACAATGACTCACTTAAAGAAATGAGATAGACAAAACCTCACTACCAAAGGAAAACTCTTAGGACTAACTTCAAAGTTCCTAATGGAGAAGGCTCTTAAATTCTCCGCCGTAGTATGGTAGCCTTTGAAGCTATTTTAGCTTTACTCATCTATGGACTGTGTGTTTCCCAACGTCCCAAGTTTCGTTGATATCAACGCCATAAGGATCTTTCTCGATTGGAAATCTCGCTCCCACTTTACTTGGTGACACGATTTCTCCATTCATCATAGGAATCGCAAGGAGATGGAACTATCATATGTTGTGTACTGCTTTTCAAATGGATTGTCTCACACTTGCCTAAATATCCTATCTTCCGCGAAACAAAGACGATTGGCATTGGTCTCAAGACTCATGTCTCTTACAAACGATTTATATCCATTGGTATACCTTAGCGAAATGAGATGGAAATCATTGAAAGTGTGGAGAATTTGCCAACGCACTCTCATTGGTACAAAAGGAGGAATCAACTACAACCCATTCCTCAAGTAGACGTCAACTCGATACGCAAACTCTAGTAAACCTCTTGGTTTTACAGTAGAGAGTTACTTCTATCATGAAGGAGAGGATTCCCAAGGTTTGAAAGCTAGGATGATCAGAGCTTGGCATCACATCCGAAGGAAGGAAAAAGGGAAAGCAAAGAATTGTATAGCCATGGAAATCTACACTTCTTGGGTAAAGAAAAGAGCAAAGGAATTTCAAATGTCTTATGCTTATGAGGAACCTATGTTCTCAACAGCTTCCAAATCAACAATTTTTCCCGTCGAAACCATGGGAGAATACCAAGAAGCTTTGGCCAAGATGAGGCTTGAGAAAGAAGCTTTGGAAGATAAGTTCCTTAAGACTGACCTAAAAAATGAGAAGCTCAAGAAGCAGGTCAAAGTCATGAAAAGACGCTTTACTTCAAGGATGAATGGCTCATGGAAAAAGATGAGAAGATTCGCCAGAAAGATAACGCGATTAAAAGATACATCAAAGAAAGGAAAAGAAAGCTTGAGGAAATGACAACCAGCGATCCTGCTCCCGACGAGTGGAAGAAAGTCATTAGCAAGCTAAAAGCCGAGAAAGCTGAACTGAAAACTCACTATGGAAAGGAAATCCTGAAGCTGAAGCTACATCAAGCCTTTGTATCTTCATCCGACGAGGACGATTAATTAGTTTAGATTGTAATTTTTTTATCATTTATTTTATCATTTGTGTGAGAAATGCTCAAAAACAGAATTGTTGTAATCTTCTTTCAATAATTAATAAAATATGTGTTTTCCATCCAAATATTTGCCAGAAATTTCTCTTTTAGCGTAAATTCTTTGGAAATTCCTTTCTCTTTGCATTTATAATCATGCATCATACTTTGCATATCGAGTCTATTGTCTAGAGTTTGATCTTTTGGAATTTTTTCCAGAAAGGAAAAGATCGCCAAGCTGTCGCGTCATAGAGTTTCTCGACCACGCCCACAGCCTACTCATACTTACAATACACGTTCAAAAAGAAGGAAAGTCATGGAAGGATTTGAGCAAGAAAATGTTGAGCTTCGTAGCACAGTGACAACACTGCAAGAAGAGGTGGAAAGACTCACTTCTTTGGTCAATTTGTTGGCAGCAGCGCAAAGTCAGCAAGCGACATCGAGCAGTCAAAATCAAGCGGCGATTTCAGAGGTCACTACTACTCCAGTTTCAACTGTTGCAGCCAGTAGTTCACCCTTCAGTATGCCAGAAGGTTATCCATGGGGCATGCCTTTCAATTTCGACATTAGATTTCGTCAACCGACTTCTCAGGTACAAACAACCACGCTTGAAATACCTACTTTGCAAAACTCAACACTTACTCCACAACAAGGAGTAACTTTTCCGCAAGTCACTATGACGGTTTCTCAATCGATCATGACGAACTCATCTTCTGTAGTTCACACTACGGCAGACGAAGAAGTTCACCATAGTCCAGGCAATAACACGAATCCTTGTGGTCTGATGGAGAATCTCCAGGAACAGCTCCTCAAAATGCAGCTTGAGATAAAAACAATTCGTGGAAAGGAATTATTTGGGAAGAAGCCCATGATCTGTGCTTAGTTCCTCGCGTAAGGATACCTGCAAAATTCAAAGTCCCTGACTTTGAAAAGTATAAAGGAAATTCCTGTCCACAGAGCCATCTTACGATGTATGCTAGGAAATGTCTACATACAACGAGAATCACCAGTTGTTAATCCGCTACTTCCAAGACAGTCTTACCGGTGCCGCACTGAAGTGGTACATGGGGCTAGACAGCGCGAATATCCAAACATTCAATGATTTAGGTGAAGCCTTCGTACAACAATATAAGTTCAACTTGGATATGGCCCCAGTCTGGGATCAACTCCGCTCCATGTCTCAAAAGGAAAGAGAGACATTCAAAGAATACGCTCAACGATGAAGGGAAATTGCTGCTCAAGTCAACCCACCATTAGAAGAGAAGGAGATGACCAAGGTTTTCTTAAATACTCTTGGCTCATTTTACTACGAACGAATGATCGCTAGCGCTCCCGGAGATTTCACTGAGATGGTAAGCATGGGAATGCGGCTAGAGGAAGGAGTTCGAACCGGACGCCTGACCAGAGAAATAGGATCTTCTAGTGGAACTAGGAAAGTTGGAACCAGTTTCCCAAAGAAAAAGGAACACGACATAGGAATGGTATCTCGAGGGAAACCGCGAAAGAATGTCAGTCAACAACGACAGGTAGCTGCCATAGCACCCGCTGTTAATACAAATTCAAATACAGGAATTGCTCCGCAGTTCCAACAAACTCAACAGCCTCGACAATAGGCTCAGCAGTTCAACAATCAAAATCGTGCGCCCAGGGTCGCGCCAATTTGATCCAATTTCGATGACGTACACAGAACTATATCCTGCACTAATAGAAAGGAATCTTGTGCATACAAGGTCACCACCTCCAGTACCAGACAAATTACCATGGTGGTATAAAACAGACGTATCTTGCCCTTTTCATCAAGGGGCACCGGGTCATGATCTCGAGCATTGCATAGCACCAAAAGCTGAAGTACAAAGGTTAGTAAGGACTAATCTTCTCTCCTTCAGGAACACAAATCCAAACGTGCAAGCAAATCCACTTCCCAGTCATAGTGGACATACCGTGAATTTGATACTAAGAAATACAGATCGGTATCTCGTCACAGATGTGAATCTGATCAGAGAAAACTTGGTACAGCTCCATGATACATACAGTACAATGGGCGTTTTCACTAAACACGATTATGCAGCTTGCAGCATCTACTTCAAGGATCTTCAAGGATGTCCAACCATAAGAGCAGACATTCAACGATTACTAGACATCGGTGACATACAGATCTACAGAAACAGAGATGACTATGACGTGAATACAATAGGGCATTTTCCGCATGAGCTTTTCGTCTCAGATATCAACTTGGAAATTCCCGAAGTAAACGTTATTATCCCCTGTTTCAATGTGCCCAAGAATGTGGAGATTGAATATAATGGTTCAAGCGTTCCAGGGTCTCCTTTGGTGATTTGCTTACCCGGTCCTGTTCCGTACAGTTCTAATAAAGCGATTCCCTATCAATACAATGCAACTGTGATAGAGGATGGGAAGGAGAAACCCATGCCGACTCTTCCAGCTAATGTCAACATAACTGAGATAGGACGAGTAACGCGAAGTGGACGAGTACATACTCTGCTGCTACCAAAACCACCGTTTGTTCCTATTGTCAGACAAAATCCAGTTAATGTATCTCCCGAGAATCCCACAAGGATTCCCGTTGTCAATCCAAGCACAAATGTTGGCCTGCCTGATAGAACCGACGTTAACACAGATTTTGATGAGATACTGAAGCTAATCAAGAAAAGCGAGTACAGAGTTGTGGATCAGCTGATGCAGACTCCTTCCAAGATTTCTATACTATCTCTACTTCTGAATTCCGAAGCTCACCGAGAAGCTTTGATGAAAGTACTAGATCAAGCTTATGTAGATCACGATGTGACTACAGACCAATTTGGAGGAATTGTGGGCAACATAAAAGCTTGCAATAATCTAAGTTTCAATGATGAGGAACTCCCAGAAGAAGGGAAAGATCACATTTGGCTCTGCATATCTCGATGATTTGTCAATCAGATTCTCTGTCCAATGTATTAGTAGATACCGATTCATCCTTAAACATAATGTCAAAAACGACTCTCGCTCGTTTAGCTTACAAAGGAACCCCGATGAAGTTCAATGACATAGTGGTAAGAGCCTTTGACGGGTCAAGGAAGTCCGTTATTGGAGAAGTCGATCTCCCGATGACAATTGGTCTGCATACTTTCCACATCACCTTCCAGGTCATGGATGTGCCAGCTGCTTACAGTTGTTTGCTAGGAAGACCATGGATCCACGAAGCAGGAGCAGTGACTTCCACTCTCCATCAGAAATTGAAGTTCACAGTAAATGGGAAGTTAGTAACCATCATTGGTGAGCAAGCGTTACTAATAAGCCATTTATCCAGCTTTTCTTTCATCACAGCCAACGACGTTGAAGGAACACGGTTCCCCGAACATCCGTTAGAAGATGAATCTACCAGCAAAAGCAGATCGTCTATCTCTTCTTATAAAGAAGCAGCACAAATAGTGAGAGATGGCAATGCTGAAGGTTGGGGACAAGTAATAAAACCTGTCAACAACGAGACAAAGGCTGGGCTCGGGTTTGCTCCAGTATTTCCAAAAGACAAGCAAAAGGATGAAACACTTCGCCCTATCAGAGAAGTATTCCACAGTGGGGGTTTGTTGCGGCGGTAGAGCGGCAAGCAAAGAGTTGGTATTATTTTTACCGGGTGATATATACCGGTTAGGTTATATCGTATCGTGTCCACAGAGATTGGTTATAGATTCGTCATTCGATAATTCTACCGTTAATGAGTTTGAGATTAAAAGAAATTAAAATAAAAGACAAAAAGTAAATGAACAAAAAGTATAAAAGATAGACAAATTGTCCTAACGAATGTAAACTACCCGTGCACTTAAATCTACCACCCATGTCATACTCGCCCACGATACTCGTCCGTGTCATCACATACCTCTCACAATCTAAGCTATTTCTAACCCAAATTGAGAATCCTCCTAAATCATCTCAATATCCATCCCCGCATACCTCGACAACAAAGAAGTCAATCGCCACCTCCATACCCATTCCCGCATACTTCACCGACGCAGGCATTAAGTTCGGGTACTCTATAGTGAATGTTAGCTCTAAACCCATTTCTAGCATTCGAAACTAATGATAATCATCCTAGGTAAGAATCTAAGCAATCTATCCCTAGCAAAGCTCAAACCCTAACATAAAGTAAAACCCAAGATAATCACCGACACAAATTGAAGCAAACTTTATACAAGACAAAGGCGATAAATATACAAGAGTTATGAGTAGAAATACATACAAACCCAACAAAAGAGATTACAAAGAGAAGAGAAGAAGAGGAACCAAACATTTCTTGGTTTGTCAACACCAATCGATTTAGGATTCGACCGATCATCAAAATGCAAGCTCCAATGTTGTTTTCCAAGCAAATCTATCAAAATATGAAGGTGATGGTGTTGGGACTCAAAAATACCCAACCCATAACCTAAAATGTGTTTTGAGCCCTTTTAAAGAATTGTCGCAGGTCGCGCAATACTATTCGCTAAGCGCGGTCCGCTATTTTCAAGATTTTATTTTTGCCATATCTTGAGAACCGAATCGAATTGCACCCGGTTTGAAGCGTTGGAAAGCTTATTCAATGCTCTATCCAACCATGAAGAAATATCAACCAAATTGATGATTTTTATTGTGTTGAATTTGAGCTTTATTCGATGACGTATTGTACAAAATCGCACTCTTGAAGCTTAGCCTTTGGCCTTTATTACTCAATGCTCCAATTATGAATGAATACCTATAAAAGAGATGAAAAACTATAAAATGATACAATATTTACACAAAAACTCAATAATTCTATTATGTACACAAATATACTAAAAGCGGGGGATTTATTCGAAGAATATCAACAAAAGAACGGATAAGTGCCACAAAATGTATATACAAAATAACTACATTTTGACACTTATCAACTCTCCCCAACTTGACACATTGTTTGTCCTCAAACAAAGTCAAATAACTCAAAGAAACAAAAGATGATAATCAAAGAATCACGAATCAACAAGTTTTTAAAACAAAACAAATGTATGGTTCAAACGAAAAATGTACACGACAAATACAAACTTACCACTATTCTACAACAATAACATATAAATGAAACAAATCCTAAGTACAAAAGTCATGCAAAACATTCTAAACAAAACAAGCTCAATCATGAATCACACCTAGCAAAAATTCATCGGTAGATGAAGAACACACAAAGGTGAGGGATAAAAAACACTCCTCCACAATCTTGCAAACAATAGACTAAATTATGCATTCATCCAAAAACGTATTGAAAATACAAATGCAAGAATCACAAGGGCTTTTCAAGGTTGTAATGTGGCTTGGTTAACAAACAAGTGATAAGTCCTAAAGCTAATCGAAACAAAAACTTGCCTAAACCTAAGGGAGTGATCAACTCACAAAGTTTCAAACAATATAATTTCAATCAAACTTATTCTTCATCACCAATTTCACACCAAACACACGTCACTTATTAACATAACATTATTCCTACTATTTTTCTTTTTCTTTTTCAAAACTTTTCTCCTTTTTTTTTTCTTTCTTTTTCACTTTTTTTTTTCTTTTCTTTTCTCAACCTCATATCAATCACAACATAAGCACATAAACATTCCTCTCCCCAACTTGAATCCAACCAACATCATTATGTGAATACTCCCTACTTTCTAAGGCAAGGTAAAAATTCATACAACATATAGTTAAGGGTTCAAGAAACAAAGAAATCAACATCCATAAAAAAAGTGAATTGACACTCATAGACAAGCATCAAGTTCAAATAAACATGGATATTGATAAAAGTTCAAAGGGGTTAACAAAGGTTCACACACTCACAAGGTGAATTGAATATTTGGCCAAGGTAGTTATGCTCAAAATCAACAAAATGCCTTGATCATTTTCTTGCAATCATACAATCAACACAAAACAAAAGATTAAGCATAATGAAATCCAGTTAAAACAAGAATGTGGACTCTCATATGTAAACAATGGAAAGCTTCCTCACATTTATGGGTAAAAAGGGAACTAAAGTGATTCAATTCACGAGCAAGTAATGCAAAAAGAATGAATAGCATGGTAATTATACAAATGATAAATTTCCTAAACATGTTATGCTATAGAAAGCGATAAACGAGTACCTGACATGTAGCAACTTTAAAAACTATCATTACCATACATCCGTGAGTTGAAACGATCAAACTCGGAAAATCACCTCAAAAGTCTTCAAGTTACCGAACCAAAATTTGAGTCCAAACAACAACAAAAGAATTAGAAAAATAATACTAATTTTATTCAATACAAAAAGCCTTGGTGAAAGTGGGAAAAGGAAAACCAAGTGAAATTTTAAAGAATTCGCCCTCAGATAGCAGAGCGCTAAGCGCCATCGAGCCGCTAAGCACGCCACACCAGTAAAATGACAAAGAATAGTGCAATCGCTATGCAAGCTCCACTTACACACCTATACAATCACATTTACACATCTAAACAATATTTACAATACATACACACTTCCACAAGCTAAAACACTACAAACTTGTGGAAAATAACAAATTGACATAACAAAACTAAAGCACATAACAATACATAAACTTGGTGAAAACGAATTAACAAGTTGAAAAGTGAAAATTTGAAATTAAGAGCAAGTCCTATTTCAACTTGTTAAAACATAAGTCACCACACACATAAACAACATAAATAAACATGCTTGTTTTACGTCGTAAGCTCGACGCCTTTATTGTGAGAGCACTAGTAACCTCCTCTCGTCATGCCATGGTATTGCCACACCACAAAACCTAAAGAAAGTGTCCTAACAACCACACAACAAACGTTACGAGTACGAGACAATTCACAACATCACATAAAAACTAAGAAAATCACAAATATGTACAAGTATGGAAAGTAAACACATAACATGTACAAGTAACATATACAAGTTCATATACAAAGTCTATACAACATATACAATAATTACAAAACTCAAAAACAACCGAATTATCGCAATACAAAACCAATAAAACCAATCCCTGGCAACGGCGCCATTTTGTTGCGGCGGTAGAGCGGCAAGCAAAGAGTTTGTATTATTTTTACCGGGTGATATATACCGGTTAGGTTATATCGTATCGTGTCCACAGAGATTGGTTATTGATTCTTCGTTCGATAATTCTACCGTTAATGAGTTTGAGATTAAAAGAAATGAAAATAAAAGACAAAAAGTAAATGAACAAAAAGTATAAAAGATAGACAGCTTGTCCGAACGAATGTAAACTACCCACACAGACTTAAATCTACCACCCATGTCATACTCGGCCCACGATACTCGTCCGTGTCATCACATACCTCTCACAATCTAAGCTATTTCTAACCCAAATTGAGAATCCTCCTAAATCATCTCAATATCCATCCCTGGCATACCTCGACAACAAAGAAGTCAACTGCGTCACCTCCATACCCATTCCTGGCATACTTCACCGACGCAGAGGCATTAAGTTCGGCTACTCTATAGTGAATGTTAGCTCTAAACTCATTTCTAGCATTCGAAAACTAACAGATAATCATCCTAGGTAAGAATCTAAGCAATCTATCCCTAGCAAAGCTCAAACCCCTAACATAAAGTAAAAACCCAAGATAATCACCGACACAAATTCGTAAAGCAAACTTTATACAACCCAAAGGCGATAAATATACAAGAGTTATGAATAGAAATACATACAAACCCAACAAAAGAGATTACAAAGAGAAGAGAAGAAGAGGAACCAAACATTTCTTGGTTTGTCAACACCAATCGACGAGGGATTCGACTCCGGATCATCAAAATGCAAGCTCCAATGTTGTTTTCCAAGCAAATCTATCAAAAATATGAAGGTGATGGTGTTGGGACTCAAAATACCCAACCCATAACCTAAAATGTGTTTTGAGCCCTTTTAAAGAATTGTCGCAGGTCGCGCCAAGGCTTATTCGCGCTTAAGCGGTCCGCTATTTTCAAGATTTTATTTTTGCCATATCTTGAGAACCGAATTCGAATTGCGCCCTTTGAAGAGTTGAAAGCTTATTCAATGCTCTATCCAACCATGAAGAAATATCAACCAAATTGATGATTTTTATTGTGTTGAATTTGAGCTTTATTCGATGACGTATTGTACAAAATCGCACTCTTGAAGCTTAGCCTTTGGCCTTTATTACTCAATGCTCCAATTATGAATGAATACCTATAAAAGAAATGAAAAACTATCAAATGATACAATATTTACACAAAAACTCAATAATTCTATTATGTACACAAATATACTAAAAGCGGGGCATTTATTCGAAGAATATCAACAAAATAACGGATAAGTGCCACAAAATGTATATACAAAATAACTACATTTTGGCACTTATCAGGGTTTCTTAAACCCTGTTCTTCAAGAAGTTAACGTTCTTACCATTGAAGGAGATGAAGATGATCTCTCTGGATCTGAAGAGTGGAGCACTTATCTAAACAGCCCTGAATATGTGTCTCAGGAAGAATCTTATGCACCATACTATCCTCCAACTGAGCAATTCAAAGGCATGTCCCTACAAAGGAATGAAAATCACCGTCCTTCTCAAGTTTGGGATACCTGAGAACCAAGTGGCAAGTTTGACTACATGGTGAAATACACCGCACTGTAAAGCTCAAAAATCGACTGAAGACATCCATTCAATCGGACGGGGTGATTCTTTGAGTACCCTAGTCAACCAGAAGAGGTGTATACAACTTCCCGATCTAATCAGCCAATTGAGGTTCCGAATGAAGATCTCTACTTTAACGCACCTCTGGATTTGTCAAACCAGATCTTGATTATCACTACATCAACGTAATTACTGAAGATCAAGGATATGACTCGGGATACGAATTGGAAAGTGTCACGACAATGAGTCTCTTCACTGTAAGATTGAGAGTACATCCCGTAATTCAACGCAAATGCCAATAGAAGTACATATGTTGTATCCCATGCTTCCCGATCCGTTCATCAAGCAGAAGAAGATCGTTTTAGCAGCACAAAAGGCAAGGTCAACCGTCCAGAGTCTTCAAAGCCTGCTCGACCAACGACCAAAGTCTATTCAAGAACTAAGCCAAGTGGAAAACTACCAGAATATCTCGACTTCCAAGGAGTTCGCCACTACTGGAAACCTGTTGAAGTTCGGACTAATGTTCATAGTCATAAGTAGTTTATCTTCGCTTTTGTTTTAAACTCTCACTTCGCCCAAAGTGAAGAGATGTTTTATAGGGTTTAGCTTTTAAATAATTTCTCTTTGTCTTGCCCAAGACAAATGAGTTTGTATTTTAGGGCCCTGTTTCATATTGTGAATCATAAATAAAACGCGTTGTTTTGATTCCACATTTTGTATTTATTTCCGTGTTTACCCTTTCTTGGAAATGATAATCCTAAAAAACACAATAAAAATCTTCAAAAAAAATATAATCTGCATACACTTTCACATTAACTTTTTCTAAAAAAAAATGAAAAAAAGAAGAGTTAATTAATCAAACATAAATCAAATATGCAGATTAACAGATGGACAAATCCATTGAAAGCAATAACTCTATGCTCTCTCCCAACTTTGAAATCCACAGTGAAGTCGCCAAGGAAGAAGTTGAAGAAGAGATCCTGGACGAGATCTCTCGACTACTTAAGCACGAGAAAAGAATCATTCAACCTCACAAAGAGCCTTTGGAAGCAGTTAAATTGGGTTCTGAGGAAGACAAAAAAGAAGTAAACATCGGAGCTTCACTCGACAGCAACGTCAAGAGCAAACTGATAGATCTTCTCAAAGAATATGTTGATGTGTTTGCTTGGTCCTACCAAGACATGCCAGGTTTAGATACCAGCATCGTTGAGCATCACTTGCCATTAATACCGGAGTGTCCACCAGTTAAACAAAGACTGAGAAGAATTCACCCAAAAATGGTCGACAAAATCAAAAAGGAAGTTCAAAAGCAGCTCGACGCAGGTTTCCTCGTCACCTCTGAATATCCTCAATGGCTAGCCAACATAGTGTCTGTCTCCAAGAAAGATGGAAAGGTCAAAATGTGTGTTGACTACCGGGACTTAAACAAAGCAAGTCCAAAAGACGATTTGCCACTACCGCATATCGACATGCTAGTGGATAGTACCGCGAAATTCAACGTCTTTTCCTTCATGGACGGTTTCTCTGGCTACAATCATATCAGAATGGCTCCCGAAGACATGGAGAAGACATCTTTCATCACGCCATGGGGCACGTTTTGCTACAAAGTAATGTCGTTTGGATTAAAGAATGCCAAGAACTTACCAAAGGGCAATGACTACTCTCTTTCATGATATGATGCACAAAGAGATCAAGTCTACGTGGACGACATGATAGCAAAGTCCGATAATCAAGAAGAGCATATAGAATATCTCTTGAAGTTTTTCAATGACTAAGGAAATTTCACCATCAATCCTAACAAATGCACCTTGGAGTAAGATCCGGAAACTCCTAGGTTTCATCGTCACCAAAGAGGTATTGAAGTTGACCGACAAAGTCAAGGCTATTCAAGAAATGCCTACGCCACATACGTAAAAGCAAGTAAGAGGATTCCTTGACGATTGAATTACATCTCCGATTTATCTCTCAAATGATCGCCACTGGGGCCAATATTCAAACTTCTCCGCAAAAATCAAGAGGTTGTGGATGAAGATTGTCAAAAAGCGCTTGACAAGATCAAAGAATACCGCCGTAACCATCGATATTGATTCCTCCAACAAGGAAGACCATTAATTATGTACCTTACCGTGCTAGAAGATTCCATGGGTCTGCGGCTTAGACAAAGAAGATGAAACTGTAAGAAAGAGCATGCCATCTACTACTTGATTAAAAAGTTCACAGATCGTGAAACTGCTACTCCATGCTCGAGAAAACATGTTGTGCTTGTGTGGGCGCCAAACGTTTTGAAAAGCCCGCTTTAAGAAGAATTGCTCGATGGCGATGTGTTATCCGAGTATGACGTCCAAAGACTGACTCAAAAGCGATCAAAGGAAGCATTCTTGCCGATCACTTGGCTTATCAGCCGCTCAACGAATACCAATCTCTCAAGTTTGATTTCCCTGACGAGGATGTCATGTACTTGAAGATGAAAGATTGTGACGAACCGCTACTTGGAGAAGGTCCTGATCCAGAATCTAGATGGGGCTTAATCTTTGATGGAGTAGTTAACGTTTTTGGCAATGGAATTGGGGCGGTCATCATCACTCCCGAGGGTTCTCACATCCCGTTTTCCGCCAGATTACTATTTGATTGCACCAACAACATCGCAGAATATGAAGCATGTATCATGGGTATTGAAGAGGCCATCGACTTGAGGATCAAGATCCTTGACATATATGGAGATTCAGCCCTTGTGATCAACCAAATCAAAGACAAGTATGAAACTCATCATCTGGGTTTGATTCCCTACAGAGATTATGAAAGACGTTTGTTGACTTTCTTCAACAAAGTTGAACTGCATCATATCCCTCGAGATCAGAATCGAATGGCAGACGCCTTGGCTACTCTATCTTCCATGTTCAAAGTCAATGATTGGAATGATATGCCTAAGATCCGTATCAGACGCCTTGAAAGACCTGCATATGTATTTGCAACTGAAGCAGTCTTCGACGATAAACCGTGGTTTCATGACATCAAACGTTTCCTCCAAACACGAGAGTACCCACTTGGGGCATTGTACAAAGATAGGAAAACTCTAAGGAGGCTTTCTAGAAATTTCTTCCTGAATGAAGATGTGCTATACAAAAGAAACTTCAATATGGTTCTGCTCAGATGCGTCGACAGACGTGAGGCAGACACAATCATCCATGAAGTGCATGAAGGGTCCTTTGGAACCCATTCAAATGGGCATGCAATGTCCAGAAAAATCTTGAGAGCATGATACTATTGGATAACAATGGAATCCGATTGCTATAAACACGTCAAAAGATGTCACAAGTGCCATATCTATGCAGATAAGATCCATGTGCCACCGACTCTACTCAACGTTCTCTCCTCTCCGTGGTCTTTCTCCATGTGGGGCATCGACATGATCGGGATGATCGAACCAAAAGCGTCCAACGGACATCGCTTCATTTTAGTGGCTATTGATTACTTCACCAAATGGGTCGAAGCAACATCTTACGCCAATGTTACAAGACAAGTGGTTGTGAGGTTCATCAAGAACAACCTCATTCGCCGATATTGAGTTCCAAGTAAGATCATTACAAACAATGGATCGAACTTGAATAACAAAATGATGAAAGAACTGTGTGAGGAATTCAAGATCGAGCATCATAACTCATCTCCTTACCGGCCAAAGATGAACGGCGCCGTTGAAGCTGCCAACTAGAACATCAAGAAGATCGTCCAGAAAATGGTCATCACTTACAAAGACTGGAACGAAATGCTGCCATTTGCTCTGCATGAGTATCGTACTTCAGTACGCACTTCAACAGGGGCAGCTCCTTTTTCTTTAGTATACGGCATGGAAGCAGTGCTCCCCGTAGAAGTTGAGATTCCGTCAATGAGAGTTCTCATGGAAACTAAGTTATCTGAGGCCGAATGGTGTCAAAGCAGATACGACCAGTTGAACTTAATCGAAGAAAAGCGTCTGACCGCTCTGTGTCATGGACAGCTATATCAAAGAAGAATGAAGAAATCTTTCGACAAAAAGGTTCGACCTCGTGAATTCCGAGAAGGTGACCTCGTGCTTAAAAATATTCTGTCTTTTCAACCAGATTCTAGGGGCAAATGGACTCCTAATTACGAAGGTCCATACATCGTCAAAAGAAGCTTTTCTGGCAGTGCTATGATTCTCACAACCATGGACGGTGATGAACTCCCGCATCCTGTGAATGCTGATGCAGTTAAGAAATACTTTGTCTAAAAAAACAAAAGAATAGCTCGCTAAGTCGAAAACCCGAAAAGGGCGGCTTAGGCAAAAAAGAGCGTCTCGGTGGATTGAAAACCTGAAAAGGCGGTCCAGGCAAAAATTAGAGACAATAAACAGAAATTATCCTGATAGATTGAAAACCTGAAAAGGAGATCTAGGCAAAAAAAAGGATACAAAAAATGACAGAGTAACTGCAATCAGTGTCCATACTTCGCCAATCTGAAGAATTTTCCATCAACGGATCTTCAATCAACTCTTTTGAAGCAACAAGCACAGTTGGAATTCAAAGTTGTTAGGAATAATAGCGGTTATTTGCTTTCAATGTAGCCTTTTCCCAATAAATTATCATTTCCAACTCTTGTAAATAGTTCATGGAATCACGCCTTTGGCTGATTACCATTCTATCAATAAAATTTGAGCCTTGTGCCTTTTTATTTGCAATCCTCGCTTTATTCAGTTTTGCAAAATAACGCTTTTTATTCTGAAAATCACTTTTTGAAACTAAAAAGTTTTAAATGAATTTTTACTTCAAAATTTTGAAACAAAAACGAAATTTTCCTTTGAACTATGAACACGTATGAACTTCAACTTTCTCCATGAGTGTTTCGATCTCGAAGATAGAACAATGCTGTAAGTCTTCTTCTCCTCCGCAAAGATCATCAAAGGACGGAATTCTTATTCAAAAAGAATTCCCAACAAAGTTGCCAATGAAATGCCTTTTTCAGAAAGTTTAAAGCATGCAACTCAGATTCATCATCAGTAACATCTACACCATTGCTGCAAATGTTGCTGAGTATTTGTTCAAATTGTGACGTGGTCCTTTCCCAAATACCCTTTTTATTGTCTTGTCAAGTATCGCCAGCATGCATATGACATTCATGACATTCATACATAATAGCATCATTAATGCGTTCCTGCATTCCTCAATGTTTGCTTCAATATCACTTGTTTGGATTTGCATTTATTCTTAGAAACAAGTGTGGGTGTGTCATCTCCAAAGAGTTATCCCCAAGCGTAAAATACATTTTTCTTATTCCCCTGAGATCATCCCTCATTGGGAACAACGTCTTGATTGACCGTTTCTTTTCAGTTCATTCCTGGATAGAACCTCGTCTCTGACCAACTCAGGTTTAAACTTCGTCAAAAAAATCTACCTGCAAACAATAAGCAATAGCCTCATTATCTGAGCTGCTTATCTCCTTTTCATCTTGCAATTTGTCATAAAACAATTGTTCTTCTTAGCAAGATCAAATCATGACAGTTCAAAAAAAAATCTCCGCAGTTGTCTTTCTGTCTAAAGAAAACCTGTGTCTTTTCAATCAAAATGCCCGCATCTTCTCAAAAGGGAGATCCTCGGCAAGATTGTATCTGTAAAAATAGAAACTCATTTGAAATCTGTTTCCATCATTGACTGTTATTCACAAGGCTGAATACTCAGTAAATTTTTCAAGAATTACCTTGTTATAGTTATCACTTCGCTGATAATTAGTAATATCTTCAGAACTCATTACCATAAACTATCACAAGGCTGATAATTGGTAATATCATCTTCATTTACCTTAAACATTGTCACAAGGCTGACAGAAGGTAATCTCTTGGTTTCCCAAAGCGAAACAGATATTCACATGCTTTGTGAATCTATTTTTCCCAGTGAAACATATTATTTGTTTCTCAACAAACAGGATTCTCTTTTCTTAGACAGATCGAGTCATCCTCACAAATTTTTCCCCACCATGTCATTTCTTTGATATGTTCTGGGTGAATCTCCTTACAATCATTTTTGCATCATCCGCATTTTTGGTATCTTAGGTCCAAAATTTGTGTATTCTGATATTTAAGTCTCTTCACACCTATCAAAACGAAGATCTTCATCTTCATATCTCAGGTTAAAGAAACTTAAATAGGGGCATCTGTCATACCCCAATTTTTGACCTAATATACCACCTCACATTTTCATCATTTCATCTTTAATAGTCCAGAACATAATTAATCGGGTGTGAATTTCACAGGTCAAAATTAGGGTTTCACAAAATTTTCATCTGATTCAAGAGGAAATCAATTAGGGTTTGAGTTTTATTCACCTCATTTGATCTATCTTGATCAAATCATCAACCTCTGATCTTCAGATATCAAATTTTCCTCATGATCTATCAAGGATCGATCAATTAGGGTTTTCATCGAGTATGAGCAATCTCTAATTTTCTGATCAATGAATGAATTTTTTGATTAGAGATTGATCTTCATATCTTAGATACAACATGTTGACCTAATTTATGGATTCAAAACATCACAGAAGTTCCCAGATTTCATCAGTCAATTTCTAAATCATCTGATGAAATTTCATCTGCATTGAAAAGTCAAACTTTGACTTTTGGTCAACTTTTTCAAGACAAAACTTTTTCAATCATCAAAATACTTCAAATGATCCATCATGATCATAAAAAATCAAGAAATTTGGAAAAGTCAACAAAAAGTCAAAATTTTCAACACTTAGAAAATTTTTCAAGTGTTAAAATTTCATACTTTTTCCAAACTTCATGGCATTTTTTCACATAGTTTCATTTTGAATTGGAAAAAAACTCAAAACATGAAAGTTGTAGCCCTTGAAACAAGCTTTCCAAAATGTCCAAGAACTCTCAAATCCATGGAGTCTAGCTATACTTTTGATTTTGAAACATAGAGCTCCAAAATCCTTGATTTTCAAGTACAAAGTTCAAGATTATAGGTCATTTTTGAGTTTCTTCTTCTAGAAGCCATGCCACCTTGCAAAGAGAGTTAGAGCTGATAAAAAATCAGATGGAGAGTAATTATGATGGGATAAGATCAAGTTGAAAAATTAACCATGGTTAAAAGGAAGCTTCCTTTTGCATTTAATGCAAAAATGACTTCCTTGCCCTCTAAGGCAACTTGTAAATACCAAAGCCATTTTTCTTCCCTTATCTTTCAGAACTTGTGACCTATAAATAGATGTCATGTTGGCCAATTCAAACCACACCAAAGCTATGCAAGAACATGCTTTCTCTCTTCTTTCTTAAAATTCAAGCAACATAGTGTAATTTGAGAAATCTTGCATTTTTGAAAATTTGTGAAGAAACATGAGATATTTGGTGTCTAACATATCATAAACATCTAATAGAACTAGTTTGAAACTTAAAATCAATCTAAGAATAGATAGAAACTAGATTTGCATTTCACACTTCCAAGCTTGCCCAAAACTGCCTTAACTGTCGAATTCCATATTTGGCTCGAGCAAGTTGTAATTTTTTCACTCAAACATCATCAACATACTCCATATGGATGATGCAGACCATTAACTTCAACATGTAACAGCTCTAACATCAAATTCGAGTTTTACTTTGAACCATATGCAGGTGGACTTGGTCAGAACAATTCAAGCAATTTTAGAGTGAGCAGACCTTCATCACACATTCCTTGAAGGCCGTTGGTGCTAAAGGAATCATAAAATCACAACTGGAAACACTCCATCATCAAATTCGATCTCAGCTTGAACAGGTGAGAATACGAACTTCAAACTCTATGATTCTTTGATTCCAGTCCAAAAAACTCTTGGCCATTTTGTTTCTGCACTATCAACGATCAATAACCCTCAATCAATTGACAAAATCATTCACCATAACCGATTTCAATTAGGATTTTCAATTTTAGGGTTCTTCGTGTTCTTGAGAAATTTAATCATGTTAGGCTTAAAATAAATGAAATTAAAGGACATCATCATGTTCCTGAGCTAAAAACGATTAAGTTTGATGTTTACATCTTTTGATTTCATCAAGAAACGAAGAACTTAGGATTTAATGAAGATTGGAGGAGGAAGATGAACATTGTGCGCATTTTTTCAAATTCAAATATCCGTTTTAAAATATAATTTCATTGATTTCAATACACGGATGTATTGCCGCCCCAGCGGTTGCCAGCTCACTCTTAAGTCATTTATACCTTGCCTTGCCTTGAGGTCCCGGGTTCAAGCAGCCTTGGGACCATTTTTTACCAAACTTTTGTATTTTTTTTACAAAACTTTGACTTTTTCAAAACCCAATCAAAACTCCTCATTTTGAGGTGATTTTTTGCACACTTGTCAATTAATGTATCTATTTTAAGATAGTGTCAAAAATTTTCACAAAAACTTTCATCCGATTATATTTTTATCGAGTCGAAAACGGTACTTTTGAGTACTTTTCAAAACACCTTTAAAGGTGATTTTTTTCAAACTTTCGAAGCCCGATTCTTTTCAAAACTTCTTGTAAGTATATTTCACTTTTCAAAAACACTTTCAAGATCTTTCTTCAAAAATTTTCATCAAACTTACATTTTTTTCCATGATCGATCCGATTTAAACGATAAAACCGAATTCGTTTTCTCTCGAATTTCTTAATCGATCATGGGCCTCCCTCATGGTGTAAGTCCCAATATTCTTTTATGTACATAATTATTTCCTTGTACATAACCAATTCTATTATGTACGTATCTATTTTACTTGTACATAATATAGATACTTCTGTAAATACTCAAATACAGACAAACTTCGATCGTTTGTTTCCGTTTCGTTTGTATATACACTGAATACCATTGGTATTGAAAGGAGCATTATTCCCGGTGAAACTGCTTTTAAACCAATGGGCCACCCTCATGGTGTAAGTCCCAATCCTTCTATGTACATCCACATCTCCTCGTACATAAATACTCGTTTGTATACATATTTACTTCCTTGTATACAAATCAAACTTGTAAATAATCAAGTTGCGCTCGTTTTTAAACGTTCGTTTCACAGACACTTGTTTATATTTCCTTCATAAACTCTTGTAAATAAACATCATGCATCTGTTTATATTTCCTTTATAAACTCCTGTGAATACATATCTGTAATACGGTGGACTGACTTTGTAGGATTTTTGTATCCAAATGTGCGGATAGCAAGAGTCGCCACCGACTTTTATTTTTATCCAATTAAGGGAAGGTAAAAGTAACTGAAAAAGACCTTCGTTAGATTCTGAGTTCGGGAGAATGGTTATGAAAAGGGAAGGTATTAGCACCCCTTTCCATCCGTAGTTATCTACGGGCTCTTAGTTGCTCTAGATCACTTTTTAAAATTGCTTTCTGTGTGTTTGACAAAGATGTTTTGAAAAAGGCATTTCGCTTTGACTTTGTAATGACTCATGTAGGAGTGTATACAAAGTGTTCGGAAATGTTTTTGTTTTTGAAAAGAATTTGAACTTTGAAAAAAGAGTGTGTGGTGTGAAAAGTATTTGATAGAGCAAGCAACTAAAAGACTTATTTACCCACTCAGAATTGGTCATTTTGTTGTACTTCCACGTTCCTTTAGAATAGCGCTAGCCATACCATTAGTTGGTAGGTAACTCTATTCGTTGGATGTAAGCGGGACATTCGAAGGGACATCGGATGGTCATAGAAGGCAACTTGTAGGAACCCTTGTCATGGTTAGGCATAGGCGCGTTGATCACATTCGGAGTCTCAACAGGAGGATCAAATTCAATCTGCTTAGCTTCAATCATATCCTGAATCTTATTCTTCAGAGCCCAACAATCATCAGTGTTATGTCCAGGGCTATTGGAGTGGTAAGCGCACTTAGCATTTGGATTGTATCTCGGAGAGGAAGTGTTGAAATTCTGAGGAGGATCCCTCAAGGTTATCAGCTCTGCGTTCAACCTGTGTTGCAAGGCTTGCGACAAAGGCATGTTGATCTTCGTAAACTGTCTTCGTGGCGCTCGTTACGCCGTTGTCTCATGAGGTTGTCGATGTAGGATTGGAGATCACAACTGCCCCCACAGATTGAGCGCGGTCGGACTTGGCTCGGCTTTTCTGACCATACACAGCATTAGCTTCTTTCTTAGCACCAAAAGATCTCTTCGCAGCATTTGAAGATGTCTCTACTTGAATCTTTCCACTCTTGATACCACGATCGCGTCATCAATATCACCGGTGAATCCGGTGAAGAGTTTCCAATCGATAATTGAAGAATGGGCCTGCGGTGTCCCCATAAACATATCAACCAACTCCCTATTGGACAAGGGTGGCTGAACTCTTCCTGCTAGATCTCTCCACTTCTGAGCATACTCCTTGAACTTCTCATCACGACCCATTGACATGCTTTGTAGTTGCATGCGAGTGGGTGTCAATTCAGCATTGTACTCATACTGTCTGTAGAAAGCATCAGCCAAATCACTCCAAGTATGGATACGGTCATTCTCTAGTGATAGTACCATTCCAACTGGTTCGGACAAACTCTCTTGAAAATAGTGCATCCACAACTTTACTCATCGGGGATTGATCTTCTGGACATAGGACTTCAAATGTAGCTTTGGGCAAGACATGCCATCATACTTTGGCAAAAGTTGGAACTTTGAACTTGGGAGGAATCACAACACCAGGAACGAGACTCAGATCATCAAAATTCAGCCCGGACATCTTCAGGTTTTCCACAGCATTCAGACGATCTTCAAGTTGCTTGTACTTGTCATCTTCATTAAAGTATTGGCCATCATCATAGTTCTTCTCAAGCTCAGGCTGACTGCCTTCACCATCACCCTTGTTACTTTCCTCGGTATGGACACTTCCTTCAGAGAGCTCAATACGGCTGACCACCTTAGGACCACCTTTGTAACGTCTGCCCATGTTGAGGAGACCAACAACCTTCTTCTTCTTGTTGATGAGCTTCTTCAGATCTTCTTGGCCTTGGACCAAGCTGGTGAACATCTGCTGAAACTGAGCATTCTGAGCTTGGAGATCTTTGACGGACTGTTCAAGAGCCATTTCTGCTAAAATAAATAGCGAGCAAATGAGAAAACCAATCTCCAATGTACCTGCGATGCAATGTTATGCTATGCTATGCAATGTTTATGCGAATGCAATGCAATGTTTTCAAGGACCTTAGAGATTTAAATTTGTTAAACAAGCAATGAGCAAACATTTATTAGTACTCTTTTATTATTCTTTTTTCTTTTTAAGTACAAGAAATAGTTCAAAACAATAAAAGAAAAACATATAAATCCTAAAGCACTAAGTCTCCCACGGGCGCTTCCTCTTGGTGCCGATGTAAGCGTTGATGTTTCGCTCCTCGTGAAGTAGCTTGGTCAACTCTAACACTTTCTTCTCGCTTGCATAGCATTGAGCTTCAAAGGTATCCCTCTCTTCCTTGAGCTGAATCCAGGATCTCTTCAAGTCTTCAAAATCAGTAGGCATGTCAGGATGGAGAACAGTATAGGATTCGTCACCTATAGCAACAGGTTCCATAATTACTGGTAGAACAGGCGTGAATGGCATCATGAGGTTTTGAGCTCGAGCTCGCACCCATTTGAGGTAAGGTTCCCAAGGAATGGAGTTCGGGTGCCCCAAAGTCTTGGTATCAGTCTTCTTTACCATGCCCCAAGCGTGTATAAACCTTCGTCGGTAATTCTGGAGATCGTGATTGTAGTCGAACACAACATCTTGGAGAAGCATATCATGTGGACCATCTCTTCGGGCAAAACCAAACTGACGTAAAGCTAAGGAAGGGTTGTAAGTAATACCTCCCCTTATACCAAGGAGTGGTACATTAGGGAATTCTCCACAACGCTCGATGAAGGTGAAGTCCTTTTGAGAGAAAAGATTCCAACGGATATCTGAATGAGAGAGTGACATCAATCTTTGAGACCATCTCAACCTTTGTTCATTCTTCAAAACTGATGGAGGAAGGTGCGAAATAAACCACCTTGAAAGTAACGGTATACAACACATGAGAGTTCCTTGTCTCTTAGTAGTACGAGTGTGGAGAGAATGTAGAATATCTCCAAGTAAAGTAGGCACTGGATTGCGGGTAAGGAACAACTTGATGGCATTGATATCGATGAATTGATCCGAGTTAGGAAATAGAACCAAACCATAAATTAGCAAGGCCACAATATTTTCAAATGCATGGAAACTCATAACTTTGAGGAATTCTCGGGCTTTCTTGATTAAGAACTTGGAAAGTAAACCCTTAACTCCACTTCTAGTTTCCCAATTGGCTTCGATATCTGAACGCTTAAGATGTAAGGCGGATGCGATGTCTTCGAACTTAGGAACCTTTTCCAAACCGGTGAATGGCATTTGGTCAAGAATAGGTACCCCAAGTAGCTTAGAGAACTCTTATAAGGTAGGAACCAACTGATAATCCGGGAATGTAAAGCAATGGTGTTTCGGATCGAAGAACTGGAATAGGACATGCATCATATCTTCTTCAAAACCGGAGATAACCAAATCAAGTAGATAACCATGTCTTTTGATGAACTGAGCATGGTCGGGAATTTCTGAAACCAATTCTTTGAGCTGAGAAGGGATACCCATGAAGTTGATTCGGATAGTCTTTCTAGAAGCCATAATCCCTACAAAACAGAGCAAAGATAAATCCCTAGGTCCTTGAAATAGTTAGAAATGATATGCAATGCGGATGATGTCATGATGTCATGTTTAGCACACACAAACAATTCACACAATGAGCCTAGGTTTAAGGCTTGCATGAGGTATAGGTGATTACCCCACCAAAAGTTTGAGTTGGTTCATCTGTCCTATAATAGTGACCGGTTCTAGGAATCTCACATCATCGATCTTTCTCGTAGGCCTTTATTTCAATACGGCCAAGTGGTCGATCGAAAATATCCCAAAAGTCGATCTCAATGAGCGTAGCATCGAGTATCAACCAACCTCGGTCTACACCAAAGTCGGCCATCTCACTACCTTCTAATGGCCAAGATGGGTCAATTAAGGTTCTAAAAGTTTAGTTAGCGCTGATGACACCACGCAGCCAAATACTATCTTCAACTTGGGAATGAAGAGTATCGGACAACCAAAGTGTCACGCTAACGTAGCCATCATGTTGACCGCTTAGTTATCGTCTAGCGGTCGCGATGATCTAATGCTACTTACCTAAAAGGAAACCGGATCCGGTGTAGGATCCCCCAACAATATAATACCCAAGCAACCCTTAAAGATAAAGCATACAAGTCAAACAAAAAGCAATAAAAGTTATCTAGAAGTCCCTAAGGCAATTCTCTCTTTAGGGATTATCCCCAGCAGAGTCGCCAGTTCTGTAACACGGTGAACTGACTTTGTAGGATTTTTGTATCCAAATGTGCGGATGCAAGAGTCGCCACCGAATTTTATTTTTATCCAATTAAGGGAAGGTAAAAGTAACAGAAAAAGACCTTCGTTAGATTCTGAGTTCGGGAGAATGGTTATGAAAAGGGAAGGTATTAGCACCCCTTTCCATATGTAGTTATCTACGGGCTCTTAGTTGCTCTAGATCACTTTTTAAAATTGCTTTCTGTGTGTTTGACAAAGATGTTTTGAAAAAGGCATTTCGCTTTGACTTTGTAATGACTCATGTAGGAGTGTATACAAAGTGTTCGGAAATGTTTTTGTTTTGAAAAGAATTTGAACTTTGAAAAAGAGTGTGTGGTGTGAAAAGTATTTGATAGAGCAAGCAACTAAAAGACTTATTTACCCACTCAGAATTGGTCATTTTGTTGTACTTCTACGTTCCTTTAGAATAGCGCTAGCCATACCATTAGTTGGTAGGTAACTCCATTCGTTGGATGTAAGCGGGACATTCGAAGGGACATCGGATGGTCATAGAAGGCAACTTGTAGGAAGTATCCTAGCACATTCGAAGGGACTATCATCATTTTTCGTAGGCGACAATCGAGGGTCAAGATCATGTATTCGGAGGCGACATCGTGGGTCTTATGATCTTTGTATCGAAGGGACTATGATGATTTGTTTGGAAGGCAACGGTGCTAGAATACCTCTACGTTCGAGGGACATGACCATTTTGAATTCGCAAAGGCAACGAGAGAGAATTACCCTAAGGGGTGCGTGTGTGAAAGAAGTGTGTTGATTTCAGATATTTTATCTTGAAAATTAGTGGGCTATGTTCATTATTATCTTGCCATGCACGCCTAATTACTAGCAATTGATAGGGTGCGGAAATTAAAATGCGGAATGTAAAGTGCGGAAAGGTAAATGTCCTACGCTATTACAAGGCTTTGGGCATACATAATTTAAAATGCGGAAAATAAAATCCTAAATTAAACTATTACATCCTATATATTACATTATTGGAAAAAAAAAAAAAGAATGATAAAGGAAAAATCGTCGAATCGAGCAACTTGAAACGAACAAGAAATCGGAAAATATGATGAAATCGAAATAAGAGAAAATGTTAGAAAAATGCAAATTTTAAATTGGAAAAATATGACATCTGGAAATAATGTAAATATACTAAGATAATTTTTGGGATTTTTAGATGCAATTTAATAATTAAAAACTAATTTACAATGATTTAAATGCAAAATTATAAATAAAAATAAATATGCATGCAAAATATGTTTTTAATTTATTAAATTAAATAAAGATTTTCTGAAAATAAATGCAAAAGGAAAATTATTTTTGATGAGTTTTAAATGCAAATAAAATTGTGAAAAGAAATTAAATAATATGAAAATATTAAATAAAATAGAAAATAGAAAATAATATGAAAAGTTTGAAGTTTGGAAAGGAAAACAAAACCAGGTCCTGATGAGGTTCGAACAGAGGACCTTTTGGAGCATCTTTCAATCCCAACGCCTTAACCACTGGGACAACGTGTCTTTGGTGTTTGGAAAGCTGGAAACATTTGAATATAAGCGCTCACGTGTCATGGATTGGTTTGAAAACAAGTCAAGCGTGGACTCCATCAACATGGATGAACGAATCGAGAACCCAAACGCCACGCAACCCTCGCCGGGGTCTTCACGAGCTAGGGCTCCGGTCATCTTCTCCGGCCAGCCTGAAATCGAAACAAGAAAAATACGAGGAATAAATGGAAAAGGGGGACCCTACCCCCCTAAATCAACCCTCCTGAATCCAATGGTGGCATTGGTTTTATCGAATCGGCTGTACAGCCGGTTCAAGAAGACATTCGAAACCCTAACTATGGCAATTCCTTGTTTTCACGTAAGCTTCAAACGATGGCCCGATCAATCACATGGAGTCTCATGAACACAATAAAAGCATTAGATTCAATGGAAACACGCAATAATAAAATGCAAAAATCAAAAGTTTGAGATATGTATGATCATGTATGCATCGATTCGGATGATTTAATCAATGGTAATGATGCATTCTTACTCAAACCTACCTCCGAGCACAATGGAATGGTTTGTTTGGACTGAAAAGGGCTGGAAACAAGAACACGATTTTCACAACTTTGAGAAATTTTTTGACAAAATAAGGGCTCTTCCTTGGGCTAGGGTTTCGTCCTCATTGCTGGCTGCATTGCTTGGTATTTATAGAAGAGGTTTGGAAAGAAAAAAGAGTGAAAAAAGATATGATTTGGTGCATTCAATTTTTTTCAAATAAAAATCAATTTTCTTGAAGGAAATTTGATTTCCTCTTCAATGCTTGATCATGCACGAATTTGGCAAGTATCTTGGGCTTTCTTGGACATTAAGGAAGATATAAAATCAGCTCATTTGAAAAAATAATTAATTTTCATATTTTATATAATTTATTTTTGAATTAAATGTTATAAAATTCAAATATAAATCATAAAAATAGAAAATTACCAAGGCCAAGCATTTATGGGTCAAGAATCATGTCATGAACAAGTTTGGATCAAAAGATTATAGGCCCATTTGGAAAATTTTGCATTTTGACCAAAATGTCCTTTTGTGCAATTGTCCAAAATTGCCCAACTTCTGAATAGTGTATCTTGCTCAATTTTCCACATTTTTTAGTGTTCTTGGACTTTTTGGAAAGCTCTAAGAGTCCTCTAACCAACCTTTTTGGTCTCATCTCAATTGGAGTTACCATGATCAATATATCTTCAAAACAAAAAGTTGACTTTTGTTGACTTTGAAAATGACCAGTAATGTTTTGAGCCATACCTCTCAATTGAAGCATTTTTGGACATTCTTGTGAGACATGAAGTTGTAGAGAATTGAATTTCCTTCAAAACAAGAGGTGGTGGAAAAATTTTTGAGAAAGTATGAGAAAGTTATGATCAGTCAAAGTTCAGTTGACTTTTCACCTAGAAACCCTAATTTAGAAAGTTTGACTTTTGAGCAAATCTTGAGTTTTCTTGATGAATCATGATCAACCCTTGATCAAATGATGAATGTAACTTCAAAATGAGGATGTTGACCAAAAATTATGAAGTTTGACTGTATGTTGACCACAGTTGACTTTTTGTCCAATACAACTGATTTTCAACCATCGAGCAATTGTCTGAGGAAACTTGACTTGTGAGGCTTGAAACTTGACATGGAGAATCTTTGAAGCATATGAGGAGGCACGAAGGCCATTGGAGATGTTGGAAGTTCATATTTACTTGAGAGATACCAAACCCTAGTTTGGGTTGATTGTCTAGGAGAGAGTTTGTCTGATCAACTCTTGAGGAATCCTTGAGCATAGATGTATGAAATCTCTTGAGTAGATGGAGGGCAAATTTTGGGGTATGACACTGCCCTGTTCAATCTTCTTGTCTTGAAGGTTAGATTGACACGCTTGTCTTCGTGACACGGAGGTAGAAGATGATTGAACACTCGAGTACACCTGAAAATTTGCACTCGCTGTTGGTGGATGATGCGGGAATGGGCTTACAGATGCCATTTGGATACTTCGTTGGGGGATGAGTCGTACGCTAGACTCGAGAATGTCGATAGGGGAATTGACGGGGATGGGCTTAAGATGCCATCTGGAAAGATCGATGCTGGGGAGTGAGCCGTACGCTAGGCTCTGTAGTCGTTTCTGGAAGGAGCATGGAGATGGGCTTAAGATGCCATCCGAGGAGTCGTCGTTAGACTTCGTGTCCATTTTTGAATGAAGTTACTGGTTTGTATTGATTTTTAACCATATATGCAGCATTCTGAAAGTGGAGAAATGTTGATAAATGGTCGGAGATGGGCTTAAGATGCCATCCAAGGCAACTGAGTCGTACGCTAGACTCTGTAGTTGCTGTTGATAATAAGAAGGGATCAGAATAAATCTTCGTGCCGATTACTCTGAGGGAGGTTGGCAAAATGTGGATAGCTTCCTGTGCATCGGTGTTGATCCATTGCTGTTATCGGAGGATAACCAGCGGTCTCTGGATAGTTTTCCGTCGGTTGGGCTTAATCCTGGACCATCGTCGGAGGACAACCAAGGCGGTCTTTCAGATAGTTTTCCGTCGATTGGGCTTAATCTGGACCCGTCGGAGGACAACCAAGGCGGTCTTCGGATAGTTTTCCGTCGATTCGGGCTTAATCTCGACCATCGTCGGAGGACAACCAAGGGCGGTCTTTCGATAGTTTTCCCATCGATTCGGGCTTAATCTCGGACCGTCTTGGAGGACAACCAAGGCGGTCTTTCGGATAGTTTTCCGTCGATTCGAGGCTTAATCTGGACTGTTTGCGTCGGTGATCATACTGTTTGGAGAAAACAAGAGGAACTTTGATAGAATATTGGTTAGTTTTATGCAAAGTATGATGCATGACAGTTTATATGAACGATATATGCATGAATTATGACTTTATGAGTAATGTATGAATGATAGATGTTGTGGTATTTCAAAACATATCCATCCTGAAGAAGATGCGGATGTTCTGTTTGAGGATTTCTGACTCCTGCTTGGGGAATTGAGTAGGTGAGAACCCCGCCTTTGAAGGAAAAGAAAGATACCCTGGATTCCTCCGATGCACTATCTGACCAAGTCTTGGGCCTAGATATTGTTGAGGAAGGTAGAGATTGGAGAGACTCGTTGTTGGAGATCTCATATATGGACTCTGCTGAGGAGAGTCTGGGAGGCGATCTGTTGGGGATTCTGTATGTAGATCCTGCTGAGGAAATTTAGGAGGCGCTCTACTGGGGGATTCTAAGTGTAAATCTCGCTGGAGAGCATTTGATAGTTGCCGGGAAACCTGGTTAGAAGAGTCAGGAATCCGTTGTAATCCCAGGCTGGGGAATGAAGATGTAGTTTCCTCCGATGCGCTATCTGACCAAGTCTCGAGTCTGGATACCGCCGCTGGGGAAAAAGAAGGGACTGAGAGATGTCCGCTGGGGATAAATATCTTGGTCGGGGATGAAATGTTACTTCTTGGAGACTGATGTAATCCGGCTTAGTTGACTGGGATCACGGCTCGGGGACCGACATATACTCCGCTGGGGAGGTTTGTGGTGAGTGACACCTTTGTGGGGGATCATGCTCTGTGGGGGAATGCTTTGGTGACTTTCGTCGTCGTCCCAATTCCTGGAGCCTGTAGTAAGTACTTTTGTATGTTCACTTTTCGTATGTTTGTGATTAGATTCTTATTGTCAAATGCGTATAATCATTCAAAGCAAACGTTGGGCTTATTGCAAACAACAACAGTGAAAATTGTAAAGAGAAAGAACTTGCATTTATTTGAAAGGTGGCGTATGGCCAAGTAGTTTGTACACAAGAAAGGTAAAAAGCTATGCGGAAACAATCTCGTTAAGTTCCAACTATGCTAGTACTCATATATTTCGACTATCTCATCTCCTCGCTGTCAGTAGAAAGTGAGTAGACTGATCTTCGCCATTTGAACCTTGAATGCTGACAGTAGTCTCGAAGCAGGTGATCTGGAAGAGACATAGTCGTACGCTTAAATCCCTAACTTTTGCCTAGACCGCCCTTTCGGGTTTTCAGTCTACCGGGATACCCTTTTTTGCCCAAGCCGCCCTTTCAGGTTTTCGACTTGCCGGGTGTACATGTTTTGTATATATCCTTAACTTTTGCCCGAACCCTTTTGGTTCTCCAGGATGCCCTTATTTTTGCCTAGGTTCGTCGACCTAACGGGTCTCTTTTATGCGTAGTATTTTTTGACTATGTCTGTGTTCACAGGGTGTGGGAAGTCTTCACCATCCATGGTGCTAAGTATCATAGCTCTGCCGGAAAACACTGTTTTGACTACAAATGGTCCCTCATAGGTGGGAGTCCATTTGCCCCTGGGATCACCTTGTGGAAGAATGATGCGCTTGACTACTAGGTCACCGACTTGATAGACTCGGTGTTTGACCTTCTTGTTAAATGCTCTGATCATTCGTTTCTGATAAATATGTCCATGGCAGATGGACGCGAGTCGTTTCTCATCAATCAAGTTAATCTGGTCAAGGCGAGTCTGAACCCAATCGTCTTCGCCTAACTCTGCGTCCTGGAGGACTCTTGGTTGAGGGTATCTGAACCTCGATGGGTAAGACGGCTTCCATTTCGTATACGAGAGAGAAGGGGGTTGCCCCTGTGGATGTCCGTGTTGTAGTGCGATAACCATGAAGAGCAAATGGTAACATCTCATGCCAATCTTTGTAAGTCACAGTCATCTTCTGTATAATCTTCTTAATGTTCTTGTTGGCGGCTTCCACTGCGCCATTCATCTTAGGCCGATATGGAGAAGAATTGTGATGCTTGACCTTGAATTGCGTGCAGAGTTCAGTGATCATCTTATTGTTGAGATTGGAACCGTTATCTGTGATAATCCTTTCGGGGGTGCCATACCGACAGATAAGGTTATGTTTGATGAATCGAGCCACAACATTCTTGGTAACAGATGCGAACGAAGCTGCCTCTACCCACTTGGTGAAATAATCTATTGCTACAAGGATGAAACGATGTCCATTGGAAGTTGTGGGCTTAATTTCTCCAATCATGTCAATGCCCCACATTGCAAAAGGCCAAGGAGCTGTTAGAACATTCAGAGGTACTGGAGGTACGTGCACTTTGTCTGCATAAATCTGGCACTTGTGACAAGATCGAGCATAGCGGTGACAATCAGCTTCCATGGTGGACCAACAGTAACCCGTTCTCAAAATCTTCTTAGCCATGGTGTGTCCACTGGAGTGGGTACCAAATGCGCCTTCGTGTAACTCTTCCATGACACGCATTGCTGTTTTCTGGTCTACACAGCAGAGTAAGCACAAGTCGTGGTTGCGCTTGTATAAGATGTCGTTGCTGAGAAAGAATTTGGAAGCGAATCTTCTCATGAACTTCTTATCATTAACAGATGCCCCTGCGGGATATTCCTGAGTCTCAAGATACCTCTTCACGTCATAGTACCAAGGTCTCTCTTCTGCGTCAAGCTCATAACAATACGTTGGTTCGTCGAACTTCTCAATGATGATCTGGGGAGCCTCGTTGTCCCATCTGACCTTGAACATAGATGACATAGTAGCCAATGCGTCTGCCAACTGATTCTCTTCTCGTGGAATATGATCGAAAGTAATCTCTTCGAAGTAGGGGATCAAACTCAGAACATGCTCTCGATATAGAATGAGATTCGGATGCTTCGTATCCCATTCTCCCTTTATCTGACTGATCACTAAAGCTGAATCTCCATACACTTGTAAGAACTTGATTCTTAAGTCAATAGCAGCTTTAAGACCCATGATGCACGCTTCGTACTCGGCCATGTTGTTCGTGCAATTGAAACATAATCTGGCGGTGAAAGGAGTATGTCTTCCTGTAGGGGATGTAATGATGGCGCCAATGCCATTGCCAAGGGCGTTTGAGGCTCCATCAAAGACCATGGTCCATCGGGATCCTTGTTCAGGTCCTTCGTCTGGATCTGGTTCTTCACAATCGGTAACTAGTAAAACATCTTCGTCTGAAAATTCGAACGGCATAGACTGATAGTCATCTACGGCTTGATGAGCCAAATGATCGGCTACTACACTTCCTTTGATCGCTTTCTGAGAAGTGTACTGGATGTCATATTCGGTCAAGATCATTTTCCATCTTGCTATTCTTCCGGAGAGAGCTGGCTTCTCAAATATGTATTTTATCGGATCCATCTTGGAAATCAACAAGGTAGTGTGAGTCACCATATATTGTCTTAGTCGGAGCAGCAAGCCAAAGCGTTGCAAGTTTTCTCAAGTCGTGAGTATCTTGTTTCACGCCGGTAAACTTTTGCTAAGGTAGTATATTGCATGCTCTTTTCGACTGCACTCGTCATGTTGCCCCAACACACACCCATTGAGTTCTCTAGCACTGTCAAGTACATGATGAGCGGTCTTCCTTCGGCGGGCCGCATCAGGATAGGAGGATTCTGTAGGTACTCCTTGATTTTGTCAAAAGCGATCTGGCAATCGTCGTTCCATTCCACTACTTGATCTTTCTTAAGTAACTTGAAGATTGGCTCACAAGTAGCAGTTAGGTGTGCAATGAATCTGGCAATGTAATTTAATCGGCCCAAGAAACCTCTGACTTCCTTCTCAGTGCGGGGCGCTGGCATCTCTTGAATGGCTCTAACCTTGGCGGGGTCAACCTCAATACCTTTTCCACTAACAACAAACCCTAAGAGTTTTCCGGATCTGACTCCAAAGGTGCACTTGTTGGGATTGAGTCTCAACCTGTACTTCTTCAACCTGTCGAACAGTTTCTGCAAGTGATCTAGATGTTCTTCTTCAGTTTGTGACCGAGCTATCATGTCGTCGACGTAGACCTCTATCTCGTGATGAATCATGTCATGAAACAATGTCACCATAGCACGCTGATAAGTGGCGCCCGCGTTCTTCAGTCCGAACGGCATAACCTTATAGCAGAAAGTGCCCCACTGCGTAACGAAAGTAGTCTTCTCCATGTCTTTGGGAGCCATTTTGATCTGATTGTAACCGGAGAAACCATCCATGAAGGAGAAAACCTTATGTTGAGCGGTGTTGTCAATCAGAACATCAATATGAGGAAGTGGGAAATCGTCTTTCGGACTTGCTTTGTTCAGATCTCTGTAATCCACACACATTCGTACTTTGCCATCCTTCTTAGGTACGGGTACCACATTTGCAACCCACTGTGGGTAAGAAGTAACAGCTAGGAAGCCGGCGTTGAACTATTTCATAACTTCGGCTTTGATCTTTTCTGACATCTCAAGACGCATACGACGAACCTTCTGTTTCACTGGGAGAAAACCTTCTTTTGTTGGCAATCGGTGCACCACAATATCAATGTCCAACCCTTGCATGTCTTCGTATGACCAAGCAAAACCTCAATGTAGTCTCGTAGCATCCGAACCAACCTTTCTTTAACACCCTCAAGATCTTGATCTTTCCTCAAATTCACTCGCTCTTCGCTTGCAGATTCGGCATTCTCCGGTTCTATTTAGCATATTTAGCATAGCATAGTTAATCTAGATTCGGAGTGATTCTGCAATGTACCACGTGGGTGTGTGTAAGAAACACATAGCTCTTTGAAGGGGTGATAAAGTAAAAGAAAGAAAACAAACAATTGAATGCAAAAGTCCAACGAATTATTGAATGAAAATACGCAATCAACAGATAATAACCCTCGCAAACGAGCCATGATGCCCCGGGCAAGGCACTAGGCTTTCAAATTTTATTGTTCAAAACATAAAGAGATACGAAAAGCAAAACAAAACAAGAGCAATTACTCCTGACTAAAGGAGATTGGTATGACGTCTTCAGTCTTCCAATTGTTGAGCCCATGATCTGGAGTTGGGAAGATCCACTTGCTGATGTTGAAGCCATTGTCGTCGTCTTCTATAGCATGGATTCCACTCTGGCTAATGCGGAAAGGAAGTTGGCCGGCACGTTCGCGGCGTATCATCTTCTGACCCTTGATGGTGAAGCCTAAACCAATCTTGTCAAATTTGAAAGGAAGATCAGGGAGCTGTCCCAAATAGTACTACCTTCTTCAATGCACTTGAGCATCTTTCGGTGAGGCCATCCTAGGAGGAGCTTTCGTAACTTCAGGAGTGACAGGAGAGTCAACAGGCATGACTCTGGGTATTGTTTCAAAAGCTTGACAGGGAGTCTCGAAGAATTCACCCTCCATCTCAAGGTATCGGAATGACTGTAGATGACTGACCATATATTCCTCTTCACCACATGTAACAACCTTCCCTTTCACCGGTACTTCAACTTCGATGTAAGGTAGCCGCCCCATGTATCCAAGGCGCCCAAGTAGGCAAGAGTAAGCGGACGGATGTCCATGACAAAGAAGGTGGAGTCAAAAGTCCGGGAACCGACTTTAACAGCGAGTGAGCTCTCAAGCACTGTCGCTTGAACCATCAAAAGCTCTCACGATTATGTCACTGGTCTCGAACCAACCCTTCGACATCAAGCCGATCAAAAGCGGTCTTCGAAGGATGTTCGTGAGTAACCGTATCAACCAAAACATGAGACAGGTAACGCCTTGCATTCAATGTAGATGTGCAAGGCTTTGTTGTGTTTCTTTCCGGCAGAGGCAAATCAAGATCGAGAAGCCTAGGCCGTTGTTGGCAGCTAGCAATACAAACTTCGAATTGGTCAGTGGTAGTGTCTTGCGGTACATGAGCATTCTTCAGAAACTTCACCAAGGCGTTAGCATGAGCCTCGGAGCACAAGAGCAGAGCAAGCATGGAAATCTTGGACGGAGTCTGTCCCAATTGTTCCACAATATTGTAGTCACTCTTCTTGATAATTTTCAGAATTTCCTCCATTTCTTGTTTGGAGGTGTCTTCAGCAACTTCCTTTGGTACTTCTGGCTGAGCAGGATGAGTCATTGGTTCTTTCCCTCTAGCTTGAGTAATGGATTGAATAGCTGGAATGCGAGCTTGAGTCGCAATGTCTTTTGGAGGAGAGATATCTCGAGAGAATACTCTTCCGGTTCTGGTCACCTTACTGGATCCGGTGATGTTGTCAATGTCAGGAATGGTAGCTTCAACTGAAAGATCCTCAATGGTCAGAGGGTCTTGCTTGACACCATGATAGTAAACATCAGCTCCATAATTCCAAGGGATAGCTTTATCAGAGGAATACGGAACTGGTCTTGGAGAAGTGATAATGAGAGGTGCCACTCTAGGCACAAGATCAGCAGAGGAAATCCTTATTGTGTTAACATCAGCATAGTCTTCTGGGAAATCGTCACCCCATCCGGTCGCCTTAACATCTTCAATAGGAATCTTGTAGCTCTCAGGAACAGTGTACTTCACCATGTAATCATACTTTCCACTCGGCTGCCCCAAGGTATCCCATACAGATGGTAATGTTTCGTTCGCATTGTCAATCTTCAGCTTAGACATTTCTTCACACACTTCTGACCGTGGTTTCGTAAATAGAATCTCACGGTTGTCCATCATGCACGAACACGTCTTCTCAACCAAGCACAACCATCAGCGCGGATGGGCACCAACGACAGCTCGGGCATCCTGGTTGACACCGCTTGCAACAAATTCTTCTTAATCATCGAGGAATGGTCAAGTCATCTATGTTGAAAACATAAGTATCATCACCAACACATTGGAACCCTTGTCATGGTTAGGCATAGGCGCGTTGATCACATTCGAGTCTCAACAGAGGATCAAATTCAATGCTTAGCTTCAATCATATCCGAATCTTGTTCTTGAGCCCAACAATCATCGTGTTATGTCCAGGGCTATTGGAGTGGTAAGCACACTTAGCATTTGGATTGTATCTCGGAGAGGAAGTGTTGACATTCTGAGGAGGATCCCTCAAGGTTATCACCTGCTCAACATGTGTTGCAAGGCTTGCGACAAAGGCATGTTGATCTTCAGAACGTCTTCGTGGCGCTGCTCGTTACGCGTTGTCTCACCGAGGTTGTGCCGATGTAGGATTGAGATCACAACTGCCCACGATTGAGCGCGGTCGGACTTGGCTCGGCTTTTCTGACCATACACAGCATTAGCTTCTTTCTTAGCACCAAAAGATCTCTTCGCAACATTTGAAGATGTCTCTACTTGAATCTTTCCACTCTTGATACCACGATACGCCATTAATATCACTCGGTGAATCCGGTGAAGAGTTTCCAATCGATGATTGAAGAATGGGCCGGTGTCCCCATAAACATATCAACCAACTCCCTATTGGACAAGGGTGGTGAACTCGCTCGCTAGATCTCTCCACTTCGAGCATACTCCTTGAACTTCTCATCACGACCCATAGACATGCTTTGTAGTTGCATGCAGTGGGTGTCAATTCAAGATTGTACTCATACGTCTCAGAAAAGCATCAGCCAAATCACTCCAAGTATGGATACGGTCATTCTCTATGATAGTACCATTCCAAGGTTCGGACAAACTCTCTTGAAAATAGTGCATCCACAACTTTCTCATCGGTGTGGGATTGATCTTACGGACATAGGACTTCAAATGCACTTTGGGCAAGACATGCCATCATACTTTGGCAAAATTGGAACTTTGAACTTGGGAGGAATCACAACACCAGAACAGACTCGGATCATCAAAATTCAGCCCGGACATCTTCGTGTTTTCCACAAGATTTAGACGATCTTCAAGTTGCTTGTACTTGTCATCTTCATTAGAGTATTGGCCATCATCATAGTTCTTCTCAAGCTCAGGCTGACTGCCTTCACCATCACCCTTGTTACTTTCCTTAGTATGGACACTTCCTTCAGAGAGCTCAATACGGCTGACCACCTTAGGACCACCTTTGTAACGTCTGCCCATGTTGAGGAGACCAACAACCTTCTTCTTCTTGTTGATGAGCTTCTTCAGATCTTCTTGGCCTTGGACCAAGCTGGTGAACATCTGCTGAAACTGAGCATTCAGAGCTTGGAGATCTTTGACGGACTGTTCAAGAGCCATTTCTGCTAAAATAAATAGCGAGCAAATGAGAAAACCAATCTCCAATGTACCTGCGATGCAATGTTATGCTATGCTATGCAATGTTTATGCGAATGCAATGCAATGTTTTCAAGGACCTTAGAGATTTAAATTTGTTAAACAAGCAATGAGCAAACATTTATTAGTACTCTTTTATTATTCTTTTTTCTTTTTAAGTACAAGAAATAGTTCAAAACAATAAAAGAAAAACATATAAATCCTAAAGCACTAAGTCTCCCACGGGCGCTTCCTCTTGGTGCCGATGTAAGCGTTGATGTTTCGCTCCTCGTGAAGTAGCTTGGTCAACTCTAACACTTTCTTCTCGCTTGCATAGCATTGAGCTTCAAAGGTATCCCTCTCTTCCTTGAGCTGAATCCAGGATCTCTTCAAGTCTTCAAAATCAGTAGGCATGTCAGGATGGAGAACAGTATAGGATTCGTCACCTATAGCAACAGGTTCCATAATTACTGGTAGAACAGGCGTGAATGGCATCATGAGGTTTTGAGCTCGAGCTCGCACCCATTTGAGGTAAGGTTCCCAAGGAATGGAGTTCGGGTGCCCCAAAGTCTTGGTATCAGTCTTCTTTACCATGCCCCAAGCGTGTATAAACCTTCGTCGGTAATTCTGGAGATCGTGATTGTAGTCGAACACAACATCTTGGAGAAGCATATCATGTGGACCATCTCTTCGGGCAAAACCAAACTGACGTAAAGCTAAGGAAGGGTTGTAAGTAATACCTCCCCTTATACCAAGGAGTGGTACATTAGGGAATTCTCCACAACGCTCGATGAAGGTGAAGTCCTTTTGAGAGAAAAGACTCCAACGGATATCTGAATGGGAGAGTGACATTAGCCTTTGAGACCATCTCAACCTTTGTTCATTCTTCAAAACTGATGGAGGAAGGTGCGAAATAAACCACCTTGAAAGTAACGGTATACAACACATGAGAGTTCCTTGTCTCTTAGTAGTACGAGTGTGGAGAGAATGTAGAATATCTCCAAGTAAAGTAGGCACTGGATTGCGGGTAAGGAACAACTTGATGGCATTGATATCGATGAATTGATCCGAGTTAGGAAATAGAACCAAACCATAAATTAGCAAGGCCACAATATTTTCAAATGCATGGAAACTCATAACTTTGAGGAATTCTCGGGCTTTCTTGATTAAGAACTTGGAAAGTAAACCCTTAACTCCACTTCTAGTTTCCCAATTGGCTTCGATATCTGAACGCTTAAGATGTAAGGCGGATGCGATGTCTTCGAACTTAGGAACCTTTTCCAAACCGGTGAATGGCATTTGGTCAAGAATAGGTACCCCAAGTAGCTTAGAGAACTCTTATAAGGTAGGAACCAACTGATAATCCGGGAATGTAAAGCAATGGTGTTTCGGATCGAAGAACTGGAATAGGACATGCATCATATCTTCTTCAAAACCGGAGATAACCAAATCAAGTAGATAACCATGTCTTTTGATGAACTGAGCATGGTCGGGAATTTCTGAAACCAATTCTTTGAGCTGAGAAGGGATACCCATGAAGTTGATTCGGATAGTCTTTCTAGAAGCCATAATCCCTACAAAACAGAGCAAAGATAAATCCCTAGGTCCTTGAAATAGTTAGAAATGATATGCAATGCGGATGATGTCATGATGTCATGTTTAGCACACACAAACAATTCACACAATGAGCCTAGGTTTAAGGCTTGCATGAGGTATAGGTGATTACCCCACCAAAAGTTTGAGTTGGTTCATCCTGTCCTATAATAGTGACCGGGTTCTAGGAATCTCACATCATCGATCTTTCTCGTAGGCCTTTATTTCAATACGGCGGCCAAGTGGTCGATCGAAAATATCCCAAAAGTCTGATCTCAATGAGCGTAGCATCGAGTATCAACCAACCTCGGTCTACACCAAAGTCGGCCATCTCACTACCTTCTAATGGCCAAGATGGGTCAATTAAGGTTCTAAAAGTTTAGTTAGCGCTTGATGACACCACGCAGAAGCCAAATACTATCTTCAACTTGGGAATGAAGAGTATCGGGACAACCAAAGTGTCACGCTAACGTAGCCATCATGTTGACCGTTTAGTTATACGTCTAGCGGTCGCGATGATCTAATGCTACTTACCTAAAAGGAAACCCGGATCCGGGTGTAGGATCCCCCAACAATATAATACCCAAGCAACCCTTAAAGATAAAGCATACAAGTCAAACAAAAAGCAATAAAAGTTATCTAGAAGTCCCTAAGGCAATTCTCTCTTTAGGGATTATCCCAGTAGTCGCCAGAACACGGTGAACGACTTTGTAGGATTTTGTATCCAAATGTGCGGATAGCAAGAGTCGCCACCGAATTTTATTTTTATCCAATTAAGGGAAGGTAAAAGTAACGAAAAAGACCTTCGTTAGATTCGAGTTCGGAGAATGGTTATGAAAAGGGAAGGTATTAGCACCCTTTCCATCCGTAGTTATCTACGGCTCTTAGTTGCTCTAGATCACTTTTAAAATTGCTTTCTGTGTTTGACAAAGATGTTTTGAAAAAGGCATTTCGCTTTGACTTTGTAATGACTCATGCGAGTGTATACAAAGTGTTCGGAAATGTTTTGTTTTGAAAAGAATTTGAACTTTGAAAAAGAGTGTGTGGTGTGAAAAGTATTTGATAGAGCAAGCAACTAAAAGACTTATTTACCCACTCAGAATTGGTCATTTTGTTGTACTTCTACATTCCTTTAGAATAGCGCTAGCCATACCATTAGTTGGTAGGTAACTCCATTCGTTGGATGTAAGCGGGACATTCGAAGGGACATCGGATGGTCATAGAAGGCAACTTGTAGGAAGTATCCTAGCACATTCGAAGGGACTATCATCATTTTTCGTAGGCGACAATCGAGGGTCAAGATCATGTATTCGGAGGCGACATCGTGGGTCTTATGATCTTTGTATCGAAGGGACTATGATGATTTGTTTGGAAGGCAACGGTGCTAGAGTACCTCTACGTTCGAGGGACATGACCATTTTGAATTCGCAAAGGCAACGAGAGAGAATTACCCTAAGGGGTGCGTGTGTGAAAGAAGTGTGTTGATTTCAGATATTTTATCTTGAAAATTAGTGGGCTATGTTCATTATTATCTTGCCATGCACGCCTAATTACTAGCAATGGATAGGGTGCGGAAATTAAAATGCGGAATGTAAAGTGCGGAAAGGTAAATGTCCTACGCTATTACAAGGCTTTGGGGCAGATACATAATTTAAAATGCGGAAAATAAAATCCTAAATTAAACTATTACATCCTATATACAGTTACATTATTGGAAAAAGAAAAAAAAAAGAATGATAAAGGAAAAATCGTCTGAATCGGAGCAACCTGTGAAACGAACAAGAAATCGGAAAATATGATGAAATCGAAATAAGAGAAAATGTTAGGAAAAATGTAAATTTTAAATTGGAAAAAATATGACATGCTGGAAATAATGTAAATATACTAAGATAATTTTTTGGGATTTTTTAGATGCAATTTAATAATTAAAAACTAATTTACAATGATTTAAATGCAAAATTATAAATAAAAATAAATATGCATGCAAAAATATGTTTTTTAATTTATTAAATTAAATAAAGATTTTCTGAAAATAAATGCAAAAGGAAAATTATTTTTTGATGAGTTTTAAATGCAGAAATAAAATTGTGAAAAGAAATTAAATAATATGAAAATATTAAATAAAAATAGAAAATAGAAAATAATATGAAAAGTTTGAAGTTTGGAAAAGGAAAACAAAACCAGGTCCTGATGAGGTTCGAACAGAGGACCTTTTGGAGCATCTTTCAATCCCAACGCCTTAACCACTGGGACAACGTGTCTTTGGTGTTTGGAAAGCTGGAAACATTTGAATATAAGCGCTCACGTGTCATGGATTGGTTTGAAAAACAAGTCAGCACGCGTGGACTCCAACAAGATGGATGAACGAATCGAGAACCCAAACGCCACGCAACCCCTCGCGGTCTTCTGAGTCGAGCTAGGGCTCGGCCATCTTCTCCCACCAAATCGAAACAAGAAAAATACGAGGAATAAATGGAAAAGGGGACCCTACCCCTAAATCGACCCTCCGAATCCAATGGTGGCATTGGTTGAATCGGCTGTCAGGCCGGTTAGAAGAAGACTCAAAACCCTAACTATGGCAATTCCTTGTTTTCACGTGTAAGCTTCGAAACGATGGCCCAGATCAATCACATGGAGTCTCATGAACACAATAAAAGCATTAGATTCAATGGAAACACGCAGAATAATAAAATGCAAAAATCAAAAAGTTTGAGATATGTATGATCATGTATGCATCGATTCAGGATGATTTAATCAATGGTAATGATGCATTCTTACTCAAACCTACCTCCTGAGCACAATGGAATGGTTTGTTTGGACTGAAAAGGGCTGGAAACAAGAACACGATTTTCACAACTTTGAGAAATTTTTTGACAAAATAAGGGCTCTTCCTTGGGCTAGGGTTTCGTCCTCATTGCTGGCTGCATTGCTTGGTATTTATAGAAGAGGTTTGGAAAGAAAAAAGAGTGAAAAAAGATATGATTTGGTGCATTCAATTTTTTTCAAATAAAAATCAATTTTCTTGAAGGAAATTTGATTTCCTCTTCAATGCTTGATCATGCACGAATTTGGCAAGTATCTTGGGCTTTCTTGGACATTAAGGAAGATATAAAATCAGCTCATTTGAAAAAATAATTAATTTTCATATTTTATATAATTTATTTTTGAATTAAATGTTATAAAATTCAAATATAAATCATAAAAATAGAAAATTACCAAGGCCAAGCATTTATGGGTCAAGAATCATGTCATGAACAAGTTTGGATCAAAAGATTATAGGCCCATTTGGAAAATTTTGCATTTTGACCAAAATGTCCTTTTGTGCAATTGTCCAAAATTGCCCAACTTCTGAATAGTGTATCTTGCTCAAGTTTCCACATTTTTGAGTGTTCTTGGACTTTTTGGAAAGCTCTAAGAGTCCTTTAACCAACATTTTTTGTCTCATCTCAATTGGAGTTACCATGATCAATATATCTTCAAAACAAAAAGTTGACTTTTTGTTGACTTTGAAAATGACCTGTAATGTTTTGAGCCATACCTCTCAATTGAAGCATTTTTTGGACATTCTTGTGAGACATAAAGTTGTAGAGAATTGAATTTCCTTCAAAACAAGAGGTGATGGAAAAATTTCTGAGAAAGTTATGATCAAAGTTATGATCACCTAGAAACCCTAATTTAGAAAGTTTGACTTTTGAGCAAATCTTGAGTTTTCTTGATGAATCATGATCAACCCTTGATCAAATGATGAATGTAACTTCAAAATGAGGATGTTGACCAAAAATTATGAAGTTTGACTGTATGTTGACCATTTGACTTTTGTCCAATACAACTGATTTTCAACCATCTGAGCAATTGTCTGAGGAAACTTGACTTGTGAGGCTTGAAACTTGACATGGAGAATCTTTGAAGCATATGAGGAGGCATGAAGGCCATTGGAGATGTTGGAAGTTCATCTTGACTTGAGAGATACCAAACCCTAGTTTGGGTTGATTGTCTAGGAGAGAGTTTGTCTGATCAACTCTTGAGGAATCCTTGAGCATAGATGTATGAAATCTCTTGAGTAGATGGAGGGCAAATTTTGGGGTATGACAATATCACACACACACACTTGTTTATACAACTGTCTAGTTATAACATAACAACTAGTCTAACCAATAGGTTCCCCACAGTGTTAGCCTTCTCTTGGGCTTTGTACAAGATAACTCATTCATCTGAGTTCAGCCTCCTCTTAGGCTTCATTTAAGAAAACTCATTCATCTGAGTTTAGCCTCCGCTTAGGCTTCATATAAGACAACACTCCCCTGTTGAGTCAGCCTCCTCTTGGGCTTCGTTCAAAAGAACTCCTCATTGAGTTTAGCCTTCTCTTGGGCATCATACAAAGAAGGAGACTAGGAAATCTCTTAACAGCCTCCTATTGGGCTTCCAATACAAAGAATCACCCGCGCTAGGATAGAACCCAAAGAGTATAATTTCCCGGTGAAATTGCTCTTAATTCCAAAAGGATGGTTTCCCGGTGAAATCCCTTTTAAAGCCAAAGCCAGCCATACCCTATAGCTTCCTCTTGAGCTTCATACAAGGATCCTCGATGACCCTCGGAATGCCTCCTCTTGGGCTAATAATACAAGGACCCATGGGCTTCTTAAAAGCATCCCCTTAATCCAATCAATTACTCCTAGAGATTTAGACGTTTATCATCTCTATGGAAGAAGTATCTCATCTATCACATCACATACAATCAAAAACTTTTCAAACTCTTTTCAAACAAAAACATCTCTTAATCGTAAGTGGTAACGCTTGTACACTCAAGCAAAACACCCAATGCTTACAGTTAAAAGATTCAATCATCTTTTTCAAACATCTTTCTTAAACATGTAAGTGGTAACACTTGTTCACTCAAGCAAAACACTGATAACTTACGATGAAAGATTTTAATCAATCAAACTTTTCAAAAATGTATGTGATGAAATAGATTAGATACATTTTTCATTAAGATGACATTCGTCTCTGTCTCTTAATAACATCCCGTTGCTTCCACTAGCATAAGTGAACTACGATTGCTCTGACTTTCTCAACATCCCTTTGAGAATACGTAGGCACAAGGTCTCACCCTTGCCGAGCAAATTTCTTTCTCCCTCAGACCAAACAAACCATAGATCCCTTTAGATCCGAGCTACAAATGCTCTGATTCCCATTAGGGGATATGTATGCAGAAGATCCAATGATCTTTGCGAGCACAATAATAACAAAACCTAGGATCCCACATAATCTACCGTTTTCTTAAAATCCAAAGGAGAAACTTTCTCAATCATAGAAATAGCAATTTAAAACACACAAACATATCAAACGTATTCATATATAAAGCTATAGATAACTATATATATTTAGGGTGCTCCATCTATTCCCTTTATATAACAAACCCCCTTACCTGGAATCTCCCCAATGTGTTACGTCTAGTTTGCGCTAGTCGTAATGCATATCAAATCAATTGAGGGTATCAGCAGCTTTCCCCGTTTTCATAATCATAATTTCTTGTGTTGAAAATAATAAAGCTTGATGCTCGCGACATCTTTATAAACAAATCAAAAGAGTAAATCGTTTCGAGCCAGAGGATTCGAATTCAGATTCGATTCCCTAGCGCGTCACTTTTTAACGCGAACAGAAAGCACCAATGAAATGCGATATGTACGAGATCAGCAATCATGACAACATCCATGCTAAGGTAGACGCTCTCATCCAGAAGATTGAAAGCCTAACCGCAATACCTTCATCCACCATAGCTGCCATAACTCCAAACTATGAGATATGCGGAGTACTTGGACACGCTACTGCTGAATGTGAACTCTTAGCAGGAACTCCCACCGACCAAGTGCATTATGCTCAAGGAAACCCGTACTCAAACACATACAACCCAAGATGGAAGAATCATCCATATTTCTCATACAAGAACACTAATGCGTTGTATGTGCCAGGCCAAGTACCTGTTATACCACCAGGATATCAAAAAGCACCCGCAGCCGCTCCTAATATGCCTAGGAAATCTAACCTCGAACTTATGATGGAAGATTTTATAGCTTCATAAGCTCAAACCAACAAGGATTTCCTAAACCAAAATATTCACACAAGCGAGCAAATCAAGAAGTTAGTGAATAAAGTAGATGCTTTATCCACCCATAGCAAAATGTTAGAAACCTAGATTTCACAAGTGGCCCAACAATAAGCACCTACCGCTGCACCTGCTGGCACATTTCCAGGTCAACCGAATCCGAAAGGGCATGCTCATGCTATTATGTTGCAAAGTGGGACTGAATATGATAGACCAATTGATCCTAGACTTAAAAATCCAGCCATGTCCCAAAGCTCTGGAAAAACAACTGAGAAAGAAAGCGAATCGAAAGAGAAAGAGAAAGTAGGTGATGGAGAGACAGTAGAAAAAGAAAAACCCTATGTGCCTCCACCACCTTACAAACCACCAATCCCTTATCCTCAAAGACTCACTCAATCTAGAAGCGCATGGCAATTCAAGAAATTTGTAAAACTTCTAAAACAGCTAAATATCACGATACCATTCACAGAAGCAATCACTCAGATGCCCTCGTACGCTAAGTTTCTTAAAGAAATCTTATCTAACAAGAAAAAGATAGAGGATAACGAGACAGTTACACTCACTGCTGAGTGTAGCGCAATCATTCAGAACAAAATGCCTCAGAAGCTGAAGGACTCGCGAAAGCTTCTCTATACCCTATAATATAGGAAAGTATGTCATAGACAAATCTCTATGTGACTTAGTCGCTAGTATCAGTGTTATGCCCTTATCCATATCCAAAAAGCTGGGTATGGTTGAATTAAGACCGACTAAGATGTCAGTACAACTAGCAGATCGTTCAGTCAAATACCCTGTAGGAATTCTTGAAAACGTTCCAGTACGCATAGGTCAATTATATATCCCTACAAACTTTATCATTATGAACATTAAAGAAGAAAGTGTCACCCCTATAATACTTGGAAGGCCATTTTTAGCAACTGCTAGAGCTATCATAGATGTTAAAAAAGGAAAATTAACTTTTGAAGTTGGAGAAGAGAAAGTCGAATTCATCCTGACGCAGTTCCTACAAGCCCCAACTACAGATGATACATGCTATCTTTTAAATGTCATAGACGAATGTATCAAAGAGATAGAGTCAGGAGAAGAACCTTATTTTGAAACCATAAAGATTCCAACGCCCTTGATTTTTGAAGATGATAATTGGAGTCCTGAATATCGAGATGACAGCCTAAGCAAATGTCTAGCATTGACACCAAATCATATGCCCTGTCCGAAGAAACCTAATTTGGAACTCAAAGTTTTATCGAAAACCCTAAGATATGAATTCTTAGATTCTGAACTCAGAAAACCAGTGATAGTCAACGCAGACTTAGGACAACTTGAGATGGAAAAACTGTTGCATGTTTTACGAAAATATCCATCTACCTTAGGATACAACATTGTTGATTTAAAAGGAATAAGTCCTTCCATTTGCATGCATCGCATCATGCTGGAAGACGATTGTAAATATTCTAGAGAGCATCAGAGAAGAATCAACCCGATCATGAGCACTGTAGTAAAGGATGAAGTAACCAAACTTCTAAATGGAGGAATCATTTATCCAATATCTGATAGTCAATGGGTTAGTCTAGTCCACTATGTACCCAAGAAGGGAGGAATCACAGTCACGACAAACAAAGCTGGAGAACATATAGCAAAAAGAGTCGTGAGTAGAGCTAGAATATGAATTGACTATAGGAAGATAAGCAAGGCAACTCAAAACGACCATTTCCCTCTACCCTTCATTGACCAAATTCTTGAGGGATTGGCTAAGGATTCCTACTACTGTTATTTGGACGATTATTCAAGATTCTTTCAAATTCCTATCTACCCTGACGACCAAGAAAAGACAATATTTACGTGTCTTTATGGTACGTTTACTTATCGGTGAATATCGTTTGGACTATGTAATGCACCTGCAATATTCCAAAGATGTATGACTTTCATCTTTTTCAATTTCATAGACGATGTCATGGAAGTTCTTATAGACGCATTCTCTGTATGCGGGTAATGTTTTGAAGGATGCTTGTCAAACCTGGAGAAGGTACTGGAGAGATACGTACAAGTGAACCTTGTGTTGAACTGGGGAAAATGCCATTTTATGGTAAAACAAGGAATCGTGCTTGGACACATAGTTTCCGAGAAGGGATCGAAGTAGACAAAGCTAAGATTGAAGTAATAGAAAACCTCCAACCTCCAAAAACCGTAAGAGAAATACGAAGTTTCTTAGGCCACACAGGTTTTTACAGACGTTTCATAAAAGGTTTCTCAAAGATTTCTAAATCGCTCACCAACCTCTTAATGAAAGAAGTTGAATTCATCTTCGATGATGATTGCCTAAGAGCTTTTGAACGGTTCAAAACAGCTCTCATATCTGCACCTATCATACAACCACCTAATTGAGATAATGTGCGACGCGAGCGATTACGCAGTAGGTGCAGTCCTGGGACAAAGAAGAGACAAAAAGCTCCATGCAATATACTATGCAAGTAGAACCTTGGATTCTACGTAGATAAATTACGCCACTACAAAAAAGGAACTTTTGGCAGTCGTTTTTGCATTAGATAAATTTCGTTCTTACCTAGTAGGCGCAAAAATTGTTATTTATATTGATCACACAGCCATTAGATACTTATTAGCTAAGCAGAATGCTAAACCAAGATTATTAAGATGGATCTTACTCTTGCAAGAATTTGATTTGGAAATCAAAGACAAACCAGGTTCAGGAAACCTAGTAGCCGACCATCTATCTAGAATTGAAAATCTTAAACCTGGAAAGATATCTATTAATGACGATTTTCCATATGAAAACCTAGTAGCCCGGATGGAATCTGAAGCCTTAATTGAAGAATGCCCTAAATTTTTTAACAATCACAAGAAAACTGAAGAGTGGAAGCGGTATATGCTCAGATCTCACTGCCCTGGTACGCTGACTATTTCAAGTACTTAGCAGTGAGAGTTCTTCCACCCGATATAACTTATCAACAAAAGAAGTAATTCTTTCACGATCTCAAACACTATTATTGGGACGAGCCCTTACTATTCAAGCAAGGTCCCGATGGTATCTTCCATCGGTGCGTTCTAGAGAGCGAAGTAGAGAACATAATTTCTTATTGTCATGAAGCCCCTTATGGTGGCCATGCTAGCACTTCAAAGACCTGCGCAAAGATTATATAATCTGGCCTTTATTGGCCCAGTCTATGGAAAGATGTTCATGCTGCAATTATAAAATGCGATCGGTGTCAATGCACTAGCAACATATCTAGACGCGATGAGATGCTGTAAAAAGGTATCCTAGAAGTAGAGGTCTTTGATGTATGGGGAATTAACTTTATGGGACCTTTCCCATCTTCTTTTGGCAACAATTACATACTAGTTGCAGTAGATTATGTATCATAATGGATAGAGGCAGTAGCCTCTCCAATAAATGATGCACAAGTAGTGATTAGATTATTCAAAAACATAATTTTTCCGAGATTCGGTGTGCCAAGACTAGTCATCTGTGATGGTGGGTCCTATTTCATTTCCAGAATTTTCAACAAACTCTTAGCGAAGTATGGAGTCCGACACCGCGTAGCAACACCTTACCACCCACAAACAAACAGGAAAGTGGAAGTCTCTAACATAGAGATTAAGCAAATACTTGAGAAAACTATTGCCACATCTAGGAAAGATTGGTCGTCTAAGCTACATGAAGCATTGTGGGCATATAGAATAGAATACAAGACACCCATCAAAACCACACCTTTCAAACTAATCTATGGTCATTCATGCCATTTACCCGTGGAACTCAAACATAAAGCCTATTGGACTATTAAAACCCTGAATTTGAATTACAAAGCCGTTGGAGAAAAGACAATTCTAGACATCCATGAATTGGAAGAGCTTAAGCTAGATGCTTACGAAAATGCCAAGATCTATAAGGAACGAACTAAGAAATGGCACGACAGACGCATCTTTAGGAAGGAATTCAAAGAGGGTGATGTAGTACTCTTGTTTAACTCCAGACTTAAACTATTTCCAGGAAAACTTTGTTCCCGATGGTCAGGACCTTTTGAAGTTATTAAAGTACTCCCGAGTGGTGTTGTTGAAATTAAAGGAAAAGCTAGTGATCCGTTTATTGTAAACGGTCAGCGTTTGAAGCACTACCATTGTATCGAAAATAGAGACTACTCAACTAGTTTGAGACTTTTACAACCGTCGGGTGAGTCACCAAAATAGTTTTTCGATTTTCAAAATAGGTTGAGCTTCCGACGTTAAACAAAACACTTAGTGGGAGGCAACCCACCATTTTTTTTTTGCTATTATTAAAAATTCTATTTATTGAAAGTTTTAATTTATTTTCGTTAAATGTTTTTCTTAAAATTTTTATAAAATTTTCTGTTCTTTCCTTCTTTTCTATTTTTAGGAATTAAGCTGATGCTGATTTAAAACTATTTTGACTTACATACAGGATTCACATTTATTCTTCTTCACTGATATTTGCTATGGATTTTTATGACACTATGCATGTCGCATTCGTGAGTGATGCTCATCATAGATGTTATGAGATGCTTGCATCAGGGAGAGTGTCTGCTTCATGTTTAACCAAATTGGTTGGGATTACTTTATTCATCGCCAGCATTCTACCTACCGCAACCCGATGTTGGATTTTCTCATTTCCTTGCACTATAACCCTGATGGTGGTTTAGGGTTGGCTAGAGGAGTGGTATCATTCAGATTATTTGGTTTTACTCACAGGTTCACCACCCGTGAATTTGCTACTCTATTGGATTTCTCGGTTAGTGCTGATGATGTCATTGAGATTCCAGATGATGAGTATATGGACAACCAGCTTGACTACTTTTGGTGAGAGATATCTGATCTGCGACATGAGAGCTCTATTCCTAAACACTCGTTCGAGATTTATAACCCAGCTATTAGGTATTTCTATATGATTATGGCGTTTACCTTATTTGGAAAACCTCAGAATGATACCTTGGTGTCTAAGGAGGAGTTGTTTATTATGTTTTGTGTGTTTCGATCCAGACCGATAATTGGTGCTTCTTTTATGCTTGCTCGTCTGCTGAGTATAGCCCAGGCTCCTCATGGCCCGATATGTGTTGGAGGCTTAGTGACTATGATTTATACTTACCTATTTTTGAGGGAGCCATTATCTCGTCTGACCCCCACTACTGACTTTATCCCTCTAGACTTGTCTCTTTGTTTTAACATGGGGATGGTCAAATATTTAGAGCCAAATCAGTTTCAGTTACTGATTCATCATGAGCCGATCTACCATTTTACACTTCCTGACATTGCACGATCTAGTGTGCACGACAGGAAGAATTGGATTTATGACCTATAAGGCGTAGCTGAGAATGACATTGAGGAAGAAGAATCTGATCCTTTGACACCGCCCCACTATTATGACCCTCCGGCAGCATTGGAGGAGTCAGACCTAGAGATGGTCGAGTTGATTGAGATGATTGAGGCTGATCCTATTACACCGCCTCTACTTGACTGTCATCCGGCTTGGAATCCACCCATAGCCCTTGCTGCTTCCGTTGTCCAGATTCCACAACCTGGTTACTCTACTGCTATTGATGCACTCACGACGGAGCTTGCTGCTATTCGTTCATATCTTACTTTGCTCCACACTAACTTTTATGGTTTCATGGACTCTTTTACGGCAAATCTAGATCACCTATTTCAGCAGTTCAATTCTAGAGGTGGCTGACTTATGATTCTAGAATATTGAGGGTATTGTTCACTCTTAGTGTAGGGGAGGAGTGTTTATTTAGAGGATTTTTTATTTATTTTAGTTTTTCATTAGCATCACTTTAGATTCATTTCAGTTATTCATTTTTCGGATTTATTATTTGTTTCAGTTATTTTATTTCATCATTTTATATTCATTTTATTTTCTATTTATTTGTGTTATCAAAATATATATCTCATTGTGCTCTGTTATTATTATAAAATGATGCTATTTTGTTATTATTGTATTCGTCTAAAAAAAAATAAAAATGCATGCATATTTATCTAGTAGACTTAGTATATAATTATCTTTGAATGATACACCTATGACACACCTAAATAGTCACTTCATTGTCTCTCATGCTCAATTTATTTTTCCAATTAAGACATTGAAATGACACAACCTTGCCATGCCACGGCCTACAAGAGAAGAGAATCTCATGCATGCTGTCATGTCCCGACCGTTGCAGGCACACGAAATTCTAGGAGTAAACACCTTGTAACGACCGTTACAAGGGTGGCATGCTTGGCTTGCAAAAAGAACCCATATGTAACGGCCGTTACACACCCTAGACCACCCAAATGTTATAACTCATCCAAAAACCCACTCATTCTTCATTCATTTCCATTCAAAGCATTTCAAACTTCCACCCATTTCATTTCCATTATAAACACCACCCTTAATATCCATTCAATTTCTTCACAAACCTTCTCTCCACCATTAAAACCTTACTCTTATATAAACTCTTGAGAAGAACATCACCATTGCATCAACTTTCTTCAAAAACTCTTCTTTCTTCTACACATTTCCATTTCCAAAACCTTTCACAAAAATGGCCAGAAGAGCTCAAGAAGAAAGAGAGGAACCAAACCTCATAGATATGATGTTCAGAGATGGAGAAGCTGGAATCCGACAAGAGAAACTTTACCGGAGGTTTCACCAGAGAGGTATACTTCCCACAAAGTATATCGATGAAGATTGTCTACGTGACTTGGGTTGCTTGATAGTGTGCAATTCATGCTTCATGAATCTGGTTTACACCACATTGCCATTATGAATCTGCCAACTTATGAACCCATCACATTGGAGTTTTTGAGTTCTTTTGCATACCAAACATCACCTATTCCAGAATTCGGTCAGTACGTAATCGGTGCAACAACTTTCAGGTTATTCAACATAGAGTACACCATAAACCAAGAGACTCTGAGTCAGGTACTTCACTTTAACCATGGAGAAGGTGTGGAATACCGAATTCCGCATGATGAAGATTGGACGACAAGGTCGTTTAAAATTTGGGATCGTTTAACTGGCACTCGAGTTGATGATTGGGCAGAGCTTTTGTCCACTCATATCCATAACCCATGCATCCGCTACTTCCACCGTGTCCTAGCTAATATAGTGATTGGGCGAGCAAACAATAACAAGGTGAATTCTAGGGAGATGTATTTTCTGCACTGCACTTTTAATCCTGATCTGAGTATAAATGTTGCTCCATTCATTCTCAACCACATCCATTCGCTGTTATTAAGAAATGCAAACACATCACCTTTCTGTATAGGGGGAATAGTCGCTATTTCCCAATATTTGAATTTGCAAGACAGGTTGGATGAATTACCATATTGGCAAGCTAAGTTTCTAGATATTGATTACTGCCATGCGGGTCATATTGTCAAAGCAAGAAGGGATGGAAGGTAAAACCTGATGGTGCAGCATAGGGTCGTCCCATGAATTATCCTACCAAATCCAGATATAATAAGAATTAACGTAGATGCAAATTGGATTTATGATCTTCAAGCACCAGCCCCCGGAGCACATGTGCAATACAATCAAGCAGGTGTAGGAAATGCAGCACCAGAAGTAAATCAATAAGTGCCCCAACCAGATGTCCCACCATAAGGCCAAGTAGGAAATGATCCTCATCCAGCCACCATCGAAGCAATATATGCATTGTTTTTACTTAAAGATCAAATTCAACAAGAATTAATGCATTTGTGGAAGAACTGTAGCGCGATCAACACAACACCACATACTGGAATGAGGACACGCGATGGAGGAAGAGCACAAGGCGAAGCATCAAGCAGCAGAAATTTCAGAGACAACAAAGAGGACTGATCTATTTTCTTCTTTCCTTGTATTTCTTTCTATTTTCTTAAGTTCCATGTTAGTTTTCCATTTTCTCACTTTAGTTGTCGCATTGAGGACAATGCTCAGTTTAAGTGTAGGGGAGGAAACCTTTATCTTCAATTTTTAGTAAGCTAGTTTTGAATTTCAGTTATTTCCCTTTCAGTTATTTCCCTTCAGTTATTTCCCTTTTCATTCAATAAAAAAATTCTTATTAGATCGGTATTCATTTCCGTAAGTTATTCTTATTTCCACATTTTTCTTGAACCATAACAAAATTTAATTTTTTTATTATTTTTGACGCATTAACTCGGTACATTCGAAAAGTATATAGGTTGCTCAATTAGGCTTCGTTACAACTTTTGAACAAGATTTGACAAAAATAATACCGCCTTGACACCTAAATCTTCTAGATCATGCAGACCAGTTTGAGTAGTTATGATACCGAGACTTTAAGTTTTAAGTTTTAGATCAACTCCGAGTAGTTTATACTAGCAGTCGGCACCGTCTTATTCACAAACTACGTAGAGAGTCGATGAATATAAGTGATTGGTCCTAATCAGAAAAGCTTTAAGTATCAAGATATAACAGGGAATTCGCTAATTAAGTTAGGTCACCATCACCAAGTCATTTAATCCAACAGTTGCGGAACCTACAAAAAAACTAATATAACAACCAGTTATAAGCCTGTTCAATGGTATCTAGTGCTGAACTTGGTAGGGCGGACCACTGCTCGATCCCCAAGGCCTATAATCTGGGAAAGAGAAAGGGTTGCCAACTTATGTACCAGAACCCTGTGCAAAAATGACCAGAATCACTAACCGTCTACTCTACTATGTATGTGTGAAAGATAAAAGGCTTAATGTGATTTCACTAGAACGAAAACGGTTGATTTCGAATGAAAAGAATTAGGTTGAGCTATGATAGCATGATTCGGACTGGTTCGCATAAGAATAAGGATTTCGACCATGTCCCATGGTTTTATGTCACTTCTGTATCATTAGTGTCGGAACCCAGTTCCATCTTTCTAATGTAACGCCTCTTAATCATGTACGATTCGAGTCGTGTCGTGCAATTATGTCAGAGATTTTGCGATAAATGATTTTTCTTCTATTATTTTCTTGAGGACAAGCCAAGGTTCAAGTGTAGGGGAGTTCGATAACTTGAAAATGTATCGATTATTTGGATCAACTTACATGAACTTTATCCGCATTTTAATTAATTAAATTACTCTTTAATCGTATTATCCCGGAATTTTCTATGTTTTCAGCTTTTTACTAAGTATAAGGCATGTGCGAAGAAAGTTGAGAAAAGTCGGATAAATCGTACTCAAAATCCACAAAAGAATAGTATTTATGCAAATCTAGGGTGTATGGAAAGAAGAGGGTGTATGACAAGTAAAAATGTCTTGCAAATTAAAAAAGGAATTCAAGCAGGCCCAACCCACTTCCAACGAGCAAGCTAAGCCCACAACGCAGCAACGTGTAACGACTGTTACACACTAACCCTAGAGTTGTAACAACTGTGACGGAGTAGAAGGCGAGTCTTCCTCACCAAGGCAAAAGCGTAACGACTGTTACGCATCACTCAGCAAGTCTATAGCAACCGCTACGGAGGAGATATCGGAGGCGAGAAAAACAAAACCAACCCAGCTACCAAGTGCAACCCTACTTCTATAAATAGGTCGTCAGTCTACACTTTTAGGAACGCTTTTTCTTCTACATTCTTTACTGTTACTCTGCAAAATTATTTTTAGTTTAGTTTTATTTTACCGATTTTGGTTTATTTAGTCTAGTATCTTCTTTCTTATCTCGTAGAAATTTCCACATCAGAATTGCTGCGAACCTTTGTCGATTCTAACCTTACATTATAATTGCGCCTTTTAATTTCCTTCATCACATTTAATTTTCTGAGCAACGAAGGGCGGATCTCACCGACCTGTGGGAGACATCTGAAGTTTGCCAAATATTATGCCTTTTTATTTTCAGGTTTATTTTAACTGTTTAATTTAATTGTTGATTTATTTTAATTGTTTATTTATTTATTGACTTATTTTAATTGTTTATTTATTTTATGCCTAAATTATCTGAAATGCATGTGTTATCTGAACTGTCTGATATTGTTTATTACCGTTGCACTATAACTGAATCGTATAACATGTTAGGCTAAGTTTAGTTATCGATATGTAAGTTCATATAGCCGATAGGGTTTAGCAATGTCATTCGATCTATTCAGTTTTAAAAAGATTAATTTTCTGGTTTCAGTTACTAGTTCTTAATGCAAACTGTTTTGTTACGAGAGTAAAATACATATTAGAAGTTAGGATCAATAAAACGAGCATTTGAGATAATAATTGGACATTAGTAATTGTGCATCAACTTAAAATACAGGGAGAGTGCTTTTAAGTTGATTAGGTTTTATTTATTTTCAAAAACTATTTTTAAACTCTAATTGAAACAGCGAGAGCACTCACTTAGGTTTAATTATAGGATCTGAATCAATAAACACGAGAGTGTGAGAAGAGGGTTTTCAAATAAATACTTCCTACTGAAACTATTTTGATAATACGAGTTTATGTCGATGAGTTGCTAAATCCACAAATTCCGGCCATTACATACTAATATTCCCCATTTGAATCTAAACTAGATTATAATCAGTTAAGTTCTCCAAACCCAATTATTTACATTATTAGCCTTAGATTTACGTAGTAACCTTAGATAACGATAGGTCGACATTTAGTCCTTGGGATTCGATAATATTTAAAGCTACACGCGATAGGACTGTATACTTGCGGTCTAGATTCTTTAAGACACATAAAGTCATGATCAGAATTCTATTGTTGTTTAAGTTGAATTCTATTGTTAAGTGAGAAAACAATAGATTAAGAGTATTTATTAGAGGGTACAATTGGAAGATTAAATATAAAATTGAATTGGTAATATAAAGTGACAAGTATTATGGGACCAATATTTTCCTAAATGTGACACTTATTTTGGGACGAAGGGAGTAAGATGTTTGTTTTCCTTTCCATGTATCTTGTATGTTTCTTTACATGTGTTTTCCTATAATTCCCAAATTTTCTCCCTCTTTAAGAGTAAGGTTTAGAACATATGTTTTTCTCTCATCATATGTCATGAGCAACCACTATCCAAGTACCAGGAGCGTTGCTTTACTCCTTCTTTTAAGCATATATGCAGCAAAATAATTTCAGATTTTGGTAGCCATAATCAGATGGGTCCATTGGGGTTAGTTATGAAATTTCTCTTATGAACTTGTACCTTGGCCTTTGAGTAGTTAGGCTTAGAATCATTCAAGACTTTTGGTTTAAAAGATTTAGGTCTTGAAAAATTCTTATCCTTTAATTTTGAACCCTTCAGAATCTTAGACCATAGAATAATGGGTTCTAGTTTCTCAAGAACCTTAGACTATAAGGTCTGTGGTTATGATTCTTCCATAACTTTTAATTCCTTAATCTTTAGTTCTGAATGATTCAGAACCTGTACTTTTTCATCAACAGATACAAAGCAAGAAGAATATCCTTTATAAGCTGAACTAGATGAAAAGGATTCTACAGATTTTATCCAGCTATTAGATTATGAATCAACCCACTGTTCAGAGCATCCAATACCCTCTCCCTTTCTTCTACTTATACCATAGATCATATAAGCAATTTTAGTTCTATTAAAGCCAAAAATGTCCAATTATTGAAGATTTGTTTCATACTCACTAAGAGGTTTGTCGTGCATATCGTTTAATAAAGTGACATGATTTCTTTCAAGTTTGTTAATCTTCTTTTTAGAAGACTCTATATCAACTTTCAAGAGATCATACTCTCTTTTTAAATTTATCAACTGAGTGGCTTTATTCTTATAACAACTCATAATATCTTGAATGTAAGAAATTAAATAGGAGTGAGATAGTTTTTAAAGTAGCTCAGTTTATTCTTCAAAATCTAAGTTGGAACCTGGGTCAGATTTTGTGTCTGAATATGTTAAGGACATGAAATATAGATTGGATTTTTCCTCATCTGTTTCATATTCTTCTTCTTTATCAAATTCATCCTATGTTTCCATTAGACTTTTCTTGACCTTGTTTCTGAAGTATTTCTTCTAAAAGCTTCCTTTCTTTGGCTGGTACTTCTGCAACTCTGGACAATAAAAAATAAAGTGACCAACCTTGTTGTAGTTTAAGCATCCTTTCTGATCATCTTTTTTTATTATTGAGTTTATTCCTCTGAAGCCATTACTCGTCCTGAGAATCTTTTATTCTTCTTGTTGGACAAATATTAAAAATATTTGATTATACATTCCATTTCTTCATCTTTTGATTCTTCTTCAGAACCTTTTTTGTGAGTGGATTCTTCAGATATCCTCATTAATGAATATTTAGAATTATAATCAACATACTTAAAAGAAAGGTATTTTGACTTCTGAATAGGTTTATCTCCAATCAGCTTCATCTCATGACTATTGAGATTGCTAATCAAGCTTTTTATACTTATGTTATATAAGTATCTAGCTTCTTGAATAAAAGTCACCTTGGGTATATACTTGGTAGGAAGATTCATAAGAATCTTCTTGACATGAGTAGGAGTAGTATAACTTTTGTTCAACACTTAAAGATTGGATACAAGAACTTGAAACCTAGAGAACATGGTTTTAATGGCTTCCTCGTTCTTCATTTTGAATAGCTCATGTTGTTACACAAAATATTTGATTTAGCTTTTTTAACTTGTTGATTTCCTTCATAGGAAGGATACAAAGATTTAAAGATAGTTGGCTTAATAGCACTTTTGCCCCCTGCCATATAGGTCATTTCTGGTTTACCTCCCTGTAAAAAAAAATTGTGTTTAAATTTTTATGGACATTGAGAATAGAACCCACTCCCTCTGTATTCCTAACATATGACACTACCACTAGTCCAATGTAATGAATTTAATGTATATTTCTACTTAAATGTATATATTAAGTGATAGAGAAATGCAGAAATTTAAATGTAGATTTTATTATTTATGAATTTAAATGTAGAATTTTCTTTTAATGTTTGCCTCAAGATAGAATATTACAATCTTAAGGGTTAATGGCTATTTACCTCCCTGCAATATAGGCAAGTTTTGATTTATCCCCCTTTTAAAATATTTTTTTTTATTACCCCCTTATAATTTTTGGGTACCCCTAAGTGTGTAAAAACTAGGGTGGTAAATCACAAAAGCACATTTTATAGGGGGTAATTTTTTCATCTAGGGGGCAAAAGACTTAGAAGTTAAACATTTCAAGGGGCTGATCAAACATTTTTTTAAAAGGGGGATAAATCAAAACTCGTCTATATTGCAGGGGAATAAATAGCTATTAACCCTAATCTTAAATAATCCTTAATAAATTATTTTAGTTTGTCTCAAGATACCTAATAAATAATCTTGAATAATTTAATATTATATTTAATAATAATTAATAATATCATATTATTTAATGAATATTATTTTTTATTTTATTTTAACATTTTCTCATGTAATCTTAAATTTTTTAACTAATTTTTTGTAACATTGAATATTTCTTTGAAATAAATATATTATTAAAATTATGTTGAATCAAACACAAATGTGTTTTAAAAAATAAGTTATTAATTGATAAAATTATTTTAAAATAAGTTATTAAAAAATATATATATTATGTTTTCAAAAATTAAAAGTTCGAGTTTACTCTAAAAAAAATAATTTTATATATATATATATATATATATATATATATATATATATATATATATATATATATATATATATATATATTCAAATTTTTTATCATAAATAAATAAAAAATTTAATTTTTTTTTATTTTTTAAGAGAAAAAATATTTATAGTTTTTAATTTTAATTTTTTTTTTATTTCTTGAATTTATTATTTTGGTTTTTTTTATTGTCAGAAAAATATATTTCCAAAAAACATTATTTTAAAGATTTATTTTTATTTTCTCGAATTATAATTTATTTAAAAAATATATTTTTAAAAATTATTAGTTAAATTGTTAATTCGCTATTTTTAGGATTGACTTTATGTTTGGTAAAACTAATATAACAGCAATAGGTTAAATAAGATTTATAACTTGTAAGGAGAAAGCAGGTTGAAGTTCTATTTAATGAAGAACAATATTGTGTTGAAGTGTTTTAACATCTGGAACAACGTGTCAAAGAAGATGCCATTACATCAAACATCAGACATCACGCTATAGAACTGTTAAAGTTGTTACATTTTTGTTTTAAGTTGTGCAGAATATTCAGGGAATATTATGCAATCTATGTGGCACATTCGTGAAGGCATATGTGAAGGTCTAAAAGATTCAATCAGAAGCTAAAAAGAAAAATTAGATTGAAGACCTTGGTTGTAGCAGAAGTTTTCTGCTATTTGTTTTCTACAGAGTTTGTTTCTATAGTTTGTTGCAGTTGATATGTTGTGGTTTAAAAGCCCAAATCCAGTTGGGTGATAGGTTATAAATAAGGAATTTGTAACCTAGTTTTAGTAAGCTAGCCAAATATAGAAAGATGTAATCATTAGGGTTAGCTGTGTGTGAACCACCCGAATTGTGGGATGGTCACTGAATTGTACCTCAAAGCCCGTAGGCAAGAGGATAGTTGTACTCACTCAGAAGTTGAAGCAATGAGATGAGTTATGTTCTTGGAAGAAGCTTTGAAGCTACTCCAAGTGTGTTTGTCAAGAGTCTTGACTGTTTTTAATATTTGAAGAGGTGTTCTTCAAATAGGTTGACACTTTTACGGGAGTTTGTAACAGTTAGGTATCATTAGGGAGTGAGCAGAGGTTCTCTTGTCTTAGATGGTGTTCTAAGATAAAGGTTTCATTGGGTAGTGATTAGGTGAACCGAAGGTTGTTTATCTGTAAAGTAGAGGTTGTTTACATATAATAATACTACTGATAATGGAGTCTTCTTCTTGGCTTGGTATCCCCCAGATGTAGGTTGGTTTGAACCAAACTAGGTTAACAATTCTGATGTGTTCTTTATGTTTTTGTTGTACTGTTTTATTTTTTCCTTGTATGTCTTATTTTAATGTCAGATCAGATGTCTTGACATCCTTATAGGACATCTGAGTCTATTGCTACCAGAATTTCAATTGGTATCTGAGCAGGCATCTTGTCTATTTCTGGATGAGATCCTAAGGGGATACTTTCTGGTTGTATACAAGGTAGAAGGTTTGTACTGGAGAATTGTTTGAACAAGGATGGTTCATATTATATGGTCCCTTGAAGTGGAAGATGGACCTATTTGTTGAAGAGTAGAAAAACTTGACCAGAATGATTGTACCTTCTTGATAAAAGAAGATGATGAAACTAGAACAGATAAAGTCTAAAGTCAAAGGCTTCATGCGTGAGTGAAGATCTTGGATTAATATAAAGATAAATGTTCAGTTATATTTAAGCAAAAGAGCAAAATTGTCAAAACCTTCATGTGGGAGTAAAGATATTGATAAGGTAACTCTTAAGCCTATTTGTGTTTAAGCATTGTTCTGGTTATGGTATTGGTTCTATCTAGTCCACAACTTGGTGATAAGCTACTGTATGTAGGGTTGATTTTTTTTCGATCCTAAGTTTCCATGCTTATGCTTGGATTGAGGTGTGAGCATTGTCTATGAATATTTTCGAGGTGATTGTATATTCCTCTACATGGCTTTTGATGTAACCCTTAAAGTATAAGAAGAATTCTATGGTTGTTTTCCTTAACAGAATATATATCAGATGTTTCCAACTATATTAAAAGTGTCCAAGATACTTGAGATCTTCCTCAAGTCCACTCATAAAGGCATTCATTAATGGAGTTAGTGAGAATCAATTGATCAATGATCCTCATCGACATCTACATATTGCTTGAAGACCTTGAAGATTGTCAAGGATGATGTGTTCCAAGAAGATGGAACTGATGTTCTATGGGGTGTTAGAACATTACTTCAGCAGGTATGCAACTACCAGTTGAATAACGAATGCTTTGGGTGTTGAACAAGAATGTGTTGAACATTGCTATTTGGAACCTACTCTTGATATAGAAGAGGAGGCATCTGATTTGTGTGAGTTGATCAAGTCACGATCAACAGTCTATTTACTCCAAATGTTAGTTTATTTTTTACCCAGGCTTATAGGGGTAAAGAAGTTGAGCTCAATTCCCTTTAGAAGGACTCATAAAGGTATCTCCTCCAGTTCCTTTATGCATATGAGTGAGCTAGTTTCTGGAAGATCCTTCTGATCAAAGGAACCAGAATTATGGAATCTTATTCGTGACCATAGAACATATTCTGTTTGAAGAAAAGTACTGTGATCCAACCACAGTATTTAATGGTCCTAAGTTTTAACCGCCCTTAATATCAGACATGTTGTTGTGATATATTATATTGGATGGGCATTGTTCTGAATAATCAAGGGAGATAGACTTTATTAAAAAGTCTATATTTTTTTGTCATGCCTAGGTAAGTCTGCTCCAGAAACCTAGTAGATGGAATCTCCTCTGTAGGTACAAACAATGGAATCCACCATCTTAAAGTCAGACAGGAGGTTTTAAGAAAATCTTATTGAGATGTGGTTCATGTTATCCCCTGGTTATATTGATTTTTTGATCCAGGAGTTTGATCAGTTGGTATTAGTTGTGCTTCCCATGTTCACCCCCAAGTGTTGTGTGTGAGTATGAATGTTACCCCCAGAACCATACTAAGAATGGATGATGTCGTATATGATGTTGGAACATCACCTCAATTTCTTTAGCCATGAAAGTATGTGTGTGTGTGTGTGTGTGTTTTTGATTGACTTCAAGGTCAAGCCATTGACCTAACCTAGAACGTTTTGGATGCCATGATTAGATGTCTTGTCAAAGATTCAACAAGTATCATAGGTGTGAAGAAGAAAGGTGTCAGTTTTACCTAGTGTGAGTAGGTAATCCCATCTAACTAACTGATAAGTACTTTGACGGGAGACTAAGTATTTATTACAGTTTTGCATGAGTATTGATTACAAATACTTTGACGGGAGCTAAGTGTTTGTCTGATGTGTGCATGCAATTCTGACTTTTGAACAACCTACTACAGAATATAGTGAGGGTTTATTTATGTTGTATGATTACTCTAAAGATGAGATCTTGTGAGATCCTTTTGTGAGAATGAGTATTTTTGTTAAAGGGCATGAATGGAAATAAATCCCTTGGATGGGGATTCTAGAACCAAAGCTGATAGGTTTTGTAGTAAAGTTGATGATGTCATAAATGATGTTGTAACATCATTGTTGATGATAGTTTGTGGAAGAGACTTGGGACTATGGATCTTGATATTCTATCACCTCATTAACAAGTGGAAATTCTATCTTTGGTTTAGAATAAGAAGATTCTGAGTTTTTTTAGAGTAGTGTGCTTAGGCAATGCATAATTATTATGTGAAGAAGGAGGAATTAATCAGCACGGTTGTGAAGAGGTATTGAGATCAGCAAAGACAGTGTACTTCTGCTTCTAATCATATGGAAAGTCTTTTAAAGACTAATCTTTTCAATCTAGAAGAATAATGTCGATCAAGAAGTCAGGACATATATCAATACATGTTTTATCCTTAAAGACTAGCAGGGATAGTTCTTAAACTTTTCATATCAGATGTGTATTGATGGTGTGTATCACGTGTTCTAACTTGGTGCATGTTTTGGAAATTGTCAGTTCCAGAATAAACAGGTTGTATTAAAGGCATTCATTGCTTTCAGCCAGTGCACAAATTCACCTGATGCGGTTCTTGTTGAAGTAGCGTTTCTTGACCAAGACAATTGTTACAGTCTAGGTACGTTATTTTAGTTGCTCAGGTATTTAGAATGTCTTTTTGTTTCTTTTTCTTCCCTTCACTTTTTGTTATGTCTTCGTTTGTTTTACTCTCATGCCCTTCGTTCAGATATGGGTAAGTTTAGAGTCTGTGAAGGTTATATTTGTCAACTTGTGCTAAACATAGGGAAAAATGGTAGTGTTCAGACGTTGTTAAGTTCGAGGTCAATCTTTGCAGCTATTTTTGCAAAGATGTTGAATAGGATGTCCTATTCTTAGTCCGTTGGTTCTTGCATTTTTTGCAAGTATTTTTGTTCTATGTCTTGTTTTTGAGTTATGAACACAAATTATGGCTTGTGTTCTGAGTTATCCAATATAGAGATCTGATTCTCTATGTCTGTAAATGGATAGTTCAAGTGTTTGTTTCTGTTAGTAAGTTTCCTTATGTGCTCTAAAACAAGATGTTGTGTCAATCTGTGTCGTAGTATAGTTCTCAGTTTAAGGGGAAGTTTTTACTATTTTCTTCCTCATGTGCAACATGGCCTCAGTTTTCTCCTTCTTTGTGAATATGGTGTCCGTGGTGTTATGTTTTCTGTGCTATAGTGAGTTCTCCTTCAATAATCCTTTGTCATATTATGGCTAAAAAGGGGGATAAGTGGTTATGTTATCTCTGAAGAGAAACTTTTAAGGGGTAGAAACCTTGTGTGATCTGTGGAATCCTTAAAAGAGAGAGAACATTGGAGTTGGACCTGCCAGAAAGATGTCCTAGTATGATGTTTCAACATCATAAAAGAATACTGAAGACTATCACTTGTAAAGTTTAAAATATCATAAACAATGACTACTGACGACTTCTAAATTGCTGCTGCTGAATTGTATTGGTTAAACCCTTGTATTTTTTATTATTCTTCTGTAATACAAAGGTTATGTAAATTAGTTTTAGCCAAACTAAGCCAAAGGGGGAGATTGTTAATTCTCTATTTTTAGGATTGACTTTATGTTTGGTAAAACTAATATAGCAGCAATAGGTTAAATAGGATTTATAACTTGTAAGGAGAAAGCATGTTGAAGTTCTATTTAATAAAGAAACATGTTGTGTTGAAGTGTTTCAACATCTGAAACAACATGTCGAAGAAGATGTCATGATATCAAACATCAGACATCACGCTACTGAACTGTTAAAGTTGTTACATTTATGTTTTAAGTTGTGCAGAATATTCAAGGAATATTATGCAATCTATGTGGTGTATTCGTGAACGCATATGTAAAGGTCTAGAAGATTCAATCAGAAGCTAAGGAGAAAAATCAGATTGAAGACCTTGATTGTAGCAAAAGGTTTATGCTATTTGTTTTCTACATAGTTTGTTACAGCAGATATGCTATTGTTTGAAGGCTCAAATCCAGTTGGGTGATAGGTTATGAATAAGGACTTTGAAACCTAGTTTTAGTAAGCTAGCCAAATATAGAAAGATGTAATCATTAGGGTTAGCCGTGTATGAACCACCTGAATTGTGGGATGGTCACTGAATTGTACCTCAAAGTTCGTAGGCAAGAGGATAGTTGTACTCACTCAGAAGTTGTGAAGCAATGAGACGAGTTATGTTCTTGGAAGAATCTTTGAAGCAACTCCAAGTATGTGTGTCAAGAGTCTTGATTGTTTTTAATATTTGAAGAGGTGTTCTTCAAATAGGTTGACATTGTTACGGAAGTTTGTAACAGTTAGGTATTAATAGGGAGTGAGCAACGGTTCTCTTGTCTTAGATGGTGTTCTAAGATAAAGATTTTATTGGGTAGTGATTAGGTAAACCAGAGGTTGTTTATCTGTAAACTAGAGGTTATTTACATAAAATAATACTACTGATAGTGGAGTCTTTTTCCTGCCTTGGTAGTCTCCAGATGTAGGTTAGTTTGAACCGAACTGAGTTAACAATTTTGATGTGTTTGTTATGTTTTTGTTGCACTGTTTATTTCAGCCTTGTATGTCTTGTTTTAATGTCAGATCAGATGTATTGACATTCTTATAGGACACATTCTTATAGGACATCTGAGTCTGTTGCTACCAGAATTTCATAAGTAATTTGAATTAATTTTTTATTTTAATTTGAATCAATGATTTGCTTATAATCTAGTTTAATTTATTAATCATTTAAATTTATTAGTTCAATTCAATTTAAATATATTATTTAATCAAGTATATTATAAACGTAAAAAGATATTATATATATTTAATAAAAAAAATTTAAAATATCAAATTATAAAAATATTTTAAAATTTACAATATAATTTAATATTTTACATAAATATCATTGGTTAACAATATCATTGTTAGTGCTAGTGCACCGTACTTTGTTTCTTAAATCTATACATATATAATAGACACGTTAAATTTGTTAATCATTTTATTTAATATAAATGAAAAATAAAAAAAGTAAGAGTTTCTTACAATTTTAAAGAATGAAGGAGTAAGAGTAAATTAATTTTGAGAAATGATATTTTGACATTTAAATTTAAATGTAAATAAAATATTTAATATAAATTTTAGAGGTTATAATGTATTATTAAAATTCTTATAAATATATAAAATAAAAAATATATGAAAGAGATAGAAAATATATAAATTTGGGTGTTTAAATAACATTCTTCATTATTTTATATGTATGTTGTTGTCAATCTTTTATTCATTAAAGTTGATAAAATCGGTTACCAAAAAATTTAAAGTTTTACATTATATGACAGCTATAGAGACAAGGCCACGCTACTATGGTAGATAAAGTGCGGTAGCGGCATAGCATACGTAACGTGTAGGTCCCATTCACTCACTAAAAGTTGATAGATTGGACGTGGATAGTGACATGACATTAAATTAACATATATAGACACGGACACACTTGATCTTCTTTCTCTTACGAGTATGGAATCTCTGTCGTTGTGTTCTCCTCTCATCTCTTCTCACTCACGGGTGAGATAGAGACACATCACACACACACTCTATTGTGACTCTCTGACTCATTTCTAATTTGTTTACTAATAATCTTTTTAGTAATTGGACATACTTAGACAATGTCAACTTTATGTTAACATATAGGGTATTAGACATTTCTTGTAGAATATAGATCTTACTAACTAAAGTTTAGGAGTGTCTTTTTTGAATTTTGATAATGTAGTACTTATTTTTTGAAAAAGGTTAAAATTTTAATTATTTTAATAAATTTTTATCTTTTTAAATTTTTAGAAATATTGTTAAATTGTAAATTAAGAAGCAAGCAATAATAATATTTAGTGTATTTTCTGTTGGTTATGTTGTGTGAAAAATGAATTGAGTTAGGTTGATTTTTGTAGGTGGATATTGGGGAGGGGTAAGTGAAGTGTGGTTGAAAAAGTAAATGAAGCGTAGATTGTAAAAAGTTAAAAATAAATCCATGCATGGATTGCACGTACAAAATAATTTTGCATGCAGTTTATAAAGCTACCAGAAAAAAAAGTGATACTTGAAAGATATGTATTATCGATGCATTTCTTATTTACACAACCGTAAATTCTTTTGCAAATCATCGTCAAATTATCTATTAAGTGATGTGTTAAAGTATTATGCCTCTCGTGGCAAAAGATTCGTGAGTCAAGATGAGTATCATAATCGGTTATATTGTTTCTCAATTAAATTACACACTTTCTCATACAAAAAATTATGAATTGCAAGGATTTCAAAAGTGAACATGTCTATAGTGATTGAGAGGGACTGCAAAGGAGATGGTGCAGCCACACTCTCAAGGCTTTTTGTCTTTTGGATTGAAATTAGATGGTCTATATTTAAAGTTGAATGTTTTCTATTATTTACAAAAACTCTATATTTAATCTGAACCCTTCAATTTTAATCTGATGGTGATGTATGTTGTTAAGGTGTAAATGTAGTGAAATGTTGACTGCAGGCGATCCAATTTCGATCGAGAGACTTCTTACCATGACATTTTATGTTAAGAAATTTCTTCACCCACCTAGTGGATTTCTTCGCCACCCTGGTGAAAAATCAAAAATATCTTCAGGTGTCGTAAGTTAACTTACGAATTCACCTCGAAAGTGGACTTCGCAAGTTAACTTAGAAATAATCTAAGAATTTCTAAAAATAAGGTGAATTCACAAGTGCATATGCGAATTCACCTTGTTTTATTTAAAATAAGGTGAATTCGCAAGTGAACTTGCGAATTCACCTTATTGGGTGAATTCGTAAGTACACTTACGAATTTTTGGTTGAGCAAAATTCAGAAACATTTAACACAATTCATACCATTCATTCAACTTAATTTCATAAAATTACAATATGGATGCAGAAAATTAGATTACATATTATTATAAACGGGAAGCTATGGGCATTGCAACATCTTGATAACATCTTCCGCTTACCTACGAAGTGACACATCCATCTCAATCGGACCCTTTATCGAGTACTGATGAAATGTGTCCCACATAACCTCTAAGTCGTCGTCGTTCTTTAGCTGAAACTGGGTGAACTTGACCTTTCTTTCAACATCAAATGAAGGTGAAAGATACTCCATCTTGACCACCTTGCGAGTATCTAGATACTGCAATAGAGAATGCAGTGTCGTAATGAGCTCGTCGTACAGAGTGTCCTGCAAGAGCTTGAATTGAACTGGCGCACACGCAGAAGTGAAGTAGACAAATGCAAGGTGTGGATATGTTTGTGTCATTTTTATGGTTTTGACTTGTGATGGAGAAATGAATGATTTGTAGACCTAATTTATAGCCAAGTTGGAGTAATATGGACCAAAGAAATCATATCAGGTCACATTTTGCAAGTACACTTACGAATTGCACTAAATCAGGTAAATTCGTAAGTGAACTTACAATGTCCCCTGTGTTGTTGTTTTTTTAAACCAGGCAAAATTCGCAAGTTAACTTGCGAATTATGCAGAAATAGACCAAAACTTAGTTTTGGTTGACACATAATTCGGTGTTGTGGTGTTTTTGACATTCAAAAAGTAATAGGTATAGATAAAATGGAATATAGATAAAAATTATATATATATATATATATATATATATATATATATATATATATATATATATATATTGAAACGATAGGACTCTACAATGTTTCGATAGTACATACAAAAAATGGTTCGGTTACATTCTAAAACGAACCGAAAATTTGTCTCCGCTTAAATCTAAAACTGGTTCATTCTTCGATTTCTCTCTATTGGATTCTCTCTCAAGATCCATCAAATGGGTGAACTCCGTCATTCTATCCAAAAAATAATTCGGCCGAGTTTCCGCCTCTTTTTTGTGATGTTTCATCCATTCCACAGATGTGGCCAGAATAGGACAACCCGACTTCAAATATACTTGAACAAAATGACGTGACCGTAGATAGCCAACACATACAATGCGTCTGGATGGATCAATAGGCGCTGGAGCTTGTAGAGGAAAAAAGTTTCTGGAAAACCATATCTTGTCAAGTCGACGCACACCACATTATAAGAACTTGCTATTAGATGTCCCATTTTGAGGAAGCACTTCCATTTTTTAACCGGTGCGTGGACGGTAACACTTGGAGCTAGAGCATGGTGAATTTTATTAAAATTTTCCTTTGTCATGTGTAGACGCGTATAAATTCACTATGCGAGGTCAATTCTAAGATAAGTTTTTCCGAATAAGAATGTGTTGCTCCTTTCCTTGGCCAAGCAAAGCGAATACGACCCGATACCCGTAATTACCATCATTTTCCACATCTACCATTTTTTCAATGTGTTTGTGCATAAATAAATGCATCTCATTAAGGTATATTATCGGAAGTGGTGGTGGTGGCTGTGTCGGTGTCTGAGGTGGTTTTGTAATCCGTGCTCCTTTTTTAGCACTTGTCTTAGATTTTGGGGTTGGAGAATCCTAGAATAATTCATCGACGACTTCTTGATAAGAAGGAGTACGTTTGGTTGTACTATCGGCTTGTGAGGTTTTCATCTATTTTGGGGCACCTTTAGTTTTCACCGGTTGGGTCAGAGGCTTCAAAATCGATTGTGTCCGAAAATGCGACTTTTCTCAATTGTTCTTTAATGTGCAACTTTGTAGCATCGTCCACTTTTGAAAAACGACCTACTATGATTTCCAAATCGGTTGTGATGGTAATGTTGGAACTATCTTCCTTTGTCGGCTCGTAATCATCAAAACGAAGCCTTTTCCAATGAATGCATATCTCATCCATTCGAATAGGGAAATTGAGTTTCATTTTTTTTGAAATAATACAAGCACATGCAAGTCCATAAGTTGCCTGTATAGTGCACCCACATTTCACACTATTGGGACCCGTTGTTTCCACTTGTTTTGCTTCGTAAAAAATAAAATTCAATCCCGCCCGAGATATATTGTGAACCAACTATGCATAAAGAGTCTTGTCTTTGAAACGGTGTTCCGATACAGTTTTGCTCCTACCAAATGTTGTTTGAATTTCATTATGTTGGTTTATGAGTATTTGGTTCACAACATCCCAATCGCTACATAAGTCGCCCTTACTATCACCCAACCACCTCTTCAAATTCGCTTGTGCGGATTCCACTCTATTAGTGGTTATGTTCCCCAAATGTCTAACACGGTCCGTCCATGCACACACCACTTTCTCTTTCACTTGATAAAGAATAGTGGATTCAACATATTTCAAAAAATTTGGATATTCAGCACAAAATTTTCTAAAGTGGATCGCATTTGCAGTACACATCTCTTCAGTAGAAGAATTAAGAATATCAGTTCATGCACTCATAATCTTCTCCACCACAACACCGGATTTGACAATTTGCCCATCTTCGTCTTTCTTCTCTTTGGTGTCAACTGCGGGTTTTAGCCTTGCTCTCACATTTTTTGTGATGTGATACTGACATAGTAGAGTAGTTGACGATGGAAACACGGTGGCAACCACATTCATAAGAGAGTTATCTCGATCGGTGATAATAACCAAAGGCATGCTATTTTTATTTTTCAACAATGTCTTGCAAACACCCAATGCCCAAGTGACGTTGTCATCCTTCTCACATTCCATGAAGCAAAAACCAACTAAATATTTCTTGTTCGTAGAGGTGAAACCAACAATTTCAAGAAGCGGAAGCCTATATTTATTTGTCTTGTATGTCGAATCAATCATTAGAACGGTTGGAAATGTATTGAATAAATCGATACTCGACGGATGTGTCCAAAATATATCACAGATACTTACATTGTCACCACAAACTCTATGTCTCGAAACATAGTTGTTATTGTCCAAACATTTCAATAAAGGTTGCATTTTGGACCTCAAACCCCTTTGAGCAACATGTTATTTGTATCGATAACTGTAAACTGATTTTATATTTGACACACATCTCGCTCTATTCCGTTTCAAATCGGAAAGTATGTTTTTAGGTGCAACTTTGATCAACGACAACTCAGAAACATATTTCTTCTCTTTTGTCTAAAGCTGACAAACAATAGGATGCCCGTGTAACTTGGTCTCCAACTCATGATTATGCATTCCAAACATCATAGTCAACCGCCATAAATTATCCATCCTATAATAACCGCGCAACTTGAACGAACATCCACATTTCCTCGAACCCGTGTCTTTGTGTTGTAACTTGCGGATTTTTGGAACATATGCTCCACTTCTCTTGCATGTAAAAATAACATATGGTTTCCGATTACTACTACCATCGTCGGACCTCGCAATCACAAAGCCAAAACCAAGTTTGCTTGCTTCCATTCTAACATAATCAACCATTTGTTGACGAGTATTGAAAGTTTTGCCATTTGGAAGTTGATTTTCATTATCGATCACAACATCAATCATTTTATCTACTTCTTTGACCGCAATCGACTTATTGTGTATGCTCACTTTGTCCGGAATCGGAACCTTCACAATAGCCTTAACAATATTGTCGGGGTGCACCGTACCTAAAATATATAAAACATATGAATTCTGTTAAAATATAATTTTGTTTGTGCTTCAGGGAACATTTCAAAAGTTAACGTGCGGATTTTTTTTGGTGAACTTTGTAGGTTAACTTGCGAAGCGACGCTGTTTTATACAACAGTTTAACAACAACAATGCAACAAATGTAGGTTGAGGGGATGAAAGTTTACCTTACATTGTAGCTTCCAATGCTCACTTTGCTAGGATTACACACTTGAAACTTGATTTGGATCAAAAAATTATATTGATTTTGGGTGTAGTTTGAAGGGTTTCTGTGTTATGGTGTTGTAGAAAATGAATGAAATAGGAAAAGAGGTGACCATGCAGAACTTTAGTATACAAAGAGACATTTTGTAAGTTAACTTATGAATTCACCTAAAAATGTGAATTCGTAAGTTAACTTACGAACTAATGTTATTTTTTCAAATGTCAACGTTTAAAATAATAAAAAAGTACAAAATAAGGTGAATTCGTAAGTTAACTTACAAATTTACCCAGAAAGATCAATTTGTAATTTAATTTACGAATTCACCCAACAAGGTGAATTCGTAAGTTAACTTACAAAGGGCATTTTTGGTTTTTCAGGGGTGTGGGAGAAACCCACTAGATGGGTGAAGAAATTTCCTTATGTTATTTGTTACTACAGAAATATGTCCCCAGACAATGGTAGTAATAACGATACTATATGTCATACCCCAATTTTTTTACCTAAGATACCATTTCATAGCATCCACATATGCATCATTACATCACTGACAAATTTCAAAAGAAGATAGCTTGTGTGTTTGCTTCTTGAGCCAAATTAGGGTTTTGAATCAAAATCATTCATCAGTGCAAGATGTGATCAATTAGGTTTAGTATCTCCATTCATCTCTAGTGATCTATATTCATAAATCATCAACATTTGATCTTCAAAATCCAATCATTTCCTCAAGATCAATCTTGGATTGACCAAATTAGGGCTTTGATCGAGGATGGTGCATCATTGACTTTTGGCTCAATACATGACCTAATTACTTGGAGCATGATCTCAAGATCACCAATTTAATATCTTGACCTAATTTCTTGATCCAAAATTTCTTCAATACCATAATTGATTGATAGTGAAAATTTGAATCATTTGAGAAAAAGTCAACTGTTCAGATAAGTCAAACTTTGACTTTTTTTGTCAACTTTGGAATTCAAATTTTCAAATCATCAAAGCATTTCATATTATTCAACATGGCCATCAAGAATAAAAAAATTGGAAAAAAACTCAACAAAAAGTCAAACTGAATGATAACCCTCAATCAATTGTCATTTATCTTGCACCTACACGATTTCATGAAGAAAAATCAAAATTAGGGTTCATCTGTGTTCACGTGATTTTGATGTTCTTACACTTAAAATTAATACAATTAAAGGCTTCCATCGTGTTCATGAGATAAAAAAGAGCAAGTTTCATTTTTACATCATTCAATTTCATTAAGAAACGAGAGAGTTATGGATCCATGAAGTTGGAGGTTGAAGATGAAGATGGTGGCGCGTTTTCTAAAATTCAAAAATTTGTTTCATAATATAATTAATAAAAGTTGGTTTAATCAACGGATGCATAGCCATCCCGGTGGTAGAGCGTGCTCCCTTAAGTCACTTTTTGCCCTCAGGTTTGGGGTTCGAATCCCCCTCACCCCAGACCTTTTTTCATTCTTTTCCATGTTTTTCAAACTATTTTTCAAAACCATTCACAACTTGATTTTCAATATAATTTTCTCAACGCATATAGATTACAAGCCACGTGTGTGTCCCAGTGGTTAATCTTTTTACCAATCAAGCCAAGGTCCTAAGTTCAACACTCACCAAGGCAAAAACTATTTTTTACTTATTTTTTCAAGTTTTCCAACAAACTTCAACATTTTCAAAAATCCATCAAAACTTTTCATTTTGAGGTTATTTTTTGCACACTTGTCATTTAGTACATCTATTTTATGATTATGTCAAAAAATCCCAAAAAAATAATTTCTTTTAATATATTTTTATTAGGTTAAAAGTAAGACTTTTTTAAGTGTTTTAAAATGCTTTTCAAAAATGTTTTCTTCTTGATTTGTTTAACCTAATATTTTCAAAACTCTCATGTGAATAAACTTTCACACTTTAGTGTTTTTCAAAATATTCAAAAATGTTTTTACTGACTTACACACCTCCTACACCATGATCGATTCAATTTATTCCTTGAAAATACAAATCGAACTAGGTGTCTTCCTCGAAAATCTTTCAAACTCAAAATCAAATTGATCATGGGCTTCCCTTAAGGTGTAAGTCCCAAACCTCTTTGTACATATTCAACCCTCATTGTACATATTCATTTATTTGTACATATCCAACCCTTTGTACATATTCAAGTATAACTAGCTTCGCTCGCTTGTTTTATCTACTTGTTTGTACATATCTTTCACCAATTCCATTGATATTAAGAGGAGCATTACTCTCGTTGAAACTGCTCTTATACCAGCGGGCCTCCCTTAAGGTGTAAGTCCCACTCCCTAGTATATATCTAAGTATCACTAGTTTTATTTTCTTGTTTTATACACTTTTTTTTTATATATTTCCTTCATAAACTCCTATGAATGCACACACACACTTTCTCATATATATACTTGTTCGTATTTATTTATGTCATTACAACTAGTATAAAAACTAGGTTCCCCATAGCCTCCTCTTGAGCTTCGTACAAAATAACTTTCTGGTTGAGTTAGCGTCCTCTTGGGCTTCGTACAAAAGAACTCCCTCGTTGAGTTAGCCTCCTATTGGGCTTCGTACGAAAGAACTCCCTCATTGAGTTGGCCTCCTCTTGGGCCTCATACAAGAAAGAGATCTAGAAATCTCAAACAGCCTTCTATTGGGCTTCATACAAAGAATCTCCTTAGCTAGGATAAAGCCCAAAGAGTATGGTTTCCCGGTGAAATCACTCTTAAAACCAATCCTGCCATACCCTACAACCTCCTCTTGGGCTCCCAATACAAGGACCCTCGATGTCCCTCGGATAGCCTCCTCTTGGGCTTACAATACAAGTACCCATGGGCTTCTTAAAAGCATCCCCCCAATAACAAAACATTTCTCCTCAGAGATGAGACATGAATCATCTCTTTGGAAGAAGTATTTCATCTAAAGCATCACATTCAAATCAAATTTTTTTTTAAAATAAAACAAACAAAACATCTTTCTTAACTGTAAGTGGCACGCTTGTACACTCAAGTAAAACGGCCAATGCTTACAATGAAAGATCCAATGTTTTTCAAAACATCTTCTCATTCTAAGAACTATAAGCGGTATACTTGTACACTCAAGTTAAACACCCATTTCTTAAGAAATAGTTATCCAATGTTATTGTTGTCATTCAAGCTTCATTCAAGATTCATTCAAGCTTCATTCAAGCTAAACACTCAAGTCCATTAAGATAATAGGGTAGTAAAGAGAAGAAATAGTTATTGTTGTCATAACACAAAATAAGAGGAAGAAGAGAAGAATAGAGGAGGAGATGAGAAAGGAGAAAAGAGGAAGAAGAACCGTAGAAGTTGAATCTTCAAGAGGTAAGGGGGAGAATCCTTATTATTATTTTCTTGTATGTGGTTTGGCAGTGATTAGTAACATGATAGGTTTTGTTGTTGATTTTATTTCTAGATCTAAGAATTTCACATGTTAGGGTTTGCGTAGAAATCCATGAAAGTGAAAGAAATTGATATGTTGAATGGAATAGGATGAGTATTATCATGTTAGAATGATAGATTATGGTTAAAATTGGAAGTAACAATTATGGGTAATGAAATAGGATGCTTAGATAAAGGAAATTTGTGTTATTTTTAAGAAAAAAATGTAGAAAAATACTTTTTTAGTGACTTGCGTCGACTCATGATTCTGGGTGGGTCAGCACATAACATCCAGCAAGGTTGAGAAGGGCTTTTCAGTAGACTTGCGTTGACTCATGCAATTTTTGCATCGACTCATTGATTTCCTTGCGTCGACTCACGGATTCCTTGCGTCAACCCATTGGCAGCTTTTTCTAACAATTTTGTAACAGCCATAACTTTTTAACCGTAACTCCGTTTTGGGCACCGTTCGAATCGTTAGAAAGATAATGAAATAACCTATATGATAGAACTAGTTTTGTTGGAATTGGATGGTTGGATAATTATGTAATTTTTGTAGAATGACATGTGTATATGCATATGTATGTCATGAAATTGGTGAAATATGAATAACATGAGTTAGTATTGTTGTTATTTGGTAATTGTGATTGTGTGATGATGGAAATATTGTATGTTATTTGTGATGTGCATGGTGATAAGGAATAACATATGTATTATTTTGTTGTTGATAATACTATGATGTGTGTTGTTGTGCAATTGGTTAATAATTCAAGGTGTTGAATTATTGTGATATGCTTGATAAATTATGATTGATGGAAAATTTTAATTTGCAAATGTTGTTGGTGAACTGCACGTGCATACATGGTCGACTTTGATCCTTAATTGCAAATAGAAGTGGTTAAATGTTGGGTTCATGTGTGGCTTTAATGGCCTCATGGAAGCGCATGCAGGTGAATGTGAAGCTTAACATTAATAATCATTCACTCATCGCATTTGCATTGTTAGTCGTATTTAAATTGACCAACAGTCTAATGAAATCGATATTTGCATCATTTTATAGTTGTAAAATACCCGATATTTCACTTCATTCATTTTTATCTCCTTACATCCTTCTTGCATTGTGTTAAGTTATTTATATGTCGATGATATTGATATTTCAGTTTTATAGACAGACTGTTAAAAGTGATTCGACACTGTGCGGAAAATTAGCGGGAAAATATTTCAAGTTTTCGCCTTTAACTCACTGGTTTATGAATCTACATGTCACATAGATCATGAAAATGTTCTCTCTCTAATTTTTCGATACACTTTGAAGTCTCGTTTTTAACCGTGAGCGTTTTAAAGTCGGGTAATCTTTATTATCATTTTATTTCGATTGTAAACATTTTGATAATTTTCTTTAATCTTTGAAACCCGTAGTTTATTTTATGTGCTCAATTCTTTTTTTCTGATAATTTATTGTCAAAATTTTATCGTTTTTGATAATTTTAAGTGTCCATTTTTTATCTCCAAAAATCAAAAACAAAAATGTTTTCGGATAGATTAATGTTTATCCTATTGGGCTTAATAGTCCATTTTATATATATATGTCATAACTTGGCTATGGAAAAGAGAGAAAAATGGGAGAGGCGGAGGTACATTCCTTTTTCAGATCTAGGAAATAAAATGTTTTCCTCTTCACTGCCATACCTCCAAATCCTTCTCGCCTTCACCAACATCCCTTCTCACCTTCCTTCCAACCATCTTACAGCTTCCAACATTCCGACCTCCTTCCATACTATCACCTTACAACCCTCTGTACATACCACCGCCTTCACCTCTCATCCTCACCATAACTTTCCCCATCTCTCGCCATCATACCCCCTCCAACCGGAGACTCTCTCGCTGAAACCACGAGAGTCTATCCTAGTTTCGTTTGTGTGTGTTTGTGTGTTTGTTTATTGTTTTCTTCTTGATGTTTATTTATTATTCATTTCCTATTATTTCTTTACGCTTTATATATTATCCTGTTGATATATATTATTGTGTTGGAAATTTATTGGTGATGATGCATAGATAAGCCCAATACCCAGGCTTCTAGGTAACATTAGGATGGATTGGTTGCATAGCTAAGGTCCAGTAGACATCCGTGTCTTGTGGGTCGACATGAAGACCCAACTTAGAGTTGGTCTTTTTAAGGAGATTTTTGCACCGTATGCTAGTGTGGGACAACAATTTATGGACAAAGGACCTATAACTCTAAGTATTTTAAGATATCCAAATCGAGACCAACCACTCAAATAAAGGATTTTGAGTATTCCTTTAAGAGCTATTTCGTGGAGTATACTTTTGAAAATACTATCACCACGTAGGCTATTCACGTGATGATAATTTTTGTTAAAATGGGATATGAGACTCCAAGAAACAATTAGTAAAAAAACATTAGAACCCTCCTGTGTGGGGAATTGTTGGGTAGATGTCAAAGCCATGTTCGACCGTCCTTTATAAACCTCGATCTATTTAATTTTACCTGTGATTTTATGCATAACATTAATATGATATCATCACATTGCATCTTACATGCGTTATCATTGCATTGCATTATCACAAATAAAAAAAAAATCATTTGCATTCAAAAATAGAAATAAAATCATGCATTTGCATTCATCAACATGCATGCATTTTCTTCTCCACTACAAAATCTCATGTCACCTTTTGTTCATATCCAGTTAGTTGATTTCTTGCAATCGTGGAAAGTTCGATGGATCGATGGGAACATAATCAAGTTATGATGAGAGAGGACCTGGATGTTGTGAAAGACAAGGTGGACTAAATGTTGGAAGCCATGCTAGCTTCTTCGAAGAACAATATCTAGGATGTTGTTACAGATCATGTCGATTCCATGTCAAGCTTTACTGTGATGTCTAATCCAATGAACGATTCTCCTCTAGAGGTGGATGATCCTATTCAACCTCAATTGATTCTCAATGTTCTATCCAATGCAATCCCTACGGTCCAAAGACAATCAACTGTTCAATAGGGTTGTATCCTACATCCTCATGCTGCTAAGAAGCCTAGGTTTGCAAACTACGTGCAAAATCCTCAAGGAACGAATTCAATGGTCAATATCAGAGCTCCTCAAGATACTGAAGCCAGGCGAATGTGTCTTGATCTGAAGGAACAATTGAGGGTATTAAAAGGAAAAGATACTTTTGTTATGGATGCTGCTGATCTTTGTTTAGTGTCACACGTCGTGATTCCACCAAAGTTTAAGATGACAAACTTCGAGAAGTACAAAGGTGTTAGTTGTCCATAGAATCATTTGAAGATGTTTGTTTGCAAGATGGCTGCATATGCTCATGATGAAAAGTTTCTCATCCATTGCTTTCAAGACAGTCTCAGTGGGGCATCTCTGGATTGGTATATGCAACTGGAGAAAAAGGATGTTCACAATTGGAAATACTTATCTTCATCATTCATGAAACAATACTAGTTCAACCTTGCCATGTCTACAACCCGTATTCAATTACAGAATCTTTCTCAGAATATTAAAGATTTGTTCAAGGAGTATGCTCAAAGATGGAGAGGGTCGGATGCTCAAGTTAAACCACCAATTCTTAATAGGGAGTTGGTTGACTTGTTTTTGAATACCTTACATGGTTCATACTTTGAAACAATGATAGGTTGCGCATCATCAAGCTTCTCTAACTTGGTGATAGTGGGAGAACGCATTGAGAGCGGTCTCAAAAGTGGAAGAGTCCAAGATACCTCGAGTAGCCAAGTTGATGAGGAAGAATTATTTAGAGGTTCTCAAATGGAAGAAGAGGATTATTAAACCAATGCAATTTGGGAAGCCTCGCAAGCTCCATCTTCGATGTGTTATGGTCAACCTCCGTATGTAGAAATTGTTCAGTATCAGCAATCGATGCTTCTCGACCCACAATATCAGCTACCATGGGGCACTCCTCATGCAAAGAAGCAAGTTCAAGGTCATGGATATCATAGTCAGCATCAGAATTCACGCAAACCTCAAAGTAATCTGGAAAGAAGGAATGCTCCTCTTGATCCAATTCTAGTGACCTACAGTCAACTTCTACCATATCTAGTTCAAAGCTCGTTGAAGGTTCCCAAGTTCATTAAGCCACCAAATTCATTCCTTCATGGGTATGATTTCAATGCGTGATGTGGATATCATGCTGGAACAGTAGGACACTCGACAAAGGACTACAACGCCTACAAAGCCAAAGTTCAACAGTTGATTGATAGGTGGAAATTTGTTTGTGAATGGAAACCCCGTACTCGAGTGAGTAGCAAGACTACAAGAAGCATCCCTTGAAGTTGGTGAATCAGAAAGGACATCTCATCCTTGAAGATGGCGATCCTTGGGGCACCTTTATCATTTTCCACTGGTATTTTCTTTGTTTGTTAATGTACTATTTGCTTTTAAGTTTGTTGTTATTTAAAAGTTAATATTAATGAAATGAGCATGCATTTTTTTGAATCAATCCATTCGTGTTCACTCATTTTGTCATCTTTATCGTAAATAAAAAATATATATCACTTTTTCTTCTATTTCCTTGTCTTTATCAAAATTTTGGTTATGCAAAGATTGGAGGAGGAAGATGAAAACAAAATACTCATAATTGCTGAAAGTATGCTTTCAAATAAAACTCTACTGATGATGCACATGCATTGTTTCAATTCCCTAAACACTGGAGTTATATGGGAGATAAACCCTCGCTAACCCCTTTGAGCCTTAAAGTAAAAATTTATTTTCTGTTAAAAAAACTCTCATTTTTTTAACCCAAGGGCGGGTAGTGTTCAGTTAATTTGATCAAGCGTTGAAAACTCATTAAGTGTGTGCATCAAAGGATACAACAATGGTTATCCTCCAAAAGGTTGAGGAAGGTCAAAACTGCAATAGGAAAACTTATTCTATCAACAATGTGCATAAAAAAATGATACCACATTGGTTATCTCTCGCTCATCAGGAGGTCAATAGATGATGATACAACAATGGTTATTCATCATCCAACAAGGACTCAGGAAGACACAATTACTTCCAATTAATCAAAGATAACTCGAGGTCACATAACTTGTAAAAAGAAGAGGAGATTAAAAAAAGAGAAAGAAAGAAAGAAAAAGAAAAGTCCGAAAGGCAGAAAAGGGTTACCAACGAAAGATCTTGAGCAAAGGACAAAGTTGTGTGACACGAGACACCAAGAAAAAAATGTTGATGACTGTCGTGTCCAAGAAACCTCAATGGTTCCTCAACCATCATTCACTCCTCTTGAGAGATGAGTGTTTGTATCAAGTTAGCTGAATGTAGGACTGAAGAACATCATGGAGAATGGGTGGGTACAAATAAACTTTGAGCCTTTATCCTTTGTTTCAAAAAACAATGAACCAGGCCACGTTACAATCCTAAAAAGACCTAATTGAAGCAAAGTTTCTTTTGAAAGAATACTCAGCAAGGTTGCGTAACCTGACTCCAAAAGAGAATTTCTAATCATTTGTCTTGATTATTGCATCTTATTTTCCTACTCTGTATAAACCAGTGATTCATTCACTGTTTTCTCTTCCTCCTCATTTCCAATAATGAAGTTAATTTCAAAAACTTGCATTAAAATTACCATTTTGATTGAATCAATCTTATTTTCAAGTCAGCACTTAGCATCAAGGAAGATCACCAATAAGTAATCAACAAGGAATTAAATCGTCAAATAACCCAAGCAGGGGCAAAGCATCTGAGAACTCTATTAGCCTGGGGCACGCTGTTCCAAGATTCAATCAATCTAGGGCAGTCACCTTGACACATTGAAGTATCTCCAAGGAGAATATCGGTTCATGCTATTTCTATAGCACACTGAAGCCAATCCTTCAAGATTCAGTTAATCTGGGACAGTCACGTTGAGATACAGTAATATCTCTCAAAGCATCGGTTAATTAGGGGCATCATGCATTGAAATTCAAGATTTTGGGGAAATATCTCAAAAAATCAGATTATTGTAAGTTTCTTCCAATATCCTCTCAAACCAAATCTCTTTAGAGACCCAACAAACTGGGGCAATAAACGCCACATACGGATAATTCCTTTCCGTATCTTCAAGCTGCTCAAAGAAATTTTTCTCTCAGGCATTAACAGTTGTTGCATTTAAAATGAGTGGCAGGGGATCATGCTAGCAGCGCCCTCTTGTTGGAAAACCTGTTTTAAGATTATTTTGGTCTTAACCAATCATAAGTCAAAACATCTTGCTTGTATTAACATCAATCATGCATCAGATCGTGCATCTCGTCTAGTGCAATAAAATTCGACCTTGTTGGGTATTTTTAAATCCAGTTCTCGTCTGGTAGTCAGTTCTTGTCTGACCGTTAATTTAAATCCAGTTCTCATATGGTAGTCTGTTCTCGTCTAACTGTTATCGTCTAAATACAGTTCTCGTCTAACTGTTATCACTAAATCCAGTTCTCGTCTAGTAGTCAGTTCTCGTCTAACTATTAAGTTAAATCTAGTTCTTGTTTGGTAGTCAGTTCTCGTCTGACTATTAATTTAAATCCAGCACGATGGTAGTCCCGTCCGATCATTAATTTAAATCCAGCTCGTCGTAGTCGGCTCTCATCGATCGTATCATTAAATCCATTTTGTCCGGTAGTCGGCTCGCCTAACTATTAATTTAAATCCAGTTCTCGTCTTGTAGTCAGTTCTCGTTCGACTGTTAATTTAAATCCAGTTCATGTCTAATAGCCAGTTCTCGTCTGGCTATTATCATTTAAATACAGTTCTCGTCTAACTGTTATCACTAAATCCAGTTCTCGTCTAGTAGTCAGTTCTCGTCTAACTATTAAGTTAAATCTAGTTCTTGTCTGGTAGTCAGTTCTCGTCTGACTATTAATTTAAATCCAGTTCACGTATGGTAGTCAGTCCTCGTCCGACTGTTAATTTAAATCCAGCTCGCCCGGTAGTCGGCTCGTCGATTATCATTAAATCCAGCTTGTCTGTAACCGCCCACGCCCGTTGTTAATCTTTTTCACTAGTTCTCGTGTGGCGATCTAACTTAAAGTCAGTCTCGTTTGACGATTCATCCTTCAAGGGCGAATTTTATTTGGCACATATCAAATAATCCATACATGCATTCATAAATCTTCACATAAATCATCATCATGCATTAGTCACATCGCTTCACTCAGACATATCATATATAATATATTCATGCATAAACCCTAGTAAGGACTCAGGATCTTTTTAGAATGAAATCAAGTGCAAGCTTCGAAGACTATCTCTCAAGTGGAAACTTAGTTCTTCTCCCCAATACAAGTTGAATACTTATTCAAAAAAATAAATCGGTAGTGGCGTCAACTCTCAAGCTAAATTTCTTCCCTGGAGAAGTGATCGATTAATCCCAGGTGAAATCTTGTATAAACAAAATTTCTTACTATGTTTTTCCCCAGTGATCTCCCCAACGAAGTTTTCTTGAGAAGTTTTCCCCAATAAAGCTTCACCTGCTCCCCAGACAAGCCTTCTCCAGCAAGGATTACCATTGAGGTATCCCTAATGTTGTTGTTCATTACTAAATCTTTTCATATTCTTTCAGATAACAATCTTCTCAGTATTTCTTAAAGTGACAATAATCTTCTATAAACCTGATTTTCTGAGGTGTTCCCAGTTAATCTCCCTACGAGCCTCTGGTGTGTTTATTTCCCTAGTGAGTTCCTCGCCTCATTCAAGCATAAATATATCTCTCTTGACATGGAGTTTTGAAGAATTTCCAGCCGAAGATGGTTATCTTCATTTAAATCGCATCTTTACGCTCAACTGTCAAGTACGATTGGAAGAACATTTGTCCACTTTGGAATATTCCATTCTTCAGTCACGAGTTTGAAGCTTGTTAGTTTTATTCCCCAGTAAAGTTGTTTACACTATCATAAAATTCTACCGATAATGGTTATTATCAATAAAGAATTGTCAACATCGAAGTTTGGAACATATGGTTATATGTTCTGTGGAATTTTATTGCTAATGGTGATTGTCATATAATGATTGAAGTTTCAACATATGGTTATATGTTGTGCTGCTATTGGTTAATAGCGAAAAATGATGTTAACATCAACTAAAGTTTCACATATGGTTATGTGTGTTCTTATATTCGATTGCTAATGGTGGATAGTAGAAGACCATTGACGTTTCAACATATATTTATATGTTGCGTTGCTATTGGTTGTGCTGATGGATGGTAGTTTCTTCATGACAAGAGACAATTCATCGTTAATTTGATATCCCGATGGATGGTAGTTTCTTCATGATAAGAGACAATTCGTCGCTGTTTTGATATTCTGATGGATGGAATTTTCTTCATGATAAGAGATAGTTCATCGTTAATTTGATATTCTGATGGATGGAAATCTATTCATGGTGGGAGATAGTTCGTCGTTGATCACCTAAAAACTCCAATGGATGAAATTTTAGCTCGTTGTCGAATAATCACTTTGTTACTGTTAACTGGAAATTTGTAAAGTATGCTTAAGGGTATTGCTTAAAGGCAAAGGTCCCTACAGGTTAAGGACTAGTCTTAAATGAAGTTAGTCTTTGGAAATGTTTGACAAAGACAAGTTGGAAGTACCAGGAAAATACATGTCGTTTGAGAAGCTGGGTCAGAAAGCCAAACCAAATCGACCAAAACCAAAATAAGATGGCGTCGAAAAGAAGTTTGATCGACGAAGTGACATGTTGGTCGATTTGACATAAGTTTGGGTCGAAAAAAGGCATCAGTCGAAATGGTCGTGCTGTCGAAGATGTAGGTCAGGGGACTTAGGAAATTTTAATATGCCTCAAGAAGATAGATCAAAACTGAAAGCAGTTTCCTTCTGAAGTCATGAAGCGGGAAGAAGTCAGAATAAGGAGATCGTGGGTAGTTGCTTCAGAAGATCATGGGCTAGAAGCGTTAAACGGATGGCGAAATCGTGTGCAACGGTTATCTCTAGTTTAGATCTCGTCCGCTGGTTATGTTTAGCAGTTGCTTTGTAAATACTATAAATAAGTTAGTATGTTAGGATTTTAGTATTTTCATTTGTACCCTCAAATTGCTTGCCAAAACTCTGCCCAATTTCGCGCTAAAGGAAGAAAGAGCCACTCAAGTCTTTGATGTACGTGAATCACCATATTTTCTATTTCAATGCAATCAATTTACTTTTAAGTTTATATTTACTGTTTTTCTTGTTTACTTTTGTCTCCTTTATCAAAAGTACTTCAACGTAAATTGTTGGTCACGAGTCACCAATTAATGTTCTGTTGAGTAGTCAGAATTCAGTGTTTGTGGAAAGCTATTGTGTTATTTCCCTTGGGCTCTGGAAACCGTTTCTGGGCCAAGGTCTTTTTCGCTTACAGAAGTAGTACAATATACCAAAACCTTAGCACGTGTCTTGATATCAACTAGTCGATCTCGCTAGTAACCCTTAGTTTTAGGACTTAGGGAGGACCAGTGGTTGTTTACCATTTTCCACAGTAAAAAAATTGGCACACCTGGTGGAACCTTGTGCTAATTGCTAGAGTTTGTTAGAGTTTTTTCTCAAAAGTGCATGAAACTTAGAAGTGGAAATTCAGCAAGTAAGAAACCACCACCCACTAGGAAACGTACACCTAAGATGACAAACAACACCTCCGCGTCGAATACGGATGAAGTTCCATCTCGAACGCTGGGTATTACCGACCAAGTTTTTTCGAAACTTGCATCATTTCCCCCTTTGAACAACACAAATGCCTCAGGGCCAACCGCTTCAGTGTCAATTCCCATTCCCCAGACCACACCGGTGAGTCAAGGGCCTATGGTGGCCACGAGTGCCATTCCGAACATAGCGATACCTCGATTTGGTACTGCTATGAATCCCCATTATGGAATGTCGTATTCCTTAATTTCAGGATATTAGTCGACCCCAAGTGTAGCAATAGTGTCTGATAACGTACAGAATACAAACGCCCCTTTACAAGGATCTGCAATAAGGGAAAATAGGGAAATGTCTGCGCAACATTTAAATACTACCTCTGTGGCAGTATTGAGGCAACAAATGGATGATAACAACCATGAGTTAGTTAATATGTTAACTAAACAAATGGGAAATGTGTTTAACCCCATAGTGCAGGAATCAGTCGAGACTAATAAGCACCAATAAACAAATCGATGTGTTATTGCACAATTAACATGCTCACAGAATTTTAGGCGCCCCAAGCGCGGACAGGGCATCCTGTTCGACAACCCATACATGTCCAGGGAGACATGGGGGCAGTAGAAGAAGAAACCGTGTACCAAGGTCAAGCGGCAACGCCTCAAAGAAATGTCGTTGTCAATCCACCTAGGGTTTTGGTGCATAAACATCAGGAGGCTGATCAAGTCCTTGATCAAGTTCGACAGGAAGATTTAGTTGTTGAGAATAACTTAACCAACGTTGTCGAGATAATTATGGACCGAAATGGTATGAATACAATGCCAAGGCCAACGTACTCTTCTCCATTATCAGAGTACATTTTACAAACCAAAATCCTAGAGGATGGAAAATTCCTAAATACACTAAGTTTGGAGGAGAAACGGGTGAGTCGACGGTCGAACACATCGCCAGATACCTGACTGAGTCGGGAGACATGGCAAATAATGAAGGCTTAAGGGTGAAACATTTCCCCTCGTCCCTTACTAAAGCAGCCTTTACATGGTTTACTACCTTGCCCCCTGATTCGATCGACTCATGGTCAAAGTTGGAGAAACTTTTCCACGAACAGTTTTACGAGGGGCATTCAAAAATTAGTTTGGTTGAATTATCAAGTATTAAGAGAAAGTTTGTTGAGACAATAGAAGATTATCTAAATAGGTTTAGATCGTTGAAATCAAGGTGCTTTACCCAAGTGCCTGAACATGAACTTGTTCAAATGGCTGCTGGAGGTTTCGATTACTCTATTAGGAAGAAAATAGATCCGAGTTTCGTTAAGAGCATGTCATAATTGGCTGACAAGGTTCGACACCTTTAGCGTCTTTGACTAGAGAAGGTTAGACAAACTAAGGCTAAGTCAAAGAAAGAGAAGGTAGCCTATGTCGAATTCGATGATACAGATCCCATATACGAGGCTGATTACATGTCGCCGACAGAGGCAAACGTGGATGTGGCTGAATTAAAATTAGGGCCAGCATATGAATGTAAATTGTTATTTCTTGCCAAAGGGAAAAGCCCTATTGTCGAAACTAGTTCAAGAACTTCTACAAAAACTTATACTTTTGATGTTAGTAAATGTGAGAAGATTTTTGATTTATTAGTCAAAGATGGTCAAATTTTAGTACCCCCAAATGCTAAATTACCACCATTAGAACAAAGACAAAAGAGAGGTTTTTGTAAATATCATAATTATCTTGGTCATACAACCTCTCAATGTTTTCTTTTCAGGGATCTGGTTCAGAAGTCTCTACAGGAGGATCGTTTGAAATTTACTGCAAGGAAACAGAAGATTGATACTGATCCTCTGAGGCAAGAAGAAGCCTTATTTGTTGAGCCTGTCGACATCAACATGGTCGACATCACTGAAGTGCCTGACAACACCATGTTGGAAGAAAGCACTGATGAGAGTCCACACGTCAATTTAGCTGACATTTATCCAAGAGACGATGAAGACTTGCTGAGTTTTCTTTATCGTTGCAAAAACAAGGGTGCCCAAGTCGGTTTGTGCCCTAGATGCAGCGCGCTAACTGACAGAGTCGTTGCTAAAAATTTCCAGAAACTACAGATGGAGAGGGGAAGAGCCCAATAGAACAGAAGAGACCCAAGGCAGTCATCCTAATTTAGGCCAAAGACTTTTGTTCCGTCGACCACTGCACCCAAGGTGACATGGATCAAGCCTCAAATGGCCGTTGGGCCATCAAATGTTGCTTGTGTTATAAGAGAGTCAAAAGGGAAAGCACCCATGAGCTATCGACTAGAGGGGCATTCTGAGAAGAAAAGCCATGTGTCTGAGAATTACATGGGGAAAAATCCAATGAGTCGAACTCAGTGGAGACGTTTCTAGAGAAAGAAGCAGGCTGAAAGACAAGCCGCTGCTGCTGCTAAGCAGATTATTGTTAATAAAGTAAAGAATCCACAGCTGTACAAGCCAAAAGTCGACTCTGCTATCAATCAACAGATCAAGGAATGTGTTAATAAGCCAGTCGACCATGGCTCTGATGAGGAAACTGATGATTTTTCCTCTGATTCTGAAGCAAGCTTAGACATCTTAGTCAACATGGTCTCTATACTCCCAGAAGAATATAATATACCGACAGAAGTAGAGAACACTAGTGATCTGGATGTTGCTGAAATGGCTTTACACAAGCCAACTTGATACTTTGTGATGAACAATGGCTCTATTGAGAGCTAGGATTCCTTTTTTGAGAGGCCCGATATGGCTATGAGGAGCCATTTGAAGCCCTTGCTGATTAGAGCAAAGGTCGAAGAGACATCCATTAACAAGGTGTTAGTGGATTGTGGCGCTACTGTCAACATAATGCCACATCACATTCTGAAGAGGATCGGTAAGTTCGACACCGATATAAGGTCTCATAACATGCTCTTGTCAGGCTACAAAGGAAGGACAAAAACTACCATGGGGGTAATCCAGGTAGAGATTACCGTCAGCTCAGTCACTAGGCCGACAATATTCGTGGTCATCCAAGGTCGAACAAGCTATAATCTGCTAGTGGGCAGAGAATGGTTGCATGGAGTCGGTGTTGTGCCTTCTTCTATGCATCAACGCCTGATCATATGGCGAGAAGATGGCATCATAGAGAACATCGAAGCTGATCAAGGATACTTTATGAAAGATGTCAATGTTGTTGGCCAAAACCAGTTCGACAGGAAATTGACCAATATCGCTCTCTGCCATCTAGCGGAAGAAGTGTGTGCCAACTTAAATGAGGAATTAGTTTCTTTGAAACTGCATGAAACCCATGCGTTTGTGTGGGATGTTGAACCTCTGGAGGATCCCTATGCAGAGGAACCCGTGCCGATAGGCTGGGGAAACCGTCACGACAGTGATGTCTGAGCTAGAGGCTCTGAGAAGGATTTTAGCGTACATCGTCGAAAATAAAATAAATTCGGCTATAGAAGCTGAAGAAGAAAAAATGGCCACATAAGCTGCTAAAGTTCCCATCCTAGAGGAATTAATTCTGGCTGTAGAACCAGAACCACCAGATAAAAGCAAGCTGATCAGCAGAAGCGTCGATGAGCAACTTCTGGATTGCATATACGGCGACGAACTGCTAGGTTTCGAAAAGGATCCTATGGCACCTGAAAAAATGCAACCACAAGATCCTTTGGAAGAAATCGACCTTGGCACAGAAGGTGATAAAAGACCAACCTACATTAGCGCCAACATCGACCAGAAGCTCAGATCTGAGGTAATATCTTTACTAAAAGAATTTAAAGATTGTTTTGCTTGGGACTATAATGAAATGCCAGGTTTGAGCAGGGAATTGGTCAAATTAAAATTACCAATAAAAGCTGGGAAAAAGCCAGTAAAACAAACACCTCGGCGATTTGTGCCTGCAGTTATCTCGAAGATCAAGGAGGAAATAGAAAGACTCCTCCAAAGAAAGTTCATCAGAACTGCAAGGTATGTCGAATGGTTGGCCAATATTGTGCCAGTTATTAAGAAAAATGGAAAGCTAAGAGTGTGAATCAATTTTAGAGATTTAAATGTTGTCACTCATAAAGATGAATATGCTATGCTAGTGGCTGAAATGCCAGTCGATTCGGCTGCTGGTTTTGAATACTTAAGTATGCTTGATGGTTATGCTGGTTATAACCAAACCTTTATTGTAGATGATGATGTGCCGAAGACGGCATTTCGTTGCCCAGGGGCATTAGGCACCTATGAATGGGTGGTCATGCCATTCGTCTTGAAGAACACCGGAGCAACGTACCAGAGGGCAGAAGATTTCCTTGGTTTTGTTATGCATAAGAAAGGCATTGAAGTTAATCAGAGCAAGACCAAAGCTATCATGGAGGTCAAACCGCCGTCGACCAAAAAGGAGCTTCAGTCACTGTTGGGTAAAATAAATTTCTTGAGGAGATTCATTTCCAACTTAAGTCGCAAAATGAAGGCATTTTCACCACTACTTCGACTGAAAAACGAGGAGTTTATTTGGAAAGAGGAGCATCAAGAGGCTTTCGACAAAATAAAAGAGTATTTGGTGAAGCCTCCTATATTGGCACCTCCACCTAGAAATAGGCCTATAAGGTTGTATATAGCAGCCTTAGAATCGACCATAGGTAGTATGCTAGTTCAAGAGGACGAAAATCATGCCGAACGCCTTGTGTATTACCTTAGTCATATGTTAAATGGTCCTGAAACTAGGTATAGTGACATAGAAAAATTATGCCTATGTTTGTATTTCTCTTGTATCAAACTGAAGCAATATATAAAGCCAGTTGATGTTTACGTTTCTTGTCATTTCGACATTATTAAGCACATGCTGTCTAAACCATTTTACACAGTCGAATTGGTAAATGGGCTTTAGCATTAACTGAATATTCCTTAACGTACGTGCCTTTAAAAGCAATGAAAGGGCAAATAGTGGCAGATTTCTTAGTCGACCATTCTATGGTGGCTATGCCAGAAAATTTTGTCGATCTAGTGCCTTGGAAACTATACGTCAATGGTTCCAGTCACAAAAATGGTGCAGGGATAGGAGGAGTTATAATTTCTCCCAGTGGAATTCTAGCAGAGTTCAAATATACCATTGATGACATCTGCACTAATAACGAGGTAGAGTATGAATCCCTTATTACTGGACTTGAACTGCTGCTAGAATTGGGGGCAAGAAATGTCGAAATTATGCGAGACTCTGAATTGGTAATCAAACAAGTATCAAAAGAATATAGATGCGTTAAAGAGAATTTAATCATGTACTTCGTGATTGCCATAAGGTTGTTAAAACGGTTTGAACAAGCAAGTCTTCGACACATACCTCGACGAGAAAACCAAGAAGCTAACGATCTAGCGCAAGAAGCCTCAGGATACAAGAAGAATGAAGACGAAGAGCCTATTCAAGTAAAGAAAAAGGTTAGAGCTACTTCGTTGTCCCCTTCGGATTTATCAATTATAAAACTAGGTGCAATAGATACCGAAAATTTTGAAATTTTAGCAATTGATAACGGGCAAGACATGACTGGCGCAAACCCCTGGTCGACTACTTGCGTTCGCCCACTGTTTCGATAGATCGTAAAATAAAATATCGTGCCCTGAGTTTTGTTTTGATTGAAAATGAATTATTTAAGAAAACTGTTGAAGGGGTATTACTTAAGTGCTTAGGAGAAAGTGAGGCATATGTAGCAGTATCGAGTGTGCATAGTGGAGCATGCGGTGTACACCAAGCTGGACACAAGATGAAATGGTTGTTGATGTGAACAGGTGTTTATTGGCCCTCAATGTTGAAATATTGTATCGAATTTGCTAGAGGATGCCAAGAATGCCAAATGCACGGGGGCATCCAGCACGTGCCAGCAAGTTAATTGCATGCCATTGTAAAACCTTGTCCATTTAGAGGATGGGCCTTGGATGTGATTAGGGAAATAAAACCAGCATCATCTAAACAGCAGAGGTACATTTTGGTCGGTATTGATTATTTCACAAAGTGGGTCGAGGTCGTAGCTTTAAAAAATGTTGACCAAGAAGCTGTGATTGATTTTATACAAAATCATATTATGTGTCGGTTTGGAATTCCTGAAACAATTACAACCGACCAAGGTACATTGTTCACGGGGCAGAAAATGCAAGAATTTACGAAGGAAGTTGGAATAAAACTACTGACTTCTACCCCCTATTACGCTCAAGCAAATGGCCAAGTCAAAGCTGCCAATAAAGTAATAATTGGTCTGATCAAGAAGCATGTGGGTAAAAAGCCAAAAAATTGGCACCAAACGCTAGACCAAGCTTTGTGGGCATGTAGAACGTCTCCTAAAGAGGCAACGGGGGCAACCCCATTTCGATTGGCATATGGACATGATGCTGTTTTACCAGTCGAAATACATGTGCAATCTGTAAGGATTCAACGACAACATGAAATACCATCTGAAGATTATTGGAATATGTGATCGCGACTTTATCGTCTATTATAACTGGGAGACTGCAAGTGCCCAGTCCTATCGCGTAGTTTTAAAAGATATCGAACCCACAGGGACTATAAATCGATCTACTGTTATCCTAAGTTACTGTATATAGCTAAGACCAATAATTCTTTTTAGATGATGATTAAAGAAAAATATAAATTAAACGGATATCGGTACGTAATTCGTCTAACCTAAGGGAATCTGAATTTCCACTGGCTTATTTCTCAAGTTGATAAAAATCCTTTTTAGCAAACAATATTCATCTAAAAATCCTATCTCAAACTCTCGCTCTATTGAATCAGATCGTGTAATTAAATCCTAACGTATGCTCTCGCTATCCCGCCGAATTTAAAAACACTTTTTGAAAAGAAATAAGGTTTAATCAGTTTTAAAGCGCTCTCGCTGTATTTAAAATTAATACCTAGCATGCACTATCTGGTTAAAACCTCAAACTTTCGCTCTGTTGGTTTCTAACCTTAGTCCAGTTTATTTAACCTCAAACTGTCGCTCTGTTAGTTTCTAAACCTTTTAATGAATAAATTTGGATACCGAAGTCAGAAAGAGTATTTTTAACAACATAATATTATGCCAATTTATTTTGGATTCCTTTGGTTTGATTAATTTACATACCAATACATACTCGGTTTAGCCAGACATATTTATTAATTCGGACATGCATAAATAATAAGATTCAATACATTTTAACATCTCCATAATCAAACAAATAAATATCAGGCAACAATATTTCAGATAAATTAAGACAGTTAGATTAAAAACCTGAAAATAAGAATACTGCAATAAATCTTGTTCTTCGAAATAAACGAACACTCCACCACAAGTCGGTTGGATCTGCTCAGAGACTTCTTGAATCGAAAGGGAAATACGACAAGAAATAAAAGAATGTAACTGCTTAAAACTAAAAAGAAAGGAAAATCTAAGACTAAAAATAAAATAAGAATGCTGAAAAAATATTGCAATGTTCGGTAAAAATGCCGACCCCTTCTCTGAAACTTGTACGTTGTATTTATAGCTTTTGTGTGCAACTTCCGTTTCCAAATATCGTATGAAAATGTGATCGTGGAGAAAATGGAATACCTAAAAAGTAGGAGAGATGAACGCCTTCTCTAGAAGAGAGAAATGTGAGACGTGGGTCTCACTTTAGCTGCGTGGAAAAGGTGGGCCCCTTTGAATGGGAGGCGGGCGCCTCCAAGAGCTGAGAGGGAGGATGAGACGTTCGTCTCCCATGAAAGTAGTGGCTTGGGTTTGACTGTAGGCGGGCGTGTTGGGCTTGACTTGCTGGGCCTAGACGCGTGCTGGCTTTTATGTAATTATTTTCTCTTCTTAACTCCTCCTTTTTGCTATATCACCCATTTCTTCATTTCTTTGGCTTTTTAATTAGATTTTCTCCTCAACTTCATTTCTTTTCTTAATTAGTCTTTATTTAATACAAATACTTGAAACATTAGAAATACCAACGTAATAAAAAAAATAAAACAAAATAATTAAATAAAAATACTAACATTATCTATAAGAATTAAATCAAATATGCTATATAAATTCGTGTTATCAATATGAAGACTGATGAGTTGGTCGATTTGGATGAGGAAAGGATGTTGGCCCTTGACACCTTGAAGAGGAAAAAAGATAGAATGGCTAAAGCCTATAATAAAAAGGTAAAGGAAAAGTATTTCATGTTGATGATTTAGTTTGGAAAGTGATATTACATATGGCCAGAAACGATAGGGTGTTAGGGAAATGGTCTCCTAATTCGGAAGGACCATTCAAAATAATCCAAGTTTTTTCCAACAACGCATATGAACTCGAAGAATTGGCCCTAGATCGACGTATTCTGAGGGTGAATGGTAAATACTTGAAGAAATATAAACTCATTCTTCAAGAAATCTCAATTACGACCACGTAAAGCATGTGTGTCGAACAGAGCTGGAACATAGTAATAACAGAGCCAAGATATTAATTGTACAAAATTATAAAACAAGAATGCCAAAAGAAATGGTATTTCATAAAATTGGTGAGAATTCATACTACAAAATTTGAGGAATCACAAAACAAATACATCAAGACGGTTACATTAATCAGAAGTTGCCAAATTTTCACTGGAAGCTGCTCAAATCACTCTCGAGGCGAACAACAATACTACTTAGCCCATAAACTCTTATCCTAAGAGTGTGCCATTCCTCCTTAACTCGGGTTGTGGCAGTACTGACGATAAGGGCATCTTTGGTCAATTGGAGCATTTCATTTTGATCAGGAATGTTAGCATGGTCAAGTTCTTTATCTTTTTTTTCAACAAGCTCCAGTTCCGCGTTTAAAGCTTCCAGTTCCTTCGTCAACTCGAAAATTAGACCACATATTTCAACAGCTCTTTTCCTTTTAGGACCTTGCTCTTTTCGTCTCTGATTAATGCGAGCTTTCAGCCCTTCGACCATCGTCTTGGTCTTCTTCACCATTTCCATATTCCTCTTCACCGCCGCTTGTTTGGTGTCGACCAAATGTTCAGCCTCCTTCATTTGAGTGATATTTTCCAGCAGGGGAGCAAGGATGTCTTCAAATGCCGCTATCATAATGTTATACCCCAAAATTTTCCCTCTCACTTCTCAAGACATTTCAAAATCCATACTCAAGGATTTCACAAGGGTTGACCAGATAAACCCTCTCCTAAGCAATCAACCCAAACTAGGGTTTGGCCATTCTCAAGTCAAGGTGGGCCTCCAACATTTCAAGTGGTCATCATGCCTCATCATATGCTTCAAATAATCTCCATGTCAAATTTCAAGACTTACAAGTCAAGTTTACTCAGTCAATTGCTCAGATGGTTGAAAATCAGCGGTATTGGACAAAAAGTCAATTGTGGTCAACATACAGTCAAACTTCATAATTTTTGGTCAACATCAATATTTTGAATTAATATTCATCATTTGATCAAGTGTTGATCGTGATTCATCAAGAAAAGTCAAGAATTGATCAAAAGTCAAAGTTTGTAAATTAGGGTTTTTCAGACAAAAGCCAACAAAACTTTGACCAGGCATAACTTTCACATACTTTATCAGAAATTTTTCCACCAGAGCTCATTTTGAAGAGAATTCAATTCTCTACAACTTCATGTCTCACAAGCTTGGGCAGAAAATGCTTCATTTGGAAGTGATGGATTAAAACATTACAGGTCCTTTTAAAAGTCAACAAAAAGTAAACTTTTTGCAAAGAAGTGTTCATGAGCATGGAAACTTCAATGAAGATGAAACCAAAAGGTCTGTTTAGAAGACATCTTGAGCTTTCTAAAAATTCCAAGAACACTCAAAAATGTTTAAAATTGAGCAAGATACACATTGTGCAAGTTGAGCATTTTTGAGGAGGTGCACAAAGAGAAATACTTGAGAAAACCAAAAAAAATTCAAATGGGCCTAACTTTTCTTGATTCAAACATGTTCCTTACCTAAATTGGAACCTCCAAGCCCAAGGCCACGTTTTTATCTTTTATTTTTAATTTATTTTGGATTTTTAATCATTTAAAACCAATTTAATTAAAATAAAAGATATAAAATCAAAAAATAAATGCAACATGGATTTTCTCTCATCCTTGAGGTCCAAGCAAGCCATTTAATCTGATTATTTATAAATAATTAAGATTGGCAATTTGATTTGATTGAAATTGGCTCAAAAAGGAAATATTTGGTTTGATTCCAAATCTAATAATTTCTTATTGATTGGCAAGATATTTTTCTACAATTCTTGACCTAATTCATTACAATATAAATATACAATGATCCCACATGACAAGAGGACGAAATTATGACAAAAAAGAACCCTAAAAAAGCTCCAAAAAAATGTGACTTGCAAGCAACTAGCAGCCACAGTTTTGCTTCAATTCAAAGCATTCTAAGTCTTGCAATCGATTGCTGGAGGTCCCCTGATCAATTCCAGATACTCACAAGCAAGCAAAACGTGCAGAAACGCGATATCCAAATCACGGTTTGAATCCCTTTATGTCAAAATCGATTTTTGTTATTTATGCATCATAAACATAATTTGATTGTATATTCTTGATCGTGATGATGTTTGCAAGCTTTCTGGTTTGGTTAATTTGATTTTAGATGCAGATGCGAGGATATGCCATTGTTAGGTTTTCTGAGCTTCAAATTGGGATCATCGATTTAGGAAAAATTGGCCAAAACTAGGGATATATTCATGATCAGGAGGATGAGAGCAATCGATCCATGTATTCCTAATGAATTTATATTATGTTTTTTGGATTTTGGAAATTTGCAGGTGCTTTAGTGACAGACAAAACCGTCACTATTGATTTTTGCTACGGATTGTGTCCGTAGGTAAAAGCCTGTGAAAAATTCAAATGGGGAAGACGAAGGCTTGGCGCGCGTTCTGTGTCATATCCAGGGATCAATTTCACTTATATTGTTTTTGTTTCATTATGCTAACAGCTAATCCACCCAACTCAGACGGCAAGACAGCGCGCGTATTCACCTAGTGGTCCCTAGTTCGAAACCCAGCAGCCTCACATATTTTTTTTATCACCTTGCAAAACTAACATTTTTTCTATTTCTTTTCATATTTTCCTCTTTAATTTAATTTCTTTTCAAATAATTTTCTAACACATTAAAAAATCACAAAAAAATATTTTCTTTTTGCATTTAGGTCAGGAAAATGTTTATTTAATTTTTAACATAAAAAAATTATATTTTGCATGCATATTTTAATTAATTTTTAATTAATCGAAAAATTGACTCTTAATTGTTTTTCCATACTAAAATCAATCCAGAAAATTCCCAAAAAAATATTTTCTCATCTAATTAGGTTTACTAACCCATAAAACTTTTTTCCTAACTCAAAAATCTTTTTGACTATCATTATTTTCTAATATTCGCAATTTGATTCTTTTTAGGTTGTAATAGTTAGGGTTAATTTTCTCACATTCTCTTTTTCCAATATTATATAACTGCTCATGGGATGTAATAGCTTAATTAGGATTTACTTTCCGCACTCCTCAATTATGTAACTGCCCCAAAGCCATGTAATAGGGTAGGATTTACTTTCCGCACTTTATATTTTCCGCAATTTACTTTCCGCACCCATATAAATTGCTAGTAATTAGGCGTGTATGGCAAGATAAAATCATCATAGCTAACACTAATCACAAGATAACATATCTGAATTTAACACACCTTCTTCACACACGCACCCCCTAGGGTATTCTCTCTCGTTTCCTTACGGAAAAAAATGGTCAAGTCCCTCGAACGTGGGGGTATCTTAGCACGGTTGCCTACATCCAACGTAGAGGGTTACCTACCAACTAATAGTATGGATAGAGCTATTCTAAAGGAAAGTAAAATAACACAGAAAGAACCATTCTGAGTAGGTAAATAAGTCTCTTTTACTTGCTCAATCAAATAATTTTTACACCTCACACTTTCAAAAATCTATTTCAAAATGCTTTGTATACATTCCAACGTGAATCATTACAAAGTTCCTCTTTCCAAAAAAAACGAAACATTTCCGAACACTTCGTATACATTCCAGCATGAATCATTACGAAGTCAAAGCGAAATGCCTTTTCAAAAACATTTTCAAACATACCCACACAGAAAGCAAATTTAAAGTGAGCTAAAGCAATTAAGAGCCCGTAGATAACTACGGATGGAAAGGGTGCTAATACCTTCCCTTTTCATAATCATCTCCCTTACTTAGAATCTAACGAAGGTCTTTTCCTGTTCTTTTCACCTTCCCTTAATTGGATAAAATAAAAGTCGGTGGCGACTCTTGCTATCCGCAACATTTGCAATCAAATGCAAAACAATCTAAAGTCAGTTCTCCCACCGTATTACAGAACTGGCGACTGCCGGGGAGACACCCTAAAGAGAGAATACCTTAGGGATTTTAGATCATTTTTTGCTTTCTGCTTTGACTTGTGTGCTTTATCTTAAGGGTTGCTTGGGTATTATACTTGTAGGGGATCCTACACCCGGATCCAGGTTTCCTTAGGTAAGTAGCAATAAATCGTCGCGACCGTTAGGCGTATACCGAATCGGTCAACATGATGGCTACGTTAGTGCGACACTTTGGATGTCCCGATGCTCTTCATGTCTAGTTGAGGAAAGTATTTGGCGTCTGTGTGGTGTCATCAGCACTAACTCAACTTCTAGAATCCTAATTGTCCCATCTTGGCCATTAGAAGGTAGTGAGATGGCCGGCTTTGGTGTAGACTAAGGTTGGTTGATACTCGATGCTACGCTCATTAAGATTCGACTTTCGGGATGTTTCAGTCGACCACTTGGTAGTCGTATTAAAATTAAGTCTACGAGAAGGATTAATGATATTAGATTCCTAGAACCCGGTTACTATTATAGGACAGGATGAACCCACTCAAACTTTGGTAGAGTAGCCACTTATACCTTATGCAAGCCTTAAACCTAGGGCTATTGTGTGAATTGTTTGTGCTTGCTATCTGTTTAAACATGACATCATGACATCATAACATTGCATATCATTTCTAACTATTTCAAGGACCAAGGAATTTATCTTTGCTCTGTTTTGTAGGATTATGGCTTCCAGAAAGACTATCCGAATCAACTTCATGGGCATACCTTCTCAACTCAAAGAATTGGTTTCAGAAATTCCCAATCATGCTCAGTTCATCAAAAGAAATGGTTATCTGCTCAACTTGGTTATTTCCGGTTTCGAAGAAGATATGATGCACGTCTTATTCCAATTCTTCGATCCGAAACACCATTTCTTTACATTCCCAGATTATCAGTTGGTTCCTACTTTGGAAGAATTCTCTAAACTACTTGGGATACCTATCCTTGATCAGATACCATTCAACTGTTCAGAAAAAGCTCCAAAGTACGAAGACATCGCATCAGCGCTACATCTAAAACGATCAGACATTGAAGCCAATTGGGAAACAAGAAGCAGAGTTAAGGGTTTGCTTGTTAAGTTTCTGATAAAGAAAGCTCGAGAATTCCTCAAAGCTATGAGTTTCCATCCATTCGAAGACATTGTGGCCTTACTAATATATGGTTTGGTGCTATTTCCTAATCCAAATCAGTTCATAGACGTGAACTCCATCAAGATATTCCTTACTCGTAATCCTGTGCCTACCTTACTTAGAGACATCCTACATTCTCTCCACACTCGTACCATCAAACGACAAGGAACTCTCATGTGTTGCATACCGTTACTTTCCAGGTGGTTTATTTCGCACCTTCCTCAATCAATAATGAAGAACAAGCAAAGATTGAAGCGGTCTCAAAGACTTATGTCACTCTCTCATTTAGATATCCGTTGGTGTCTCTTCTCTCAAAAGGACTTCACATCCATTGAGCAATGTGGGGAATTCCCTAATGTACCACTCCTTGGCATAAGGGGAGGTATCACTTACAACCCTTCTCTAGCTCTATGTCAATTTGGTTATGCTCGAAGAGATGGTCCTCATGATATGCTTCTCCAAAACATTGTGTTTGACTACAACCTCGATCTCCAGAACTACCGTCAAAGATTTGTGCACGCCTCGGGCATGGTAAAGAAGACTGATACCAAGACTTTGGGACACAAGAATTCCATTCCTTGGGAACCTTACCTCAAATGGGTGCGATCCCGAGCTCAAAACCTCATAATGCCATTCCCACCTGTTCTACAAGTGATCATGGAACCTGTTGCTATAGGTGATGAACCTTATACCGTTCTCCATCCTGACATGCCTACTGATTTTGAAGACTTGAAGAGGTCCTGGATTCATCTTAAAGAAGAAAGGGATACGTTTGAAGCTCAGTGCTATGCAAGCGAGAAGAAAGTACTAGAATTGACCAAGCTACTTCACGAGGAGCGAAACATCAACGCTTACCTCAACACAAAAAGGAAGCGCCCATGGGAGACTTAGAGCTTTAGGAATTTGTTCTTTTATTTTTTCCAAACATATCTTTTGTACTTAAAAAGAGAAAACGAAAAAAAAGAGAAACTAATAAAAGTTTATTTATGCTTGTTTAACAAATTTAAATTCCTAAAGGTCCTTGAAAACATTGTATTGCATTGCATAAGCATCACATATCATGGCATAACATTTCATAACAGGTACATTGAAGACTGGTTTCTTATTTTCTCGCTGTTTATTTCAGCAGAAATGGCTCTTGAACAGACTGTCAAAGATCTCCAGGCTCAAAATGTGCAATTCCAGGAGATGTTCACCAATTTGGTCCAAGGCAAGAAGGACCTGAAGAAGCTCATCACCAGAAAGAAGAAGACTATCGGTATTCTCAACATGGGAAGAAATCACAAGGGCCCAGCTAGGGTGGTCAGCCGGTTAGAAATCTCAGACAAAAGTGGTGAAACCGAAGAAAGCATCAAGAATTGCGAAGGAAGCCTTCAGAGGTCTGAAAACAGAGAAGAAGACTACCTGAGTGAGCAGTATCCCCCTGATGATGACAGATACAAGCAACTTGAAGACCGTCTAAATGCTGTGGAAAATCTAAAAATGTTCGGGCTAAATTTTAATGATCTGAGTCGTGTTCCTAGTGTGGTAATTCCGCGCAAGTTCAAAGTTCCTACCTTTGCCAAGTATGATGGCATCTCTTGCCCGAAGTTGCACTTGAAGTCCTATGTTCATAAGATCCATCCTCATACTGAAGACAGGAAGCTATGGATCCATTTCTTCTAAGAGAGTTTATCCGGAACTCAGTTGGAGTGGTATTATCAGCTAGAGAATACCCATATCCATACCTGGAATGACTTAGCAGATGCTTTCTACAAGCAGTACCAGTACAATGCTGAATTAGCACCAACCCGCATGCAACTACAAAGCATGTCGATGGGTTGTGACGAGAAATTCAAAGAATATACTCAGAAATGGAGAGATTTAGCATGCAGAGTTCAACCACCCTTGTCCAATAGGGAGTTGGTTGATATGTTTATGGGAACACTGACAGGCCCATTTTTCAATCATCTGATTGGAAACTGTTCAGCCGAATTCACCGAGCTGATATTGACAGGAGAGCGCATCGAAGCTGGAATCAAGAGCGGAAAGATTCAGGTAGAGTCATCCTCAAATCCTGCGAAGAGATCTTTTGGTGGAAAGAAAGAAGCCAACACTGTATATGGTCAGAAAAGCCGTGTCAAGGCTGATCGTACTCAATCTGTGGGGGCAGTTGTGATCCCCAATCCTACACCAGCGCAACCTCAACGAGACAATGCGTGTAACCAGAATGCACCACGAAGGCAATTCACGAAGATCAACCTGCCGTTGTTGCAAGCTTTGCAACACATGTTGAAAGCAGAGCTGATTACTTTGAGGGATCCTCCTCAACACATCAACATTTCCTCTCCAAAATACAATCCTAATGCAAAGTGTGCATATCACTCCAATAGATCGGGGCACGACACCGACAACTGTTGGGCTCTAAAGAATAAGATTCAAGACATGATTGAAGCCAAAGAAATTGAGTTTGACCCTCCTGTCAAAACTCCGAATGTGATCAACGCACCAATGTCTAACCACGGTAAAAGTTCTAATGCTATTGACGAAGACTCCTATGTTTATGATGTGAACAACCTGACTATTCCTCTGATGACTATCAAGAAAGATTTGTTGCAAGCCGGTGTCTTTCCAGGATGCCCGAATGATTGTCGTTGGTGTGCGTCCGAATCTGACGGATGTGATTGGTTAAGAAGGCGTATTCAACGCATGATGGACAACCGAGAAGTACTATTTCTAAAACCTTCACCTGTGGAGAATTTGTGCGAAGACATTTATAAGAATCTGAAGATCGAAGATATAGACGAAGCCATACCAGAAGTATGGGATACCTCGGGGCAGCCAAGTGGAATGTTCGATTTCATGGTGAAGTATACCGTTCCTAAAAGCTACAAGATTCCTATTGAAGATGTCAAGGAAACCGGATGGGGGGACGATTTCCCAAAAGACTATGCTGATGTAAACACAATAAGAATCTCCTCTGTCGATCCTACGCGTAGAGTGGCACCTCTATTCATCACTTCTCCCAGACCAATTCCATATTCCTCTGACAAGGCTATACCATGGAATTATGGGGCTGAAGTCTACTACCATGGAGTCAAGCAAGAACCTTTGACCCTTGAAGACATCACAACTGAAGCTTCGATCCTGACATCAACAACATCACCAGATCAAGCAAAGTGACCAGGACCGGAAGAGTGTTCTCTCTAGAGATCTCTCCACCAAAAGACACTACGACTCCAGCTCACATTCCAGCTATCGAACCGATTCCCGAAGCTAGAGGGAAAGAACCAGTAACTCATCCTGCTCATACAGAAGTACCAAAGGAAGTTGCTAAAGACACCTCCAAGCAAGAAATGGAGGAAATTCTGAAGATCATCAAGAAGAGTGACTACAATGTTGTGGAACAGTTGGGACAAACTCCGTCCAAGATATCCATGTTAGCTCTGCTACTGTGCTCTGAGGCTCATGCTAAAGCCTTGGTGAAGTTTCTGAAGAATGCTCACATACCGCAAGACACTACTGCTGATTAATTCGAAGGTTGTATTGCTAGCCTAACTGTCAACAATGGTTTGGGTTTCTCTGATGCTGATTTAACTCCTGCCGGAAAGAAACACAACAAAGCCTTTCACATCTTCGTTGAATGCAAGGGCATACATTATCTCAACGACTTGATGCCAAAAAGTGTTTTGACCGACTTGATGTTGAAGGAGTGGTCTTTAAGCCCAGTGACATAATTGTAAGATCTTTTAATGGTTCTAAATGAACAGTGCTTGGAGAGCTCATTCTGCCAATTAAAGTCAGTTCCTAGACTTTTGACTCCACTTTCTTCGTCATGGACATCCGTCCAGCTTACTCTTTCCTACTTGGACGCCCTTGGATACATGGGGCAGGCTCTGTTACCTCTACCCTACATCAGAAGCTGAAGTACCCAGTGAAAGGGAAGATTGTTACAGTATGCGGTGAGGAAGAATACATGGTAAGCCATCTCCAATCATTCCGATACCTCGAAATGGAAGGTGAATTCTTCGAAACTCCCTATCAAGCCTTCGAAACAGTTCCAAGAGTCATGCCTGTTGACTCTCCTGTCACTCCTGAAGTTGCTAAAGTTCCACCAAGGATGGCCTCACTGAAGGACGCCCGAGCTGCAATTGAAGAAGGAGGTCGTACTGTTTGGGGTCAGCTCCCTAGTCTTCCTTTCAAATTTGACAAGACAGGTTTAGGCTTCACCACCAAAGGTCAGAAGATGATACGTCACGAACATGCCGACAAACTTCCCTTCCACGTTAGCAAGAACAAAGTCCATTCTATAGAAGACGATGACAGCGACTTCGACATGAACAACTGGATTTTCCCAACTCCCGACAGCGGACTCAGCAATTGGAAGACTGAAGACGTAATACCAATCTCCTTTAGACAGGAGTAATTGTTTTTTGTTATGCTTTTCGTTTTCTACACTTTGAACAATAAACTTAAAAGCCTAGTGCCTTTCCCAGGGCATCACGACTCGTTTGTGAGGGTTATTATTTGTCATTTGCATATTTTCATTCAATAAAATCATTGGACTTTTGCATTTAAATACTGTGTTCGTTCCTTTCTTTTACTTTATCACCCGTTCAAAAGCTATGTGTTCTTACGCACACCCACATGATACATTGTAGATTCACTCCGAATCTCGTTGATAACAGCTTTGCTATTGCTAAATATGACTTCGATAATCCAATCTACCAAACCGAAGACGAAGGTGAGGAAGATTGTGAAGTGCCAGGAGAACTTGTCAGATTGCTACAGCAAGAAGAACAGGTTATACAGTCACACGAAGAGCCAGTCGAGGTTGTGAATCTAGGTACTGACGAAGACAAAAAAGAAATCAAGATAGGAGCGGGTCTTGAGAACAGTATCAAAGAGAGATTGGTCCAGATGCTACGAGACTATATCGAGGTTTTTGCTTGGTCATACAAAGACATGCCAGGTCTAGACATTGACATTGTGGTACACCGATTACCAACGAAAGAAGGTTTTTTCCCAGTAAAGCAGAAGGTTCGTCGTATGCGTCCTGAGATGTCAGAGAAAATCAAAGCCGAAGTTATGAAGCAGTTTAATGCCAGTTTTCTAGCTGCTACCTCTTATCCACATTGGGTTGTAAATGTAGTACCCGTACCTAAGAAGGACGGTAAAGTGCGCATGTGTGTGTATTACAGAGATCTGAACAGAGCGAGTCTGAAAGACGATTTTCCGCTTCCTCATATTGATGTTCTAGTTGACAATACCGCTCAACATAAGGCCTTCTCCTTCATGGATGGTTTCTTCAGTTACAACCAGATCAAAATGGCTCCTGAAGACATGGAAAAGACTACTTTCGTTACACTGTGGGGCACATTCTGCTACAAGATCATGCCATTCGGTCTAAAGAACATTGGCGCCACATATCAACGTGCCATGGTGGCACTGTTTCATGACATGATTCATCACGAGATAGAGGTCTACGTCGACGACATGATAGCTTGATCACAAACTGAAGAAGAACATCTTGATCATTTGCGGAAACTGTTTGATAGACTGAAGAAGTACATACTAGGACTTAATCCCAACAAGTGCACCTTCGGAGTCAAATTCGGTAAGCTCCTAGGGTTCGTAGTCAGTGGTAAAGGTATTGAAGTTGACCCCGCCAAGGTTAAAGCTATCCAAGAAATGCCAGCACCCCGCATCGAAAAAGAAGTCAGAGGATTCTTGGGACGATTGAACTACATTGCCAGATTCATTGCACATCTAACCACTACTTGTGAGCCAATCTTCAAGTTATTAAAGAAAGATCAAGTAGTGGAATGGAACGACGATTGCCAAACAGCTTTTGACAAAATCAAGGAGTATCTACAAAATCCTCCTATCCTGATGCCACCAGTCATAGGAAGATCTCTTATCATGTACTTGACAGTATTAGAGAACTCAATAGGGTGTATGTTGGGGCAACATGACGAGTCTGGTCGAAAAGAGTATGCAATATATTACCTTAGCAAAAAGTTTACCGACTGTGAAACAAGATACTCACAGCTTGAGAAAACTTGCAGCGCTTTGGCTTGGGCTACTCGCCGACTAAGACAGTATATCTTGACTCACACTACCTTCTTGATCTCCAAGATGGATCCGATAAAATACATATTCGAGAAACCTGCTCTCTCCGGAAGAATAGCAAGATGGAAAATGATCTTAACCGAATACGACATATAGTATACTACTCAGAGAGCGATCAAAGGAAGTGTAGTAGTCGATCATTTGGCTCATCAAGCCGTAGATGACTATCAGTCTATGCAGTTCGAGTTTCTAGATGAAGATGTTTTTCTAGTCACTGATCACAAAGAACCAGGACTAGACAAAGGACCTAAACCGGGATCCAGATGGACCATGGACTTTGATGGAGCCTCAAACGCACTTGGAAATGGCATTGGCGCCATCATTACGTCCCCTACTGGCGGACACACGCCTTTCACTACCAGATTATATTTCAGTTGCACTAACAACATGGCCGAATACGAAGCGTGCATCATGGGTATCAAAGCTGCTATTGACTTAAGAGTCAAATTCTTGCAAGTGTATGAAGACTCAGCTTTAGTGATAAGCCAGATTAAAGGCGACTGGGATACGAAACATCTGAATCTCATTCCATATCGAGAGCATGTTTTAAGTCTGATCCCCTAATTCGAAGAAATCACTTTCGATCATATTCCACGAGAAGAGAATTAGTTGGCAGATGCATTAGCTACTACGTCATCTATGTTGAAGGTCAGATGGGACAACGAAGCACCCCAAATCATCATCGAAAAGTTTGACGAACCAGCATACTGCTGTGAACTTGATACAGAAGAGAGACCTTGGTTTTACAAAGTGAAGAAGTATCGCTAGACTCAAGAATATCCTGCAGGGGCATCTGTCAATGATAAGAAATTCTTAAGAAGATTTGCATCCAAGTTCTTTCTCAGCAACGACATCCTATACAAGCGCAATCACGACTTGTGCTTACTCCGCTTTATAGATCAAAGAACAACAGAACGGATCATAGAAGAACTAAATGAAGGCGCATTTGGTACACACTCCAGTGGACATACAATGGCTAAAAAGATTCTGAGAACAGGTTACTATTGGTCCACCATGGAAGCTGATTGTCACTGCTATGCTCGGTCTTGTCACAAATGTCAGATATATGCAGACAAAGTGCATGTAACTCCAGTACCATTGAATGTTCTAACCGCTCCTTGGCCTTTCGCAATGTGGGGCATTAACATGATCGGAGAAATCAAACCTACTGCCTCCAATGGACACCGTTTCATCCTTGTGGCAATTGACTATTTCACCAAGTGGGTAGAAGCAGCCTTGTTCGCATCTGTTACCAAGAATGTTGTGGCTCTATTCATCAAGCATAATCTTATCTGTCGGTACGACATCTCCGAAAGGATTATCACAAACAACGGTACCAACCTCAATAAAAAAATGATCACCGAACTCTGCACGCAGTTCAAGATCAAGCATCACAACTCTTCTCCATATCGGCCAAAAATGAACGGCACAGTAGAAGCCACCAACAAGAATATCAATAAGATCATACAGAAGATGACAGTGACTTACAAGGATTGGCACGAGATGTTGCCATTTTCTCTTCATGGTTATCTCACTACAGTACGAACATCTACAAGGGCAACCCCCTTCTCTCTCGTATACGATATAGAAGCATTCCTACCAATCGAGGTTCAGGTACCCTCAACCAGAGTCCTCCTGGACGCAGAGCTAGGCGAAGACGAATGGATCCAGACTCGCCTCGACCAGATCAACTTGATCGACGAAAAACGTCTTGCATCCATCTGTCATGGACAGATCTACTAGAAGCGAAAGTCAAGCACCGCGTCTACCAAGTCGGTGATCTAGTAGTCAAGCGCATCGTCTTTCCACAAGGTGATCCCAGGGGCAAATGGACTCCCACCTATGAGGGACCATTTGTAGTCAAAACAGTATTTTCTGACGGAGCCATGATACTTAGCACTATGGATGGAGAAGACTTCTCACACCCTGTGAACGTAGACATAGTCAAAAAATACTACGCATGAACGAGACCCGCTAGGTCGACCGGCCTAGGCAAAAATAAGGGCATGCTGGCGAACTAAAAGGTTCGGGCAAAAGTTAAGGATATATACAAAAAATGTACACCCGACAAGTCGAAAACCTGTAAAGGCGGCTTGGGCAAAAAAGGGTATCCCGGTAGACTGAAAACCTGAAAGGGCGGTCTAGGCAAAAGTTAGGGATTTAAGCGTACGATTATGTCTCGTCCAGATCACCTACCTACAGACTGTACCACTATCAGCATTCAAGATTCAAATGGCGAAAATCAATTCACTCGCTTTCTACTGACAGCAAGGAGATGAGATATTCAAAATATATGAGCAATAGCATAGTTGAAGCTCGACGAGATTATTTCCGCATAGCTTTTACTTTTATTTGTCTCTTGTATACAAACTGCTTGGCCATGCGCCACTTTTCGAAATCAATACAAGTTCCTTTTTACGGTGTTATTTTTTATTGTTGTTTTGCATAAAGTCCAATGATTTCTTTGAATGACTATATGCATTTGACAATAAACATCGGCTCACAAACATACGAAAAGCGAACGAACAAAAATAATTACTACAAACTCTAGGAGTTGAGATGACGACTAAAGTCACCAATACATTCCCCGCAGAGTCACTTTCACAGGGTTACTTTCACAAGAGTACAATCCCCACAGAGCCATCGCTCTCCCTATCAAAGACAAACCTCCTCCGACAAAGTACTAATCTTCTCCCAACAAGTATTCCAATACTCCAACTTCATCACGTTAGTCCCCGAGCGGTGATCCTATCAAACTTATATACCTTCTCAAGGTACCACGTTACATCATCCTCCAAGCAGTAGCAGGTAATTCCATGTCACATCGTCCCCCAATATGGCTTATACACAAAGATATCAATCCCCAGCGGAGTATCTACCGATGATTATCATTCCCCGACAGAAGCAATATCCAGACTCGAAACTTGGTCAGATAGTGCATCTGAGGAGTCTGCATCTCTCTTATTCCCCAATCAGAGGTTTCAACAAACTTCAGATTCATCACCCCAAAGGATTCTTCGAGCCTCGTCAGCTCTAACGTCCTTATCAACTTTGCCACATTACGTCAGTCTCCAAGCAGTAATCGGATATTCCCCAGCAAAATCTACGCACAAGATCCCCAGCAGAATATCTCCCAACGGTTATTCTTCCAACAACATTAATATCCAGACTCGAAACATGGTCAGATAGTGCATCGGAGAAATCAAAAACATTTCTTTGCCCCTTCGAATCAGGGTTTGCAACAGCCCTATCCCCAAGCTAGCATCAAAAATCTCTAGCAGGGCATTCCCATCTTCTTCAAGATGGATATGTTTTGAAATACATCTGCATTCATACATTTATATTCATATAGCTGTATCATAGTAATATTTCCATACATTCGCATGCATCATAATCCGCATAAGACTAACCATGTCTTGTCAAAAGTTTATCTCCTCAACAGATAAAAGCCATTTTCCAAATGGAAGGTCAAATATTAATACCCGAAACAAGACGGTAGAACTATCAGAACGACCGTGAAAGCCATTTTCCAAACGGAAGGTCAAGATTAATACCCAAAACAGGACGAGAGAACTATCGGAACGACCATGAAAGTTACTTTCCAAGCGACAGGTCAAATATTAATGCCCGAAACAAGACGGGAAACCATATGAAAGACTGTGCAAATTGTCTTCCGACAATAGGTATTGGATTAACACCCGAAGCAAGACGGGAAAGCTACCCACATCCTGCCAAATATCCACCTCGAGAATAGCCAAGACAAAGGTTTATTCTGACTCTCTCTTATTATCATTCACCCTGGATGGCATCTTTAAGCCCATCTCCGACTACTTGTCGATATCCTTCCACCTTCAGAATGTTGCATATTTGGTTAAAAATCAATACATACCAATAACCTCATTCAAAGACAAGCGTGAAGTCTAACGTACGACTCAATATCAGCTGCCCTGGATGGCATCTTTAAGCCCATCTCCGCCGCCTCTTCTACTCGAAAAACACCTACAGAGTCTAGCGTACGACTTAGTTTCTCCCGATGGCATCTTAACCCCATCTCTGATGTTTCTCCTATTCGAAAGACGACTACAGAGTCTAGCGTACGACTCACTCTCCAGCAACAGCTTCTCCAAATGGCATCTATAATCCCATTCCAGCACATCATCAACTAACGGTCCTACTTCATACAACAGCGAGTGCAAATTTTCAGGTGTACTCGAGTGTTCAACCATCTTCTACTTTCAGGTCACGAAAGGCAAGCATGCCAATCTAACCCTTCCAGTATAAGAAGAATTAACAGGGGAAACTGTTATACCCCAAAATTTGCCCTCTCACTTCTCAAGACATTTCACATATCCATACTCAAGGATTTCACAAGGGTTGACCAGATAAACCCTCTCCTAAGCAATCAACCCAAACTAGGGTTTGGCCATTCTTAAGTCAAGGTGGGCCTCCAACATTTCAAGTGGTCATCATGCCTCATCATATGCTTCAAAGAATATCCATGTCAAGTTTCAAGCCTTACAAGTCAAGTTTGCTCAGTCAATTGCTCAGATGGTTGAAAATCAGCTGTATTGAACAAAAAGTCAATTGTGGTCAACATACAGTCAAACTTCATAATTTTTTGTCAACATCAATATTTTGAAGTAATATTCATCATTTGATCAAGGGTTGATCATGATTCATCAGGAAAAGTCAAGAATTGATCAAAAGTCAAAGTTTCTAAATTAGGGTTTTTTAGACAAAAGTCAACAGAACTTTGACTTTCACATGCTTTATCAGAAATTTTTCCACCATAACTCATTTTGAAGAGAATTCAATTCTCTACAACTTCATGTCTCACAAGCTTGGGCAGAAAATGCTTCATTTGGAAGTTATGGATCAAAACATTACAGGTCCTTTAAAAAGTCAACAAAAAGTCAAGTTTTTGCAAAGACGTGTTCATGAGCATGGAAACTTCATTTACGATGAAACCAAAAGGGTTGTTTAGAAGACATCTTGAGCTTTCTAAAAAGTCCAAGAACACCCAAAAATGTTAAAAATTGAGCAAGATACACATTGTGCAAGTTGAGCATTTTTGAGGAGGTGCACAAAGAGAAATACTTGAGAAAACCAAAAAAATTTCAAATGGGCCTAACTTTTCTTGATTCAAACATGTTCCTTACCTAAATTGGAACCTCCAAGCCCAAGGCCACGTTTTTATCTTTTATTTTTAATGTATTTTGGATTTTTAATCATTTAAAACCAATTTAATTAAAATAAAAGATATAAAATAAAAATTTAAGTGCAAGATGGATTTTCTCTCATCCTGGAGGTCGAAGCAAGCCATTTAATCTGATTATTTCGAAATAATTAAGATTGAAAATTTTATTTGATTGAAATTGGCTCAAAAAGGAAATATTTGGTTTGATTCCAAATCAAATAATTTCTCATTGATTGGCATGATATTTTTCTACAATTCTTGACCTAATTCATTACAATATAAATATACAATGATCCCACATGACAAGAGGACGAAATTTTGACCAAAAAGAACCCCAAAAAAGCTCCAAAAAAACCGTGACTTGTAAGCAACTAGCAGCCACAGTTTTGCTTCAATTCAAAGCATTCTAAGCCTTGCAATCGATTGCTGGAGGTCCCCTGATCAATTCCAGATACTCACAAGCAAGCAAAACGTGCAGAAATGCGATATCCAAATCACGGTTTGCATCCCTTTATGTCAAAATCAATTTCTGTTATTTATGCATCATAAACATAATTTGATTGTATATTCTTGATCGTGATGATGTTTGCAAGCTTTCTGGTTTGGTTAATTTGATTTTAGATGCAGATGCGAGGATATGCCATTGTTAGCTTTTCTGAGCTTCAAATTGGGATCCATCGATTTAGGAAAAATTGACCAAAACTAGGGATATATTTATGATCAGGAGGATGAAAGCAATCGATCCATGTATTCCTAATGAATTTATATTACATTTTCTGGATTTTTGAAATTTGCAGGTGCTTTAGTGACAATCAAAACCATCACTATTGGTTTTTGCTACGGATTGTGTCCGTAGGTAAAAGCCTGTGAAAAATTTAAATGGGGAAGATGAAGGTTTGGCGCGCGTTCTGTGTCTTATCCAGGGATCAATTTCCCTTATATTGTTTTTGTTTCATTATGCTAACAGCTAATCCACCCAGCTCAGATGGCAAGGCAGTGCGTTTGCTCACCCAGAGATCCCTGGTTCAAAACCCAGCAGCCTCACTCTTTTTTTTATCACCTTGCAAAACTAACATTTTTTCTATTTCTTTTCATATTTTCCTCTTTAATTTAATTTCTTTTCAAATAATTTTCTAACACATTAAAAAATCACAAAAAATATTTTCTTTTTGCATTTAGGTCAAGAAAATGTTTATTTAATTTTTAACATAAAACAATATATTTTGCATGCATATTTTAATTAATCGAAAAATTAACTCTTAATTGTTTTTCCATACTAAAATCAATCCAGAAAATTCTCAAAAAAATATTTTCTCATCTAATTAGGTTTACTAACCCTTAAAACCTTTTTCCTAACTCAAAAATCTTTTTCACTAACATTATTTTCTAATATTCACAATTCGATTCTTTTTCCGATTATTGTATCTGCTTCCAGGTTGTAATAGTTAGGGTTAATTTTCTCGCATTCCCTTTTTCCAATATTATGTAACTGCTCATGAAATGTAATAGCTTAATTAGGATTTACTTTCCGCACTCCTCAATTATGCAACTGCCCCAAAGCCATGTAATAGCGTAGGATTTACTTTCCGCACTTTATATTTTCCGCAATTTACTTTCCGCACCCATATAAATTTATAGTAATTAGGCGTGTATGGCAAGATAAAATCAACATAGCTAACACTACTCACAAGATAACATATCTGAATTTAACACACCTTCTTCACACACGCACCCCCTAGGGCATTCTCTCTCGTTTCCTTACGGAAAAAATGGACAAGTCCCTCGAACGTGGGGGTATCTTAGCACGGTTGCCTACGAAATATCATCATAGTCCCTTCGACTTAAAAGATCATAGTCTCTCGATGTTGCCTACAAATACATGATCTAGTCCCTTGATTGTTGCCTACGAAAAGTGATGATCGTCCCTACGAATGTGCTAAGATACTCCTACAAGTTGCCTTCTATGACCATCCGATGTCCCTTCGAAGGTTCCTTTACATCCAACGTATAGGGTTACCTACCAACTAATGGTATGGATAGCGCTATTCTAAAGGAAAGTAAAATAACACGGAAACGACCGTTCTTAGTAGGTAAATAAGTCTCTTTTGCTTGCTCAATCAAATCATTTTTACACCTCACACTTTCAAAAATCTATTTCAAAACGCTTTGTATACATTCCAACGTGAATCATTACAAAGTTCCTCTTTCCAAAAAAACAAAACATTTCCGAACACTTCGTATACATTCCATCGTGAATCATTACGAAGTCAAAGCGAAATGCCTTTTCAAAAACATTTTCAAACATACCCACACAGAAAGCAAATTTAAAGTGAGCTAAAGCAATTAAGAGCCCGTAGATAACTACGGATGGAAAGGGTGCTAATACCTTCCCTTTTCATAATCATCTCCCTTACTCAGAATCTAACGAAGTTCTTTTCCTATTATTTTCACCTTCCCTTAATTGGATAAAAGAAAAGTCGGTGGCGACTCTTGCTATCCGCAACATTTGCGATCAAACGCAAAACAATCCAAAGTCAGTTCTCCCACCATATTACACATAAGCTTTGAGAATTCAAAAATCTCAAGACCCTTTAACTGAGCGATAGCATCCAGAAGCTCTAGACCAAGGGCTGAATCCTCATGCAGCAAATGTGGCAAGTCAGGATTAAAAGCATAGGTACGAATGGTGTCGGTCAGTTTCTTGACTTTAGAGGGGCCAGCTGAATCATCCCTCTCAGTTGAATCATCCACGTCGGCCGAAACATCTTTCGCTCTAGAGGGGCCAGCTGAATCATCCCTCTCAGAGAGACTTTGAATCTGGGGTGGCATGGTAACAGTTTGAATAGTCTCCGAATCCTGTAGGGAATCTGAAAGACTAGAGTTAGAGCTAGTAGAATAATAACCTTCATGCCTGGCAAGACTAGTGACTGAATTAGAATCACTAAGAGAAGCCCAAACATCGAGTTCAACAAACTCACCAGCGGCCACGTTGGGAGCCTGTTGGTGATGAGGAGAAGAAGCTTTTAAAAGCGGAGTATAGTCGGTGGTGTTGTCCAGAAGCTTCGACCTGGAAAATAGTATAAACATCAGACAGGTGTAATTCAGTAAGTCAAAACACCTTAAAGGATACGATAAATACTTGTGGTGGTGGTGAGGGGATTCTTGTTTCGTTTCATCCAGCGGAAGCATTAGCAGCGTCTTCCTCGGTTTCTTTATTGACATCAGGAATGAGCGTAGGGTCAAGGGTGACAATGGTTGTATTTATCATAATATTACTATCAGCATGTGAAAGTAAGGCAGTGTCGTGACAAGTAGTCAGGAGCACTTTACCTCGCCGTCTAGTGATGAGTGGTTGATCATTGACCATTGTCGGCTCCACCTTATAATCGACCTTCACTCCTGAGTCTTCGGCCGTGGGGGCTTTATTTTTCTTCTTTATTTCCTTTTCCTCAGGCGAAGACGCGTGCTTCCTTTTATGGTCTTTGGATTTTCAAGAGTGGGGAGACTGAGCATCAGGTGATGGCTATAGAAATAAAGAATATATCAGAAGAGAAGTCATAACCCTTTTTCAGAGCAGTCTAAAGTGATAAGGTGTTTACCTCAGTCCTCCCACTGTGGTGAGACTTTTTGTCCTTCTTGGACCTTTTGGATATGGTGGAGGGAGCAGCCAAATCCGCTGAGCATTTTCGACTTTGCCACATGAGAAATGGAAACGTCAGTGGTTGGTAAAACACAAGATGTCGAAGCATAGACATTCACACTTACATAAGAATCAACCTTCTTGATAGAAGTAGAAATGGGTTCGTCATCGGAGAGGGTATGAATGGGTGTGAACTGCAAGGCATCAAATATAAGTGAGATGCTGAATAAGAAAAATATGAACACAGGTGTGAGTAAAATATACCTTGGACTGTGAGGGGCCTCCTTTAGTGTTAGTTTTGACAGGTTCGGTCGACGACCCTCCTTGGCTTTTAATAGAAGTAGGTTTTTTCCTAGGAGAAACTACCTGTGGCTGAGGTACAGCTAGAAAAGAAGCTAAGTCAAATAAATATGTGAGTCAAATTGTGAAAGGAAACAAAACTTTCCAGAAGTGGTTACCCTTGGGTACTACAGCAAGCTCTCTCACATATTCAAGGTCGATATGAAGAAAGCCTGGGTAGTTATGCAACCAATGCTTTGTCGGAACCACCCGATCGGCTTTCTTTTTGTAAGCATTTTGAATGTTCGACCAAGAGCTATACCACCAATCTGGGATAGGCGGTCGAAAATCCAGGGCCAAAGGGCTAGTCGATAAAGGAGGAAATTTGATTTTTCCAAAATGAAGTGCATAAAGATATTTGTCTTTCGTGTAACTAGGGATCTTGAGGTGAGGAATCCTCTCAGTTACCTTCTCCTTTAGCTCTTGGGCCGCATCATGGATGGTTCGACGAAGATTGCTTGGCAAGTACACCACTCTGAAAAAATTCTAGAAAGCTTGAATTTCTCTGATGTGAACTTCCTTACATTTTGTTGTCTTCCCCTGAAAAATATTGAGAGCAACAGTTAGCTCATTCATCTTGCCAACAACATCATTCACAAAAGTAACAAGATACGACTACCACCAAGTTCTAAAATCTTGGGTGCAGAAGAACGCTGGTTTGAACGGAGTGAATGTAAGCTTGGCTCGTCGAGCCCAAAGAGTGTCGACATTCTCCTTGACTACCTCCCAGCTTCGGTCATCTAAAACATCAATAAGTAATTCATGAGACAGATAGAATGACCTAGGCCCAATCTAACAGAGCCCAAACTGTCTAGCGACCAAGTTGGGTACGTAGGCTGTTAAGCAAGGACTCATGTGAGTGATGGGGTAAGTGAGAAACCGGGAGGTCAAGAAACTCCTCCAAAAGATCAAAGACCACTGTCGAATTCTTGCTTCGACGGGTGGAAAAGATTTGGTAAGCCACAATGACCCACTCTTGCCATCAACGAATGGAGCCATTGAAGGTTTAAAATCTGCCCGCGTCAGCATGATGTCGAAAAAAATCTTGAAGACTTCATCATTTGGAGAAGTCTTGTCTATGGGAGTCAAGGGCAAATAACATGGCCACATGGCCCCACTCCTGTCTTGAGAATTTGAAACTTTCTTCTGTCGAAAAGGCTTCACATCTTCAGAAAAGTGACATTTAGCCACAGTTGTAAGAGCCAGAAGGGACCATGGACCAGTACAATTTTCTTATTTGGATTATTGGGGTCGAAACTCTTTATTTGATTGACCACGTCGGTCATAGAGGCGTATAAAGAGGCCAAAATTAATTGGCCTAAGGCAACATTTTCACCCCTATGCAACGGAGCGGCCAAATGGGCGAATTTTTTGGCTATCTACATTGATCTCGAACAAAACACGAAGCGAGACAGCCAGAGAGTCAGAAAAGCGACATGCTCCTCATCAGAGATGTCCTAAAAGTCGCTGTGATGGTGGTTGATGAAGTTGGTGTAGGTTGGATGTTTGGATTCGCCAACGTCGAATTTGATGTGAATTGCCTCGTGGTCGGTATGGTTGAAAACGGTTCCAGCAGGCTTTAAGCCTGTTAAAGCAGCCACATCCAGCAATGTGGGGGTCATCATGCCACACTTCATATGGAAGGTGTTGGTGGACCCTTCCCAAAAATTTAAGGCAGCCAACACCATACCGCCGGAGTAAGGTGTACCGACACGGGAGAGGTCTAACAGATCATAGATACCCATTTCCTTCCACTATTGGCCCTTACTTGGTTCCAACCTTTCCATCCAAGCCCTAAACTTAGGGCAATTCAAGGGGGGAGCGGTGCGAAAGTTCCTGTCAACAAACTGCATAGAAATAGGGTTTGTTGAGGTAATCAAGGGGCGACTGTGTTGGCTAGTGGGAAATAATACACCTTCTTCATCTACATAGATTTCAGAAGGAACATCCACGGGTAACGGGCCTAGAAAGGCGTGAGGTTCATCATGTAACCGAAAAGGGATGAGTACCTGTGATTGCCAAATCTTGGCTTTTCTTCAGAGAATGGCGGTTTCGATACATAGGGTTTGCCTTCAACATGGCGGAGGTGAAGAGTTTCAGCGGGAGCTGTTGAGATGTTCTTGTCTGCCATTTTAAGAGAAAAAGATGAAGATGGTGAAAGTACAGAGGGTTTGAAGATTTCTGGGTTTGAACTAAGAGAAATGATGAAAACAATAAAGATTGTTGCTTCCTGGTTTGAGGTGAAAGCTTTAAAAATGGTGAAAACCTTTGATAGTTGGGGTTAAAGGAAATAAGCGGTTAGGGTTTTGAAGTGCTTTCTGGGTTCTTGGTTTGAAGATTGGGAGTATGAAAGATGAAAGTTTTCTGGGTTTTTCTGTTTGAGGAATGAGAGTGCAGAAGAAAAGAAAGAGAATAGGAGGAATGCCTATTTATAAGCATGGAGATGAAGGGAATGAAAAGGCGAAGGGAATCGTGGCGTTTCCCTAAGCTCGAAATCGTGTCCATCTGTAATACGGTGAACTGACTTTGTAGGTTTTTGTATCGCAAATGTGCGGATAGCAAGAGTCGCCATCGAATTTTCTTTTATCCAATTAAGGGAAGGTAAAAAGTACAGAAAAAGACCTTCGTTAGATTCTGAGTAAGGGAGAAGGTTATGAAAAGGGGAAGGTATTAGCACCCCCTTTCCATCCGTAGTTATCTACGGGCTCTTAGTTGCTCTTAGATCACTTTAAAATTGTGCTTTCTGTGTGTTTGACAAAAATGTTTTGAGAAGGCATTTCGCTTTGACTTTGTAATGATTCATGTAGGAATGTATACAAAGTGTTCGGAAATGTTTCGTTTTGAAAACAGTTTGAACTTTGGAAAAGGTGTGAGGTGTGAAAAATATTTTGATAGAGCAAGCAACTAAGAGTCTTATTACCTACTCAGAATTGGTCATTTTCGTATTGTTTTACGTTCCTTTAGAGTAGCGCTATCCATACCATTAGTTGGTAGGTAACTCCATTCGTTGGATGTAAGCGGGACATTCGAAGGGACATCAGATGGTCATAGAAAGCAACTTGTAGGGAGTATCCTAGCACATTCGAAGGGACTATCATCATTTTTCGTAGGCGACAATCGAAGGTCAAGATCATGTATTCGGAGGCGACATCGTGGGTCTTATGATCTTTGTATCGAAGGGACTATGATGATTTGTTTGTAGGCAACAGTGCTAGAATACCTCTACGTTCGAGGGACATGACCATTTGAGTTCGTAAGGCAACGAGAGAGAATTACCCTAAGGGGTGCATGTGTGAAAAGAGTGTGTTGATTCAGATTCATGTTATCTTGAAAATTAGAGTGAGCTATGTTCAATTTTATCTTGCCATACACGCCTAATTACTAACAGTTTATAAGGTGCGGAAAGTAAATTGCGGAAATTAAAGTGCGGAAAGATAAATCCTACGCTATTACATGGCTTTGGGGCAGATACATAATTTAAAATGCGGAAAATAAAAGCCCTAATTATACTATTACATCCCATAAGCAATTACATAATTTAAAAAAAGAAAACGATAAAAAGAAATCGTCCGAAACGAGATAACCTGTGAAAAGATGAGAAATCGGAAAATACAAGGAAATCGAATAAGAGAAAAATGTTAGCAAAAATAATAATTTTTAAATGAGAAAGATGTTTCTTGCTTGAAATAATATTAATATGCTAAAATAATTTTTTGGGATTTTTTGGAGTTAATTTAATAATTAAAAATCAATTAAATGTGATTTAAATGATAAATTAACAATTAAATTAAATATGCATGCAAAAATAATATTTTTAATTTTATAAATTAAATAAACATTTTCTGGAAATAATGCAAAAAGAAAAATATTTTTTTGGTATTTTTAAATGCATGATAAAAATTATTGAAATTAAATTAAATTGCATGAAAAATATTAAATAGAAAATATAAAAATAAGAAGTTTTGCAAAAGGAGAAAAAATGTTTTGGTCTTGCCAGGGATCGAACTGGAGACCTTGCTTTCACAAACCCAAGCCTTGACCAACTGAACCAGCGTGCACGCGTGTCATGGAAACGGAGCGAGTGGTTTACAAACAAGTGTCGCTTCCTGACTTGCACCAATCACGCACCAAGAACTTCATCGTTCTCATTTGAAATCTGGGAATTTTGCGTCGGCCTCAGTGCGACGCTATAGCCCCTACAATTCTCAAAATCTCATACACATAATATAAATGAATTGTGAGTACATGAATCGATTGGAAATTACATTCTAAACACAATGGTAATGGTATTTTGGTCCAATTTAACCGATTTAAGGAAGCCCTAATTCGGTTCAGAAAACCCTAATAATGGCGTATTTCGATTCAGGCCATGAAAACTCAATTCGATTGTCCAGATAGCTTGCAAACTTTGTTCTAAACACAAAACAATCATCAAAACACATTAATAATGCATGATAAACAGAATTCGATTTTTGAAAAAGTAAGAACAAACCAAATCGTGATTTCTCAATTCTTGATGTTTTTGGACAATGTAAAGGTCTGGATCGATTCAGGAGATGTCAAGGAATGTGTTTTGATGCTTGGAATCAATTGAATCGAGCTAAAACTGTGGCTGCAAGTTGCTTGAGAGGCACGGTTTTTTTGAGCTAGGTTAGGGTTCCTCAAGCCAATTTTTTCGTCCTCATTCATGTGGTATGTATTGTATATATATAGTAGATGGAATTGGAGCTGATTTGAGGAAGAAATCATCATCAATCAATGCAAAACATATTTGATTTTGTACAAAATCAAATTTTCTCTTTTATGATCAATTTCAATCAATTTCTTTCCAAATCCAATCAAATTTCGAAATTTGCTGGCTCCTTTGGGTTACTTGGATCTCAAGGATGAGAGAAAAAATCAATTTGCAATTAATTTTGATTTTTTACCTTATTTTTGAATTTAATTTGTATTTAAATGAATAAAATCCAAATTAAATAGAAAAACAAAATAAAGATTCATGGCATTGGGCTTGGATATTCCTAATTGTATAAGGAACAAGTTTGGATGAAGAAAAAGTAAGCCCATTTGCAAAATTTTTGATTTTTACAAGCATCTCTCCTTGTGCACTTCTTCAAAATTGCCCAACTTGTGAATGGTGTATCTTGCTCAATTTTCCACATTTTTGAGTGTTCTTGGACTTTTTAGAAATCTCTAAGCGTCCTCTAACCAACCTCTTTGGTTTCATCTCAATTGGAGTTTCCATGCTCAATATATCTTCAAAACAAAATGTTGACTTTTTGTTGACTTTGAAAAGGACCTGTAATATTTTGATCCATACCTTCCAAATGAAGCATTTTTTGAACATTCTTGTGAGATATGAAGTTGTAGAGAATTGAATTTCCTTCAAAAAAAGAGGTGGTGGAAAAATTTCTGAGAAAGTATGAAGAAGTTATGCCCAGTCAAAGTTTGGTTGACTTTTCCTCAAGAAACCCTAATTTGGAAAGTTTGACTTTTGAGCAAATCTTGAGTTTTCTTGATGAATAATGATTAAACCTTGATCAAATGATGAATGTAACTTCAAAATGAGGATGTTGACCAAAAATTATGAAGTTTGACTGTATGTTGACCACAGTTGACTTTTTGTCCAATACAACTGATTTTCACCCATCTGAGCAATTGTCTGAGGAAACTTGACTTGTGAGGCTTGAAACTTGACATGGAGAATCTTTGAAGCATATGAGGAATCATGAAGACCATTGGAGATGTTGTAAGCCCATCTTGATCTGAGAAATACCAAACCCTAGCTTGGGTTGATTGTCGAGGAGGGTTTGTCGATCAACCCTTGAAGAATCCTTGAGTATGAATGTATGAAATATCTTGAGAAGATGGAGGGCAAATTTTGGGGTATGACACCATCAAGGGACACGTGTGGGCAGATAAGGTTGCTAGCGTAGTGGGCCATACCGGCTAACTAAGTAATGATATTCAAGCATTAAATGTTCCCATGTCTCGAGATAAAGTAATATACGTTTCCATGATTTCTTGACATCATGAAAAGACTAAAATAGTGACCTATCTTCAAAAATGTAGCGGAAACAACTAAACCGACGGAAGGCGCAACTTCATAGATACCATTGTCTCATGTTCGATAGTATCAAGAATTCGAAAATGGTATCTCTGGGGAGCATTTTGTTAACTGGAAATTTATAAAGTATGCTTAAGGGTATTGCTTAAAGGCAAAGGTCCCTACAGGTTAAAGACTAGTCTTAAATGAAGTTAGTCTTTGAAATGCTTGACAAAGCCAAGTTGGAAGTACTAGAAAAATACATGTCGGTTGAGAAGTTGGGTCAGAAATCCAAACCAAATCGACCAAACAACCAGAATAAAATGGCGTCGAAAAGAAGTTTGATCGACGAAGTGACATGTTGGTCGATTCGACATAAGTTTGGGTCGAACAAAGGCGTCAGTCGAAATGGTCGTGTTGTCGAAGATGTAGGTCAGGGGACTTAGAAAATTTTATTATTCCTCAAGAAGATGGATCGAAACTGAAAGCAGTTTCCTTCTGAAGTCATGAAGCGGGAAGAAGTCAGAATAAGGAGATCGTGGGTAGTTGCTTCAGAAGATCATGGGCTAGAAGCGTTAAACGGATGGCGAAATCGTGTGCAGTGGTTATCTCTAGTTTAGATCTTGTCCATTGGTTATGTTTAGCAGTTGCTTTGTAAATACTATAAATAAGTTAGTATGTTAGGATTTTAGTGTGTACATTTGTACCCTCAAATTGCTTGCCAAAACTCTGCCCAATTTCGCGCTAAAGGAAGAAAGAGTCACTCAAGCCTTTGATGTATGCGAATCACCATATTTTCTATTTCAATGCAATCAATTTACTTTTAAGTTTATCTTTACTATTTTTCTTGTTTACTTTCGTCTCCTTTATCAAAAATACTTCAACGTAAACTGTTGGTCATGAGTCATCAATTAATGTTCTATTGAGTAGTCAGAATTCAGTGTGTGTGGAAAGCCATTGTGTTGTTTCCCTTGGGCTATGGAAATCATTTCTGGGCAAGGTCTTTTTCACTTACAGAAGCAGTACAATATACCAAAATCTTAGCACGTGTCTTGAGATCAACTGGTAGATCTCTCTAGTAACCCTTAGTTTTAGGACTTAGGGAGGACCAACTGTTGTTTACCATTTTCCATAGTAAATAGTTACCCTTTCCAGATGAAATATCTTGGTTAAAGAAGAAGTTGAAACCCGTTCTCGGTGGAACTCCAAAACTTTTAGGGATACTTAGTTCATTATCAATTTTATTTTCGTACCACCTTGATGAGCTTGCTCCCTCGCATTCATTCATGGCGCATAATTAAGAAATCATTGTATTTCTTGGTTCATTGCAATATCATGTCATTCAATTGCATGCATACCATACCCATTTTTGTTTTTTCAGGGCAAATTTGGGTCTGTTGTATTAAATTATCTTTTACCCAACGATTTAAAGATGTTTCTTCAAATCGTCCGGTTAAAGATATTTAAATAGGGGCAACTGTGACACTCCAAAATTTGCCCTCATAACTTCGAGTTTATCTGGCTTAGGCTTCACATTCATCTGCATGCGCTTCCATGAGGCCATTAACATTAATAATCATTCACTCATCGCATTTTCATTGTTAGTCATATTTAAATTGACCAAAAGTCTATTTAAATCGATATTTGCATCGTTTTATAGTTGTAAAATACCCGATATTCCACTTCATTCATTTTTATCTCCTTACATCCTTCTTGCATCGTGTTAAGTTATTTACATGTCGATGATATTGATATTTCGGTTTTATAGACAGACCGTTAAAAGTGATTCGACACTGTGCAGAAAATTAGTGGAAAAATATTTCAAGTTTTCACCTTTAACTCACTGCTTTATGAATCCACGTGTCGCGTTGATCATGAAAATGTGCTCTCTCTAATTTTTTGATACATTTTGAAGTCTCGTTTTTATATTAGTAAACAGCCAATTATATTTCTGTTTATTTTACAACAACAGTAACTAAACAAAACCCCAAATTAATTTTTTGTTTGATTGAACCACAATTGAACTCGGTACTTATGTCCAGTCCTTTAGATTGACATTCGGGGAATTTTCCTATTTTTGCTACAGAGGAAAAATAGTACACTTGCTATTTTTCCTATTAGGTTACCACCTCTTCCTCCAAATTAATGTATAAGAGATCAACACTCTCAACGTTGGAAGAAATCTGGTGATTTATGTGTTGCCCGACCTAGAGAGGTGTTATCAATAAGGATAGGGTGAGATTTATTCTGCAATTGTTGTACAATGCCACTTAGTGCAAGGAATGTGAAGTTGGGAAAAACAAAAGATGAGGGGTTAAATTATGTTGACTTTTTAACCTTTTCTCTTATAAATATCTTATCAAATAATGAGTGCAAAGACATAATATGAGTTGGAGTTTGATAGTGATAGTATTGAATAAATTTGATTAGAAATAAATAAGAGAGCAACACAACACATGAGTAATTTTTCCTAGTTCCTCATACAAAGCATGAGTAGTCCTTCCCCTTTCACTTCTAATAGATTTCCACTATAACCAAATCTGATTACAAGTTGCTCAAACACACAAGCAAGATACTTCAAACTCCCAATCACATAAGTAAGAGACTTCATTTCTCAAGCACATAAGCAAGAGACTTTTGATTGCTCGAGAACACATGCAAGAGACCTTAATGCTCAATCACACAAGCAAGAAGCCTAGTAATGCTCAAGAACACAAGCAATAAACTTCTTACAATCTATCTAGCAGATAAATTATAATGAGAGTTTCATAATTACACTTGATATACAATCATAGGTGTAAAAAGAGTACACCACGGAAAACTCTAAGACTTAAGAACTTCTAAGAATGTACAACTGATAAGAAGTTATAGGTTAGATTAAGCTCTTTGTTTTGACATAATAACTTCTCATTTTATTGTAAAGGATCAATGTTGTATGTTTCTCCAAATATTTCTCTTCTTTAATAGAGTTCTAAGAGTCATTAAAGAGAACTTCTAGCATAAGGGAGTTTTTGAGAGAAGCATCAACATATTCATTGCAATGCTTCCTGATATGGTTAATATTTTTCAATTCCATTTGAAACTCCTTTGTTAGAAAAGTCATCATTAATTGTAAATATCCAAGCTTCTACAACTTTCAACTAAGACTTCACATGACCAGAACATGACAAATTGACCTCAGTGTATGATAGCGACCTGTCGAGAATTCCTCGGTTCTTACGCTTTGACTGGCTTTAGGTTCTGGTCCTTCAGAGTCTTAGCTTTTGATCCTTCAGACTCTGACTCTTCAGAGTCTGACTTTTCTCATCAGACGTTGACTTGATCAGAGTTTGGAATCTTCAAGTTTTGATCATTATAAGATGAGTTAATCATAAGTTGATTCTATCGAGTCTGATCTTCAGGATCTGCCTTTTTAGAGCTCTTTGAATGTCGCATATCAAACGACTTTCTATAAATATATTAATCTTTGTACATTCACATTTGAATATACATTAGTCTATACAATAAGAGGTGTAAATAGAGTACCGAGAAAACTCTAAGACTTAAGAACTTCTAAGAATGTACAATTGATAAGAAGTTATAAGTTAGCTTTGCTATTTGTTTTGACGAGTAATTTATCATTTTATTGTCAAGGCTCGTGTTGTATGTTTCTCCAAATATTTATCTCCTTTTATAGAGTTCCATGAAAGAGTCATTGAAGAGAACTTCTAGCACAAGGAGTTTTGAGAGAAGCATCAACAAATTCGTTGCAATGCTTGAGATATTGTTAATGTTTTGAAATTCCATTTAAAACTCCTTTGTTACAAAAGGAATTGTTAGTTGTAAATATCCAGGCTTCTAAAATTTTCTACTAACTCTTCACGTGACCAGAACATGACAAATTGACCTAAGAGACTGATAACGACCTGTTAGGAATTCCTCAATTCTTAATCTTTGACTAACTTTAGGTTCTGGTCCTTCAGAGTATGATATTTTTAATGTTTTTCAATTATATTTGAAACTCCTTTGTTACAAAAGGAATTGTTAGATGTAAATCTATAGGCTTTGACTGTCATGATTTCCTTGGATAACGTTTTAGTGGATTTGGGCTGGGATGTCTTGTTCAGCTCCACTCAGCAGTTCATATAAAGGTTGAGCTTCAGATTAATATTGAACAAGACTAGGTTGAGGTTAAAAGTGAAATGGTAAAAGATTTGATTGTGAAGAATCATAGCTAGATGATGAGGCTGATTTAGGGATGGTTAAAGAAGTGGTATATTGTTGGGGGCTATTAATATTTTCTAGGATGGCTTTCAAGATCTGATCTAGATTAATCAAGGTGTTCTAAGGCGAGAGTAGCTCAATTATGAGGTAAAATCACCATCTAAATGTCTAGATATATTGTATAGTGCAGATGATGCATTAAAGGTATCCAAAAGTTGAGCAATGGTTAGGGAGTCTGAGTTATACAATGTCATGCCTTTTTTTGACATAGTATGTTTAGCTGATTGTGTAGGTGAGGGAGTTGGTAATGTATGGTTAAGGGAATATCAGAGACAAGATGAATAAACATAGATGTGGTATCCTTATTTTCTAGAGGATACCCTCTTCATCTTTAGGGAATATCATTTTCCTAATATTCTTCTACTTCACAGGAGAAACTCTAATAGAAAAAGTAATAAGCTTTTGGGGTGTTGCTCCACTTCTTGTCTTAATAAGCATTAAGACAAAAGATGATATAACATCTTTTACTTTCTTTTGAACTTACTTAAATGGCACAACTTTCTTTATAGTTGGATTTTAACTTTTCTTGAGATCTTTAGGGGGAAATCAAATTTCTCTTTCTAGAATAATGACACACAACCTTAGCTTTATCCGAGATATTTTTCAAAGTCATACTAGTTTCCTTTATCTACTTCTTAATAAGCTCGATAATCATTTAGGGGTCAACCTTGAATGATGTATGAAAATTTATCAAGAAACACATAACATGATGACTTACTTGGAGATGGGTTGTAGGCTTCATAACAACCTTCTGGATGATGATGCTCATGTTGCTTAGAATGGCTCCAACCAAAATGTTTCCATGAGCTTCTTCTAAGACATTAGAAGCATTAATTTCTTTCAGAAACTGAATCAATTTGATCTTAATGAACTAGTTCAGAGAGAAGCCTTACATAAGGCACCTTTTTCTTGTGATTCTTGATGGTTTCTTTGATAGCTCCACATAGGTGATTGAAAATATAAGCAGTTAGATTTACTCCATATTAACCAAGAAACATAAGAAGTGCATGTGATCCCAAGATATATGATTTGTACTACATTCTCTAGGTATAAAGCTACAAATTAAAATATTGAACAAATTTCTATATATGACATATATATTCTTCACCTTACCATAGTCAACAAAGTAGTCATTGTTAAACAAGGTAGTCTTAATACTTTCAACATCTTTGCTTCCATACTTAGAGTTTAAAACAAAATTTCCTTAATTTTTCACACTAATGAACTTAGCAATGAGGTCCCAGGTAATGGTTACTTCAACACTCATTACAATAAACCTTATTTCAACCTCTTTTATTTCAACAACAAAAACCTTTTCAAAAACATGTGCACTAACCCATAAATCTCTTACCAGAAAAGGATAACAAGGGCCATTTAGGATATCTAAAAAGTTCATCCATCCTTGATGAACGAAGTACTCATTCGGAGAAAACCCATTCACCTTTAATGATTCAAAAATCAAAAATTTAATCTATAACCAACTTTAGTTTCTCTTGACAAATCTTTCTAGCCTTGGGTTTGACAACAGATCATGTCCCAACTTGATGAGTAAATGATGTTGAAATATTTTTGTTTAGCACCCAAAACATATGTTCTTCAATTGGCAGTTGCATACCTGCTGATGTAATGATCTAACATCCCATAGAACATCAATTCTAACTTCTTGGAACACACTATCCTTGATAATCTTCAAGGTCTTCAAAACAATATGCAGATGTGCATGAGGATCATTCATCAATTGATTCTCATTAACTCCATTAACAAATGTCTTTATGAGTGGACAAGAGGAAAATCTCAAGTATATTTGACACTTTTAATATAGTTAAAAAAATTATTTCCAAATATTATGTTGAGAGAATAGTAACCCTAGAATTTTTCTAGTATTTTAAGGGTTACAACAAATGTCATGCAGCGGAATATAACAATACTTCAACAGAGTTTACACACAATTTTTAGTCTCCAATTTAAGCATCCACATGGAAACTTAGGATTGAAAATAAATCAACCGTACATACAGTAGCTTTTCACCGAGATATGGACTAGACATCACCACTACCATAACCAGAACACACATAGGCTTAAGAGTTACCTTATTAATATCTTCATTCCCGCATGAAGATTTTGACAGTCTTCCTCTTTTGCTATATAACAACTGAACAGTAATCCATTAATTCAAGGTCTCCACTACCGCATGAATCCTTTGAACTTTTCATTCTTCCGTTCTTGCTTCATTATCTTCTTTTATCAAGAGGATATAAGAGTTCTGGTCAGGTTTGTCTAGTCTTCCACAAATAGGCCATTTCCTCCACTTCAAGGGATCATGCAATATGAACACTCCTTGTTCAAACAAATCTTATACCTTGTACACAACCAAATTATTCTCCCTAGGATCTCATCCGAAATAGACAAGATGCCTACTCGATACACATTGAAATTCAGTACAGAAACTCAAATGTCCTATAAGGATGTCGACACATCGATCTAACATTAAAACTAAAAGCATAAGGTAGAGTAAAAACACAGGTCAGAAACAAAAGAACAACAGAATTGTTAATCCAGTTCGGTTCAAACCAACCTACATCTGAGGGCTACCAAGCCAGGAAGAAGACTCCACTATGAGTAGTGTTATTTTATTTAAACAACCTCAGGTTTACCTAGTCACTATCCGATGAAACCTTTATCTTAGAAGACCATCTAAGACAAGAGAATATCTGCTCACTCTCTAGTGATACCTAATGTAACACCCCAATATTACCCAAGGTTTTATAAGTAAAATCAGAGTAATTTAAAATTTCATAAATTCAATACTGAGGCGTCACACCTTCAAAACCAAATCACTTTAAACAGTTTTCTTTAAAGTATTAATCTCGGATACATAGCATCCTCAGAAATCATAAATTGAATCTTAGAAATTAAAACACCATCTTTATTACACCTCCTCATCAAATCATATTTTCATAAAGTATGATTCTTATTCACAAAGGGAAAGACAACAAAAGAAAAACAACAAGACAACACAAATATTCCCCCCGAGTGCTACGTATCAGAGCGACCACGACTCGACTAATAGCAGCTATAATCTCCGTCTTCATAACCTGCACGTTACCAGTATAAAGGTAACGGTGAAACAAGTAAAGAGTGAGATATTCCAGAATATATAATTAAAGGCATGATAATATATATATATATATATATATATATAGTTTTGGAATCATAAAAGATATAGGTTAATAAGTGCATTCCAACACATCCAAATCTCACTCACTTTAATCGTCATTATAATGTGTAAAATTAACACTTTATTGTCATAACCTCATCGACATAAATCATCACAAGAACACATAAACTTTCATCACCAAGAAATCATCACAAGTCAAAACGTCACTAATCAACACGACAATCCTAAACAACAATATCAAACAATGTTAATAACATGAGCAACAAAACTTTGGAGTATAACTCCCATCATGGTTGCCATCAAGGTCGTCCTGGTTGCCATAGTTTTCAGGCCAATCAAATATAACAACACAACATAAACAAAATCATCACAAATTGGCTAAAGCCCATCGTCGCTTTTGGCATAAAAGCCCATCGTCACAAACATCATCACATCATATTTGCATTAAGCATTTCATCAAAGTTAAATCATCGCAAAACTCATCATTTATATTCATCGCATAGTTATCATGAAATTATCACGTCATATTCATTTCATGTTCATCATAAAGATCAGCACCAAACAAAACATCATATATCATCGCAATTCCACATAATCCATCAATTAAAACCCAACGCCAAACAACTCAATCATAAACATAACCGACTCCATGAGACACGACTATGTTATGCATGTGGTACCCGTCGCTTTGTCCATACTTAGGAACATTTGGCATAAAGCCCATCGTCGCTTGGCATAAAATCCCTCGTCGCTTGGCATAAAAGCCCTCGTCGCCAATGCAATGTATGTAACTCGACAATAAAAACAACACAACAAAAACATCATCATCGCTCATCAAAATTGACATAAAGTCCACGTCGCCATATTCATCCACATCAAGATAAACATATCATCGCATCGCATGTCATCAAGTATTCGTTAATAAATACACCGTCGCAAACATCATGTTTAATCATACCACATCATTATCAATTTATTCACCCAATTCCAAATACGGAAAAATAGTCAAACACCAATGATCATCGCGAAATCCATTGCTAATAACCGGCATTAATCATAATCGTCAACATCGCAATCGGATTGTCCATACGTGTCTTAAATCGACTAAAACGTAATCTGATTCAATTTAACCGTAAATTGGCCTATTTTGGGTTGTTTCGTAAAAACTCGTAATTTCAAAAAACTAACCTCACCACTACGTTCTACACGTCGAACTTAGCTAGCACGTCAATTTTCGTTGAATTCGGAGCAACTTGCTCCGTCGCCGAATTACCGAAATCGGAAAATCGGAATATAATCGGGTTCCAAATTTAATCGGCTAACTTATGTCCTAATTATATTTTATTAATACCAACTAGTAGTATAAGAAAATAGGAAAAATAAGAGAAACAGAACCAAAGTCTATAATTATGCAGAAACAGAAATTATGCAGAACATACAAAATACAGAAAAACGCAGAAACAGCAAAAATGGATTTCCTCTTCCTAGCACCCAGGGACGCACGTCCCAGCCCCCCAAAGGAGAGGAGGCGGAAGCCCTAGAGGGTGGGACGGTCACCCCTCAAGGTGAGGTGGGCGCCTCCCCCCTTCTTAGCCCTCCATCATTTTCTTCTTCATCGGTTAGGTTATACAGATAGTAAAATTTTCTGGTTTTTCACAGTTTTTCATTTTCATTTTTATACTTCTAGTTCCTACAAGCTAGCAATGAAACACCCACAATTCATACTCATAACTCAACCTTTCTAAGTTATTTCAACAATCAACCAACCAAACTCATGAATCAACCTATCAATTTTTCCTAAATCCAAAATATATCTATCAAACCCTAACTATATGGAAAGGAAAATCAAACCCCTTACCTCAAGTGCTTGGATGATTCTTGATGATTCAACAAATCCAACCCTAGCTATGTGTTCTTCTTCTCTTCTCCAAGACCTCTTGTTCCTCTTGTTCCTCCAACACTTTCTCTAGTTTGGTTTTGTGTGTAATGGAAGGAAAATGAGGAAAAAGTGTTTTTATGTTGTTTTCTACTAGTAAGCCAAGGGTGTACACCCTAATTCTAAAAAATTAGTCCTCACACCCCTAACTTATCTTATTAATTAACACCTTAATAATATCTAATAATATTATAATCTCAAGTAATTAAAAATATCTCCTGGGAATTAAATATCGGTCCAAATAATATTTTACCGAACCGAACAGAATAAAAACCAGACCGAACGAAACGTCACCAAATATATTAATAGATATATCGATTAATATAAATATTCTCGTCGCAAAATAAATATCGATCGGTAACTCGAAAATATTAATATAATATAATATTAATTAAAACGGGGCGTTACAACTAACAGTTGCAACCCCTGCAACAATAACAACCTATCTGAAGAACACCTCTTCAAGGACAAAAACAGTCAAACACATTTGACACACTTACTTGGAGTTACTTCACAGTTTCCTCCAAGAACACAACTCAACTCATTGCTTCACAGCTTCTGAGTGAGTAAAATAATCTTCTTGCCTATGGGTTTCAAAGTACAAATCAATGCCCATTCCACAATCCGGGTGGTTCACTTACATGGCTAACCATATTGATTACATCTTTCTATAATTGGCTAGCTTACTAAATCTAGGTTACAACTTCCTTATTTATAACCTATTACCCAACTGAATTAGGGACTTCAAACAACATCTTATAGCTGTAACAAACTGCAATAACAAACTCTGCAAAAAAACAAACAAGCAGAAAACTTTTACTACAATCAAGGTCCTCAATCTGATTTTTTTGTTCAGCTTCTGATTGGATCTTCTTGACCTCCACATATGCCTTCAATTACACGCCACATATGATGCATAATATTCCCAGAATATTCTGCACAATTTAAAACCGAATTGTAACAAACTTAACAGTTCAGTAGTGTGATGTCTGATGTCGTGACATCCTCTTTGACACGGTGTTTCAAATATTATAATACTTCAACACAACAAGTTCAGACATTCCAATAGGATATACAAGTTCTTAAATATCCTATTAAACAATACATTGCTGCTGCTATTATTTGTTTTATTAAAATTAAGTCAATCCTTAAACTACTTCCATTTGGCTTGACGTGATATCAAGGGAATCAGACGATGAGACCCGTCAACAAGAAATGCACGAATGATTTGGATAAAATGTTTGATCACTAGCAACTTAAAATGTTTGATCACTAGCAACGTCTCATGTGCTCCTTTGTTTTATGGATGAATACTTTGAAATGGGCTTGACGATTAGGCCATCTTATTTAGGCTTGTGGCCGACCCAAGATGATTAACACTTTCCCAATATATTACGCACGAATTTTACTAACAAGACCAACAAATACAAGTGACTTATAATTAAATTTATTAATTGACTTCAACATATATGAAATATTTTGTTGCATTTGCTTTTATGCATTATAAAAAGAGAAATAATATTACTTGAACTCTAGAAATGTGTCGCAATATTTTAAAGTATCCAAACGATATGTCTCAAATCGTTTGTAATACTGTATCAGTGAAAGTTATTGTAAAATAATTTTCCAACTTCAAGGGATTAAATGCCAAAAAAATATGAATTTTAGATTTTAAATTGGATGTGAAAATATAAAAACCTCAAGGGTAAGCACAAACAAATCAAACTGAAAGAACTGTAGGATGCCATAATAGAAGCATGGAAAGTTGTAGTAGATTATCTTAGAGAGGAAGCTCATATTTTCTATCTTATGTAAGAGTGATAGCATAAATCTTTGGTTTTGAGATAGAGACCAGTATCGAAACACTTTCCGCAGGTGGTAAGTAAAAAGTATTATGTTGAAGAGTGTCAACGGTGGTACAAACGTATGTAGAAAAGAGATTTTTCACATGAGAGAGATTTAACACTTTATAAGTGAGAATCCACACATATTACCTTAAGATTTTAGGTGGATATGCGGTGTGTCTCTTACAAAAAAGGTATGTCCCAAATGTAAAATGCTCCCTCCTCGAAATTGCTCAACAATGATATCATGAGTCTTTGATTTTGAGATAGGGACCAACTTATTTGTATCGAAACACTTTTTGCAAGTGGTAGATGGAAGTTGTTATACTGAAGAGAGAGTTTCCACATGAGAGGGATTTGATACTTTATAAGTGAGAAAATCAACACACCTATTATCTTAAGGTTTTAGGTAAATATATGGTGTATCTTCCACAAAAAAGATATATCCTAAATATAAAATACTCTCTCAACGAAATTGCCCCTAACATGGTTAAACATTCATAAGAATCTACAATATTATATGTTCTTGCATCATTGCTAATAAGCACACTTTCTGAGTTATGAAATAAACTCTTAAATTAAAATGTGTAATAGTTAATGATTGTGTATTTCTTTAAATTGATCTATATATATATTTAAATATATTAATATAATTTAAAATATAAAATATATAATTTACGAGTATTAAGGGGTAAGTAGTATTATATCCGTATTTATATCTATTTATTTTAGTAATTACATGTGATCATATCCGTATGTATTTTACATATTTTAATCTTATCTATTGTGACTATTTTATTAACTATTCACTAAATATATTGAACTCGATTGTTATTGATTGTTATTACTATGTTAAATTTATTTAATTGACATATGTGTATATAAATATCTGATCATAGAGAAAAGATTTTCTTAAATGAAATCCTCCTCTGGTGAAATCTAAAGCATCCACTCTAAATAAAAAAACATTGAAAAAAAATTTATAATTGAATTTTAAAGGTGACGATGGTCATTACTCTCACTTATGTGATATTTTCGTAGGAGAGAATCATTTTCCGTAATTATAAGAACAAAAACAAAAACGTGAGTCTGATATCTATGTTTTTGCCTTTATCTTTTTCCTTGTTTTTTTTAGCCGTTATGAATATGTCATGGAGGTCCAACCCCCTAGAGTAGTTTTGTTACAATTATCTCATCTTGCATCTCAAAAAAAGAACGAAGTAGTGTTTGTTGACCACAAACCAACTAGAGTGCAACATTATTTCTATGAACATTATGGAACTCACCGACTAACGTAACTATAGAATAACCGAATTAATTCTCGAGTTGAATTAACTGACAAACATGCCTCATAAACGAAATAATTAATCAACTTTAACCCATAAATGGACCAAGCAATTATGAAAATTAAAGAAATTAGGAGAATGTTGCTGTCAGAAAACATAAAGTTATTATCGCATGGACCATGAAGGACGTGGTATAGTAAAGAAGCATATCCATGTACTAGTACTTTAGTTAGATTAAGAATTAATGCATGTTCTTTCATTTTAAAAACTTAGCTAAACCTATATTTTTCTGAAAAATCATAGGTGTTGGACATTATGTGTAGTCTTTATGACTTTTTGAGATGAACATAGATACATGGTCATTCAGCTATAATAAAGTGGTGTGTTTTATAGCATTATAGGAGGAGGGTGGGGATTGATGCAAATGGGTGAGAACTGAAAAGGGAAAGAGGATGGAACACAACACGAGCATTCATTTATTAATTATGAGCAAGTGAGAACATTGTGGTTCAATGTTTTCGTTTTAAATGGAAGTTGTTTATACACTACAAAGGAGCAAGAGCAAGTAGTCAATAAACTAGTTTACCTTTATTCCAATTGCTTTACTTTTTCTTTAATGCTTGCCCATGAGCGATGTCGCAACTTAAACACCTTTTAGAAAATATGAACCAAACTAAAGATCCCATAATTTAACCAACGAATCAAAGTCATTTAATTTAATTAGTTTTCTTTTTAGTTTGGGCCGGCTAGTCCATTCAATCGTCTAATAAGGTCAATTATCCATAATGAAAATTTTAAAAAACGACTAAAAAAAGAATCGCTAGATGCACCCTATGAGTTGCTATCACACTTTTGTGAAAAATTTAATATATTTTTAAATTTTGGAGATGTGTCTTCATATGCAATTAAAATCACACACCATCAAAAGCGTTGCAAGTGAACCACCTTTATGTTGACAAAAAAATTCAGAAATATATCTTCGAATTTTTATATATCTCTGTAAAATGTCCACGAGTTACTCTTCTTCTACAATCTCCATTTACCGTTCTTCCCTCCAGAACTCACATTGCATAACACTCAACTTTCTTCATTTTATTCTCTTTCCTTCTTTTTCAATCACTCATTTTTTGTCTTTCTCGCAAAACATTCTCACTAACCCACTTCCGATTCGGAACTCCACAAGCACCTTAAAGAAATTATCAAGATTCTCCTCACTTCAATTTTCTTTATATTTACAATATTTCGTTACAATTCAATTCTACAGTTCAACTTATAACTCTGTTAAATATAATAATCACATCCTAATTTTATTTTCAACATCATAAAAATCGTGTATTTTCCCTTTTCTTACATGTGTTACAAATTTTAATTTAATTTCATACTTGTAATTCTCTGTTTCGTGGAGGTCCTATTTCATTAGGTGAGTATATGTCATAAGTTTTGAAAATAGCAAGAAACTAAATTATTCTTGAGTATTGTGCTTGGAAGGAGTTTTTAGGCAAACCAATTATTATTTTTAGTTAAGAATCTTAACTAAGTTTGTATTTAAAGTGTAAATCCTGGCATAACTGGTGAAACACACACTACTTGTTATCTTCTCGAGTGACTAACTGTTTACCCCTCTCAAATACCCTTATGCACTCATTGTTATTGTCAATTGTTATACGCGATATAACACTGGACTCACTTGACATGGATACACTAGTAACTTTGGTTTCAACCTACTCTAAATCATCACACTTATCTTCCTTAGCTTCTGAGAAATGGAGCTTTATAGCATCAACCTTATGCCAGGATTGGTCCCTCTTGAAACATAGCCTATCACGACTAATTCTTAAATAGAGAGAGGTTGCCTTGCTTGTATTGAAGATTTAGTTAGTGGAAGCATTTTCAAAGCAAGTGTAGTTACTTTTATCATTAATGCACCATTCACCACAAGAGAGAGACACTCTCTTTTTCTTCTATCCTTCCTAAGCTTTGACTACTGGGAAATAGAACTATAGCTGACACAATCTAGGAAAACCATCACAACAGCTGACTGGAAAATAAAGTTTACACTCCCTATATGTTGTTATTGGCTCAATAGCATAACAATTTCTCAAAACAAACTTCAAGGTTTCGATCTAACTTGCATCCAATGACTAACTAATTCCATTTTTCATAATATCTTTGATAACACGATATCGTATCATATATTTGCTATGAAATTAACCCGTTTTTACATCGCATTGACCCGCTTAACTCCCGAATATTCCGAGTTTTTATCTCTTTTTGCAGGTACCACATATCTCAGGACAAATTAGCAAAGAACATCAAACAAACAAAGTAAACAACAAAGATCATAAGAGAAAGGATCATTCTGGCAAAAATCTGCAGAATTTGCTTATGTTACGGTCGTCACCCCCTTGCCACGACCGTAACGCACCACAAAGGCATGTTACGCCCGTCATATCTTTGCCACGACCGTCACGCGCTAATTCATGAAATACGCCCGTAACACAATTGCCACGACTGTAACGCGCTATGTTTCAGTTTATAAAAGACATGGAGACGTGGGTAAAAGCTCAACAGAAGAGTCTTCACAGACTCCTGATTTCCCTCAAGTCACGACTCAACCCACTCTCCCTATTATTTCTCAAGTTTTCAAACAAAGGCCCACGATGAGATTCCAACTGCTACTTTGATTTTCTCTATAAATAGCAGTAGTTAGAATGAAGAAGGGACAGAGCATTATTCAATCGAACCTTGCGGAAGCTCTGCCAAATTCAAACCTTGCTTTTCCAGTTTTCATTTTATTCCTGCATTTTCATTATTCCCTTGTTTACTTCACTGCCCGATAACAATTTCCAATATCAAGAAATTGTTATTTTAGTTAGGATTTGTTTCAAGCCTCAGAATTCTTTTATTTCCCCAATTTCGAAGGTCCGAGTTTCCGATTTGTGGAAGAAGGACATAGGAGTATTGCTTTATTTCAGGTTTTTTATTACATTTAATTTTAGGCGCAATTTAATTGTTTATTACAAGTTTGATTTATTAATTATTCAGAATGTTTATTTTTCAATTCTTTGATTATGTTTGCTGTGAGTTTAATTTAATTACTATGGCTAGCTAATTTCCTTGTGTCGGTATGTGATAGTAAATGACAGTAGGCATTTAATCAAACCTAAGCTAAAACCTTAATCAACTTAAACTCTGGTTATAACTTTTGTGATTATAAATAAAACCTTTTTTTTACGAAAGTAAGAAAAATAGAATAGGTTAGGATCGAGACCACGAAAGTGTGAGGTTTTAACCGGATAGCTAAAGTTAGGCATTCGATTTAAATACAACGAAAGCGCTTTAAAACGAATTAGATTTAATTAAGTTTTCAAAAAGTATTTTCTAAACACTTATGGGCTAGCGAGAGCAGGCATAGGGCTTTAGACGTATAATCCGAGATAAGACCACGAAAGTGTAAGTTGAGGGTTTTTAAACTGATTATTTCTACAGAACAATTAAGTTAACCATCTTTATATGCTTAGGTACGATTAGATCCCTTAGGTCCTCTCTATTACATATCGACCGTTTATTATTATTCATCTAAAGTCAATTAGTTTTACTTTCCTTTACCTCCCAAAAACCAAACGTGACATCATCCGCCTTAGCTAAATTAGCATACTTTCCTAGCACTAGAGTGATTACAAAGTCCCTGTGGATTCGACATTCTTTTATTATTATCGCGATAGACTGTGCACTTGCAGTTAAGATACCGTTAGACACATTAGGTCGATCGGACATCAAGTTTTTGGCGTCGTTGCCGAGGATTTTGATCTAGTCACTAGTGCACTCATAAAGTAGCACTGTCTAGACTAAGGCAACTATTTATTTTTTCCCTTTGTGTATGCCAAATACTCGCTCTCAAGGTGGTCCTTTGCATATACAAATAAACGATATCGAGCGTTATCTCAGAATAAGAAGACGAATTCAAGAGCACTGTGAACTCAACAATCTTCCTCCGTCTAAACTTCCGGATATTGATGAATTGAGAAGAATGGCTGAACCACCACCTCCACCTCGTCCTCTTAAGGATTACGCAGTTCCTTCTCAAGCGGAGCCTCACAACAGTACTGCTGCTCCTGCTATTGATCGAAACGATTTCAAGTTGAAACCTTCGCTTCTTCCCGCCGTTCAGCAGAACCAATTTTCTGGATCTCCTACTAACGACCCCAATCTACATCTGTCAGTGTTTGTGCAATACACAGACACTGTTAAAGCAAATGGTGTAAACCCCGAGGCGATACGATTGCGCCTATTTCCTTTTTCTTTAAGAGACAGAGCTCGCGCATGGCTCCAATCTCTTCCTTCGAACTCAATCACCACATGGGATGAGTTGAAGAAGGTCTTCTTGGTTAGATATTTCCCACCAAGAAAAACTGCTATGCTCAGAGCTAACATCAATGGTTTCAGACAAAAAGATAACGAATCTCTATTCAAAGCTTGGGAACACTATAAGGATATGCTTAGACTATGTCCTCATCATGGTTTAGAAGAATGGCTGATCATTCACACGTTTTATAACGGTCTCTTGTACAACACAAGATTGACTATAGATGCTGCTGCTGGTGGCGCACTAATGGATAAACCATATGCCGATGCAAACCAACTTATTGAAAGCATGGCTCAGAACCATTATCAATGGGGGAGCGAGAGAGCTAATGTAGAAAAATCTCAAACGAAAGGTGCCATGGTCGAAGTGAATAGCCTGGATCAAGTCAACGCTAAAGTGGAAGCTCTCACCCAAAAGCTAGAGAATCTTTCTATCACTCCCGCAGCTACCGTAGCTGCAGTAGCCCAAACTTGCGACTTATGTGGTCTTCAATCACATCTTGCTCCAGAATGCCCACTTCTAACCGGAGTTCCAGCTGAACAAGCAAACTACGTTCATGGAAACCCTTACAATAATACCTATAACCCAGGTTGGAAGAATCATCCAAATTTCTCGTACAAAAGCAACAACGCGTTGTACGCACCTGGACAAGCTCCTGCTACACCACCTGGTTATCCGAAAGCTATCCCAAATCATCCTAATAATGGACCTAATACATCTAACATTCCTAGGAAATATAATCTCGAAATCATGATAGAACACTTCATTGCTTCTCAATCTCAGACTAATAAAGATGTTCTACATCAGAATTTACATACTAATGAGCAAATTAAGCAATTATCTAGTAAGGTCGACGCTTTAGCCACCCATAACAAGATGCTTGAGACTCAAATTTCATAGGTAGCTCAACAGCAAGCACCTACTGCTGCCCCCGCTAGAGTTTTTCCTGGTCAACCTCAACCTAACCCAAAAGGACACGCTAATGCTGTGATACTAAGAAGTGGCAAAGAACTTGACGGACCTGTTGATCCGAGACTAGAAAACCCAGCTATGTATCAAAAGCAAGACAAACCAAGTGAAAATGAGAATGAACCAAAAGAAAAGGAAAGTGAGAACCAAGAGGCAGTAGAAAAAGAGAAACCTTATATGCCTCCACCACCCTATAAACCACCAATTTCGTACCCTCAGAGATTAACCAATTCCAAAACGATGGGCCAATTCAAGAAATTCATTGAACTTCTGAAACAATTGAATATCACAATACCGTTTACAGAAGCCATCACCCAGATGCCCTCGTACGCTAAATTTCTTAAGGAAATTCTATCTAACAAGAAAAAGATAGAAGATAACGGAACAGTTACACTTACCGCTGAGTGTAGCGCTATTATTCAAAATAACATGCCTCCTAAGTTAAAAGATCCAGGTAGTTTCTCTATACCCTGTAATATTGGAAAGTTCGTCATAGACAAAGCTCTGTGCGATCTAGGAGCAAGTATCAGTGTCATGCCCTTAACTATTTGCAAGAAGCTGGAGATGGGAGAACTTAGACCCATGAAAATGTCCGTTCAATTAGTTGACCGATCAGTTAAATACCCTGTAGGTATACTGGAAAACGTCCAGTTAGAATAGGTCAATTCTATATCCCGACCGATTTCATAATCATGGACATTACCGAAGATTTAGTCACCCCTATCATACTAGGAAGACCTTTCCTAGCCACAGCTGGAGCTATAATTGACGTAAAGAAGGGCAGACTAACATTCGAAGTTGGAGAGGAAAATGTGGAATTCATCCTTACACAATTCTTACAAGCACCAGCCATGAATGACACATGTTATCTAATCGACGTTATAGACGAGTGCGTAAGAGAGATGGAAGCTGAATAAACCACATACTCTGAAATAATGAAAATTCAAACCCCTCTGATATTCGAATATGACAATTGGCGTGAACCATATCAAGATGATAGTCTAAGCGAAAGTCTGGCACTCACACCTGATCATATGCCATGTCCGAAGAAACCTGGTTTAGAATTGAAAACTTTACCTAGCAACCTACGATACGAATTCTTAGACACCGAACGTACTCGACCTGTTATAGTAAATTCCAGTTTAGGAACGATCGAAACTCAGAAGCTCTTAGACGTCCTAAGGAAGTACCCTACAACTTTAGGTTATAACATATCCGATTTAAAAGGAATATGTCCTTCAATTTGTATGCACCGTATTCTGCTAGAGGAAGATTGCAAAACCTCTCGAGAACCTCAAAGAAGAATTAATCCAATCCTTAGCACTGTCGTCAGAGATGAAATTAAAAAGCTATTGGAAGCTGGAATCATATACCCAATCTCCGACAGTAAATGGGTTAGCCCAGTACATGTCGTACCAAAGAAAGGAGGTGTCACTGTTGTGAAAAACGCAAAAGGCGAATCGATAACACAAAGAGTGGTTAATGGACATAGAGTGTGCATCGATTACAGAAAACTAAACAAAGCCACTCAAAAATACCATTTTCCTTTACCCTTCATTGATCAAATGTTAGAACGATTAGCCAAACACTCCTACTTCTGCTATTTAGATGGTTATTCCGAATTTTTCCAAATTCCTATTCACCCTGATGATCAGGAGAAGACTACATTCACGTGTCCTTATGGAACATTCGCGTACAGACGAATGCCTTTCGGATTGTGCAATGCCCCAGCGACCTTTCAACGATGTATGATGTCGATCTTCGCAGATTTCATTGATAACATCATGGAAGTGTTTATGGACGACTTCTCTGTATGCGGGCAAAGTTTTGAAGGATGCTAATCTAATCTAGAAAATGTTTTAGAAAGATGTGTGAGAGTAAACCTCGTGCTTAACTGGGAAAAATGCCATTTCATGGTCAGAGAAGGAATCGTGCTAGGACACGTTATTTCTAATAAAGGAATTAAAGTTGATAAAGCCAAGATAGAAGTGATTAAAGAACTCCACCCGCCTAAGACCGTTCGAGAAATACGAAGCTTTCTAGGACACGCCGGTTTCTACCGCCGATTTATCAAAGATTTTTCGAAAATTACGAAACCACTTACCGGTCTATTAATGAAGGATGTTGAGTTCATATTCGATGAAGATTGTCTTAAAGCTTTTGAAACTCTTAAGTTAGCACTTATTTCCGCACCAATCATGCAACCACCCGATTGGAGGTTACCCTTCAAAATCATGTGCGACGCAAGTGACTACGCCGTAGGCGCAGTTCTTGGACAAAGAAAGGACAAGAAACTTCATGCCATTTACTACGCCAGCAGAACGCTAGACTCAGCCCAGATGAACTACGCCACAATTGAGAAAGAGTTATTAGCCGTGGTTTTCGCGCTTGACAAATTCCGTTCTTACCTCGTATGAGCAAAAATCGTCATTTATACGGACCACGCTGCTATCAGATATTTACTAACCAAGAAAGATGCAAAACCCAGACTCCTCAGATGGATCTTACTTTTGCAAGAATTCGATTTAGAGATTAAGGATAAGAAAGGAACCGAAAACGTCGTAGCGGACTGTCATACCCCAAAATTTTCCCTCCTACTTCTCAAGATATTTCATACACCCATACTCAAGGATTCCTCAAGGGTTGATCAGACAAACCCTCTCCTAGACAATCAACCCAAACTAGGGTTTGGTATTTCTCAGATCAAAATGAATTTCCAACATCTCTAATGGTCTTCATGCCTCCTCATATGCTTCAAAGATACTCCATGTCAAGTTTCAAGCCTCACAAGTCAAGTTTCCTCAGACCATTGCTCAGATGGTTGAAAATCAATTGTATTGGACAAAAAGTCAACTGTGGTCAACATGCAGTCAAACTTCATGATTTTTGGTCAACATCCTCATTTTGAAGTTACATTCATCATTTGATCAAGGTTTGATCATGATTCATCAAGAAAACTCAAGATTTTCTCAAAAGTCAAACTTTCCAAATTAGGGTTTCTCAGTGAAAAGTCAACCAAACTTGGACTGAGCATAACTTCTTCATACTTTCTCAGAAATTTTTCCACCACCTCTTGTTTTGAAGGAAATTCAATTCTCTACAACTTCATGTCTCACAAGAATGTTCAAAAAGCTTCATTTGGAAAGTATGGATCAAAACATTCTGGTCCTTTTCAAAGTCAACAAAAGTTAACTTTTTGTTTTGAAGATTATTGAGCATGGAAACTCAATTGAGATGAAACCAAAGAGGTTGGTTAGAGGACTCTTAAAGATTTCTAAAAAGTCCAAGAACACTCACAAATGTGGAAAATTGAGCAAAATACACCATTCACAAGTTGGGCATTTTTGGACAATTGCACAAAAGGAGATATTTGTCAAAATGCAATTTTTTCCAAATGGGCCTATAATTTTATGATCCAAACTTGATTATAATATTATTTGTGACCCATTGATGCTTGGCCATGACAATTTTCTATTTTATTGATTTATTTTTGAATTTAAAACCATTTAATTCAAAATTAAATTATATAAAATATGAAAATAAGATATTTTTTCAAAAGGAGTGAATTTTTATCAAACTTGAGGTCCAAGATAGCCCATGGAACATGCCAAATTCGTGCTAGCTCTCACATTGAAGAGAAAATCAAATTGTTTCCAAAATTTGATTTTATTTGAAAAGAAATAAATGCACATTCAAGATGCAATCTTTTTTCACTCTCTTTGCCATCCCAAATCACTCTATAAATACCTAGCATTACACACATCAAAGGACACGAAACCCTAGCTCAAAGCATAACCCTTATTTTGCCAAAAATTTCTCAAAGTTGTGAAAATCGAAATCCATTCTCCAGCCAGTTTCAAGGTGTTTTAAGGATTCAAACGTGCTCCTTGATATCCCAGCTCTTACTCGAAGCAAAACTATCCAGAATCGTGCCCTACACCTTGCTCCGATTTGGTATATTTGTGAATTTCGAATTTCATTATTCATGCATTGTTAATGTTGTTTGTGTGTTTGTATCGATTCAGGATGATTGTTAGGTCTTGTTTGAACCCTCACATGCAAGCTTGAACGTCTAGAAACCATAATGCCATGTTTAGGGCTTTCGAACTGTGAAGCTTCGAACTGAACGATACAGCCGTTTTCAGTCAAAACCAATAGCACCATTGGACTTAGAAGGGTCGAATTAGGGGGAATAGGGTCTTCTTTTGCTTTGATTTCCATTATTTTGCAGGTTTGGAGTTTGCCCTAGCCGGAGAAGATGACTGGAGCCCTAGCTCCGGCGCTGACTCAGGCGAAGACCGGCTGGAGGCACGCGTGGCACAATCGCGCATTCTGATTCACTCTCTCATTAAACTGGACCCCACGCGGCTGACTGGGCTTTGTGTTATATCCATGACACGTTTACATTAAAAAACAATTGGTTTTGGGTTCCATGACACGAAGTGCAAGATGGCGCAGCGGTTAAGGCTTTGGTTTGGGAAGATTCTCTAAGAGGTCATGAGTTCAACCCCTTCCAGGACCGGTTTTCTTTTTCTTTTTACAAACTTTAACTATTTTTCTATTTTTCTATTTTATTTTCTTTTAATATTTTCATCCATTTTAATTTATCTTTAATAATTTTTATCATGCATTTAAAAATACCAAAAATATTTCTTTTTTGCATACTCATCATAAAAATGCTTATTTAATTTATAAAATTAAAAATATTATTTTTGCATGCATCTTTTATTTAATTTCTATTTTATCATTTAAATCACTTTTAATTGATTTTTAATCATTAAATTAACTCCAAAAAATCCCAAAAAATTATTTTAGCATATTAATGTTATTTCCAGCATGAAAACATTTTGCTCATTCAAAAATTATTATTTTTACTAACATTTTTCTCTTATTCAAGTTTCTCGTATTTCTCGATTTTTCATCTGTTCACAGGTTATTCCGTTTCGAACAATTTTTCATCGTTTTCTTTTCATATTATGTAACTGCCTATGGGATGTAATAGTTTAATTAGGAATTTTATTTTCCGCACTTTTCAATTATGTATCTGCCCCAAAGCCATGTAATAGCGTAGGATTTATCTTTCCGCATTTTACTTTCCGCAATTTAATTTTCGCATCCTATAAACTGCTAGTAATTAGGCGTGTATGGCAAGATAAAAATTGGACATAGCTCACTCTTAACTTCAAGATAAAATATCTGAATTAACACACTCTTTTCACACATGCACCCCTTAGGGTAATTCTCTCTCGTTGCCTTTACGAATACAAATGGTCATGTCCCTCGAATGTAGAGGTGTCCTAGCACCGTTGCCTACAAACAAATCATCACAGTCCCCTCGATACAAAGATCATAAGACCCACGATGTCGCCTCCGAATACATGATCTTGATCCTCGATTGTCGCCTACGAAAAATGATGATAGTCCCTTCGAATGTGCTAGGATACTTCCTACAAGTTGTCTTCTATGACCATCCGATGTCCCTTCGAATGTCCCGCTTACATCCAACAAATAGAGTTACCTACCAACTAATGGTATGGATAGCACTATTGTAAAGGAACGTAAAATAACACGAAAACGACCAATTCTGAGTAGGTAATAAGACTTTTAGTTGCTTGCTCTATCAAAATGCTTTTCACACCTCACACTTTTGTCAAAGTTCAAACTCTTTTCAAAAACAAAACATTTCCGAACACTTTGTATACATTCCTACATGAATCATTACAAAGTCAAAGCGAAATGCCTTTTCAAAACATTTTTATCAAACACACAGAAAGCACAATTTTTAAAGTGATCTAAGAGCAACTAAGAGCACGTAGATAACTACGGATGGAAAGGGTGCTAATACCTTCCTTTTCATAACCTTCTCCCTTACTCGAGAATCTAATGAAGGTCTTTTGTACTTTTACCTTCCCTTAATTGGATAAAAGAAAAGTCGGTGGCGACTCTTGCTATCCGCACATTTGCGATACAAAATTCTACAAAGTCAGTTCACCGTATTACAGAACTGGCGACTCTACCGGGGAGACACCCTAAAGAGAGAATGCCTTAGGGATTTCTAGATCACCTTTATTGCTTTCTGTTTGACTTGCTTGCTTTATCTTTAAGGGTTGCTTGGGTATTATATTTGTGGGGGATCCTACACCCGGATCCGGGTTTCCTTTTAGGTAAGTAGCAATAAATCGTCGCGACCGTTAGCGTATATCAAAGCGGTCAACATGATGGCTACGTTAGTGTGACACTTTGGATGTCTGATACTCTTCATTTCCAAGTTGAGGATAGTATTTGGCTTGCGTGGTGTCATCAAGCACTAACTAAACTTTTAGAACCTTAATTGACCCATCTTGGCCATTAGAAGGTAGTGAGATGGCGGCTTTAGTGTAGAGGTTGGGCGATACTCGATGCTACGCTCATTAAGATCGGACTTTTGGGATATTTTGGTCGACCACTTGGTAGTCGTATTGAAATAAGCCTACGAGAAAGATCAATGATGTGAGATTCCTAGAACCGGTTACTATTGTAGGACGGATGAACCAACTCAAACTTTTGGTGGGGTAAACACCTATACCTCATGCAAGCCTTAAACCTAGGCTCATTGTGTGAATTGTTTGTGTGTGCTAAACATGACATCATTCGCATTGCATATCATTTCTAACTATTTCAAGGACCTAGGGATTTATCTTTACTCTGTTTTGTAGGGATTATGGCTTCTAGAAAGACTATCTGAATCAACTTCATGGGTATGCCTTCTCATCAAAATTGGTTTGAGATTCCGACCATGCTCAGTTCATCAAAAGACATGGTTATCTGCTTGATTTGGTTATCTCCGGTTTTGAAGAAGATATGATGCACGTCCTATTCCAGTTCTTCGATCTGAAACACCATTTCTTTACATTCCTAGATTATCAGTTGGTTCCTACCTTGGAAGAGTTCTCTAAGCTACTTGAGATACCTATTCTTGACCAAATGCCATTCACCGGTTTAGAAAAGGTTCCTAAGTACGAAGACATTGCATCCGCCTTACATATTAAGCGCTCAGACATTGAAGCCAATTGGGAAACTAGAAGTGGAGTTAAGGGTTTACTTGCCAAGTTTCTGATAAAGAAAGCCCGAGAATTCCTCAAGACTATGAGTTTCCATGCATTCGAAGACATTGTGGCCTTGCTAATCTATGGTTTGGTTCTATTCCCTAACTCGGATCAATTCATAGATGTCAACGCCATCAAGTTGTTCCTTACCCGCAATCATGTGCCTACTTTACTTGGAGACATTCTACATTCTCTCCACACTCGTACTACTAAGAGACAAGGAAATCTCATGTGTTGCATCCCGTTACTTTCCAGGTGGTTTATTTCGCACCTTCCTCCATCAGTATTGAAGAACGAGCAAAGGTTGAAGTGGTCTTAAAGACTAATGTCACTCTCTCATTCAGATATCCGTTGGAATCTTTTCTCTCAAAAGGAATTCACATTCATTGAGCGTTGTGGAGAATTCCCTAATATACCACTACTTGGTATAAGGGGAGGTATTACTTACAACCCCTCTCTAGCTCTACGTCAGTTTGGTTTTGCTCGAAGAGATGGTCCACATGATATGCTTCTCCAAGCCATTGTGTTCGACTACAACCACGATCTCCAGAATTATCGACGAAGGTTCATACACGCTTGGGGCATGGTAAAGAAAACTGATACAGAGACTTTGGGGCACCAGAACTCCATTCCTTGGGAACCTTACCAAAAATGGGTGAGATCTCGAGCTCAAAACCTCATGATGCCATTCACGCCTGTTCTACCAGTAATTATGGAACCTGTTGCTATAGGTGACGTACCCTATACCGTTTTCCATCCTGACATGCCTACTGATTTTGAAGACTTGAAGAGATCCTGGATTCAGCTTAAAGAAGAGAGGGATACATTTGAAGCTCAGTGTTATGCAAGTGAGAAGAAAGTGCTAGAGTTGACCAAGCTACTTCACGAGGAGCGAAGCATCAACGCCTACCTCGGCACCAAGAGGAAGCGCCCATGGGAGACTTAAAGCTTTAGGTCTCCAACCTTTACCTCTTCTTCGCCCACGCAGATTCAACCGTCCCACTTCCTCCATTAATCCCCACTTACTCCACTTAAATCCCCATAATTTCCTTCCATTTTCCAACTTCCCAAAATTTTCCCTCACTATATATTCCTCACACCACCCGTATCTCTCTTCCATTCAAAACCACACCCCACTCTCATTCTAACTCTTGCATGCAAATGGCAAATATCAACCAGCAAATCCCAGGCATAAACCTCCGTGAAGGAGACCAAGGCGAAACCCAACGTACCAAGTTCCTGAAGTTTCAACGTCGAGGTCTCCATCCCACTAGGTACGTCGACATTGACTGCCTGAGAGACTTGGGATTGCTTGAAGGTGTCCAACATCTTCTCCAAAATGTAAATCTTTGGACCCTATGCAGTCAACCTCAGCACACATATGAAAATCTCACTCTTGAGTTCCTGAGTTCCTTCTGCTACATTACTCCCACTGGTCCAACTAATCAGCTCTCTGGTGTGGCGAAGTTTCGCATTTTCGGCACCGAGTACGAGTTCTCTCAAGCTGCATTCGCACAACTCCTCGATTTCTGTACTGATGAAGGTGCCCACCTTCGTGTGCCTGACAACTTTGGCGAGGAATCCTTTAATCTGTGGCACAACTTAACCAACAATCGTGCCAACTCCTACGATCACCTCAATGCCACCCAAATCCATAATCCTGCCATCCGCTACTTCCACCAAATCCTTTGCAACACCATTTTTGCAAGAGACAGTAACCATAAGCTCAACTACAAAGAGCTCTTTTCATGCACTGTGCATTTACTGGCCAGAAGATTAATGCTGCTCCATTCCTCTTGGCCCACATTCATTCCATCTGCACCAGAGGCGGCAAACCTTTCTATTTCGGAGGGATTGTCACTTCTATTGCTTTGGCCTTGCACCATGGTGACACCCTCGCTCATTTACCTTCCCGAGCACCGGCTTTGCTCACCTTGGACCACTGCAAGTCTGCTCATCTTATCCACGAGCGGGATGACGGAAAGTTCCATCCGGTGATATGGAACATTGTCTATTCTAACATTGTTTTACCCTGCAGGGCCCATGTAGATCCGCAAAACCGTGCCAATTGGCTTTTTGACCTTGCAGCCCCCGAGGGCCATGCTCCTCTTCATGACGAACCTCCTGTTGCTCCCACGGACGAGATGCAAGAAGAGTTGGATCGAGCTGCACCTATCCCTGACATTCCAGAGCCTTCCTCCGCTCCACCCTCTCTCACTTTTGAAGACATCCTCCGAGCAATTCATCAGCAAAATTAAATGAATGCTGCGGTGGAGAGGAGGCATAAGGAGCGATACGATAACTTATTCGCACAAAACGCTCAAATCCTGAGAGGTCAGCGCAGCATGAACGAGAAGCTGGATGAAACCTTATGTGAGCTGAATGCTTTGAGGATGGATGTCACATCCCTTGGCCCACAGAGTAATGATTTCGAGGCCACGCCCTCTAGAAGATCCCGCACCCGAAGCTGAGGCTGTGGTCATCAGTAGTTTCTATTTCCTTTTTCCTTTTGCATTTTGTTGTTTTTCCTGATGTATTTCGAATTTTTCCCCGCTGTTATATCACAACATTGAGACAATGTCTGATATAGTGTGGGAGGAGTACTGCATTTCAATTTAAACGAGTAATTTCCATTTCCTTTGTTTAGTAATTTTCGTTGTTTCTTTTTCTCCCCGCTTTATTTAGCCATACCAAAAAAAAATTGCTTTATTTTCGCATATCCTTTATCACCCACCTTAACGAAATCCTGGTTAGGAAGCAGAGAACGATTCAACAAGAACAATACAGTTATAACACCTTTGACTCCCTACTTACGCGATTTGTTTCAATAACTGTTATACTGATATTTTGAGTTTTAATCCTAAAATAACCCCCAGTAGTTTATACTAGCAGTCGGCACCATCTAAACACAAACCACGTGGAGAGCCGATGAATATAAGTGTTTGATGCCTTATCAAAGATCTATCCTTCTTATCTCGCTGCTTACAAGAAAAGTTTGTCGCATACTAGAAATGAACAGATAATGAAGGAAATCCACTGTTGGTTGGTTCAGAGGTATCTGGTTCTGAACTTGGTAGGGCGTGCTACGGCTCGATCCCCCACAACCTCCAATTTGGATAAATATATGCGTAGGGTTGCCACATTCGTGTACCAGACCCCGTGCTTAAAAGGATCAAAGTCACTAACCGGCTACTCCACTACATGCGTGTAAGGATAATGGGCTTAATGTGATTGCGCAAGAACGAAACCGGGTGAAATAGGTACAAGGAACTTTAAATCGAATTATAACGGAATAATTGAACAGTTTGTGTAAAACGGAAAGTCCACGACTAGCTTGTTGCTTGTGCCATTAGCATATCGTTAGTGTTTTACTCAATTATCGGCAGAACTAGCACAAGATTTCATGTATATTTTCAAACAAAAAGGTATACTAGGCATATGCGTCTATAAAAACTTGTCTGACTTTTTCTAATTGTCTATTTGCTTGAGGACAAGCAAAGGTTTAAGTATGGGGGATTTGATAACACGATATCGTATCATATATTTGCTATGAAATTAACCCGTTTTTACATCGCATTGACCCGCTTAACTCCCAAATATTCCGAGTTTTTATCTCTTTTTGCAGGTACCACATATCTCAGGACAAATTAGCAAAGAACATCAAACAAACAAAGTAAACAACAAAGATCATAAGAGAAAGGATCATTCTGCCAAAAATCTGCAGAATTTGCTTATGTTACGGTCGTCACCCCCTTGCCACGACCGTAACGCACCACAAAGGCATGTTACGCCCGTCATATCTTTGCCACGACCGTCACGCGCTAATTCATGAAATACACCTGTAACACAATTGCCACGACCGTAACGCGCTATGTTTCAGTTTATGAAAGGCATGGAGACGTGGGTAAAAGCTCAACAGAGGAGTCTTCACAGACTCCTGATTTCCCTCAAGTCACGACTCAACCCACTCTCCCTATTATTTCTCAAGTTTTCAAACAAAGGCCCACGATGAGATTCCAACTGCTACTTTGATTTTCTCTATAAATAGCAGTAGTTAGAATGAAGAAGGGACAGAGCATTATTCAATCGAACCTTGTGGAAGCTCTGCCAAATTCAGACCTTGCTTTTCCTGTTTTCATTTTATTCCTGCATTTTCATTATTCCCTTGTTTACTTCACTGCCCGGTAATAATTTCCAATATCAGAAAATTGTTATTTTAGTTAGGATTTGTTTCAAGCCTCAGAATTCTTTTATTTTCCCAATTCTGAAGGTCTGAGTTTCCTATTTGTGGAAGAAGGACATAGGAGTATTGCTTTATTTCAGGTTTTTTATTACATTTAATTTTAGGCACAATTTAATTGTTTATTACAAGTTTGATTTATTAATTATTCAGAATGTTTATTTTTCAATTCTTTGATTATGTTTGCTGTGAGTTTAATTTAATTACTATGGCTAGCTAATTTCCTTGTGTCGGTATGTGATAGTAAATGACAGTAGGCATTTAATCAAACCTAAGCTAAAACCTTAATCAACTTAAACTCTGGTTATAACTTTTTGTGATTAGAAATAAAACCTTTTTGTTACGAAAGTAAGAAAAGTAGAATAGGTTAGGATCGAGACCACGAAAGTGTGAGGTTTTAATCGGATAGCTAAAGTTAGGCATTCGATTTAAATACAACGAAAGCGCTTTAAAACAAATTAGATTTAATTAAGTTTTCAAAAAGTATTTTCTAAACACTTATGGGCTAGCGAGAGCAGGCATAGGGCTTTAGACTATAATCCGAGATAAGACCACGAAAGTGTGAGTTGAGGGTTTTTAAACTGATTATTTCTACAGAACAATTAAGTTAACCATCTTTATACGCTTAGGTACGATTAGATCCCTTAGGTCCTCTCTATTACATACCGACCGTTTATTATTATTCATCTAAAATCAATTAGTTTTACTTTCCTTTACCTCCCAAAAACCAAACGTGACATCATCCGCCTTAGCTAAATTAGCATACTTTCCTAGCACTAGAGTGATTACAAAGTCCCTGTGGATTTGACATTCTTTTATTACTACCGCGATAGACTGTGCACTTGCAGTTAAGATACCGTTAGACACATTAGGTCGACCGCACATCAATCTTCCCAGGGATCCCAAGCTAAGGAGAATACTTTTGCTTGCAACAAGATCACTGACTGAATTAAGACCAATATCAATGGGCTTTGTCAAGTCAAACTTGTAAACTTGTTTACACAGACTATAACTAACTTGCCATAGAACAATGTCATAACATCCTCTTTGACATTGCATGTAAAACACTAAAGAACAACAGTTTCCTTCAGCTTTATACTTATCCTTAGTAAAGAGTAGGATCGAACAAAACTTGGTTGATTTAGGAGACAAGATTGCTTCCTTAGAACAGTCATCCTTCAATAACGAATTTGTTCTTGAAAGTCCATAATGTGTCAATAGCTTCATTCCAAATTGTACCTATTAAGGTCTCCTTAAATTCTGAATGCACAAGATAACATCAGATTTAGATATAAAAATGGAGATCCCTTCATAAACCAAACTCCATATTATCCAATCCTCTGGATAAAACTCCTGAATTCTAACTGACTAGAGAAATTTCCGATTCAGTGCTTTCAGCTATTCAAAGCCTTTTGTTTTGAAGTATCACTACGATGATGTCCCAACATCAGGTTCAACATTATGCTCTTTTCCTCTTTCCTTCTCCGCAACTTTTCATGATCAATTTCCTTGGAAGCTCTTTTTCTTCTCTCTGCCACTTTTCTCAACGTACAACACTTTCTTTTCTCCTTCTCCAAATCCTTATTCTTTTCTACTGATAAAAACCTAATTCCTTTAATTAACTTAAACTTATTATTATTATTATTAATCCATTGGCATAACTTCCACACCCCCACTTTTACTACCATTAATTAAGCCCATATAATAAATCTAGTATTATTCCAATACTATTTCTACAAGTTAATCAACCAAATAATCAACTAACAACATGACAACTTAAATCAACATTTCATAACGTCAATAATTAATTCAAAATATTTCAAAAATATTTAATTTAATAATTAATTAAGTATCGGGCGTTACAACTCTCCCCCACTTAGAATATTTTCATCCTCGGAAATCTACTCGATATTACTACTTTTAATGCGAGTTTCGCATCCAACTTTCCGATCCCCAAGTCGCATTTGGAAACACTTCGACCACTACTTTCCAACTTAACAAAACTCAACACGATTCAAATCAAATACACACATGGTAATCATCCAAAACCTTCACGACATAGTTGATATTAACTTATCAACCCCTTCAATAATATCTCTACATATCAACATTTAAAGTAGTAACATCCATAACATACTTATACTTCGACATACAACGTCACATTATTATCTTAACAACATCTTCGACACCAAAACACCTACACCATTTCACTCTCATAGACTTCTGGATGTCAATTATCAACAGTTTTATTTACATCATCGTATCTCATATCCAACCTAATCAACTTCTTTATATTATGGAGTATTATCCATCTTTAATGGTAACCAACAACAGCATTGCGGCAACGGAAACAAAATCATTACGACATCATCTTAATAGCACCACTCGACAACTTTTACACACAACTCATTATCAACCAACAACCGAAATAATATCCTTATGAAACCATCAAACATCTCAGAGAATCGCAGCACCTTGACACATTATCCATACCTCAACAATCCCCCAATCAAGCATGTAGAGTCGTATGCTCATAGCAACTGCACCCCATAAGCTTCAGTTGCGTAACTATGACAAACCATCTTAGGTCACTGTCCTCATTAAAGTTTCTGTCAACTATACAATTTACAAGTCTTAATCTAGTTTCGTACTTTCTTCAACATCCACCATAAAATCATTGTTCACTTGATATTCTCAATTCTTTCCACTTTGCGATATTAACTCGCATATAAACCCGCTACTCTGAATTGTTCAATACGTCTCAAATCTTTCTTAGCCACTGTTATACCCCAAAATTTTCCCTCCTACTTCTCAAGACATTTCACATATCCATGCTCAAGGATTTCACAAGGGTTGACCAGACAAACCCTCTCCTAAGCAATCAACCCAAACTAGGGTTTGGCCATTCTCAAGTCAAGATGGACATCCAACATTTCAAGTGGTCATAATGCCTCATCATATGCTTCAAAGAATCTCCATGTCATGTTTCAAGCCTTACAAGTCAAGTTTTCTCAAATAATTGCTCAGATGGTTGAAAATCAGTTGTATTGGACAAAAAGTTAACTGTGGTCAACATACAATCAAACTTCATAATTTTTGGTAAACATCAATATTTTGAAGTGATATTCATCATTTGATCAAGGGTTGATCATGATTCATCAAGAAAAGTCAAGAATTGATCAAAAGTCAAAGTTTCTAAATTGGGCTTTCTCGAACAAAAGTCAACAGAACTTTGACCAGGCATAACTTTCACATATTTTATCAGAAATTTTTCCACCACAGCTCATTTTGAAGAGAATTCAATTCTCTACAACTTCATGTCTCACAAGCTTGGGCAGAAATGCTTCATTTGGAAGTTATGGATCAAAACATTACAGGTCCTTTTAAAAGTCAACAAAAGTCAACTTTTTGTAAAAAAGTGTTCATGAGCATGGAAACTCCAATGAAGATAAAACCAAAAAGGCTATTTAGAAGACATCTTGAGCTTTCTAAAAAGTCAAAGAACACCCAAAAATGTTAAAAATTGAGCAAGATACACCTTGTCCAAATTGAGCATTTTTGAGGAGGTGCACAAAGAGAAATACTTGAGAAAACCAAAAGTTTTCCAAATGGGCCTAACTTTTCTTGATTCAAACATGTTCCTTAGCTGAATTGGAACCTCAAAGCCCAAGGCCATGAATTTATCTTTTATTTTTTATTTATTTTGGATTTTTAATCATTTAAAACCAATTTAATTAAAATAAAAGATAGAAAATCAAAAATTAATTGCAAGATGGATTTTCTCTCATCCTTGAGGTCCAAGCAAGCCATTTAATCTGATTATTTCGAAATAATCATGATTGGTAATGAGATTTGATTGAAATTGGCTCAAAAAGGAAATATTTGGTTTGATTCCAAATCAAATAATTTCTCATTGATTGACTTGATTTTTTCTTACAATTCTTGACCTAATTTGCTCTATTATAAATACATGATGTTACTACATGCACAAGGGACGAAGTTCTTGCCTCAAGAACACTAAAAAAGTTTCAAGAAAACTTGTGTAAAAAGCAATTTCGGTTTCAACCTTGGAGGCCAATTCAAGGAGTTTTGAGGATTGAACGAGCATCCTCAAGGTCCCATGAACCTATTCCGATCATCACCAAGCACTGGAACGTCCAAAATCGATACACCCAAGTCACGGTTTGCATACTTTAAACTCAAAATCGATTTCTTATTTTTATGGATAATCAATTGAATTTAACCGTGTATTTGTGTTTGTGATGATGTTTCGAAGCTTTCTGCATAGTTTAATCTGAGTTTGAGTGCAGGAATAGGAATCCACCATGGCTAGGGTTCGTAGCTCAGAATTAGGGCTTTCCGTTTAAGACAAAATTAGCCAAAACTAGAGCCACCATCATACTCAGAAGAGGATTTCCAATCGATTGATGTCCTCAAAATTAATTTATTTTGTGTATTATGAATGGTTTGATTTTGTAGGAATGTAGCTACGGGAATAATCCGTAGGTAAAAGCTATAGCAACGCGAGGCAACCGTGGGTATAGACCTGGAAATTTAAATGGGGACGATGACCCTTGGCGCGATTTTTGTTTTAAATTGATTTTCAGAAAATTAATTCGCTTATAACTATTTTGTTTCATTTCACTAACACCATCAGCAGGTTGGCTCAGTGGCAAGGCAACGCGCGTTTGACTTGGAGGTCCCTGGTTCGAAACCTAGCATCCTCACTTATTTTTTACACTTTTGACAACTAGCCAATTTTCTCATATTTTCTTCATATTTTTTCATTCAATTTAATTTCTTTTCAAACAATTTTCTAATACATTAAAAAATCACAAAAAATACTTTCTTTTTGCATTTAGGTTAGAAAAATGTTTATTTAATTTTTGACATGAAAAAATTATATTTTGCATGCATATTTTAATTAATTGTTAATTAATCGAAAAATTGACATTTAATTATTTTTCCTTACTAAAATCAACCCGGAAAATTCCCAAAAAAATGTTTTCTCATCTAATCAGGATTACTAACTCTGAAAAAAAAATTCTAATTCAAAAATCTTTTTCACTAACATATTTTCTCTTATTCGTAATTCGATTCTTTTTCTGATTATTATGTATATGCTTCCAGGTTGTAATAGTTAGGACAATTTTCTCGCATTTCTTTTTCAATATTATGTAACTGCTCATGGGATGTAATAGCTTAATTAGGATTTACTTTCTGTACTCCTATATTATGTAACTGCCCCAAAGCCATGTAATAGCGTAGGATTTACTTTCGACACTTTACTTTCCGCAATTTACTTTCCGCGCCCATATAAACTGCTAGTAACTAGGCGTGTATGGCAAGATAAAAACGAACGTAGATCACTTCTAATTTCAAGATAAATTATCTGAATTTAACACACTCGCTTCACACATGCACCCCCTAGAGTATATTCTCTCGTTGCCTTTCGAATAAATGGTCAAGTTCCTCGAACGTAGAGGTATCCTAGCACCGTTGCCTACAAACATATCATCATAGTCCCTTCGATACAAAGATCATAGTCCCTCGATGTTGCCTACGAATACATGATCTCATCCCTCGATTGTTTCCTACAAAAAAGTGATGATCGTCCCTTCGAATGTGCTAGGATACTCCTACAAGTTTCCTTCTATGACCATCCGATGTCCCTTCGAATGTCCCTTCTACATCCAAAGAATAGGGTTACCTACCAACTAATGGTATGGATAGAACTATTCTAAAGGAAAGTAAAATAACATGGAAACGACCGTTCTGAGTAGGTAATAAGACTTTTAGTTGCTTGCTCCATCAAAACATCTTTTCACACCTCACACTTTTACAAAGTTAAAACACTTTTCCAAAACGAAACATTTCCGAACACTTCGTATACATTCCAGCGTGAATCATTACGAAGTCAAAGCGAAATTCCTTTTCAAAACATTTTCAAACACACATACAGAAAGCAAATTTTTAAAGATGAGCTAAAGCAACTAAGAGCCCGTAGATAACTACGGATGGAAAGGGTGCTAATACCTTCCCTTTTCATAACCTTCTCCCTTACTCAGAATTTAACGAAGGTCTTTTCTTGTTCTTTTCACCTTCCCTTAATTGGATAAAACAAAAGTTGGTGACGACTCTTGCTATCCGCAACATTTGCGATCAAACGCAAAACAATCCAAAGTTAGTTCTCCCACCGTATTACAGAACTGGCAACTCTGCTTGGGAATACACCCTAAAGAGAGAATACCTTAGGGATTTCTAGATCATCTTTACTGCTTTTTGTTTGACTTGCATGCTTTATCTTAAGGGTTGCTTGGGTATTATACTTGTGGGGGATCCTACACCCGGATCCAGGTTTCCTTAGGTAAGTAGCAATAAATCATCGCGACCGTTAGGCGTATACCAAAACGGTCAACATCATGGCTACGTTAGTGCGACACTTTAGATGTCCTGATGCTCCTCATGCTCAAGTTGAGGAAATTATTTGGCGTCTACGTGGTGTCACCAGCACTAAGAACCCTAATTGACCCATCTTGGCCATTAGAAGGTAGTGAGATGGCCGGCTTTGGTGTAGACCGAGGTTGGTTGATACTGATGCTACGCTCATTAAGATCCGACTTTGGGGATGTTTCGGTCGACCACTTGGTAGTTGTATTGAAATAAAGCCTATGAGAAAGATCAATGATATGAGATTCCTAGAACCCGGTTACTATTATAGGACAGGATGAACCCACTTAAACGTTGGTAGGGTAGACACCTATACATCATGAAAGCCTTAAACCTAGGGCTTTTGTGTAAATTGCTTGTGCTTGCTACTTTGCTCTGTTTTGTAGGATTATGGCTTCTAGAAAGACTATCCGAATCAACTTCATGGGTATACCTTCTCAACTCAAAGAATTGGTTTTAGAAATTCCCGATCATGCTCAGTTCATCAAAAGACATGGTTATCTGCTTGACTTGGTTATCTCCGGCTTTGAAGAAGATATGATGCACGTCTTATTCTAGTTCTTCGATCTGAAACACCATTGCTTTACATTCCCAGATTATCAGTTGGTACCTACCTTGGAAGATTTCTCTAAGCTACTTGGGATACCTATCCTTGATCAGATACCATTCACCGGTTTAGAAAAAGTTCCGAAATACGAAGACATCGCATTAGCGTTACATTTAAAACGATCAGACATTGAAGCCAATTGGGAAACAAGAAGCGGAGTTAAGGGTTTACTTGTTAAGTTTCTGATAAAGAAAGCTCGAGAATTCCTCAAAGCTATGAGTTTCCATGCATTCGAACATATTGTGGCCTTGCTAATCTATGGCTTGGTACTATTTCCTAATCCAAATCAGTTCATAGACGTGAACGCCATCAAGATATTCCTTGCTTGTAATCCTGTGCCTACTTTACTTGGAGACATCCTGCATTCTCTCCACACCCGTACTATCAAAAGACAATGAACTCTCATGTGTTGCATATCGTTACTTTCTAGGTGGTTTATTTCGCACCTTCCTCAATCAATAATGAAGAACGAGCAAAGATTGAAGTGGTCTCAAAGGCTAATGTCACTCTCTCATTCAGATATCCGTTGGTGCCTTTTCTCTCAAAAGGACTTCATTTTCATTGAGCGTTGTGGAGAATTCCCTAATGTACCACTCCTTGGCATAAGGGGAGGTATCACTTACAACCCTTCTCTAGCTCTACGTCAGTTTGGTTATGCTCGAAGAGATGTTCCTCATGATATGCTTCTCCAAGACATTGTGTTCGACTACAACCACGATCTCTAGAATCACCATCGAAGATTTGTGCACGCTTGGGGTATGGTAAAGAAGACTGATACCAAGACTTTGGGACACAAAAATTCTATTCCTTGGGAACCTTACCTCAAATGGGTGCGATCTCGAGCTAAAAACCTCATGATACCATTCACGCCTGTTCTACCAGTGATCATGGAGCCTGTTGCTATAAGTGACGAATCCTATACCATTCTCCATCTTGACATGCCTACTGATTTTGAAGACCTGAAGAGATCCTGGATTCAACTTAAAGAAGAAAGGGACACATTCGAAGCTCAGTGCTACGCAAGCGAGAAGAAGGTACTAGAGTTGACAAAGCTACTTCACGAGGAGCGAGACATTAACACCTACTTCAACACCAAGAGGAAGCGCCCATGGGAGACTTAGAGTTTTAGGAATTTGTTCTTTTATTTTCCAAACTATCTTTTGTACTTAAAAAGAAAAAGGAAAAGAAAAACTAATAAAAGTTTGTTCGTGCTTGTTTAACAAATTTAAATTCCTAAAGGTCCTTGAAAACATTGCATTGCATTGCATAAACATCGCATATCATGGCATGACATTTCATAACAGGTACATTGAAGATCGGTTTTTTTATTTTCTCGCTATTTATTTTAGCATAAATGGCTCTCGAACAGACTGTCAAAGATCTCTAGGCTCAGAATGCTCAGTTCCAGGAAATGTTCACCAGCTTGGTCCAAGGCCAGAAAGACTTGAAGAAGCTCATCACCAGAAAGAAGAAGGTCGTCGGTGTCCTCAACATGGAAAGATGTCATCAGGGTGGACCTAGGGTGGTCAGCCAATTAGAACTCTCAGACAAGAGCGGTGAAACTAATGGAAGTGTCAAGAACAGTGAAGGAAGCCAGTGTGAGTCTTAAAATAGAGAAGAAGACTACCAGAATGAGCAGTATTCTCTTCAGGATGATAAATACAAACAACTTGAAGACCGTCTGAATGCTGTGGAAAATCTGAAGATGTCCGGGCTGAATTTTGATGATCTGAGTCTAATTCCTGGTGTGGTAATTCCCCGCAAGTTCAAGGTTCCTACTTTTGCCAAGTATGACGGTATCTCTTGTCCGAAGCTGTATTTGAAGTCCTATGTTCAACAGATCCATCCTCACACTGATGACAGGAAGCTGTGGATCCATTACTTCCAAGAGAGTTTATCCAGAACTCAGTTGGAGTGGTATTATCAGCTAGAGAGTGCCCACATCCATACCTGGAATGACTTAGAAGATGCTTTCTACAAACAGTACCAGTACAACGCTGAACTAGCCCCCACCCGCATGCAGCTACAAAGCATGTCTATGGGTCGTGACGAGAAGTTCAAAGAATATGCTCAGAAATGGAGGGATCTAGCAGGCAGAGTTCAACCACCCTTTTCCAATAGGGAGTTGGTTGATATGTTTATGGGAACACTGACAGGTCCATTTTTCAATCATCTGATTGGAAGCTCTTCAGTCGGATTCACCGAGTTGATATTGATAGGAGAAGGAATTGAAGATGGAATCAAGAGCGGAAAAATATAGGTGGAATCATCTTCAAATGCTGCAAAGAGATCTGTTGGTAAGAAAGAAGCCAATGTTGTGTATGGTCAGAAAAGCCGTGTCAAAATTGATCGTACTCAATCTGTGGGGGAAGTTGTGATCTCCAATCCTACACCAGCGCAACCTCGACGAGACAACGCGCGTAACCAGAACACGCCACGAAGGCAATTTACAAATATCAACATGCCATTGTCGCAAGCATTGTAACACATGTTGAAAGCAATGCTGATTACCTTCAGGGATTCTCCTCAACACATCAAGACTTCCTCTCTAAAGTACAATCCTAATGCCAAGTGTGCATACCACTCCAACAGCCCAGGGCACGACACCGACAATTGTTGGGCTCTGAAGAACAAGATTCAAGACATCATTGAAGCCAAAGAGATCGAGTTCGACCCTCCTGTCGAAACTCCGAACGTGATCAACGCGCCAATGCCTAACCACAGCAAAAGTGCCAATGCCATTGACAAGAAATCTTATGTTTATGATATAAACAACCTGACTATTCCTCTAATGACTGTAAAGAAGAATCAACTGCAAGCCAGTGTCAATCCAGGATGCCCGGAGAATTGTCGTTGGTGCCCATCTGCACCTGACGGATGTGCTTGGTTGAGAAGGCGTATTCAATGCATGATGGATAACCTGGAAGTGCTATTTCTGAAACCTTCACCTGTGGATAATCTGTGTGAAGACATGTCTAAGAATCTGAAGATCGAAGACATGAGCGAAGCCGTACCAGAAGTCTGGGATACCTTGGGGCAGCCAAGTGGAAAGTTTGATTTCATGGTGAAGTATATTGTTCCTGAAAGCTACAAGATTCCTATCGAAGATGTCAAGGCAACCGGATGGGGAGACGATTTCCTAGAAGACTATGCTGATGTAAACACAATAAGGATCTCCTCTGCTTATCCTACGCCTAGAGTGGCACCTCTCATCATTACTTCTCCCAAACCAGTTCCATATTCCTCTAACAAAGCAATATCGTGGAATTATGGAGATGAAGTTTACTATCATGGCGTCAAGTAAGACCCACTAACCATTGAAGATATTATAGTTGAAGCTACCATTCCTGATATCGACAACATTACCGGATCAAGCAAGGTAACTAGGACCGGAAGAGTATTTTCTCCAGAGATCTCTCCACCAAAAGAAATTGTGACTCCAGTTCGCATTCCAGCTATCGAACCAATTCCCGAAGCGCGAGGGAAAGAACCAGTAACTCATCCTGCTCCTACAGAAGTACCAAAGGAAGTTGCTGAAGATACCTCCAAGCTAGAAATGGAGGAAATTCTGAAGATCATCAAGAAGAGTGACTACAATGTTGTGGAACAGTTGGGACAAACTCCATCCAAGATATCCATGTTGGCTCTGCTATTGTGCTCTGAGGCTCATGCTAAAGCCTTGGTAAAGTTTCTGAAGAATGCTCACATACCGCAAGACACTACTACTGATCAATTTGAAGTTTGTATTGCTAGCCTGGCTGCCAGCAACGGTCTAGGCTTCTCTGATGTTGATTTGACTTCTGCCAGAAGGAAACACAACAAAGCCTTGCACATCTCTGTTGAATGCAAGGGCATTACACTGTCTCATGTTTTGGTAGATATCGGTTCTGCTCTAAATATCCTACCAAAGAGTGATTCGACCGACTTGATGTTGAAGGATTGGTCTTGAAGCCCAGCGACATAATTTGAAGAGCTTTTGATGGTTCTAAATGAACAGTACTTGGAGAGCTCATCCTGCCAGTTAAAGTCGGTTCCCAGACTTTCGACTCCACTTTCTTTGTCATAGACATCCGTCCAGCTTACTCTTGCCTACTTGGATGCCCTTGGATACATGGGGCAGGCGCTGTTACCCCTACCTTGCATCAAAAGCAGAAGTACCCAATGAAGGGGAAAATTGTTACAGTATGCGGTGAGGAGGAATATATGGTAAGGCATCTGCAGTCATTCCGATACCTCGAAATGGAAGGTGAATTCTTCGAAACTCTCTGTCAAGCTTTCGAAATAGTTCCAAAAGTCATGCCTATTGACTCCCCTGTCACTCTTGAAGTTACACAAGTTCCGCCTAGGATGGCCTTGCTGAAAGATTCTCAAGCTGCAGTTGAAGAAGGAGGTCATACTATTTGGGGTCAACTTCCTGATGTTTCTTTCAAATCCGACAAGACTGGTTTAGGCTTCACCACCAAAGGTCATAAGATGATACGCCGCGAACGTGCCGGCAAAATTCCCTTCCACATCAGCAAGAATGGAGTCCATGCTATAGAAGACAACGACAACAACTTCAACATCAGCGATTGGATCTTCCCAACTCCCGACAACGGACTCAACAATTGGAAGACCGAAGACGTCATACCAATCTCCTTTAGACAAGAGTAATTGCTTTTGTTTTCTGTTATGCTTTTCGTTCTTTATTTACGTTCAGACAATAAAACTCTAAAGCCTAATGCCTTGCCCGGGGCATCACGGCTCGTGTGTGAGGGTTATTATTTGTCATTTGCATATTTTCATTCAATAAAATCATTGGGCTTTTGCATTTAAGTATTGTTTTCGTTCTTTTCTTTTACTTTACTACCCCTTCAAAAGCTATGTGTTCTTACACACACCCACGTGATACACTACAGATTCACTCTGAATCTCGTTGATAACAGCTTTGCTATTGCTAAATATGACTTCGATAATCCGATCTACCAAGCCGAAGACGAAGGTGAGGAAGATTGTGAAGTGCCAGGAGAACTTGTCAAATTACTACAGCAAGAAGAACAGGTCATACAGCCACACGAAGAGCCAGTCGAGGTTGTGAATCTAGGTACTAACGAAGACAGAAAAGAAATCAAGATAGGAGCAGGTCTTGAGAGTAGTGTCAAAGAAGGATTGGTCCAGATGCTACGAGACTATATCGAGGTTTTTGCTTGGTCCTACGAAGACATGCCATGTCTAGACATTGATATTGTGGTGCACCGGTTACCGACAAAAGAAGGTTTTCTCCCAGTAAAGCAGAAGGTCCGCTGCATGCGTCCTGAGATGTCTGAGAAAATCAAAGTCGAAGTCATGAAGAAGTTCAACGCCGATTTCCTAGCCGTTACTTCTTATCCACAGTGGGTTGTGAATGTGGTACCTGTACCTAAGAAGGATGGCAAAGTACGAATGTGTGGATTACAGAGATTTGAACAGAGAAGGTCCAAAAGACGATTTTCCACTTCCTCGTATTGATGTTCTAGTTGATAACACCGCTCAACATAAGGTTTTCTCCTTCATGGATAGTTTCTCCAGTTACAATCAGATCAAAATGGCTCCTAAAGACATGGAGAAGACTACTTTCGTTACACAGTGGGGCACATTCTGCTACAAGGTCATGCCGTTCGGCCTGAAGAATGCTGGTGCCACATATCAACGTGCCATGGTGGCATTATTTCATGACATGATTCATCACGAGATAGAGGTCTACATTGACGACATGATAGCTCGATCACAGACTGAAGAGAAACATCTCGATCATTTGCGGAAACTATTTGATAGATTGAAGAAGTACAGACTAAGACTTAATCCCAACAAGTGCACCTTTGGAGTCAGATCAGGTAAGCTCCTAGGGTTTGTTGTCAGTGGTAAAGGTATTGAAGTTGACCCTGCCAAGGTTAAAGTTATCCAAGAAATGCAAGCACCCCACACCGAGAAAGAAGTCAGAGGTTTCTTGGGACGACTAAACTACATTGCCAGATTCATTGCACATCTAACCGCTACCTGTGAGCCAATCTTCAAGTTACTGAAGAAAGATCAAGTAGTGGAATGGAACAACAATTGCCAGATTTCTTTTGACAAAATCAAAGAGTATCTACAAAATCCTCCTATCCTGATGCCACCTGCCAAAGGAAGACCTCTTATCATGTACTTGACAGTATTAGAAAACTCAATGGGGTGTGTGTTAGGGCAACATAACGAGTCTGGTGGAAAAGAGTATGCAATATACTACCTTAGCAAAAAGTTTACCGACTGTGAAACAAGATACTCACAGCTCGAGAAAACTTGCAAAGGATATATACAAAACATGTACACCCGACAATTCGAAAACCTGCAAAGGCGGCTTGGGAAAAAAAGGGTATCCCGATAGACTGAAAACCAAAAAGGTTCGGGCAAAAGTTAAGGATATATATAAAACATGTACACCCGGCAAGTCGAAAACCTACAAAGGCGGCTTGGGCAAAAAAGGGTATCCCGGTAGACTGAAAACCCGAAAGGGCGGTCTAGGCAAAAGTTAGGGATTTAAGCGTACGACTATGTCTCGTCCAGATCATCTACCTACAGATTACTACTATCAGGATTCAAGATTCAAATGGCAAAAATCAATTCATTCACTTTCTACTGACAGCAAGGAGATGAGATAGTCGAAATATATGAGCACTAGCATTGTTGAGACTCAACGAGATTATTTCCGCATAGCTTTTACTTTTATTCATCTTTTGTATACAAACTGCTTGGCCATATGCCACTTTTTTAATGCAAATCCTTTCCTTTTACAATGTTAACCTTTATTGTTTCTTGCATAAAGTCCAATAATTGCTTTGAATGATTATATGCATTTGACAATAAACATCCGTTCACCAACATACGAAAAATGAACGAACAAAAGTAATTACTACAGGCTCTAGGAATTGAGATGATGACTAAAGTCACCAATGCATTCCCCGCAGATTCACTTTTGTAGAGTTACTTCCACAAGAATACACTCCCCACAGAGCCATCAAACCTTCTCTGACGAAGTACTAATCTCCTTCCACTAGTGTTCCAACACTCCAAGCTTCATCACATTAGTCCCCGAGCAGTGATCTTAACCAGCTTCACCTCGTTACATCAGTCTCCGAGTAGTATCCATTCATCTCGTATACACAGAGATATTTATCCCCAGCGGGATGTCTTTCGACGATTATCACCTCTCGACAGCAGCAATATCTAGACTCGAAACTTCTTCAGATAGCACATCGGAGGAACCTACATCTCTCTTATTCCCTAGTCAGAGTTTTCAGCAAAATTCAGATTCATCACCTCGAACGACTTTTACGCCCCCTTCAGCATCGCCACATTACGTCAGTCTCCAAGCAGTATTCGGATACTCCCCAGCAAGATCTGCGCACAAGATCCCCAGCGGAGTACCTCCCAGTTGTTATTCTTTCCAACCGCATTAATATCTAGGCTCGAAACTTGGTCAGATAGTGCATCAGAGGAATCAAAGCATCGCAGGGTTGCAACAACCCTTTCCCCAGGCAAACATCAGAAATCCCCAGCCAGACGTCCTCATCTTCTTCAAGATGGATATGTTTTGAAATACCACAACATCTGCATTCATACATTATTCATAAAAATCATAACATGTGTACATATCATTCACAAACATTGTCATATGCTCGCATGCATCATAATCTGTATAAAACTAACTATATCCTATCGAGATTCATTTCCCTAGCAAGTAAAAGTTTTTTTTTGAACGAAAGGTCAAAGATTAATACTCAAAACAAGACGGGAAAACTATCTGAACAATCGCGAAAATCGCTTCCAGACAACAGGACAAAGATTAATGCCCGAAACAAGACTGGGAACCCAATCTGAAAGACGACACAAATTGTCTCCAGGCAGCAGACATTGGATCAACACCCGAAGCAATACGGGGAAGCTATCCATATTCTGCCGATTATCCACCTCGAGAATAACCAAGATGAAGGTTTATTCTGACTCTCTCTTATTATCAACAGCGACCATAAAGTCTAGCGTACGACTCAGTTGCCCCAGATGGCATCTTTAAGCCCATCTCCGACTACTTGTCGACAGCTCTCCACCTTCAGAATGCTGCATATGTGGTTAAAAATCAATACATACCAATAACCTCATTCAAAGACGAGCGTGAAGTCTAACGTACGACTCAACAGCAGCCTCCCCGGATGGCATCTTAAGCCCATTTCCGCCGCCTCTTCTGCTCAAATAACCCCTACAGAGTCTAACGTACAGCTCATTCCCCAGCATCAGTCTCTCCTGGATAGCATCTTAAGCCCATCTCCATGTTTTCTTCTATTTTTAAAGACACCTACGATGTCTAACGTACGACTCAACCTCAGTTTATTCTGGATGGCATCTTAAGCCCATCTTCGATGTTTCTCCTATTCAAATGAAGCTCGCAAGTCTAGCATACGATTTGCTCTCCAGCTCAACTTCTCCAAATGGCATCTATAAGCCGATTCCAGCACATCATCAACCAATAGCGAGTGTAAATTTTCAGGTGTACTCGAGTGTTCAATCATCTTCTACTTCCAGGTCACGAAAGGAAAGCATACCAATCTAACCCTTCCAGTACAAGAAGATTGAACAGGGGAAACTGTTATACCCCAAAATTTGTCCTCCTACTTCTCAAGACATTTCACATATCCATGCTCAAGGATTTCAAAAGGGTTGACCACACAAACCCTCTCCTAAGCAATCAACCCAAACTAGGGTTTAGCCATTCTTAAGTCAAGATGGACATCCAACATTTCAAGTGGTCATCATGCCTCATCATATGCTTCAAAGAATCTCTATGTCAAGTTTCAAGCCTTACAAGTCAAGTTTTCTCAGACAATTGCTCAGATGGTTGAAAATTAGTTGTATTGGACAAAATGTCAACTGTGGTCAACAAACAGTCAAACTTCATAATTTTTGGTCAACGTCAATATTTTGAAGTGGTATTCATCATTTGATCAAGGGTTGATCATGATTCATCAAGAAAAGTCAAGAATTGATCAAAAGTCAAAGTTTCTAAATTGGGCTTTCTCAGGCAAAAGTCAACAAAACTTTGACCAGGCATAACTTTCACATACTTTATCAAACAAATTTCCACCACAGCTCATTTTGAAGAGAATTCAATTCTATACAACTTCATGTCTCACAAGCTTGGGCAGAAAATGCTTCATTTGGAAGTTATGGATCAAAACATTACAGGTCCTTTTAAAAGTCAACAAAAAGTCAACTTTTTGTAAAGAAGTGTTCATGATCATGGAAACTCCAATGAAGATAAAACAAAAAAGGCTGTTTAGAAGACATCTTGAGCTTTCTAAAAAGTCAAAGAACACCCAAAAATGTTAAAAATTGAGCAAGATACACCTTGTCCAAGTTGAGCATTTTTTAGGAGGTGCACAAAGAGAAATACTTGAGAAAACCAAAAGTTTTCCAAATGGGCCTAACTTTTCTTGATTCAAACATGTTCCTTAGCTGAATTGGAACCTCCAAGCCCAAGGCCACCAATTTATCTTTTATTTTTTATTTATTTTGGATTTTTAATCATTTAAAACTAATTTAATTAAAATAAAAGATAGAAAATCAAAAAATAATTGCAAGATGGATTTTCCCTCATCCTTGAGGTCCAAGCAAGCCATTTAATCTGATTATTTCGAAATAATCATGATTGGTAATGAGATTTGATTGAAATTGGCTTAAAAAGGAAATATTTGGTTTTATTCCAAATCAAATAATTTCTCATTGATTGACTTGTATTTTTCTTACAATTCTTGACCTAATTCACTCTATTATAAATACATGATGTTACTACATGCACAAGGGACAAAATTCTTGCCTCAAGAACCCTAAAAAAGTTTCAAGAAAACTTGTGAAAAAAGCAATTTCGGTTTCAACCTTGGAGGCCAATTCAAGGAGTTTTGAGGATTGAACGAGCATCCTCAAGGTCCCAGGAACCTATTCCGATCATCACCAACCACTGGAACGTCCAGAATCGATACACCCAAGTCACGGTTTGCATACTTTAAACTCAAAATCGATTTCTTATTTTTATGCATAATCAATTGAATTTAACCGTGTATTTGTGTTTGTGATGATGTTTCGAAGCTTTCTGCATAGTTTAATCTGAGTTTGAGTGCAGGAATAGGAATCCACCATGGCTAGGGTTCGTAGCTCAGAATTAGGGCTTTCCGTTTAAGACAAAATTAGTCAAAACCAGAGCCACCATCATACTCAGAAGAGGATTTCCAATCGATTGATGTCCTCAAAATTAATTTATTTTGTGTATTATGAATGGTTTGATTTTGCAGGAATGTAGCTACGGGAATAATCTGTAGGTAAAAGCTAGAGCAACACAAGGCAACCGTAGGTATAGACCTGGAAATTTAAATGGGGACGATGACCCTTGGCACAGTTTTGTTTTAAATTGATTTTCAGAAAATTAATTCGCTTATAATTATTCTGTTCCATTTCACTAACACCATCAGCAGGTTGGCTCAGTGGCAAGGCAACGCACATTTGACTTGGAGGTTGTTGCACCCCAAAATTTGCTCTCCTATCTCGATTTTATCTGGCTCGGGCTTCATATTCATTCGCATATGCTTCCATTAGGTCATTGCATTAAACAATCATTCACTCATTGCATACGCATCATTTCGTCGTATTTAAATTGACTAAAAGTTAGTTTAAATCGATATTTGCATCGTTTTTGTAGTTGTGAAATACCCGTTATTCCACTTCATTTATTTTTATCTTCTTACCTGTTTATTGTATCGTTTTAAGTTGATTATATGTCGATGATATCAATATTTCGATTTTACAAACAGACTGCTAAAAGCAATTCGACACTGTGCGGAAAATTAGCGGGAAAATATTTCAAACTTTTGCCTCTAACTCACTGCTTTATGAATCTACGTGTCGCGTAGATCATGAAAATGTGATCTCTCTAATTTTTCGATACATTTCGAAGTTTTGTTTTTAACCGTAAGTGTTTTAAAATCAGGTATTTTTTATTATCGTTTTATTTCGATTTTAATTATTTCAATAATTTTTCTTTAATCTTTGATACCTGTAATTTATTTTAATATGCTCATATAATTTTTTCGGATAATTATTGTCTGAACTTTTACCATTTTTGATAATTTTAGGTGTCTAATTTTTATCTCAAAAAATCAAACAAAATACTTTTGGGCTTATTAATTTTACCCAACCCAATTTTATAACCCATTTAAGCATGAAGGGTATTTTAGGCATTATCAAAAATTGCTAAACCCTAATCTATTGGATATATATATGTGTTATAATTTATTGTTCAAAAGAGGCCAAAAAAATTGGAAAACAACAGAAAGGAGGCGGGGGTGTTTTCTTTAGATCCAAAAAGAAACTATTTTTTTCTCTCATCATACTCCATGTTGTATTCTCTTGGTACTCACAGAAAAACAATAACACATTCCCTTCAACACCAAACAAAATCACAGCTGTCTCTCTCGCAGAAACAGCATCCTGTTCCGCCGTAAGCCCCTGTTTCCTCTCACCGAACTCACCCAACACCATCTCACCTTCATTTCGCCGTACCTCCATCAACCCCCCTTCATCCTCTCCGTTCAAACCAACATAACCCAAACCATCAGCTTCAAACCCCCTTTCATTTTCGTCTCACTCGCCATTTCCTTCTAACCTCCGCTTTCACCGGTCCGGTCTCCCTTCATTGAACCTTGCTATCAACATCAACCTTCACTCCTTCGCTTACCGTCAACACAGCAACTTCCATCCTCACCGTTACAAAACCAACTCCGACCGTAACAGCACCCTTCACCGCCTTCGTGTCTCAATACCTTCCTTCAACTCACATAAACCTCCATCGGATACTCTCTCTGATTCACTTCCGTTCACGACTTCCTTCCGCCTCCGGAGCTCTATCATGACCTCCCTGTTTCCAGTTCTTTGTCGCAACCTCTGTCTGCAGCTTCAACTTGTAGTTTGGTCTGCATCATCCAACAATTATCTACCGCCAAGCTCATCCACTTTAGGTAAGTTTTAATGTCTATGCTAGAACTTTGCTTTTCTATTTGTGTTTGTGTTTAGTTTTGATCATGGAAATTGGAACTGTGATGCTGAAAATGTGATATATTCTTGATTTGAGTTGTTATGCTGCGTGACAGATTCAAGTTTTGTGATGTTAAAAAGAATTTATGTTAAATCTGTTTGAACTTTGGACAAGTTTTGTCAGAATTATAGTGTCTCATTCTGTTTCTTTTATGTATGTCTAAAGTCGTCATCATGTGCGGTTGAATTCAATTGAAATTGACATTACGTTAGTATGTTTTGTTTTGCTTCCGATTGAAATGTGATAATCCATGTGCATATTATGTTTCCTTTTCTATTGCGTTGCGATTTCGAAGTTTGAATTCAATTTGGATTTCGAAAACAGTATGGACGCATATATTTGAAGTATTCAGTTCGGTTTGTGACAATTGCATAGCATCACCTTGTGGATCTTTATTGTGAATAATAGATTGAGGATTCCATGATTAGTTTCGATGAGGGTTCAACATTGACACGCTTATTCGTGTAGGATGTGAACGAGAAACTATCGGTGCCAACACCATGTTATTGTGTTATTCTCATTTTAATTTTGATTGAAGTTTGTGATTTATTGATATTTGAAGGTTATATGGTTTCGATGAAGGTAAGTTTGTTTCCGCGATTGTTCGCGTAGAAACTCGCCGAGAAACCGTTGAGAAATTGCGTATTATGTTACTTTCCTCTTTTAGTTTCAATTGAATTTGAGACAAGGGTTCCATATTGTTTTCGATGATGGTTCAAATATCTATGTCGCGTTTATTCGCGTAAGATGTGACCAAGAAACCATTTGAACAGCCATGCTAATTTGTTTTGCTTGAACTTTGGACGAGGATTCTATTTTAGTTTCGATGAAGGTGACGATAACGACGCATTTATTCGCGTATAAATCTGACCGAGAAGCTGTTGTTTGCAACATATTGTTTCTTTTGTTTGAATTTAAGCGAGAAAATAGTTTTATCTCAAGAAAAATCAATTGATTTATGGCTGCCCCGGGTTTAATGGTATAGCTTGATTCGGAATCCATCTTTGCCAATGGTTGGTATAAGACATTTTGATTTATAGAAGCATTTTTGCAATACTAAATCGGAATGTTGGTGTATGAAGGTTACTTCTTTGTCTTTTTGTTTGTATTTATGCACATTTTGGTTGAAGTTCGGAGAATTTTTATACACGTATAGCTGCTGCCCGGATTTAATGTCGTTGATTTTTGATGGTTTTAAATTCATTCTTCTATGTTTCGAGTTTGTTTAGAACAATAACAATACATGCTATGCTAATTTTTCGGTTTGTATCATCATTGAGTTGTGATATTTGTTTTGAATCGATTCTTGAAGATTAACTTGGCTATTTCCTTTTGTGCTAAACATGTTTGGGTTAAATTTTTGGGGTATAATGATGCATGTAGAGTTGCTGCCCGGAATCATGTTTAAGAGCATAGAGTTTGCTTTGAATTCGAGTTTTCATGTTTCAATTTTTTATCCTTGTTTTCTCTATGATCGGAAAAGCATGTTTACCGTTGTGTATACTTGAGTTCAAATGTGATTGGAACAATGTATGTAGTGCTGAATTTTAACATGTACATTGAATACCAGCCTATTTTCTTGTTTCTTATTTGTAAATTCATCCATCCATGTACATAGTCCATTTTATCTCATTTCGATTTTATCCCACTATGCTACTAACATGTTTGTTATTTGTGAAGGCATTCAAGAGTAATTCAAACATCATTCCATCATGGAATATATATATATTTTTCTCCATTTACATTTTTTATTATAATTATTCTACTACTTCAATATAATATTTAGTTATGTATTTTTAGTATTGTAAATACAATTATATAGTATTTTTATTTTATATTTAATATTGTAAATACAATTATACTACTTTTATTCATATATTTTATTTGGTTTATTTTATAAATTCAACTACATTGTAATGATCTTTGTGTTATGATTTCGAATTTCAAATTTAATTCAACCTTCGAATGAATTCGAGCACAAATATATCTATTCTTCGCATAGTTTTTGTTTGTATCTTGAATGATGTAGGAACCTTCATTTGGTATTCATCCGATGCATCAAGCCTTGTCCGATCTTGAAGACTACCCGAAGCTCAATTCTTTCACCACATAGAAGCTATTTAATTATTCAAACTAATTCAATTTGGTTGTAATAGCTTAGGATTTATTTCCTTGTGTGTTTTAATTACCGCTTAATTACGCGTTCATCATTTAATTAGAACACATAGTCTCCTCTTGGGCTCTTCATCAATGAACAGGTATACATACACAATGCACACCTGCACACATTCATAGTTTGGTCCTGGGCTTTTCTACAGCGACAACTATTCGATCGATTGTTCCAATCGGTCGTTTAGAATACTAGTGTCACGCTAGTCCCACTTTTAGGAGCATACATAAAGCCACCTTGTATGGGCTCGCTTGTTTTCCTAAAACACTTTCAAGTCAAAACAATTAATTGAACTTGTTCTTTTGAAAATCAATTTTTCTACAAAACAAAAAAAAACAAAAACATAGTGATATGGTATTTAATTAAATTGTTAGAGGTTCGCCCGACGATTTAATTAAAATGTAAAGTATTTGGGTCATTAGAGGGTAACCCAATGACTTAAATGCTTTATTCCATAACACTTAATAAAAGTGAACTTTGTTTCACCTCACTTCTTTTCATAACAAAGATTTTGGATGAGAGATGATCGGTTGACCTCAATCACCAATCTCGAGTATCGAATCGTTAGAGGATATCCCAACGTTTTGATACTTGTCATCCACAACCAAACCCTAAAACACTTTCAAATTAAATTAATTAATTGAATTTGTTTTCAAAATCAATTTTCTACAAAACAAAAACATAGTGTTATGGTATTTAATTAAATTGTTAGAGGTTAACGATTTAATTAAAATGTAAATATTTTGGCCATTAGAGGTAACCCAATGACTTAAATATTTTATTCCATAACACTTAATAAAAGTGAACTTTGTTTCACCTCACTCCTTTCATAATAAAGATTTTTGGATGAGAGATGATTGGTTGACCTCAATCACCAATCTCGAGTATCGAATCGTTAGAGGATATCCCAGCGTTTTGGTACTTGTCATCTACCATTAAAATCAATTCAACCCATTCAAATTCCTTTTCCGCTCATACGCGGTCATCAAAAACATTTCAATTAAAATCAACACAACCAATCCAAGACATTTTCAACAAGAACTACGGAGTTTGACTTTCCCATTGCACGGAATACGTGAAGCGGTTTGAAACCGTGTCAAACTCAAAATAATAACAAACAAATCCCGTTTTCTTCTTTCTTAAATTCATAATTTAGAAATTAGCGAATATACACACAAACACATCACAAACTAAATGGGTCCCATCGAGTACGATGGACGTAAGGGGTGCTAATATCTTCCCCTTGCGTAACCAACTCCCGAATCCATCCTTTTTGGTCTTGTAGACCGCCTTATCCGATTTTCGTGGGTTTTATCTATATTTCCCCGTTCTTTCTAGAACAAATAAAATTAGGTGGCGATTTCATTGTTTTTGAAAATTCATTTAAATGATTTTTGAAAATCGAGTTGCTTCAGTTGACTGAAGCAACTCGATTTTCAAAAAACCATTTAAATGAATTTTCAAACGATGAAATCGCCACCTAATTTTATTTGTTCTTAAAAGAACGGGAAATATAGATAAAACCCAAAAATTGATAAGGCGATCTACAAGACCATAGATCGGGTCGGTTATGCAGAGGAAGGTATTAGCACCTCTTACGTCCATCGTTCGATGGGACCCATTTAGTTCAAAATGTGTTTGTGTGTAATCGCTAATTTCTAAGTCATGAATAAGAAATAAGAAAAAGGGGTTTGTTTATTATTTATTTTGAGTTTGACACGGTTTCAAACCCCTAGTGCAATGGGAAAGTCAAAACTCGTAGTTCTTGTTGGTCTGTTGTTTGTATTGATTTTAGAAGAAATGTTTTGATGACCGAGCGGATTGGGATTGAATGTAGATGACAAGTACCAAAACGTTGGGATATCCTCTAACGATTCGATACTCGAGATTGGTGATTGAGGTCAACCGATCTTCTCTCATCCAAAATCTTTATTATGAAAGGAATGAGGTGAAACGGTTCACTTTATTGTTATGGAATAAAGTATTTAAGTCATTGGCCTCTAATGGCCCAAATATTACATTTTAATTAAATCGTTGGGTGAACCTCTAACAATTTAATTAAGTACCATAACACTATGTTTTGTTTTTGTAGAAAATTGATTTAAAGAAAACAAATTCAATTAATTAATTTAATATGAAAGTGTTTTAAATGTCCAGTGTATGGAATAAAGTATTCAAGTCATTGGGTTACCTCTAATGGCTCAAATATTTACATTTTAATTAAATCGTTGGGCGAACCTCTAACAATTTAATTAAGTACCATAACACTATGCCTTTTTTTTGTTTTGAAAGTGTGTTGAAAATTGCGGCGTTGGACGTAGAGAAATGATATTCCGGGTTATGATTAATCAAGTATATGGACTTGATTAACCTCGTGAGGATAGGTGCTCCTATCCCCAACCATGAAACCCTGGTGCATGGTGATTGGTATATGGACCAATTATTTTTCGGGTTATGATTAATCAAGGCAATGAGGGCCCTAATTAACCTCGTGAGGATGGCCATGCCCATCCCCAACCATGAGACCCTTAGAGAATTTGGTGTGGGTAACCAAAAATGAGAGAGAGCGAAGGCGTTGTTGTTTTTATATTAATGCGAGAGCGGAGTGTACAATTGTGTAATAAACATACAAGCATATAATGATAAAAAGCGGATAATAAAAGAAAATAAATTAACACACAATACAAACCGGAATTTAAATAATTATTAGTATAGATATTTTTTTACTTGATAAAAAATCAACTAACAATTTAATTGATAGTTCAACAAATAAAAAACTACCATATGCCAATATTGCATTTAAAGAAGGAAACTTGCATAATATTGCATTTAAAGAAGGGTTTAGAAATGGGCCTGATTGAAGCTTTAAATCTGGGGGTGCAAGCAGTAAACTGAGCCCAAGCCCAAAACCAAGCTGCTGGATCTTGTGTAGCAGCTCCCATGAGGCATACTGTGGTCCGCCGTCCTGGAGCATTGGATCTGGATCTCAACAGATCTGATGGCTATGGAAGGAGGTGCAAAATTTCTACCATGGGAGTACCTGCACCAGATTTCGAACAGACCATGCAGACGGTGACAAGTGTCACCGCCTGGCTAAACCAAGAAAAATCCTAATTATACTTAAACTAAAATACTAATCTAACACATCTTACTACAAATTAGATAAATAAAAGACTAAACTTAATCTAACTTATTTTTTATCAAAAAATTAAATAAAAGAAAATAATCCTAATGAGATTAGACTAAAACTAAGTTTAATTTACCAAATAAATTAGTTATAGCAAAAAAAACAAAACATCAGTTTTTAAAAAAAAAACTCTCATCTTCACTTCTCTCACGAGCGACCCTCATCCTCTCTGTCTCTCGTTCTCCCTGTCTAACGAACCCTAAACGCCGCTCTCATCTCACCGTCGCTCTTCGCTGTTCTCATCATCTCTCTCGCCGTCATGAATCCTCACAGAGATCGTTATCCGCTCTCGTGTTGGTTATCAGAATCGTCTCTCTCGCGATTTCGCAGAAATCCGACCCATCTCTCTCTCTCTCTCGACGGCCCAGGAACTTCGGTGTCTCTCTCTCACACTCGATTGTTCTGTTATCTTTTTGATTTTTGAAAACTCGTTTGTTTTGTGTTTACAGACTGGAAATGGAAAGGGGAAAGTGAAACCCTAGTTCTATTCGCGATGAAATCGGTGAAATCGGTGCTGTTAGGGGGATGAAACATGATGGAAACGTAGCAAAACACAAAGAAAAGAGAGCTTATGGTGATTATTCGAGGGTTGGAACGGCGGCGGATGGCGGTGTACAACCGCAACCCCGGTGAGATCGAACATTTACCTTAACCCTTGCTTTCGTTGCCTCGTTTTGCTCTTTCTGAAGGGTTTTTTTTGGGAAATGATGATTCTGAAAGTTATTGGCTTTGACTGTTCTGGGTTGTTCTTGGTATTCTGGGTTTGCTTTGCATGAATGTTCTTGCTGTTCTTGTGTTTCTGGGTTTGCTTTGCATTTACGGCTAGGGTTTTTCAAAAATGAATAGTCCCCTCGATTACAGTGCTTTTACTGCTTTTATAGTGTCCTCTATTAGGGTTTCTAACTGTCAGTCTTTGGGATAAGGGCCTGGAAAAACAAAACTGCAGAAAACTGGGCTTAGGTATTATGTTTTTCTTTTTGATCTGTAAGTTGAAAACAATAGTGCCAGCCCTGCTTTCTGCGTACTGGACTTAGCAACTGATAAGATGGGCCAAAACCAATCTGACACTGCTGGGCTGTTTGTAATGTATTTTCTGATGTATTGCTGTACTGGGCTGCTCTGTGTTTTTCCTGCTTTCTGACCAAAGTACTTGTTGCAGCAACTTAGTGGTGATGATGGTTTCTGAACCACACCCCCCTTTTGTGAACCAACTATGTGTTGTGATTTGCAAAAGGGTGGTTATTTTGGAACATGAATGATAAGCAATCCTCAACATAAAACTGATCCCAATCAAAACCCCCTAATGATGAGATAACCAGCTGTTTGAAATCTTAATTTTTATTAATGCTGTCCATTACTAACTATATTCTTTTTTGTTGTTTCATGAATGTGAGCCATGGCATGAGCTTGGAGGAATGATAAAAGAACGCTTTGGACAAGGAGGCAAGGTCTACGATGGAGCAAGAAGTCCTGAAAGCCAAAGAACAACAAAAACTCCCAATAGAAAATAGGATTTAGGCATGACATTAGCAATATTCGCTTGTATGTTTGAATTTTGTAAATAGGATTAGGATAGAAGTTTGGAACTTTGTAAAATTACAAACGTTTGAATTATAATTTGTAGATTTCAAAGATTTTGTAAAGAAACAAACCCACTTGTCATCATTGAATAACACTATGGATTTTGTATACAACACAAAGCTTTGTGAATTTGAATGCGGTAAAAGTATTGTGAAACTTTGTAGAGTTGAAAAGAAGGTAAAAGGATTAGAAGTTATATGACAAAAAAAGTTTGAAATTTGCAAAGTTTTCCTTGAAAATCATTGGCTCAAAAATTTGCTCTATGTTCACGAATGAGTTTAGAATAGAATAACCAAAATGAGTTCTTGATTTTGAATCTTAACACAACACCAATGCAATTTCTTGTCATAATACTTGTAGCTATTATTTGGAAACCACACTTACCGTGACTAAAATGAATGGTTTATACTCAACATGGTGAAGCATCGACTAAAATGCGTATTTAATTCCAAATTCAAACCAAATCATAAATCTTGTACACAAGTAAAGACATGGTTGCTAAACATAACTTCATGTACGCTCTTGATTCGCGTTCTTAAAGATAAGAGGTCTTGAGAATCACCATGAGTGAAAATTTAAACATTTGAGAAAAACGACCTTCTGAACACGTTCAACTTTTAAATCCTCCTTCCAACTCAACAAAGCATCGAATATACAATAGGATAGCTTCGAACTTGTAATCTAAAGAAAAACCCCAAACATCCAAACTGCCTTTGCCATTCCCAAATTCCGGGTTGGTTAAAACAAGTAAACATCTTCTAAATCTTGTAACATGATTACCTTAAGCCAGTCCAAACCCTAAAACCCCAGAACCAAAGACATCAATGCACATATGTGCAACAGCGGGTACCTTCCAAACACAAAATGATACGAGTTTGAAATCCGACCGCCTCAGATGCCAGTAATGATGCAGATGTGATGAGCGAATGAATGTCTAAAGCGAGTGACCCAATGGAAACATATGCAAAATGAATGCAAAGCCTAAGCCAGGTAATAATTGATATAGGGAGGGCAAATTTTGGGGTGCAACAGAGGTCCCTGGTTCGAAACCCAGCATCCTCACTTATTTTTTACACTTTTGACAACTAACCAATTTTCTTATATTTTCTTCATATTTTTTCCATTCTATTTAATTTCTTTTCAAACAATTTTCTAACACATTAAGAAATCACAAAAAATACTTTCTTTTTGCATTTAGGTCAGAAAAATGTTTATTTAATTTTTGACATGAAAAAATTATATTTTGCATGCATATTTGAATTAATTGTAAATTAATCGAAAAATTGACTTTTAATTATTTTTCCTTACTAAAATCAACCCGGAAAATTCCCAAAAAAAAATTTTCTCATCTAATCAGGATTACTAACTCTAAAAACTTTTTTCTAATTCAAAAATCTTTTTCACTAACATATTTTCTCTTATTCGCAGTTCGATTCTTTTTCCGATTATTATGTATCTGCTTCCAGGTTGTAATAGTTAGGACAATTTTCTCGCATTTCTTTTTCAATATTATGTAACTGCTCATGGGATGTAATAGGTTAATTAGGATTTACTTTCTACACTCCTATATTATGTAACTGCCCCAAAGCCATGTAATAGCGTAGGATTTACTTTTCGCACTTTACTTTCCGCAATTTACTTTCCGCACCCATATAAACTGCTAGTAACTAGGCGTGTATGGCAAGATAAAAATGAACGTAGATCACTTCTAATTTCAAGATAACTTATCTGAATTTAACACACTCTCTTCACACATGCACCCCTAGAATATTCTCTCTCGTTGCCTTTCGAATAAATGGTCAAGTTCCTCGAACGTAGAGGTATCCTAGCACCGTTACAAACATATCATCATAGTCCCTTCGATACAAAGATCATAGTCCCTCGATGTTGCCTACGAATACATGATCTCGTCCCTCAATTGTTGCCTACAAAAAAATGATGATCGTCCCGAATGTGCTAGGATACTCCTATAAGTTGCCTTCTATGACCATCCGATGTCCCTTCGAATGTCCTTCTACATCCAACGAATAGGGTTACCTACCAACTAATGGTATGGATAGCACTATTCTAAAGGAAAGTAAAATAACACGGAAACGACCGTTCTGAGTAGGTAATAAGACTTTTAGTTGCTTGCTCCATCAAAACATCTTTTAACACCTCACACTTTTACAAAGTTAAAACACTTTTCCAAAACGAAACATTTCCAAACACTTCGTATACATTCCAGCGTGAATCATTACGAAGTCAAAGCGAAATGCCTTTTCAAAACATTTTAAACACACACACAGAAAGCAAATTTTAAAGATGAGCTAAAGCAACTAAGAGCACAGAGATAACTACGGATGGAAAGGGTGCTAATACCTTCCCTTTTCATAACCTTCTCCCTTACTCAGAATCTAACGAAGGTCTTTTCCTGTTCTTTTCACCTTCCTTTAATTGGATAAAAGAAAAGTCGGTGGCGACTCTTGCTACCCGCAACATTTGCGATCAAACACAAAACAATCCAAAGTCGGTTCTCCCATAGCCACTCTTCACATAAATTGGTGACCGACTATCTCATGATATAACATCAACCACTTCGCTCACTATTAAGATAGCAAGACAAGTCTATAGCATCCAACATGACCCTGTCTACTATCAACAAGAGATTAAGGGTGATCAGTTCCTCAATTTGTCAATAGATAGCCGACAACCATGATGGCGCATAAACTATCATTACTAAACTATAATAGTGTTCCTATAGAACTTGTACTCAAGTCACCTAAAGCACCACAATCAATAATTTCCACAACACAATCAATAGTGTTCCTATACAACACAAAGCTTTGTGAATTTGAATGCGGTAAAAGTATTGTGAAACTTTGTAGAGTTGAAAAGAAGGTAAAAGGATTAGAAGTTATATGACAAAAAAAGTTTGAAATTTGCAAAGTTTTCCTTGAAAATCATTGGCTCAAAATTTGCTCTATGTTCACGAATGAGTTTAGAATAGAATAACCAAAATGAGTTCTTGATTTTGAATCTTAACACAACACCAATGCAATTTCTTGTCATAATACTTGTAGCTATTATTTGGAAACCACACTTACCGTGACTAAAATGAATGGTTTATACTCAACATGGTGAAGCATCGACTAAAATGCGTATTTAATTCCAAATTCAAACCAAATCATAAATCTCGTACACAAGTAAAGACATGGTTGCTAAACATAACTTCATGTACGCTCTTGATTCGCGTTCTTAAAGATAAGAGGTCTTGAGAATCACCATGAGTGAAAATTTAAACATTTGAGAAAAACGACCTTCTGAACACGTTCAACTTTTAAATCCTCCTTCCAACTCAACAAAGCATCGAATATACAATAGGATAGCTTCGAACTTGTAATCTAAAGAAAAACCCCAAACATCCAAACTGCCTTTGCCATTCCCAAATTCCGGGTTGGTTAAAACAAGTAAACATCTTCTAAATCTTGTAACATGATTACCTTAAGCCAGTCCAAACCCTAAAACCCCAGAACCAAAGACATCAATGCACATATGTGCAACAGCGGGTACCTTCCAAACACAAAATGATACGAGTTTGAAATCCGACCGCCTCAGATGCCAGTAATGATGCAGATGTGATGAGCGAATGAATGTCTAAAGCGAGTGACCCAATGGAAACATATGCAAAATGAATGCAAAGCCTAAGCCAGGTAATAATTGATATAGGGAGGGCAAATTTTGGGGTGCAACAGAGGTCCCTGGTTCGAAACCCAGCATCCTCACTTATTTTTTACACTTTTGACAACTAACCAATTTTCTTATATTTTCTTCATATTTTTTCCATTCTATTTAATTTCTTTTCAAACAATTTTCTAACACATTAAGAAATCACAAAAAATACTTTCTTTTTGCATTTAGGTCAGAAAAATGTTTATTTAATTTTTGACATGAAAAAATTATATTTTGCATGCATATTTGAATTAATTGTAAATTAATCGAAAAATTGACTTTTAATTATTTTTCCTTACTAAAATCAACCCGGAAAATTCCCAAAAAAAAATTTTCTCATCTAATCAGGATTACTAACTCTAAAAACTTTTTTCTAATTCAAAAATCTTTTTCACTAACATATTTTCTCTTATTCGCAGTTCGATTCTTTTTCCGATTATTATGTATCTGCTTCCAGGTTGTAATAGTTAGGACAATTTTCTCGCATTTCTTTTTCAATATTATGTAACTGCTCATGGGATGTAATAGGTTAATTAGGATTTACTTTCTACACTCCTATATTATGTAACGCCAAAGCCATGTAATAGCGTAGGATTTACTTTTCGCACTTTACTTTCCGCAATTTACTTTCCGCACCCATATAAACTGCTAGTAACTAGGCGTGTATGGCAAGATAAAAATGAACGTAGATCACTTCTAATTTCAAGATAACTTATCTGAATTTAACACACTCTCTTCACACATGCACCCCCTAGAATATTCTCTCTCGTTGCCTTTCGAATAAATGGTCAAGTTCCTCGAACGTAGAGGTATCCTAGCACCGTTACAAACATATCATCATAGTCCCTTCGATACAAAGATCATAGTCCCTCGATGTTGCCTACGAATACATGATCTCGTCCCTCAATTGTTGCCTACAAAAAAATGATGATCGTCCCTTCGAATGTGCTAGGATACTCCTATAAGTTGCCTTCTATGACCATCCGATGTCCCTTCGAATGTCCCTTCTACATCCAACGAATAGGGTTACCTACCAACTAATGGTATGGATAGCACTATTCTAAAGGAAAGTAAAATAACACGGAAACGACCGTTCTGAGTAGGTAATAAGACTTTTAGTTGCTTGCTCCATCAAAACATCTTTTAACACCTCACACTTTTACAAAGTTAAAACACTTTTCCAAAACGAAACATTTCCAAACACTTCGTATACATTCCAGCGTGAATCATTACGAAGTCAAAGCGAAATGCCTTTTCAAAACATTTTTAAACACACACACAAAAAGCAAATTTTTAAAGATGAGCTAAAGCAACTAAGAGCCTGTAGATAACTACGGATGGAAAGGGTGCTAATACCTTCCCTTTTCATAACCTTCTCCCTTACTCAGAATCTAACGAAGGTCTTTTCCTGTTCTTTTCACCTTCCTTTAATTGGATAAAAGAAAAGTCGGTGGCGACTCTTGCTACCCGCAACATTTGCGATCAAACACAAAACAATCCAAAGTCAGTTCTCCCACCGTATTACAGCCACTCTTCACATAAATTGGTGACCGACTATCTCATGATATAACATCAACCACTTCGCTCACTATTAAGATAGCAAGACAAGTCTATAGCATCCAACATGACCCTGTCTACTATCAACAAGAGATTAAGGGTGATCAGTTCCTCAATTTGTCAATAGATAGCCGACAACCATGATGGCGCATAAACTATCATTACTAAACTATAATAGTGTTCCTATAGAACTTGTACTCAAGTCACCTAAAGCACCACAATCAATAATTTCCACAACACAATCAATAGTGTTCCTATACAACACAAAGCTTTGTGAATTTGAATGCGGTAAAAGTATTGTGAAACTTTGTAGAGTTGAAAAGAAGGTAAAAGGATTAGAAGTTATATGACAAAAAAAGTTTGAAATTTGCAAAGTTTTCCTTGAAAATCATTGGCTCAAAAATTTGCTCTATGTTCACGAATGAGTTTAGAATAGAATAACCAAAATGAGTTCTTGATTTTGAATCTTAACACAACACCAATGCAATTTCTTGTCATAATACTTGTAGCTATTATTTGGAAACCACACTTACCGTGACTAAAATGAATGGTTTATACTCAACATGGTGAAGCATCGACTAAAATGCGTATTTAATTCCAAATTCAAACCAAATCATAAATCTCGTACACAAGTAAAGACATGGTTGCTAAACATAACTTCATGTACGCTCTTGATTCGCGTTCTTAAAGATAAGAGGTCTTGAGAATCACCATGAGTGAAAATTTAAACATCTGAGAAAAACGACCTTCTGAACACGTTCAACTTTTAAATCCTCCTTCCAACTCAACAAAGCATCGAATATACAATAGGATAGCTTCGAACTTGTAATCTAAAGAAAAACCCCAAACATCCAAACTGCCTTTGCCATTCCCAAATTCCGGGTTGGTTAAAACAAGTAAACATCTTCTAAATCTTGTAACATGATTACCTTAAGCCAGTCCAAACCCTAAAACCCCAGAACCAAAGACATCAATGCACATATGTGCAACAGCGGGTACCTTCCAAACACAAAATGATACGAGTTTGAAATCCGACCGCCTCAGATGCCAGTAATGATGCAGATGTGATGAGCGAATGAATGTCTAAAGCGAGTGACCCAATGGAAACATATGCAAAATGAATGCAAAGCCTAAGCCAGGTAATAATTGATATAGGGAGGGCTAATTTTGGGGTGCAACAGCTGCCCCTATTTAATCGTCTTAAACCTGAAAGTGAAATTGGCGCTAGCCTTTTGAACTTTCAAGGTAGAAGAAGATTAAATACTAAAAGAACCCAAAAATTTGCGCTCCGAAGAACAAGTATAAATGTTTATGTTTTTTATAATAACTTTTTTATTTTCTATTTTTTTGTGATTTTTTTTTGTGAATAGTGTCGGTACATCGAGAAACGAATGCGCTTGAATAAGCGACTTCGCAGATTAGAAATGAAAACTGATAGATCTTTGAAACGAGCATACTTCAATAAGTTGCATCGCAGATCAAAAAAAACCAGACAGACCTTTGGAACGAGCATACTTCAATAAGTTGCTTCGCAGATCAGAAAGGTAAGAACTCATAGATCTTTGGAACGAGCATACTTCAATAAGTTGCATCGCAGATCAAAAATGAGAACAGGTAGATCTTTGGAACGCGCATACTTCAATAAGTTGCATCGCAGATCAAAAACGAAACCAGACAGACCTTTGGAACGATCATACTTCAATAAGTTGCTTCGCAGATCAGAAAGGTAAGAACTCATAGATCTTTGGAACGAGCATACTTCAATAAGTTGCATCGCAGATCAAAAATGAGAACAGGTAGATCTTTGGAACGCGCATACTTCAATAAGTTGCATCGCAGATCAAAAATGAGAACAGGTAGATCTTTGGAACGCGCATACTTCAATAAGTTGCTTCACAGATCAGAAAGGTAAGAACTCATAGATCTTTGGAACGAGCATACTTCAATAAGTTGCATCGCAGATAAAAAATGAGAACAGGTAGATCTTTGGAATGCACATACTTCAATAAGTTGCATCGCAGATCAAAAAACGAAACCAGACAGACCTTTAGAACGAGCATACTTCAATAAGTTGCATCGCAGATCAGAAAGGTAAGAACTCATAGATCTTTGGAACGAGCATACTTCAATAAGTTGCATCGTAGATCAAAAATGAGAACAGACAGGGGTATATGTCAGGTAAAGATATTAGACACACACAAGAAGGAGACCGACTGGAGCAGACTCACTGGGGAGAAGATATATGGAATGGTAAAATCGTCGATCGAAGACGAATTCACGGGGAAAAGGCCAACCAAAGGTGACTCTAGCGAGGATTGCTAGGCTATGTTGGACTTTAAAAGTTTGCAAATATGCAAGAAATACAATATCCCTCAGGCCAAAGGCGGGGTGTAATTCTTCAAGAGCGGCAATTATATGAATTACCACACACCAAGTATGGATACTCAAATAACCGAGAAGCAAGAAAGGTTAGACACCGACTCTTACTCACACTCTAACGATAGAGGCAAACACGGGTAAGAATACCAAAATAAAAATTTGCAAAAAGTAAGACGCTTGGTAAATGAATTGAATTGAATGACGTGAGAGACCGACACAGGGTCAAAAATGCAGATGACAACAACAAGAAGAATTTCTTGAGGGAACTCTGCCTGGGAACACCACATGGGGATTTTTTATGGATAAACTTCTCTTCGGAGACGCAAAAGGTACTCGATAAAGACTTTAATCTGGCTTATGCTTAGATGCATGCTTGAGATTATTATTTTTTAGCGTAATGCTCCATATCAATGGAAATGCTACGCACTTTTTGAGGATGCTATGCAATGCAATGATGCATGTTTTAGATTATTATTTTTAGCGTAATGCTCCATATTAATGGGAATGCTACGCTTTTTTGAGAATGCAATGCAATGCAATGATGCATGTTTTGATATTTCGTGCTGCCGAGGGAGCATCAACCATCCATGAATTGAATATAAATCAACTGGTCTTTATCAAAGAGATGATAGTCTGGACCCCGACAAGGGGATTGCGGAATAGAAGTATCAACTTTCCATGATCTACATCATTGGGGAAGTAACTCTTAGAGATTAACATTCATTTGGGATGACAATCATGTTGCGTAGAGTTCATGACTTCAATAACTCTGGAATAAGAGCTCTTGCATAAGAGGGGTCGACAACATCTTCTGGCATAAGTGAGCCTTTGAAAATGATCTTGCTGGTGTAAACCGCTCTTTGCGATCTTCCGTGTCGGGGACAGAGTGATAACATCCAAGGGCGCACATATGCCATAGATAACTCTGGTTGGAGAGAAAGAAACTTTGTCGGTGACCAAAGCTCAGATGTATCATGCCCTTCATTTTAAAATCTTCGGATAACAAAATCTTGATCTCTGATGAGCTGAGGATAACGATCCTGACTTGAATTGGAGATATTGATCCTGAACTTCTGATGGAGAAATCCAACACAGACTTAGATCTCTGATGAGCTAAGGATGACGATCCTGACTTCCTGACATGCCATTCAAACTTCAACGGTTGTTTAGCTTGCGCCTGGACTTGACCTAATTAATTATGAAGTGGAGGAATGCCTCTGCATAATGCTTTGCCCCATTCTGTAGGGACTTTGAAGAAAATAGCCTCGAGAAAGCTTCCTGAGATGTGTACCATCAAGATAATCTGCCCGAGTATTATAAACTTGGAAACACTTCCCATGGCCAACCAAAGGTGAAGAAGGTTTCAACCTTGCTCGGATGAATGCCCCTAATTACTGAACTTTGAAGATATCACCTACTCAGGGTGATTAACTTTCATCTTGAAAGTAGGCTACTTCACAACCTCACTTCTCAACTCTGATTGTTTTACTCAGCCCTTTGAGAGATTCTTCGAATCTCGACATAAATGTCCCAGATTGGCGGGACTTTTGAAGACATCACCTACTTAGGGTGGTTAATTCACATCTTGAAAGTAGGCTACTTCACAACCTTACTTCTCAACTCGAGTTGCTTCGTGTTCAGTTAGATACTTGAAGCAATATGTCTTTCAGGACAATCAGATTATCCGCCTGATGCTCAATATGCAAGCTCACTTAATGTTTAAGCACTTATCTATATGCAAAGAATGTTTTATTCTATGAATGATAATTCTAATGCAAAGTTCATGTTTGTCTTGAAGTTAAAAACGTTTATTGAAAGAAATATCAAAACATTGATTTTTGGTAAAAGATTGAGTGATACCAACTCAAATGTTTAGCAAGCCTCCTAGGAGTCAGGTTACCGTACTCTTGTAACAATTTTGCTTTCGAGTTAACCCATGCTTCAATTAGGACTTTTAAGGGTTGTAACGTGGCTTGGTTCACGGGTTTTTAGAAAAAATATTTTTAGGCTCAAAATATTTGGTACCCTCCCATTCTCCGTGATGTTCTCCATTCCTAAGTTCAGATAATTTGATGCGAGCATTCATCTCTTGAGAGAAGTTTATGATGCGGTTGAGGAACCATTGAGGTTTCTTGGACACGACAGTCACTCACCTTTTGCTTTTGGTGCTTGATCACACGACCTTGGTTTTGTGAGGATTTTTTTGTTTGGTAATCCTTTCTTCTTTTTTTTCGCCATTTTTGCCTAAGCGACTTATTATGAAGTTTCAACTTAGCGGGCTTTTTGTCATCATTTTTTTATCACTTTTTTTTTATTTTTTTTTATTTTTTTTTATTTTTAACAAGTCGTGTGATCTTGCATCTTTGTTTTATTAGAGGTGATTGACTGTTTGAATCCTTGGTGGATGAGAGATAACAATTATGGTATCGTCATCTGTTAATTTCTTGTGCGAGAGATAACCATTACGGTTTCAACCTCTTCTGATGCACACGGTTGATAGACGAAGGTTGAGCATTGCGGCATTGACCTTCCTCAACCATTGTTTTATCCTTGGATGCGCACTCATGATGAGTTTTGAACGCTCGATCGGGTTAACTGAACACTACCCCAGGTTAAAAAATGAGGGTTTTTTCTGAACAGAAAAGAAACTCCTACTTCGAGGCTCAAAAGGGGTTAACGAGGGTTTCACTCCCTTATATCTCCGGTGTTTGGGAATTGAAACAAGGCCTGTACATCGTTAGCAGGGTTCTTACTCGAAAGCAAAACCATTTTAAGATTATTGGTAAATTGTTCATCATCCTCCCTACAGAGGTGTTGCTTTATTAATAAGAGTTGAATATCAAAAGCATATAGAAACATTTAAGAGTGAATACGAATGGATCAATTCAAGACGAACATATTCAATACATTATGATTAGTATTCAAAAATGAGCAAGTTTTGCATACAAGAAAGTACTGAACAAAACAAAAATATTACAAATGAGCATGCAAGATGAAACTAGGAATCTCCATGTTGAGGAGACTAGTCTCCGTATGGATTTCTTGCTTCAGAAGATGCACTTTGTAATTGTGGCATTCTCTGAGTCAAAAGAGAGTTCAATTAATGCATAGGCCCTCTGGAGTGAATGTGATTACTTTGGAATCAACGAGTTTCTGAACTGTGCCTTTGAAAAGATTACATCCTTCAATTGTATGGCCAGGTGCCCCAGAATGGAACTCACAATATGCATCAGGATCATATCCCAAAGGATACGGAAAAGGAGGTGTCCCGAGCTCCTTTAACTCCACCAAAGAATGTTGGAGTAGATGAGTTAGCAACTCACTATGAGGCATAGGGATTGGATCATGCACTTTTCTTGGCCTTATCAAATTCTTCCCACCTCGTTGTTGATGATTTTGTCGATAAATTTGTTGTCGAGGAGCATTCTGCTGCTGGGGAGTATACTGAACTGGTGTTTGATAGAGAGTTGCAGCACAAATTTGTGGAGCACACCGATCAGAAGTAGCTTTTGTCACTTAATTAGGAATCTAAAACGGAGGGTAAACAAGAGCTTCTTCCTCGTCCTCGAAAATTGTACTTGCCTCTTCATCAATTTGCTCTGGAAATTCTGAAGCAGTAGCGACATCCTGAATGTTACCCATCTTGAGGCCACGCTCAATTCGCTCCCCTACAACAACCAAGTGTGAAAATGTAGAAGTACATCCAGCAATTAGATAAGGACCTTGTAAGGTATTGGAGAATATCTCAATGAGTTCTCGTTCCAAAAGAGGAGGTTGAACTCTAGCAGCTAATTCTCTCCATCTTTGCGCATACTCTTTGAAAGATTCTTCAGTCTTCTGAGTTAAACCTTGGAGTTGAATTCTGGTGGGAGCCATGTCCCTATTATAGTCGTACTGATTGACAAAAGCTTCAGCTAAATCCTTCCAAGTTTGGATGTGAGTTCGTTCAAGCTGAGTGTACCACTCGAGAGATGCTCCACTGAGGCTATCTTGAAAAAAGTGCATGAGGAGCTTGTCATTTTCTGCACATGGAGCCATCTTATTGCAATAGGCTTTGATGTGAGTAATCGGACAAGAGGTACCCTTATACTTCTCAAAAATGGGGACTTTGAACTTCACAGGGATTTTGATACCAGACACCAAGCATAAACTAGGAGCATCTAAACCAAGGGAATCACGACCCTCAATAGCTTTCATCCTTTTCTCAAGGAGATGAAGCTTTTTCTCAGACTCAATCTCTTCAATCGAAAACTTAAAGGTGTCAAACGAAGACTCGAAGATATCCTCACAGTGAGGAGTTCCATTGACATGCATTTGAATGGTGTTTTTGACATTTTGATCTGAGAGGACCTCTTCGTGGTTAAGATTAACACCTGGTGGATTAACATGATCAGTAGTAACAACTTCGGATCTCTGAACAACTTGATTTAACTCTTCTTGTCCAAGGACAATTTTCTGGTTAACCTCCATGAATTGGTCCATCTGGGCATCTATATGAGTATTCATCGCAGCCACACTTGCCTGAAGTTGATCCATGATGACGGCGATCTCAGGAAATCAGTCTTGCAATCTAGAGATTCTGGATAAGAAGCCAAGTTGAAATGAGTCCTCTGGTTGAAATGAATGAAATGCATGATGATGCATGGATGATATGAGAGAAATAAACTCCTTTTTTATTGATGCAAATGGAATGCAACATGATAATAATAACAGGTTCACAGAGACGTGAATCAGGGATGATATTGGTAATTAGAACAACTTATTTAGGTGGGCTCCTACAATAGGATAGCTCTAGGTTTTCTACCCAATAATCCCGAACAAGGTGGTTCTAATGTTTTTGCTAAATGTTTCTTGGAGTCTCAAATCCCCTTTTACAAACACTATCATCTCAAATACCCCAAGAAACGGCTCTTAACGGGATGCTCGAAATCCAAAATTTGAGCGTTTGGTCTCGGTTAGGACAACATGAACAAACTTAGAGTTATAGGTCATTTGTCCAAAGATTGATGTCCTGCGCTATCGCGGGCCAACAACCTCCTTAAAACAACCAACTCTAAGCCGGAGTCTTCGCTTTGGGCCAACAAGACAATGGAGTTAAGTGGACCTAGGCTACGCAACCCCTCTATTCCTAAAAGGTGACCTAGAAGCCTGGGTAGTGGGCTTATCTATGTAACAATGCCCATGAATTCCCATCACAATAATATATCAACAAAATAATATACATAAAGTGTAAAGAGAATAATAAGCAAATAAATAATAGATAAGCATAAAGAAGAAAGAGATAAACAAACACACAAACATGCGAAGAACTAAACTAGGGTTGACTCGCTTAGTCAAAAAAGATTTTAAAAATTTTCCCCAGTGAAGTCGCCAACTGAAGCAACTCGATTTTCAAAAAACAATTTAAATGAATTTTCAAAACAATGAAATCGCCACCTAATTTTATTTGTTCTTAAAAAGAACGGGGAAATATAGATAAAACCCACAAAAATTGGATAAGGCGGTCTACAAGAACAAAAAGCATAGATTCGGGAGTCGGTTACGCAAGAGGAAGGTATTAGCACCTCTTACGTCCATCGTACTCGATGGGACCCATTTAGTTCAAAATGTGTTTGTGTGTGTAATCGCTAATTTGTAAGTCATGAATAAGAAATAAGAAAAAAGGGGTTTGTTTATTATTTATTTTGAGTTTGACACGGTTTCGAAACCGCGTGCCTACGTATTCCCTCGTGCAATGGGAAAGTCAAAACTCCGTAGTTCTTGTTGAAAATGTCTTGGATTGTTTGTATTGATTTTAGAAGAAATGTTTTTGATGACCGCGTATGAGCGGCAAAGGAATTTGAATGGGTTGAATTGATTTTAATTGTAGATGACAAGTACCAAAACGTTGGGATATCCTCTAACGATTCGATACTCGAGATTGGTGATTGAGGTCAACCGATCTTCTCTCATCCAAAATCTTTATTATGAAAGGAATGAGGTGAAACGAAGTTCACTTTTATTAAGTGTTATGGAATAAAGTATTTAAGTCATTGGGTTACCCTCTAATGGCCCAAATACTTTACATTTTAATTAAATCGTTGGGCGAACCTCTAACAATTTAATTAAGTACCATAACACTATGTTTTTTTTTTGTTTTTGTAGAAAAATTGATTTAAAGAAAACAAAATCAATTAATTAATTTAATATGAAAGTGTTTTAAATGTCCAAGTGTATGGAATAAAGTATTCAAGTCATTGGGTTACCCTCTAATGGCTCAAATACTTTACATTTTAATTAAATCGTTGGGCGAACCTCTAACAATTTAATTAAGTACCATAACACTATGCCTTTTTTTTGTTTTGAAAGTGTGTTGAAAATTGCGGCGTTGGACGTAGAGAAATGATATTTCGGGTTATGATTAATCAAGTATATGGACTTGATTAACCTCGTGAGGATAGGTGCTCCTATCCCCAACCATGAAACCCTGGTGCATGGTGATCGTTATATCGACCAATTATTTTTCGGGTTATGATTAATCAAGGCAACGAGGGCCCTAATTAACCTCGTGAGGATGGCCATGCCCATCCCCAACCATGAGACCCTTAGAGAATTTGGTGTGGGTAACCAAAAATGAGAGAGAGCGAAGGCGTTGTTGTTTTTATATTAATGCGAGAGCGGAGTGTACAATCGTGTAATAAACATACAAGCATATAATGATAAAAAGCGGATAATAAAAGAAAATAAATTAACAAACAATACAAACCGGAATTTAAATAATTATTAGTATAGATATTTTTTTACTTGATAAAAAATCAACTAACAATTTAATTGATAGTTCAACAAATAAAAAACTACCATATGCCAAATATTATTTAATACATCATCATAAAAAAGGAAACTTGCATAATATTGCATTTAAAGAAGGGTTTAGAAATGGGCCTGATTGAAGCTTTAAATCTGGGGGTGCAAGCAGTAAACTGAGCCCAAGCCCAAAACCAAGCTGCTGGATCTTGTGTAGCAGCTCCCATGAGGCATACTGTGGTCCGCCGTCCTGGAGCATTGGATCTGGATCTCAACAGATCTGATGGCTATGGAAGGAGGTGCAAAATTGCTACCATGGGAGTACCTGCACCAGATTTCGAACAGACCATGCAGACGGTGACAAGTGTCACCGCCTGGCTAAACCAAGACAAATCCTAATTATACTTAAACTAAAATACTAATCTAACACATCTTACTACAAATTAGATAAATAAAAGACTAAACTTAATCTAACTTATTTTTTATCAAAAAATTAAATAAAAGAAAATAATCCTAATGAGATTAGACTAAAACTAAGTTTAATTTACCAAATAAATTATTTATAGCAAAAAAAAACAACATCAGTTTTTTAAAAAAAAAACTCTCATCTTCACTTCTCTCACGAGCGACCCTCATCCTCTCTGTCTCTCGTTCTCCCTGTCTAACGAACCCTAAACACCGCTCTCATCTCATTGTCGCTCTTCGCTGTTCTCATCATCTCTCTCGCCGTCATGAATCCTCACAGAGATCGTTATCCGCTCTCGTGTTGGTTATCAGAATCGTCTCTCTCGCGATTTCGCAGAAATCCGACCCATCTCTCTCTCTCTCTCGACGGCCCAGGAACTTCGGTGTCTCTCTCTCACACTCGATTGTTCTGTTATCTTTTTGATTTTTGAAAACTCGTTTGTTTTGTGTTTACAGACTGGAAATGGAAAGGGGAAAGTGAAACCCTAGTTCTATTCGCGATGAAATCGGTGAAATCGGTGCTGTTAGGGGGATGACACATGATGGAAACGTAGCAAAACGCAAAGAAAAGAGAGCTTATGGTGATTATTCCAGGGTTGGAACGGCGGCGGATGGCGGTGTACAACCGCAACCCTGGTGAGATCGAACATTTACCTTAACCCTTTCTTTCGTTGCCTCGTTTTGCTCTTTCTGAAGGGTTTTTTTTGGGAAATGATGATTCTGAAAGTTATTGGCTTTGACTGTTCTGGGTTGTTCTTGGTATTCTGGGTTTGCTTTGCATGAATGTTCTTGCTGTTCTTGTGTTTCTGGGTTTGCTTTGCATTTACGGCTAGGGTTTTTCAAAAATGAATAGTCCCCTCGATTACAGTGCTTTTACTGCTTTTATAGTGTCCTCTATTAGGGTTTCTAACTGTCAGTCTTTGGGATAAGGGCCTGGGAAAACAAAACTGCAGAAAACTGGGCTTAGGTATTATGTTTTTCTTTTTGATCTGTAAGTTGAAAACAATAGTGCCAGCCCTGTTTTCTGCGTACTGGACTTAGCAACTGATAAGATGGGCCAAAAAAAATCTGACACTGCTGGGCTGTTTGTAATGTATTTTCTGATGTATTGCTGTACTGGGCTGCTCTGTGTTTTTCCTGCTTTCTGACCAAAGTACTTGTTGCAGCAACTTAGTGGTGATGATGGTTTCTGAACCACACCCCCCTTTTGTGAACCAACTATGTGTTGTGATTTGCAAAAGGGTGGTTATTTTGGAACATGAATGATAAGCAATCCTCAACATAAAACTGATCCCAATCAAAACCCCCTAATGATGAGATAACCAGCTGTTTGAAATCTTAATTTTTATTAATGCTGTCCATTACTAACTATATTCTTTTTTGTTGTTTCATGAATGTGAGCCATGGCATGAGCTTGGAGGAATGATAAAAGAACGCTTTGGACAAGGAGGCAAGGTCTACGATGGAGCAAGAAGTCCTGAAAGCCAAAGAACAACAAAAACTCCCAATAGAAAATAGGATTTAGGCATGACATTAGCAATATTCGCTTGTATGTTTGAATTTTGTAAATAGGATTAGGATAGAAGTTTGGAACTTTGTAAAATTACAAACGTTTGAATTATAATTTGTAGATTTCAAAGATTTTGTAAAGAAACAAACCCACTTGTCATCATTGAATAACACTATGGATTTTGTATACAACACAAAGCTTTGTGAATTTGAATGCGGTAAAAGTATTGTGAAACTTTGTAGAGTTGAAAAGAAGGTAAAAGGATTAGAAGTTATATGACAAAAAAAGTTTGAAATTTGCAAAGTTTTCCTTGAAAATCATTGGCTCAAAAATTTGCTCTATGTTCACGAATGAGTTTAGAATAGAATAACCAAAATGAGTTCTTGATTTTGAATCTTAACACAACACCAATGCAATTTCTTGTCATAATACTTGTAGCTATTATTTGGAAACCACACTTACCGTGACTAAAATGAATGTTTATACTCAACATGGTGAAGCATCGACTAAAATGCGTATTTAATTCCAAATTCAAACCAAATCATAAATCTCGTACACAAGTAAAGACATGGTTGCTAAACATAACTTCATGTACGCTCTTGATTCGCGTTCTTAAAGATAAGAGGTCTTGAGAATCACCATGAGTGAAAATTTAAACATCTGAGAAAAACGACCTTCTGAACACGTTCAACTTTTAAATCCTCCTTCCAACTCAACAAAGCATCAAATATACAATAGGATAGCTTCGAACTTGTAATCTAAAGAAAAACCCCAAACATCCAAACTGCCTTTGCCATTCCCAAATTCCGGGTTGGTTAAAACAAGTAAACATCTTCTAAATCTTGTAACATGATTACCTTAAGCCAGTCCAAACCCTAAAACCCCAGAACCAAAGACATCAATGCACATATGTGCAACAGCGGGTACCTTCCAAACACAAAATGATACGAGTTTGAAATCCGACCGCCTCAGATGCCAGTAATGATGCAGATGTGATGAGCGAATGAATGTCTAAAGCGAGTGACCCAATGGAAACATATGCAAAATGAATGCAAAGCCTAAGCCAGGTAATAATTGATATAGGGAGGGAAAATTTTGGGGTGCAAGAGGTCCACAGTTGAAACCAATCCTCACTTATTTTTTACACTTTTGACAACTAACCAATTTTCTTATATTTTCTTCATATTTTTTCCATTCAATTTAATTTCTTTTCAAACAATTTTCTAACACATTAAAAAATCACAAAAAATACTTTCTTTTTGCATTTAGGTCAGAAAAATGTTTATTTAATTTTTGACATGAAAAAATTATATTTTGCATGCATATTTGAATTAATTGTAAATTAATCGAAAAATTGACTTTTAATTATTTTTCCTTACTAAAATCAACCCGGAAAATTCCCAAAAAAAAATTTTCTCATCTAATCAGGATTACTAACTCTAAAAACTTTTTTCTAATTCAAAATCTTTTCACTAACATATTTTCTCTTATTCATGATTCGATTCTTTTTCCAATTATTATGTATCTGCTTCCAGGTTGTAATAGTTAGGACAATTTTCTCGCATTTCTTTTTCAATATTATGTAACTGCTCATGGGATGTAATAGGTTAATTAGGATTTACTTTCTACACTCCTATATTATGTAACTGCCCCAAAGCCATGTAATAGCGTAGGATTTACTTTTCGCACTTTACTTTCCGCAATTTACTTTCCGCAATTTACTTTCCGCACCCATATAAACTGCTAGTAACTAGGCGTGTATGGCAAGATAAAAATGAACGTAGATCACTTCTAATTTCAAGATAACTTATCTGAATTTAACACACTCTCTTCACACATGCACCCCCTAGAATATTCTCTCTCGTTGCCTTTCGAATAAATGGTCAAGTTCCTCGAACGTAGAGGTATCCTAGCACCGTTACAAACATATCATCATAGTCCCTTCGATACAAAGATCATAGTCCCTCGATGTTGCCTACGAATACATGATCTCGTCCCTCAATTGTTGCCTACAAAAAAATGATGATCGTCCCTTCGAATGTGCTAGGATACTCCTATAAGTTGCCTTCTATGACCATCCGATGTCCCTTCGAATGTCCCTTCTACATCCAACGAATAGGGTTACCTACCAACTAATGGTATGGATAGCACTATTCTAAAGGAAAGTAAAATAACACGGAAACGACCGTTCTGAGTAGGTAATAAGACTTTTAGTTGCTTGCTCCATCAAAACATCTTTTAACACCTCACACTTTTACAAAGTTAAAACACTTTTCCAAAACGAAACATTTCCAAACACTTCGTATACATTCCAGCGTGAATCATTACGAAGTCAAAGCGAAATGCCTTTTCAAAACATTTTTAAACACACACACAAAAAGCAAATTTTTAAAGATGAGCTAAAGCAACTAAGAGCCCGTAGGTAACTACGGATGGAAAGGGTGCTAATACCTTCCCTTTTCATAACCTTCTCCCTTACTCAGAATCTAACGAAGGTCTTTTCCTGTTCTTTTCACCTTCCCTTAATTGGATAAAAGAAAATTTGGTGGCGACTCTTGCTACCTGCAACATTTGCGATCAAACACAAAACAATCCAAAGTCAGTTCTCCCACCGTATTACAGCCACTCTTCACATAAATTGGTGACCGACTATCTCATGATATAACATCAACCACTTCGCTCACTATTAAGATAGCAAGACAAGTCTATAGAATCCAACATGACCCTGTCTACTATCAACAAGAGATTAAGGGTGATCAGTTCCTCAATTTGTCAATAGATAGCCGACAACCATGATGGCGCATAAACTATCATTACTAAACTATAATAGTGTTCCTATAGAACTTGTACTCAAGTCACCTAAAGCACCACAATCAATAATTTCCACAATTTTCCTCTCATACAATTTTGTCGCTGCGACACCAACGTTCAATATGTTACACAGTCCACAGTACAATCACTTAGCCTCGCCCGAGGTCAGATATTCTCCAACTCAGAATTACTTTCTTCATCTCCGCATCATTATGAATACAAATTTGATTACATAATCTCAACACTCTCTGCGCATTTAATTTGAATCATCATTCCCAGATTGACTGATCCCAACCACCATATCTACCAAATTCACAATTATCTCTTCATCTCCTTTGATATTGTCCAGAAAATCACTGTTAATCTTCAACATTCCCAACACAACACTCTGCGGTGTGACTTCAGATGCTAAATTCCATCTTCTAACAATTATCCTTGTTGTTTAGCAATCGCCTTCAGGAACATCAGGAATTTACCCTCTACTCGAATATCAACAGCTGCTACATTGCTTCTCATCCTTCGCGAAGTAAACATCAACAATGTCTAATCATCCTCTCTCAAGATGCTCCAAATTGATTAGAAAACAAAATCTTAAAGTCATGCCACCTTCAGATTCGGGAACGACTAAACTTCAGTGATACGTTCACTGCCGCCATCAGCAGTCCACTGAACCAACATCTTACAACCGAAACACATCCGAGAAGAAAAGATTATCCCCCACTTATCTTTGAACCCAACTCCTGCATATAATTTGATTAGAAAAGCAAGAAAGCACAGACAGTGTTCCACACATTTTTTGTGTACTAAGGGACAAACAACATTAGGCAACTTGGCCGGACAGACCTACCTGTTTTGATACCAACTTGTAACACCCCAATTCTACCCGGCGAATATCATAAAAATTAGAGTTATAAAATTTCGTCAAAACAATTGGAATGCTACAATTCAACTTAAAACAACAGCCTTTACCATAGATACATAACACTTTAAATTTGGATGAACCGAAACATCAACATCTAATATTTAGAACAAACAACTTTATTACTTAAGCAGCGGAATCACAAAATTCAAGATGAATGGCATAACATCTTTATCCGACTTAGAACAATTTAGAAGCAACAAATACTTTTATATAATCAACATGATATTCAAAAACGGAATCAAAACAACAACAAAACAATTAGCGTTCATCCCCCCGAGTGTTACGTATCAGAGCAACGACACCGACTTGAATTAATGAAGGTAAACATCCCTTATCTTGGATTACCTGCACATTACCCACGTAGAGGCAACATAACAACATAAAGGGTGAGATATCTAACAATATAATAGGACATATGATAAACAATATATTAGAATCAGTCCATGTAAAATCACCACTTCACAACTTTAAACAACATCAATCACAAGATAATCATCAACTAGTATAACAACAACAATTTATCAACACAACAACTCAAATAGGCAACGTGGAATGCGACTCGTACAATGCACATGCATGTGGTACCAATGGAGCAGAACTCCCAATGTAAAAATGGAGCAAAACTCCCAACGTAATAATCTGCCAATTAATAGAGGCATCAACAAGGCATAAGCCTTCAACTTCAACGTGATGCTAATCCAGGCCAACTTAACAGAGCATATGCCCCCAACATATCATGCAATGTATGCAACAACAGGGTACAACGCAGGAACAACAATGCAACATCAAATTGAGAACAACTTAATCACAATTCAACACTGGCCATAAGCCTGCAACTTAACAAAAATCATACAACGTTTGCATAAGTGTACAACTTAACTCCAAAATATCAACATCGTCCACAAGCCTACAACTTAGCAACAATTAAACGTTGGCTAAGCCTATGACTTAGCATCAATTGCAACAACCATTACCAGCAACATAACAACAACAAATCAGCACTACCTGTAAATCTGATAACACGAAAATGTATCACATATTTGGCATTATTTACATAGATTATGCCTTTATTTTATCTTAATTATGTTTCTTTATATTTTTATTATGCCAGTATTTTCTATGTTTTCAGGTATTTACTATTTACAAGGCATGTATGAATAAAGTCGCAGAAATGGAGAAGAATCGAGCTTAAAAATCACAAAAAGAGTAAAATGAATAGCATGGGTGTGTGATAGAAAAATGAGAGGTGAAGCATTTAAGAAAAGAATTGGAACAAGCACACGGTCCCAGCCCATGAAGATGCACTTCTCACAAGACCAACAAGGTGTGCTGACCTCCACACCCCTCACACGCAAGCCCTAACGGTCGCCACGAGTTACAAGGTGAAGTCTTCTTACAAGCCAAGTCGTAACGGCCGTCACACCTGTAACGCCCCGTTTTATTTAATGTTATATTATATTAATATTTTTGAGTTACCGTTAGACGATTTTTTTGGCAATGAGAATATTTATATTAATCGATATATCTGTTAATATATTTGACGATGTTTCGTTCGGTCCGGTTTTTATTCCGTTCAGTTTGGTAAAATATTATTCGGACCGATATTTAATTTCCCGGCGTTATTTTAATTAATAGAGTTAATAATATTATTAGATATTATTAATGTGTTAATTAATAAGACAAGTTAGGGGTGTGAGGACTAATTGTTGAGAATTGGGTGTACACCCTTGGCTTGGTAGTAAGAATACAACATAAAACCATTATTTTCCTCATTTCCTTCCATTACAACATCAACCAAACTTAGAAGCATAGAGAGAACAAGAGGTCTTGGAGAAGATAAGAAGAACACATAGCTAGGGTTGGAATTGTTGAATCATCAAGAATCATCCAAGCACTTAAGATAAGGGGTTTGATCTTCCATTTCATATAGTTAGGGTTTGGTGATATATTTTGGATTTGGGGAAAAATTGATAGTTTGATTCCTGAGTTTTGGTTGAGTGATTTTTGAAATAACTTAGAAAGGTTGAGTTAGGAGTATGGATTGTTTGTGTTTTATTTCTAAGCTTGTAAGAATAATTGCTAGAATGGAAAGAAATAAGAAACTGTAAAAGAAAAACCAGAAAACTGTGTCTGTAATGAACCGAGGAAGAAGAAGAAGTTTGGAGCATGGGAGGCACCCACCTCAGCATGAGGACGACCGTCCCAGGCCCCCTAGGCACCCGCCTCCTCTCATTCATATCCATGGGACATTCGTCCCTTCTAGGAAGGAAGGAGGAAGTGTGTTTTGCTGTTTTCCGTTTTCTGCTTCTTTCAGTTCCTGTTTCTGCATAATTTTATTTCCTCCATAATTTCATTTTAGCTTCTAATTCTTTTAATTTTCCTAATTCCTTATACTACTAGTTGGTATAAATAAAATATAATTAGGACATAAGTTAGCCGATAAAATTTGGAACCCGATTATGTTCTGATTTCCCGATTTCGGTAATTTCGGCGACGGAGCAAGTTGCTCCGAATTCAACAAAAATTGACGTACTAGCTAAGTTCGACGTGTAGAACGTAGTAGTGAGGTTAGCTTTTCGAAATTTTGAGTTTTTGCGAAATGACACGAAATAGGCTAAATTACGGTTAAATTGAATCGGATTGCGTTTTAGTCGATTTAAGTCACGTATGGACAATCCGATTGCGATGTTAATGATTATGATTAATGTCGGTTATTAGGAATGACTTTCGCGACGATTATAGGTGTTTGACTATTTTTCCGTATTTGGAATTTAATGAATTAATTGATAATGATGTGATGTGATTAAACATGATGGTTGCGACGGTGTATTTATAATGAATACTTGATGCTATGCGATGTGATTATATGTTTATCTTAAGGTGGATAAACATGGAGACGTGGACTTTATGTCAAATTTGATGAGGATTTAGCTCGAGTCTCTTTATTTTGAGTCGCTCTGCTCTGATCATAGTAACACTCGAGTTTTGGGCGACGTTATTATTTTGGATAGGATAGTTTATGTATACTATCTTATGATGTTATAACTTTATGTATCGATGATAACATGATGATATGTATATTTTGTGAACACATCCGTTGTGCTGTGAATAATCATATGTTTATATGATGATTTATGATATGAATCGGTATATCCGACTTTTGATTTTTGTGATGTGCATTATAATGCAAAGTGATGAAAACATGAATATGTGATACCTCAATTTATGTTGGACGAAATTTTGAAACTATGATTTTATTATTAATTACGAGGGGTAGATTTGGGGTGTTACATTAGTGGTATCAGAGCAGGTCGGTCTGTCCGGCCAAGTTGTTGAGTTTGTTGTTGTCTAACAATCAAGTATTGTTATTTGTTGATTCTAATCCTTGTTTTGTTGTGAGCAGAATTTGTTATGGCTGGAAGGAACGCTGGTAGGGATGATGAGGCTCTTGTTGCTGCTATGCAGGCAATAGCTCAGGTTTTCCAACACCCGTCGAATACTGACGAGAACGCTGGGTCTCGTAGTTTGGCAACCTTCCAAAGAGAGAATCCCCCTACTTTCCAAGGAAAGTATGACCATGAAGGTGCTTTAACGTGGTTGAAGAAGATTGAAAGAATCTTCCGTGTGATGGATTGTACTCCTATGCAAAAGATTCGTTATGGTACTCATAAGTTAAGTGATGAGGCTGATGACTGGTGGGTTGACACCCGTCAGAGGCTTGAGGTTGATGGTGAGGAAGTGACGTGGCGAGTTTTTCGTAGAGAATTCATGAGGAAGTATTACCCGGAGGATGTTCGGGGAAAGAAGGAGATAGAGTTCCTTGAGCTGAAACAAGGGAATATGTCTATCACTGATTATGCTGCAAAGTTTACCGAGCTGGCTAAGTTCTATCCTCATTATGATGGAGAGAATGCCGAGTTTTCTAAGTGCATTAAACTTGAGAATGGCTTGTGTCTTGAGATAAAGAAAGCGATTGGATATTAGAAAATCCGTGTCTTTGCGAATTTGATTGATAGTTGTAGAATCTTCGAGGAAGATAGTAATGCACACTATAAGATTATGTTCGATAAGAGAAACAAGGGTCAATAGAGCCGTGGGAAACCATATGATACTCCAGCTGGTAAAGGGAAACAGAAAGCGTTTCAAGGGAGAAGGACTAGTGGGGGAGATGCTCATACTAGTATTGTTTGTTACAAGTGTGGGAAACCTGGCCACAAAAGTAATGTTTGTCGAAGTGATGTGAGAGCTAAGGAGAATGAGGTGAGATGTTTCTGATGTGCAGAAGTGGGTCATGTGACTTGTGATTTCAAGCATAAGGATGTGGTCTGTTTTAATTGTGGCGAGGGAGGTCACATTAGTGCTCAATGTAAGAAGCCTAAGAGAACTCAAGGAGCGGGAAAAGTGTTTGCTTTGTCGGGTGCTCCGACGGCAAACGAAGATGGTCTTGTTCGAGGTACTAGTTTCATTAATAACATTCCTCTTATTACTATTATTGATCTTGGTACTCACTTTTTTATTCTCTGATTGTGTAAAGAGATTGGGTCTCACTTTGTCATCTCTAGATAGAGATATGGTGGTAGAAGTTCCGGCTAAGGGAACGGTTACTACTTCTTTTGTGTGTGCAAGTTGCCCTTTATCAATCTTTGATAGAGACTTTGTGGTGGATCTTGTTTATTTACTGTTTTTCGGGTTGGACGTGATTCTGGGTATGGATTGGTTGAGATCTAATTATGTCCATATCAATTTCTATGACAACACTGTGAGGTTTTATTCCTTAGTAGAAGAAGATCAAGCTATGTTGATGTCTATGAAACAATTGAATGAGTTCATGAAAGATGAAGCATTGGTTTTCTTGTTGATGGTGACTCTTTCTGTGGAGAGTCAAGCTATGATTGCAAACTTTCCGGTGGTGTGCGACTTTCCCGAAGTATTCCCTGATGAGATTCCTAGTGCACCTCCAGAAAGAGAAGTTGAATTTTCTGTGGATCTTGTCCCTGGTACCAGACCTATCTCTATGGCACCACAAAGGATGTCCGCATCTGAGTTAGCAGAATTGAAGAGCCAATTAGAAAATTTGCTCGAGAAGAAGTTTGTTAGACCAAGTGTGTCGTCGTGGGGAGCTCCTGTGTTATTGGTGAAGAAGAAAGACGGTAGCATGAGACTTTGTATTGATTATCGTCAGTTGAATAAAGTAACTATCAAGAATAGGTATCCACTTCCTAGAATTGATGATTTGATGGACCGATTGGTTGGCGCTCGCATTTTTAGCAAGATTGATTTGAGATCGGGTTACCATCAAATAAGGGTGAAAGAAGAAGATGTTCAGAAAACTGCTTTCAGAACAAGGTATGGGCATTACGAGTATTCGTTGATGCATTTCGGTGTCACTAATGCACCGGGAGTATTCATGGAGTACATGAATCGTATTTTCCACCCTTACTTGGATCGTTTCGTGGTTGTTTTCATTGATGATATTCTGGTTTATTCTAAATCGGAAGAAGAGCACGCAGAACATTTGCGCATTATGTTAGAAGTCCTGAAAGAGAAGAAGCTTTATGCTAAGCTGTCAAAGTGCGAGTTCTGGTTAAGTGAAGTGAGCTTTTTGGGGCATGTCATTTTTGGTGATGGCATTGCGGTTGATCCTTCTAAGGTTGATGCCCTGTTAAGATGGGAAACTCCTAAGTCTGTTACTAAAATTAGAAGTTTCTTAGGTTTGGCTAGTTACTACAGAAGGTTCATAGAAGGTTTTTATAAGTTGGCACTTCCTTTGACAAAGTTGACTTGTAAAGGAGCTGCTTTTGTGTGGGATGTCAAGTGTGAAGAAAGTTTTATTGAGTTGAAGAAAAGGTTAACAACGACTCCGATCTTGATTCTACATAATCCTGAAGAACCATTTGTTGTTTATTGTGATGCTTCTAAGATGGGTTTAGGTGGTGTGCTTATGCAAAATGGCAAGGTGGTTGCTTATGCTTCTAGGCAATTGAAGATTCATGAGAAGAACTATCCTACTCACGATTTGGAACTTGAAGCGGTTGTTTTTGTGCTTAAGATTTGGAGGCATTATCTTTATGGTTCTAGATTTGAAGTATTTAGTGACCATAAAAGTTTGAAGTACTTGTTCGATCAGAAAGAGCTTAATATGAGGCAAAGGCGGTGGCTCGAATTGTTGAAATATTATGATTTTAGATTGAATTACCATCCTGGTAAAGCTAATGTGGTTGCCGATGCTTTAAGTTGAAAGACTTTGCATATGTCACTTTTGATGATGAAAGAGTTGGAAATGATTGAGCAATTTAGAGATATGAGTCTTGTGATAGAAGTGACGCCAAAGAGTGTTATCTTAGGATTGTTGAAGATCAATAATGATTTCATTGATAGCATTAGAGAAGCTCAAAAGCTTGATGTGAAACTTGTTGATTTGCTGGTTGGTATTAGACAAACTGAAAATGAAGATTTCAAGTTGGATGCTCAGGGTGTTTTGAGGTTCAGAGATAGGATTTGTATCCCCGATGATGTGGATTTAAAGAGAATGATCTTGGAAGAAAGTCATAGAAGCAATTTGAGTATTCATCCCGGAGCGACCAAAATGTATCAAGATTTAAGGAAACTATTTTGGTGGTCGGGCATGAAAAGCGAGGTGGCCCAGTTTGTTTATGCTTGTTTGACTTGTCAAAAGTCTAAAGTGGAGCATCAGAAACCTGCAGGGTTGATGCAACCGTTAGAGATCCCGAAATGGAAATGGGATAGCATTTTTATGGATTTCGTAACGGGGTTACCGAATACACCAAGAAGACACGATGCGATTTGGGTGATTGTTGATAGGCTTACGAAGTCGACGCACTTTATTCTTATTAACATCACTTATCCCGTATCGAAGTTGGCGGAAATTTATACGCATGTGATTGTTAGATTACATGGTATTCCTTTGTGTATTGTTTCGGATAGAGATCCGAGGTTCATATCTACATTTTGGAAAAGCTTGCAAGAGGCTTTGGGTTCAAAGTTGAGGTTGAGTTCGGCTTATCATCCTCAAACTGATGGTCAGACGGAAAGGACGATTCAATCGTTGAAAGACTTGTTACGAGCGTGTATTCTTGAACATGGTGGTTCATGGGATACATATCTTTCTTTGATTGAGTTTACTTATAACAACAGTTTTCATGCTAGTATTGGAATGGCGTTGTTTGAGGCTTTGTATGGTCGGAGGTGTAGAACTCCTTTGTGTTGGCACGAGTCGGGTGAAAGTGTGGTGCTTGGGCCCGAATTGGTTAGAGAGACTACTGAGGCGGTGAAGATGATTAGAGAAAAGTTGAGAATTTCTCAAAGTCGACAAAAGAGTTATCATGATAAAAGGAGAAAAGACTTGGAATTTCAAGATGTTGATCATGTATTTTTGAGAGTTACTCCTACAACCGGCGTTGGGCGAGCATTGAAGTCGAAGAAGCTAACTCCTCGCTTTATTGATCCTTAACAAATTACTAGTAAAGTGGGAAGAGTGGCTTATAGAGTGACGTTACCGCCAAATCTTTCGAATTTGCACGATGTATTCCATGTGTCACAACTTCGGAAGTATGTTCCGGATCCTTCGCATGTGATTGAGATGGATGATATTCAAGTTCGAGACAATCTTACGGTGGAAACGATGCCTTTAAGGATTGAAGATCGTGAGGTAAAGTCTCTTCGTGGCAAAGAGATTTCCTTGGTCAAACTTTTTTGGATAGGAGCAGCTGGTGAAAGCGCGACGTGGGAGTTGGAAAGCAAGATGCGGGATTCCTATCCCGAGCTTTTCGAGTCAGGTAATTTCGAGGACGAAACTTTTTAAGTGGGGGAAGGTTGTAACGCCCTGTTTTATTTAATATTAGATTATGTTAATATTTTTGAGTTACCGTTAGATGATTGTTTTGGCGATGAGAATATTTATATTAATCGATATATCTGTTAATATATTTGGCGACGTTTCCTTCGGTCCGGATTTTATTCCGTTCGGTTCGGTAAAATATTATTCAGACCGATATTTAATTTCCCAGAGTTATTTTAATTAATTGAGTTAATAATATTATTAGATATTATTAATGTGTTAATTAATAAGACAAGTTAGGGGTGTGAGGACTAATTGTTGAGAATTGGGTGGACACCCTTGGCTTGGTAGTAAGAATACAACATAAAACCATTATTTTCCTCATTTCCTTCCACTACAACATCAACCAAACTTAGAAGAATAGAGAGAACAAGAGATCTTGGAGAAGAGAAGAAGAACACATAGCTAGGGTTGGATTTGTTGAATCACCAAGAATCATCCAAGAACTTAAGGTAAGGGGTTTGATCTTCCATTTCATATAGTTAGGGTTTGGTGATATATTTTGGATTTAGGGAAAAATTGATAGTTTGATTCATGAGTTTTGGTTGAGTGATTGTTGAAATAACTTAGAAAGGTTGAGTTAGGAGTATGGATTGTTGGTGTTTTATTTCTAAGCTAGTAAGAAAAATTGCTAGAATGGAAAGAAATAAGAAACTCTAAAAGAAAAACCAGAAAATTGTGTCTGTAATGAACCGAGGAAGAAGAAGTTTGGAGCATGGGAGGCGCCCACCTCAGCATGAGGGATACCGTCCCAGGCCCCATAGGCGCCCGCCTCCTCTCATTCATATCCATGGGACGTTCGTCCCTTCTAGGCAGGAAGGAGGAAGTGTGTTTTGCTGTTTTCCGTTTTCTTCTTCTTTCAGTTCCTGTTTCTGCATAATTTTATTTCCTGCATAATTTCATTTTAGCTTCTGTTTCTTTTAATTTTCCTAATTCCTTATACTACTAGTTAGTATTAATAAAATATAATTAGGACATAAGTTAGCCGATAAACTTTTGAACCCGATTATGTTCTGATTTCTCGATTTCGGTAATTTCGGCGACAGAGCAAGTTGCTCCGAATTCAACAAAAATTGACGTACTAGCTAAGTTCGACGTGTAGAACGTAGTAGTGAGGTTAGTTTTTCGAAATTTCGAGTTTTTACGAAACGACACAAAATAGGCCAAATTACGGTTAAATTGAATCGGATTGCGTTTTAGTCGATTTAAGTCACGTATGGACAATCCGATTGCAATGTTAATGATTATGATTAATGTCGGTTATTAGGAATGACTTTCGCGACGATTATAGGTGTTTGACTATTTTTCCGTATTTGGAATTTAATGAATTAATTGATAATGATGTGATGTGATGTGATTAAACATGATGGTTGCGACGATGTATTTATAATGAATACTTGATGATATGCGATGTGATGATATGTTTATCTTGAGGTGGATAAACATGGCGACGTGAACTTTATGTCAAATTTGATGAGTGATGATGATGTTTTTGTTGTGTCGTATTTGTGATGTTGTATTGTCGAGTCACATACATTGCATTGGCGACGAGGGCTTTTATGCCAAGCGACGATGGGCTTTATGCCAAATGTTCTTAACTATGGACAAAGCGACGGGTACCACATGCATAACATAGTCGTATCTCATGGAGTCAGTTATGTTTATGTTTGAGTCGTTTGGTGTTGGGTTTTTAATTGATGGCTTATGTTGAATTGTGATGTTATATGATGCTTTGTTTTGATACGAGTATAATGATTATGCGACGAAATTAAAGTGTTAATTATATACACAAAATGCTAAGTTAAAGCATGTAAGATTTTGATACATGTTGACATACTCTTATTAACTTATATCATTTATAATTCCAAAACTATTTATATATTTTATCATGCCTTTAATTATATGTTTTGGAGTATCTCACCCTTTACTTGTTTCGCCGCTGCCTTTATATTGGTAACGTGCAGGTGATCCACGAGGATGATGAGGATTAGCTCGAGTCTCTTTATTTTGAGTCGCTCTGCTCTGATCGTAGTAACACTCGGGTTTTGGGCGACGTTATTATTTTGGATAGGAAAGTTTATGTATACTATCTTATGATGTTATAACTTTATGTATCGACGATAACATGATGATATGTATATTTTGTGAACACATCCGTTGTGTTGTGAATAGTCATATGTTTATATGATGATTTATGATATGAATCGGTATATCCGACTTTTGATTTTTGTGATGTGCATTATAATGCAAAGTGATGAAAACACGAATATGTGATACCTCAATTTATGTTGGATGAAATTTTGAAACTCTGATTTTATAATTAATTACGAGGGGTAGATTTTGGGTGTTACAACACCCCCTCATAAAAACTGTGTCGATCGACACGCCCTTCACCATGGCCCACCTTGCCTCTTCCTTACTTATGATGAACGTCACACTTTTGAAGGAGACTTTTTCTCCTTACTTGTTGCGAATGACACGGTTTGTTTCTAACATTTTCTCAACAGCTAAATCAAACCACTTCTTCCTATTTTCTCTCAACAAGCAAGTGACCACCCCACGTCTTCCTATTTTCTCTCACCGGTCCTATTTTCTCTCACCGGTCCTATTTTCTCTCACCGAAACAAGTTATTAGAGGGTTATAAATAGAAGGCAGTGGACACATGCAGGACTCACTCGCTTCTCTCTTCCATTATTCCAATTTTCCCAGAGTGTTATTCATAGTTATGTCATAGGCCGAAAATTACCATTTGTAAAAATGGTAGTTTCTCACATCGAGGAACTATCATACCATTAGATTTAAGTGTTGTATTTATTTTATTTTATTTTTGTTTTGTACCTGATTGTCAAGCATATCGACAATTTATGATTTCAGTTCCAATGATCGTACGCAAAGTTTATTTCAGAATTTCAGCTTTCCTTTTTGCATTATTTACAGATTTCCTTTTATCGCATTATTTATTATTATTTTGTTTGTCAAATTTAATTGCTATGTCGTTTTTTATCGTAACTATAATTATTTATGCGTTTTTAATTAGCAACATGTCCAGCTAAATATTCTTGAGTCCAGTGTATGAGGACCGTTGTTATCGACGGGACTTGGTAGAAAATAGCCTTGTCACGGTAGTGACAGGTTATTTAACACGATTTTGTCACTAGAGTGAGAAATAAATTAAGGTGAGAGTCGACACTGTGAGAGCGTGGGGATCAAACCGGATAGTGGAAATTAGGCAACAAATCTAAATACAACGAGAGCGCTTTAGATACATTTAGGATATTATTGGCTTTCAAAATATATTTCTCAGTTACCAGGCAAGCGAGAGCAAAATCTTGGGATTAGGAAGTATGGCTTTAGTTAATACCGCGAGAGCGTGAGGCGGGGTTTTTAAGTTAGTATATTCTATGGAACTAAGTTATAGTCGTAATTAGTACCTGTGTTCTATAAGTCCTTCAGGAACACGGAAACCATATTTCAGTCTCTCTTTATTATTATGTTTTCTAAAGTCATTTTTAGTTTTAGTTCTTAGTTTTCCCCTAAATCCAATTATTCATTAGCCTTAGCTTTACAAAGTAACGATAGATTACAGGAGGTTGGCATTGGTCTCTATGGTTCAACAATCTTTTATATTACTTCCATATTTTCGTGCACTTGCGGAATTTACCCATCAAAATCCACATTTTTCAACAAAGAACACAATACGACGAATCAACCAACATTTACTACAAGTAAACCGCGTAATTATCCAGACTATTACGACTATTCTCGGTAAATTAATTATCGGCTAAAGTTTCTATTATTTCTACGTTGTTCTAAAGTTCTTTTTATGTCTCTGTTAAATTAATACTACACTGCTATTAGAGTCTATACTGTTAATTTCGTATTATACTACTACCAAAAAGTGTACATCAATTACTATTGTTTTCTGCTATTAAAATATTTCTGCTACTGAATTGTATTAATCTGTTACTGTGAGTTCTCCACTAAACATATACATACACTACTATACTTACGTGGACAAAAAAATAGTTTAGTTTAATTTAACTCTACTGAACTTAATTGATTACACTAAGAGATAACATGTCTACAATTATAAAATTTAAGCCCCTCATCATGCTAGGGTGTGCCCATCATCACATATAAGAAAAAAATCAAGGCATAAACAATGTGAACGTGCGACTAAGCATGGAGTTCATGCCTCTTTCCACAAAGTGTGTCACTCTCCACACCCCCCCTTTTTCACATGGTGTCGGTTGACACCATTCATCATCCACCCAACATTCCGGTCGACATGCCCTTGTTCCCTTTGGCACGTATCAATTCCTCTTGTGCCATTCGGCACACACCTGTGCCCCTTGGCACAGGTCGTCTTGCACAGCAACGAAATGCAGTTTCCTCTATATTTTTCCTTCCACCGACTACCAGACATTAATTCTCGCAACACAGAATATTATAGCAACCATAATAACTTTTAATTTCTGACGGTTGTACCGGTTGTGCCACGAATTATTATAGCGGCAACTCATGAATAATTTCAATACAGTAAGACAAAAGTAATTCTCAAAAACAGAAGCAACATACAAACGCATGGCAAATTCACACAACCAATTTCCACATATAATTCATCATACAACCCATTAGAGAGTTAAAACCCCACCCTTACCTTGGATTGAAGGTCGCTCTAATATTCCAATCGAAACCTTTGCCTCTTTTCCTCTTTTCCTCTTTTCTTCTCCACAACTTTTCACGATCAATTTCCTTGGAACCTCTTTTTCTTCTCTCTGCCACTTTTCTCGACGTACAACACTTTCTTTTCTCCTTCTCCAAACCCTTATTATTTTCTACTGATAAAAACCTAATTCTTTTTATTAACTTAAACTAATAATTATTATTAATCCATTGGGCCTAACTTCCACACCCCCACTTTTACTACCACCAACCGTTAATTAAGCCCATACAATAAATCTAGTATTATCCCAATACTATTTATACAACTTAATCAACCAAGTAATCAGCTAACAACATGACAACTTAAATCAACATTTCACAGCGTCAAAAATTAATTCGAAATATTTCAAAAATATTTAATTAAATAATTAATTAAATATTGGGCGTTACACCTGCTCTGATGCCAATTGAAATTTTCTGGCACATATGCATAACATGCTCATACTGATGTTTTCAACATCAGAACGTGATGTTAGGACAGATGCTACAACATCTGTAGACAGACTGAATAGAAGTATCAAACTGAAATAATGTGCAGAATTTAAATCTAGAATGATAAGAACAAAGTCAATTGTTAACCCAGTTTGGTGCAAATCACCTACTCTGGAGGCTACCAAGATAGGATAGGAAATCCACTATCAATAGTATTGATTCTAAGCCTAAGCAATCTCAATTTACAAATTATCTCTTAATACCTATCCAGTGCAACTTCTACCTAAGAATCTCCTATGAGAAATCACCATCTCACTTACAATCACCGCAGTGATAAATGATCTACCCCAATCCCAATGGCAGTCTATAGACCATTTACAATTATATAACTAGTACAAAGATAAACCTGCTAGAAGATTTACACTTCAAATACAATACTTAGTTAAGACTCTTAACTAAGAAAAATAATTGGTTTTCTTAAAAGCTTCTTCCAAGAATAATACTCAACTCTTTGCTTAAAAGCTTAGAGGAGAACAATAATCAGCTCATTACCTAAAGCTTTATGAGTGAGAACACTATGTCTACCTTAATGTATCAAAAGATACAAAGGGTGACATACAATAAAGGAACACGAAAGACTTTCAAACCTAAACCCTTATTTTTACAATCTGTTAAGAACTTTGTAGCCCTATGTCTTGGTCTTCTTTTTATAATCTACAGCTATCCATGGGCTTTGAATTCTCTTCCTAATTATTCCTTGGTCCATTCATTGATTTTTGCAGAAAATATCTCCTTAAATATTGGAACAAATCTTCAAGTATCCTAATTTTTCTCAGCTTCCAAATTTATAAACTTTAGTGTTTTGGTGATTTGATTCACTTTTTCCAAATTACGTCTTCTTAACTTGTGAAAATAACTGAAACATATCTAAAAGGAATTTAAAAAAATCCAATCAATTCTTGTCAAGAAGTAAAAACAGTTGCTCATGCTGGACTTGAACAAGATGGCATGACATTGTCTTCGACATCTATATAAAAAGCTCATAACACCAATACTTCTATGACAGTTGATGCAGATGTTAAAACATCGTGGTCAACATTATTATAACCATATTTTAGCAAAATTATGCCAATCCTAAAAGCATGAAACTAACATGAAACAAACACTTTCAATTTATAGTGAATTGTCTTAGTATTGTCAGCATAGGATGAGCATTGAGTTGTTGAATGAAGTGTGTGGTAGAGTTTTGAGTTAAAGTAAACAAGGACTCGATGGAAAGAGTCTTAAAAAATGCTACTTCAATGACCATAATAGTAGGATTAACATGTGGGGAGGACATTGAGGTACTAGTCGGACTTGTATTATCAAGACTAGGAAGGTTTGGTTGAGATAACATAGGCTCGAGATAAAACATATGACTGGATGATGATTGTGCACTAGGTATTTGGACCCAAGACATACTATATTGTACAATATGTAAGGATACATTATCCTATGAATGACTCTGAAACCTAGTGGTTATAGGAGGTTGTGAGATTTTAGGAAAAGGAAGAGAATCAATAGAAACATAAGTAGAAGAAGTAGTGTTTGTACTTGTTGAAAACATAACTGAGAAAGGAAATGAATTCTCATGGAACGCTACATATTTTGAGATTAATACCTTACCAAATTTGTTAATACATTTGTAGCCTTTATGTTGAGATGAGATACCTAAAGATACACACTCTTGACTAATGAAGTCTAGTTTATGTTTGTTATAGGGTTGAGTAAGTGGAACGTAAGCACAACCAAATACTTTGATTGACTCACAACTAGGTAACTTATAGTAAAACTCATGATAGGCAGAGTGAAATTTAGAAAGTCATGTAGAGGGAGTATTATTGATAACATGGAGTGCTGATAAAAACTATAGTCCTAGAAGTGAAGCGAAGTAGGTGCATGAGCTAACAATGTCAAGCCCATTTCCATTATATGTATATGTTTTCTCGGCATATCCATTTTGATGTGAAGTGTGTGGACATGAGACTATGTGAGATGTCATCTATGTCAAGAACTTCGTGAAAGGCATGAATTCTTCCCCATATAATCAAAGTTAATTGTTTTATAGTAACATGAAACTAAATCTCAACACACTTCAGAAAGAGTTTCACTAGTACAAAATGATTAATTTACACTTATTTTTTATTATAATTACACCCGTTAAATTTAATAAACATCGGGTGTATATCCATTGGGTGAGAAATGTCTACCTTAATTAAATTTAATGGGTGTAATTGTAATAAAAAACAGGTGTAAATAAGTTGTTATCGTTCTTATGTACACCCTATTTTCATAAAAAATTTAATAAAAATCAAGGGTAAATATATGCTAATTTACACTCTTTTTAATAAAAATCAGGTGTAATTAGACCCTTTTTAAATAAAAATCAAATTTAACTACACCCTTTTTTTAATACAATTTAACACATTTAGTTAAACAATTAACAATGACAAACTTCCACAACTTTAAAACAATAAAAAGGGGCATTCCGGGAATCAAACTTGGTAACTCTTGCACCCCAAAGCGAGAATCATACCACTAGACCAAATGCCCTCATATAAAAAACTTTAGTTTGTAAATAACATAGTTGGGACAAATGTTTCGTGGAAATCTTTCCTCTGGCAAGTTTAATTGCTTCTGCAGTTTTGTACACATCATGTGCCTATTGCAATCTGTAAAAAAGGAAGAAGGGATAAGAAACCTAAGCCATCTCTTATATACAGAAAATCAAATCTTAATATCATAACTAAAGAACATAGCAACTTCGGCATATTTAAATAATATGAAGAATTCAATGTTGTCAATCACGAAAGCAAACAATAGAGTCTGTCCATATTCCGCCTATAGCCTCGAATTAACAATACTGGAATAATCGAAAAGGAGAAGTTTTGTCTACCTGAACATATGCATCTCCTTTATCGTATTTTCTGACACCATAATTGTAAGTCATTTCCAAAACAGTGTTTTTCTCCATACCAACACACTACACGACAGTCAAGTCCTCTGTCCGAGCATTAGTTCTTGTTTTGAGAGGCGGAGGAAACCTTTTCCAAGCACTTTGAAAAGTAAATGGATTATCTAGAGCGATAAACTCTTCAATTTCTGGAACCTGATTGCAGAAGAATGTGTTAGTGATTTGAATTTCTTCAATATATAATAGAAAAAATATCACTAAATTCCAAAATTAAGCATTTGAAGCTGCAAACCTCAACAAAATCACCATCAATCAGGAATGGATCAGTGATGCCACCATAGAAAATGTCATATTCACTAATTATCCTTGTATTATCATACATTGGAATGTCCATTCCAAACAAAGCATTCTGAAAAATCACAAACCTTGAATATAAATTTCATAAATGTGAAACACAGGGACATAACAAATAAATACTACCATGTGGTGAGCACTTATTTACCTCTTACCTACAATATTTTTAGCACTTTTAGCTAGCCATTTCACAAACACGGTACGTAGTTTCTTGAACGGCTACTGCATAGTTTCTCTACATGTGACACTTTAAAATTGTTAACCAAAGTTAAACAATGAAAAGGAGAATAAAGAAATTATCATTAACTATTGCCGACCTAAAAAAAATTGTTAATCTGCATTTGAAAAATAATCAAACCCCAACCTTTTTTAATTTCACTATCATCCATGGCCTTATATTGCATATTCTTTAAAGCAAGTTCCACGCCATAACCACCCAAGTTAACTGTCTCGCTCACACCAACAGAGCCACATGTCAGCTAACACATCATAATTTTACCTCTTAATTGACATATTAAGAGATTCACATCAGGGAAAAAATATATGCAGTTGGAAGGAAATGAGAGGTCTCTTAATCACACAAATAAAATTCATAGTGTGAACTATGAAAGCAGCCTGATACAGCTTGTCCTCCTTATATAGCCCTACAACTAACAGAAACCTAGCAACTTATCTAACTAACCTGCAAAAAAATTAACTACCGTTAACAACTTTTATTCTCGTAATAACACTCCCCTACGCCTAAGGCTCCCATAAAATCAGGTAAGGAATCCTTGAACCTGAGTTTGGATTATATGACAAAATTATTTATATATTATTTTACTTATTTATATTCCTTTCTATACAACTGACTCCAGATCCTTTGAAATCTGAAGCTCCATTATAGTCCCTCCCACAAAAAGTGTAAGCACAATACTTGAACTTTATGATGATGATACAGAGCCCCTGATTGGGGTAAAAACAAAACGCAATTGCTAACATGAATAGGTAGAATATAGAGATACTCTTAGAAAGCAACAAAACGAAATTGACAATAAAGCCTCTCTTACCGTCGACTTGAGGCACAAAGACTAGAGCTTACCATCGGATAAAAGTCCAGGGGAACACCAATATGGGCTTGTGATTTAGAATGAAAACACTAAGCCAGCAACACCAAATTTCGTAACGTATATAGTCTTAAGTAACACACTCACTCATAAGCAAACATACACAATACAAATACCCCCAAAAAACACTACAATTCGGCAGTAAATTTGTAACCACACACAGAATACCGAAACACCACCACAATAATAATGAAACAACAAGAAAACCCAAGCAAAACGTTAGCATATTCTAAAACAGATCATCAAAATCCAGGAATAAACCAACAAAACAACAATACCTAGTTCAAAACAAAGAAAATTTACCACAAATCTTAATAGGAGCTTCAAGTTCCAACAAATTAAGTTGGGAATATTGATATTTGAACAATAGGTAGAAGTTAATCTTAGTTTTACCCTAGCTTGAGTTGGAGATAAAAGCACAATAGTGATTTATTCAAATTCCAATATGCTATAGTTATTTAACAACAATACAAACAATGCAGGAGGAACATCTAATTCTCCTCAAGTGCGCGCGCACACACATAGATAAGTTAATAAATAGAGATATACCTTTTTTTGCCAGCTGCAAGTTGATCAGTACAGCTCTTACTCTTATCCATTTTCAGATCCACTCCTTTCTTGCAACCCACTGTAATCACCAATCCTAATCCTGCTTCATAATTCAGATCCTCTTCTTATACTACACCAAATCAAATCAAATTTCAATACGGTCAACACAACTATCAACACAAAGCAATGTATCGGTGTAGTTTTTGAAGTTTTTTTCACAAATTCATTTCTATTCCGAAGATCCAGAGCCACTCATCGGAATCTGATCGAAAAACTCCCTGATAAAAGTCTCAACCGGCTTTGCAATCACAGCCATTCTACTAGGTCGAAAGTCCCTCTCTGAAGCTGCCTTCACATGATGTAAGATACATCAATATTACAAATGAGTTAAAGTCAAACACATAAAGTGTGAACTAATAAAAAGAACACCTTTAAGAGGTCGACAACAATGTATAAGTATCGTATCAAACCCTTTTGAATCCGTGCAGTGGCATTTGCAGCAAAACGCAGCGCCTCGATGAGCATGTTGAACGGTATCAATAGAAGGAAGAAGTCCAGATTCATCCTCCTGCAAAGACTCCCATGATCTATCTTCTGTATAAGCTCTCTCCCATGCTTCAAGTCCATCCTCATTAACTTCATCTTCCTCATCATCTTCATTAAGTGGTCTCCCAGCAATGTTATTCATCATTTCTAGCCCAAAAGATAAAGAAGCTGCAATAGTAAATAAATTATTCATTTTATAATGTTTCATCCAATGCAGATAATTTCGTAACAATAAATGTTGTAATAATAGATTTCAAGGATGATCAAAATTTCTAAAACACAAAGACGCAAAGTAAGAAAAGAAGAAGTTTTTGTCGTACCTGAGTTAACCCTCAAGGTCGAGTCCCTTTGAAGACCCGATTCATCACCGCGTGGACCGGTTTTTGCTGATTTGCTCCGATATCCTTGTTCATCATACTTTGTTGCATTTGTGTCACGCTTTAATTTGTTGTTTAGGTTAGGATTAAAATAAGACATAGAAGAAAGAATTCCTCACATTGATATGTGATACAAAAGTTATATAAAATGTCGGTTACATGGTAAGTAAATTGCGTATAAATAAATCTAATCTTACATGACTTTCAAGTTACTATCTGTCACTTTGGTTGATCAAGTTCAAATTGGACATGAAAGTTAAAGGGTTGAGGTAGTAAAAATGAAAAAAGCTCAGGAGCTGAACTCTAGGGAATGGCGAATCAGCATCTTTCGGCTGGAAAAAGCACTTTGGTTGTCAGGATAACGGGTTTTGCACATGTGACATGAAGATCACGGTCAAGATCTGGCGCTAGCAGACTTTATTGAGAGAAACTTTTTGTGCAGTGGGAGGACTACAAGAAATTGATCCGAGAAGGGTTAATGGACGAGCCCTTGCTGAGATTGCCAAGAACACATGTTTTTAATGAAACTTCAAATTCGATAGGAAGGAAGGTGTCTTTCAAGTAATGAGATTCCAATATTTCTAAGTCGGAAATTTGACATCCATAATCTTAATGTGGAATGTCGATGAAAGATCATACCTTCTTAACATTTTTGTGTTTCAAGATCGTCTAAGTAAGGATATTTAAAAATCTTTGATTTAAATGTTTGAAAAAGGTCCAAATCGCAAAAAAAACTATTTGAGGACGCAGTTTTGACAAGGTCAATTGAACCAAATGGCATTGAGAAAGTTGATGAGAGGAGATCGATTAATAATAAGGAAAAAACAAGGAAGTTAGGGATAATCATTGGACAAAAACGCAGAGTATAGTTTCAAATTCTGGGTAGTGACACTAGATTGACCTTCTTATTTCCATGCAAACGATAGCGGTTGAGTTGGTTGGATGATAAGATCCACAATCAAATCTCCATGAGAAGCATTTTGTTAAATCCATCAACCTTAATTGGGAAGATCAAGCTAAGATTTGATATTTGCATTTGTGATCATTTAGTAAGATGGTTCCCAGGTAATTTTTAAGATTTAACTCTGAATTTTTGCAAATCATTAGCGGATTGGAAGTTCTTTTTCCAATAATTTGGCGAAGAGGACAATTTTAGGTGTTAAGTGTTAGCCTTTATCCGGTTAGAAAGGCAAGCCTTTAATTTGGTGTGTGTGTGTTGTGTGTTTGTTTTATGAAAATTTCACTTTTCGTAATGATTTCATTATGTATACTAGGTTTGGAAATGTTGTTTTAAAAACCTTGTAATGATTCACAAATACAAAGTGTTTGATTTTTGAGAAAAGTGTTAAAAGATGTAATTTCAGCTTATTACCTACTCGGTCTTTGTTATTTTGAAGAATAAAGCTTCCATACCATTGTTGGTGGTAAAAGATTTTTGAAAAAGACAAGGGAAAATGGTCAAATAAGGTTTCATTTGTAGGACATCATTTTTCAAGGGGACAATTCAAAGATCGGGGTATGAATTTAAGGGACTTAAATCAAGGAACTTTGTGAATACTTCACGCAATACCACCATTCGAAGGCAATTTTAGTTCATGAGAAGAATGCATTTTATTTGATTAGTGTCGCATTAATTTCATAGCAACATATTTTTGTGGAGGACCATAAATCAATTAAATGAAAAAAATTATTAAAGGATACGCTTTTAAAATAGAAAGAAATGTGGAAAAAATACACCTACATTATAATAATCAAAATAGAATTTTAAAAATTTTCAAATACAATTAGAGAAAACTAGTCCTAATATTTTGTTTTATTAGAGTTTATGTGAAAACAACCTAGTTCTAGTTAATTTTAATTAATTAAGAAAAATTAGTGAATACTATCCTAAATTAAATTAATTAAATTAGTTAAAAGAAAGGTATTTGTGAAATTATCTTAATTAAAATTAATTAATTAGACAATTAATTAATTAAATTATATGGAAGAAAACAAAAACTAACAGAAGCTATGAAAAAAAGGTTAATTGAACTCTATGTTTTTTAAAAAAATATTAAAAAAGGGGAAAGATTAAAAATCTTAAATCAAAAGAAAAGAACTTCATCCAGGCTTGATTTAAATCGGGCCGAAGAGTGACCTAGAAGAGGAAAGCGCTATCCCGACTCAGCAAACGAGGCACACTTGAAAACCGCATGAGTTCCAGGTGAATCGGATCGTCCATCATCCTTCGACCCATAAATATGTGTTGGGCTAAGAGCGAGGGCTGGGCCACCAAACAAGAAATAAACAAACAAGGGTGCTCTATCCCCTAAGGGCTAAGAATCGATTGGTGGTGTTAGTTCATTCAAACGGCCTAGAGCTATAGATCAAAGCTCCTCCAGTTTGCCATCACAACAGCGTAAGCCATGAAAACTTCAATATCCTTCTATATCATGCTTGGTGGTATTAGTTCATTAGTCACACTCAACTATAACACGTAAATTCAAACCAAATGCATGGCATGTTTTATTATGGATGTATAATGATGCTCTATCACAAGAACATATTAGACAAAGTTCATTACAAAACTAACTTTTCAAACCAAATTTTTAAATTTTTTATGCAAAGTTATCCAAAATTTTTTCTTGTACTAAAAAATAAAAATGCTTAGAAAATGGAAAAATATTTTTTAAAATATTTGATTGAAAATTTGCATGAAGTCTTTAAATTTAATCTCTTCTTCAATCTTTAAAACTTTAATGATATTAGACCCCAAATGCAAATCAAAATTGCCATAAATTTTATTTTCTTTAAATTAATTATTTGAATTTAATTTTAATTCAAAAATAAATAAATAAAAGAATTTCAGAAATGGCAGAAGTCATGGATAATCTCAAGGTCAAGTTTGAAACTTGGTCCTTTTGAAAATATTTGCTTTTGCTATTATTTTAATTCAAGCCCTTTAATTTGCTCAACTTGTACAATGTGTATCTTGCTCAATTTGAATATTTTGGTCATTCTTGGACTTTTAAGATGTCATAAACAACCTTTTGGTTTCATCTTCATATTTCCATAGCATTAACTTCAAAAAAAATGTTGACTTTTTCAGAATGACTTGTAATTTTTGATCCTTAAAACAAATGATTTCCTCTATGAGTTTCTAGAAATTTCAAAAAAATTTGATGGAGAAATCATGAATGTGAAAGAATTCTTGATGTTTGATTGAGAAAAGATGAGTTTGAAACTAGCTTCAATTGCTTTTTGAATCATGCAACTTCAAAATGAATATGAATTCAAATATTGATGTTGACCAATTATGAATATGAGACCATAATTGACTTTTGTCAAATATGATTTTCAATTGAGCAATTTTGAGAATTTGACTTTTTAAACTTGAAACTTGACATAGTGATCCTTGGAACATGAATGATTACAATGTGAACGAAATATTACCATCTTGACTTGAGAATGGAAAACCTAGCTTAGATTGATTGCTTAGAGAATGAACCAGAAATCCTTGAGAGGAGTGTAATCAGAAGTTCATAAGAAGTAAGGGAGAAATATTAGAATAAGATAAAACATTAGAAATAGGATAAAGAGTACCTGAGCATGATTGGTGAGAAGCATCATGAAATGTGGCACAAACATAGTCTTGCAAATGAGAAGGTGGGTGGCGTGTTCTAGAAGAAACTATGAGCAGGGGATTGATGTGATTTGATGAGGTAGTGGCATTGGGAGAAAGTGAAGGATTCTCAGAGTCTTGAGTAATAGAGAGATGTGTGGGAGAATCATTAATATGGAGAGACTCGGGATCAGTGTTTTGAGAAGAGGAGGGCATGGAATTGTGGTTATAAGGGGAATAGAGGTATCAGTGAAATATTCCCAGCTTTGAGAGGTATCAGGGGAAGTAGGTTGGTAAGGTCAAATGTGTTCATGAAATAGAACATTTAGAGAAATGAATATTTCATGCGTAGTGAGATCAAGAAGGACATATCCTTTAAAACCAAGTAGGTAACCAAGAAAGAGTGATTTTCGTGCTCTACAAGCAAGCTTGGTTCTGTTGCTGCTCAAGGTGGATGCATAGCACAAAGAGCCAAAAACTTTGACTTGGGTTATGTCAGGGAGAGTGTTGTGAAGCAATTGATAAGGAGATTTATGGTTTAGCAAAGGAGTGTTGGTTCTATTGATGATGTATGTGGCATACGACAAAGCATAAGACCAGAAATGTTTAGGCAGTTTAGATTGAAATAAGAGAGCTCTACCAACATTAAGGAGATGTTGATGCTTACGTTCAACTCTCCCATTTTATTGTGGAGACTCAACAAAGGATCTGTGATGGATGATGCCTTTATTCAAATAGAAGTTAGGCATCAGAAACTCAGGACCATTATCTACTCTAATGTATTTAGGGCATACATGAAATTGATTTTCAACTAAAGTAACAAAGTGCTGAACTTGCTGAGAGACTTCAGCTTTGGTTTTTAACAGAATGATCCATGTGAATCGAGTAAAATCATCAAGAACAGTTAAAAATATTTATGACCATGAATGGATGTGATGGCTAAAGGGCCCCATATGTCAAAATGGATCAATTCAAAGGGAGTGGTAACTTTAGAAAAATTGTGTTTATAGGGTAATTTTCTTTGTCTAGCAAAATGACAAATATCACAAACAACTTTATTATCATGAGTAATATTTGAATACAATTGAGACATTTTAGATAAACGATCATGTGACAGGTGACCAAATCGAAAATGCCAAAGAGCTTTAAGATATATAGTGGAAACTGTGTTAATGCTGGTATGAGGATGATTGACTGGGAAAGAGGATGGTGGATGAGGAATTTGCAAGAGTTTGTATAAGCCATCAATTTCATTAGCCAAACCAATCATCTTCTGATATTTCAGGTCCTGCACAATGCATTTATGGTCAGAAAAATGAAGTATGTAGTTAAGTGTTTGACACATTTTGGAAAAGGAAATCAAGTTAAGAGAAAACTCAGGAATGTATAGAACATTGGTAAGATAAAGCTGAGGTGAAAAAATAACAGTACCAGCATGCTTAGCTATCACAGAGGCACCATTAGGTAAACTAACAGTGATAGGTGAGATGGATTGATAACTATGAAAGAGTTTTAAAGAAGAGCATACATGATCATTAGCTCCTGAGTCTAGAAGCCAATAGTTTGAAGAAACATGGCTAGAGCAAATCAAATTTGAAATTAAAGTGATACCTGAAACACTATGTGATTTAGTGTGATTTGAAATTTGGTTAGAAGGAGAAGCATGGTTGGAAGGGGTATCATGAGGCATTAGATTCGAATTTTGGAGCAAGCTAATTAACTGAGAGATCTGCTCTTGAGTAATATTGGCTTGGGCATTTGATGAGCTGCCATGTTCACTATTTGATTGAGAAGAATCTTCTGTCCCAGTTGCATTAGCAGCATTAGAAGAAGTATTTTTCTTGCCAAAGTGAGGAGGAAAGCCATGTTTTCTGTAGCAGACTTCCACTGTGTGACCTGTGTGATTACAATGAGTACAAACACGAAGATCCTTCTTGTATGCAGATGCAGAATTAGTCTTGTTACGATCAGGAATCTTTCTGGACTCATATGCATTAACCAATGTGTTGGGTTCATCAAGAACTGAATTATGATCAGGTTTAGGAAGTAAAGCTATATGGTTGCTTTCCTCTTGGATAACCATAAGAAGGACTTGAGCTTTGATAACTGAAAAACTATCATTCAAACCTGTGAGGAATTGAATAATCTGATCTTCCACATGGAAAGCTCGAGCTGAACGCATAGCTTCACATCTGCATTGTTGAATGCAAGTACAAGCTGGTAGAGGACGATGAGAATTGAGTTCTCCCCAAAGGCCACGTATAGAGGTGTAATAATCAAGAACTGACTTATCACCTTGTTTCATGTTGTTGAGCTCACAGCGAATGTTAGCAACACGAATTTTGTCAGCCTTGGCAAATCGTTCCTTGAGGTCAAGCCATACATCAAGGGCATTCTCCAAGAAGACGGTCGTTTGCATAATTGGTTCAGAAACGGAGTTGAGAATCCAAGAATGGATGAGATAGTTGCAGCATTCCCATGCAGCACAGTTGAGGTTAGTAGAATCAGGAACTTCAATGAAGACATTGATGAAAGAAAGCTTGTTTTTAGCGCCGAGTGCTCGTTGCATGGAACGGGACCAAGAAAAGTAGTTAGAGCCCGTGAGGAGAGGAGCGATTTTGATAGAATTCGGACCTTCGCTAGGGTGGATATAGTATACAGAATCTACATCATTGTTGGACAGCGATTGGGTGCAAGAAGGCGCCATGAAAGATGGATCGAAGAAAGGTTGAAAAGAAGAGAAGAAAAAATAGAAAAGGGAGAATGAAGGAGATGAGAGAAGAAGAAGGTGATGAGGAACTATGTGCAGAGCGTTGAGACCATATTATGAATTGTAAATGATAACAAACATAGAAGAAAGAATGGCTAATTCCTCATACATTGATATGTGATACACAAAGTTATTTATACAAAATGTCGGTTACATGGTAAGCTGTAGTGCATGGCAAGTAGTGGATCTAAACCTTGGTAACTGAATTAACTAACTAACTGTTATTCAGTTATTACAGTTGAGAGTTAGGATTTGAACAAAATATGGAATTCGAATTTGAGGTAGGATCTAAGTGTGAAGAGTATAGGGTTCCATTTTGGACATACCAGTTAGCGAGAAGAGAGATGATGAAGACAACTGACCGAGGGCGAAGAGATTGAGCAAGCAATGAAGAGTTGTGAGGCAGTGTTAGGTCATCGATGACAACGTTTTAGGGCGGCACGATTAGTAGAGAAGAGTGAAACGTTTCAGGAAGAGTTTCGGAGAAGGGTTTGGAACGAGAAGTGTGAAAATTCATCAGTGGTTTCAATGAAGACGAGAAGCCTAAAAACGAGAAGAGTTCAGCGAAGAGTAAAAACATATTTGAAAGACGAAACTCAATTTCAAGCGTGAAGATGAAAATGAAAATGGGTTTGAAAAATAAAAATGGGTTTCAGCGTGAAGAGTTAGAAAAATTGGTGAAAACGAAAATGAAATTTTTTTTTTAGACTGTTTATTTTTATTCATCTAATTCAATATCAGTTATTTTTTGAAATCTTAAATAAATACTAATAAAATAATAATTTTTTATAAAAAAAATTGAATATTTAATTTAATTTTTTTCATATAAAGTTAGACCAAGAAAAATCACCGAAATTGTCACATTAATTTATTAATAGTCACTCATTAATATATCACAATGATTACATATTTTAAGTTATAAAATTAAATAAATTTTTTTAGTTTATATAAATTTACACCCATTTATTTAATTTGTTTATTTTAAAAGGAGTAATTGAGATTTGATTATAATAATATTTTTAATTTAAACTCATTTTTTAAAAATAAGGGGTATATTGTCACATGATAATATTTAAAATTATATTTTATTTATAAAATTGTCACCATATTTTTTATTTACACCCATCTCAATTATTGCTTGCCTTGATCTCCAAACTTCTTGGCCTATAAATAGAGGTCATTCCTTCATTTGAAAACACATCAAAACAACTACAAACTTGTTTTCTCACTTCTTTCTTAAAATGCAAATTTTCTAAGTTTCAAAGAGGTTGGAATTCCAACTTCCAATTCTTGCAAATTTTAACCAAAGGTGTCATTCAAACCTCTTCTAAACATCATTTAGAAGTTGTTCATCACTTCAATCCATCACAAAAACAGCCAAAGGTCAGTTTCCTCAAGAAAACTCCATCGGTGTGCATTTTGAGCCCTAACAAGCCAAACTCAAATTCACTCGTACGTTTTCCATTTTAACCATTCAAACACCTTACATAAATCATATATAAGTGATCCAAGCCATCAATACACTTTTGTAACAACTCCATCATCATCCTCCATTAAAAATTCAGAAACTTGCAACTTGAATCGGGTAGGAGAATTCAACAAGCTTCGAAGCAAGCTAGGAGTTGGAACATACTCAGGAAGGTTCAAGGAAGCTTCTGGGATCATCACTTTGCATCTGGAAGCACTCATATGAGTTCTGGGATTTTGCTGCAAGAGGTAATTATTTCGAAACCGAAAACCCTCATTTAAGCATCTTTGGTACTAATTTAGTAGTTATAAATGTAGATATCATATTGCTCAAGCTGTTTAATTCCTCAATTTCACTTAATATCAATTGTGCCCATAGATTAGTTGAAATTTTCAGTTACGGTTTAATTGGTACTTTCTGGAAATTCGTTTTGATCTTTGAGTCTTAGCTTTAATAAGCTACATAGTTGAAATCGCGGTGAAATTCTGAAAAAATTAACATTTTACATTTTTCAAATTGGTCAAGAATGCAAGAAATTTGAATTGGCCGTGGAGGTTTGTCATGATAAGAAATGTGAAGTATCTCATCTCTATGGAAGAAGTATCTCATCTATAGCATGACATTCAAATCAAATATTTTTTCAAACAAACAAACAAAACATCTTTCTTAACTATAAGTGGAACGCTTGTATACTCAGGTTAAACGCCCAATGCTTACAATAAAAGATCCAACGTTTTTCAAAACATCTTCTCATTCTAAGAACTATAAGCAGTATACTTGTACACTCAAGTTAAACACCCATTTCTTACAATGAAATATTCAAACATTCAAAAATGTATGTGATGAAATAGATTAGATACATTTTTCATTAAGATGACACTTGTCGTTGTCTCTTAAAAATCATTTCTTCCACTAGCACATAAGTGGGAACTACGATTGCTCTGACTTTCTCAATCTCCTTTTGAGAATATGTAGACACAAGGTCTCACCCTTGGCGAGCATACGTCTTTTTCCCTCAAACCACCCAAACCTTAGTTACCCTTAGATCCTGAGCTACAATTGCTCTGATTCCCTTTAGGGGATATGTATGCAGAAGATTGCAATGATCTTTGCAAGCATAATCATAACAAACAAACTTAGGTTCCTACCCAACTTACCTTCTTAATCCCAAAGGAGAAACTTTCCCAAATAGCATAGCAAATAAAACACAAACACACAAAAGATACTATAGAGTACTATAGATACATAGGGTGCTAATACATTCCCTTTGTAAAACCTAACCCCGGACCCAAACAATCTCTGTCTCCCCCATGATTTGCATTTAGTTTCATACTAATCGCATTACATACCTTTTTAGGGTATTTCAGCTTTCCCCTTTTCCTTTTTTAGGAAACAATAAAGCTTGATGAAGGCGAAATCTTTTTAAAAATAAATTATTTTTGAGCTGGAGAACCAAATTCGGATTTGGTTCCCTCGTTCTTCAATTTTTTACCGCGCACAGAAAAATGGCGATTCTGCTGGGGAGCACCAAACCTTTTTTTTTTGTTTCCAAAAAAAGGGGGTTAAGTCTTAATTGTTGTGCTTATTTGTTTTATTTTTTGCTATGTGTTTTGTTTTGTTACTCGTGATTTCATGTGATGCAAAATATCCTAACTCGGATTAAGAAACATTTAAGAATTAGGTGGGGGTATAGTCCTGTCAACTTACGAGGAGTCTCAGTCCTTAATAAGTTAACTTGAGATCCCTCGCTCAGTGGAGGTTTCTTTGGGGGTAATTTTGTTTAGCAAGTTTATTGCGAAGACATTTTTGCTTTCAAGCGAACCAACAAAGCTGAGTTGGTTGTAGAACTCATAACCCATCCTGGCCTTTTAGGATGTAGTGCAGAAACTATTCAGGTGTAGACTTGGATTAGTTGTCATGCGAGACTACGATCAAGCGAGTTTTTCTTGAAAAATATTATTGGACCACGAGTTAAATTGTGTAATCTGATAATATTCGAAAGAGAAGCATAGACCCTGTATTATCAATAGAACATGTTTTACAGGTGATTAAACCCATAATACTTACCCGCGTTTGGTTCTTTCATGTGACCTCATGCTCGTGACTTCGAACCTTTGAACCTATTTTGTGTGTAACCATGTTTGTATCTTTGTGGAATTCATGCATTCCTAAATTTATCATTTCTTATTTCTCTTTCCATAAAATTTCCAAGGATTTTAGAGAATTTTTCTTCGCAAATATTCTAGGTTAAAGTGATGGATTAAAAAGGGGGAGTTTGTGAGCAACCCTTTACGATAATGGTTAATAGTTTTGAATGATAGCAAATATATGTTTGATTGTCAACTTTAGTCAATATACATGTGTGCATAAAATTGGTCAAAGTGTAATGTTAGTCATGTACAAACCTCTTGTGTCAATACAAAGATGCATGAATCAATACATAATCTCTTGTTTCAATACAAATAGCCATGCATCGATACATACATTTTTCTAACTTTGTAAAAACAATTTCACTTCAGTGTGAGTTGACTCATACGTGTTTTGTATAGATACAAAACATTTTGATGGCCCAAGAGTTTAAGCCTTGCATCGACATATACCATTTTGCATCAATACATATACACATCAAAAATCTAGAATTCAGTTTTGTTTGGTGTTTGCATCAATACAAAATCCTTTGTATCGGTACAAATCAATTATTCCTTTTTGAAAAACAAACTTCATACAGTATACATCGATGCATACATTTTTGTATCGACACATGCAAAATTTGAGGGTCCGGATTCTTGCATGCCTTAGACTTTGCATCAATACATAAATACTTGTATCAATACATAAGTCTCTTGCATCGACCCATACGTGGTATACATCGACTCATACTATATTTAGTTTTTTGGAATTCATTTTAACAAATAGTATGTATCGATATATAATTGCTTGTATTGACACATAGTTAACTCAACTCTCTGGAAATCATCTTAATACAGTATGCATTGATACAAAATCACTTGTATCAATACATAAGTTAATTTGTGTCGACACATATGATATTTGTATCGACTCATACATAACTTTACTCTCTGGAAGTAATTTCAATACAGTATGCATCGATACAAATTCACTTGTATCAACTCATAGAGCTCTTGTGTCGACTCATACGCATTTTGTGTCGACTCATAATTTTGTTTTTCTTCTAACATTTTATGTTTCCATATAAAAGAAAGTTTGGAAGTTAGTTACAACAGATGTCACAAATTCAGTTGGTGAACATCCATTTTCTGAGCAAATAGAAACCTGAAAGATACTTCATCTTCATCATCTTCTCAATCACCTTAGTTCAAGAACATTGACACATAATCATCATTGCTTGTTGGATCAAGGGATCAAATAGATAACGTTCAGTAGTACGATCGATGATCTAGTTGAGTTGAAGACTGGAAGGGGGTTTCGAGGAAAAACCAGAAGGTTTGTCCAGCAAGAACGGAGGTGTCTTGTAGGTTTGTTAGTCACGATTGCATAGGGCATATTCAGCCATAGCGTAGGGTTTGGAGATCGGGGTGATTTCTCAAACAGGTCGTGGAAGTGGCGAATTGTCTGTGAATCTTGCAGGTGTGTTCTTGATCGGCACAAATCAAGAGAAGGTTGACACAAGAAGAAGAAGATATGTGGGATTTGTTTTTCTCTCTTTTTATTGCAACCTTGTAAACAATTTTCAGCATATTGATAAAGAAAGTTCTCAATTCCAATTTGCAAATTGAGAGGAGACGAGCGTGGGAACTTCCTTACCAAACTTCTCTACGTATCGTATTCTTTCGCTTTCTCTCTTTACTTTTATAACACGTTTGTGATTCAATTAGTGTGGAATTTTCTGTTCATTGATACAAGGCTGGAAGAAACACTTTACCAAAACTCCATTGTCATTAATCATTGAACAAGCATACCCCAACTGTTTGACAAAAGTTCTAGCTTGATTTTATTCATTGGAAATAGTGTTATAGTGATAATTGCATTAACTCAACATAAGTTCTGTGTTAATTCATCTTTCTCATCTCAATTAACATCCAGCAAACTATCGCATATCCGGTTTTCTAGTAGCCGGTTCATAATAGACGGAAGTCAATTCAGGACCGTTTGTCGCTATCCGTAAGTTTTATCATTAACTCTGATAAATAATTTTTAATCTGTAATAATAAAGAGGTGATTTATTCATCCCCCCTCTCGATCACTTGCCACGCTGTCTAACAGTGAGACATTTTCCACTTGGTGTTGAGTGATGCTTGTCGATGAAAATCCGAGTTGCATCCTCCATTTTGAGTTGATGAAATATTCCTTTCTCATAATTGTGGGTAGTAAGTATGTTTACCACTCGGATATAACGATGATGTATATTCTTCTTAAAATTAACCAACACATAAATTTCGGTCTTTTTTTACCCGAACTACATGGGTTTTGATTTCAACATTGCACATTGTTGGTATGTAGGCCTGAAACTCATTAGAAGTTCTATCAAATAAAAAATTGTAAAAAATACTTCTTTTCTCACCTCCACCATCTACTTTGTACATATTTTTATAGCATATACACAAATTTTCAAAGAGGTTCCTGCGGAGTACGGTAGATGTTTAGAGTGTCTAATACCTTCCCTTTGCATAACTAACCCCCGTACCTTGATCTCATTTTCTTTAGGATTTTATTCGCTCTTTTTCCTAGTCCTTTGGATGAAATAAAAGCGTGGTGACGACTTCATTGTTATTTTTACGAGTTGAGTCAATCAATGGCTTAGTCTCAACGATTTTTGTCTCGCTACACTTACAGGTCGACACGTAGACGAAAAATATTTTGCAAGGATTAATTTTCATTATCTCAATTTCAAACAGAATTGGGGGCAGATGTACCCATAGTGAGGTCGATTATGAAACTTCCTGACCAAATCTCTCTCTTTCTCTCTCTCTCTCTCTCTCTCTCTCTCTCTCTCTCTCTCTATATATATATATATATATATATATATATATATATATATATATATATATATATATTTATCTATCTATCTATTTATCTCTATCTCTCTTATTTACTTTCAATTGCAAATTGTTAAATTCATTGATTTTACAATAGATACGTATAGAAAAATCCTTTGTTTATTAAACTTGAAATTGTTTTGTGGATTAGATTACAATCTATAAGATTGTAATTGGTTTTTCATATCAACAAAACCAAAAGGAAAATCTAAAAAAATCTAGTGCATACCAAGTGTTCAATAATTTATTTAGCATTGTTTTTGTTATAAATTTCATTGAAAATAGATTGCCTTTGTGATCATATTCAAACAACCGGATGTGAAAATATATTGGCTAAATGGGTGATCATTCAATCTCATATTGGTTTTACGCATATTTGGATTTTTTAATAACGGTTCAGATTAAACGATATTTTTGATCTATGATTGTTTTTCATGTTCCATAGTTAACGCATTTCAAAAATAGTTTTTTAAAGAAATTTTAACGTGAGATATATTCACCCTCTCTAGATAAGTTGCCTTTGTCTAACATTACATCCATACATTAATGGCATTGTTGATGTTTGTATAGATGGAAATTGTAATTTTTGTGCTATTGCAGCTCTACTTAGATGGGCGAAGAGCCATGGTCTTTGATTCGGATAAAGTTAGATACTTAAGTTCATCAACACCCTTAATTTTTTTTCCAATTTGTTCTATGACACGGTCTCTACAATTAGAAATATATTACGAGTATAAAACTTGAGTGTGAAGCGTATGTATAAATGGATGACGATTTCTGATATGGATTACCATATTGCTTGTAGATACAATGTTGTATTTGTCTCCCTTCTAAAAAAAAACTTGACATCACAATTTTTCCTCTTGCCTTATCTCGTCTTATGTATACGAGCAAATATAAAATCATTGTTGTTGATTTTGTCAATAACAAACGTTGTGTTCAGGTAAAGCTAAAACTTAATTGTCTATTGTCTCCTGTCACTGGCCATTGGAGACAAAATTGTACTGAAGATGCAAAGGCATGAGAATCAGTATATACGAAACACATTAGTCGTTGGAAAGACGAAGTTAGGAATATAAGTCACCCTAATTTATTTTTATATTCTTCAATAGCACAGTTTTTAATATGTCTATATTTTATCAAGTCATTTTTTATCTAATCAGTTATTCGAAAAAAAATAATACAGAAAAAAATTTACCTCAATGTATACCAGAAATTTCATATTCATGATATATTTTTTAGGAAATATCTGAAATTTCACAAAATTTAATAAGAAAATAGATGTCTTTATTGAAAATTTTAAAAAAATTCAATATATACCAAAATTTCCAGAATGCCAGTATTTTTACCTGCTTTGGTAGAAAGATATAATTTTTCGCGAATTGTTGGCAAATAATCCAAATTTTCGACTTTAAAAATACAGATATTTAAAGACAGGTATCAGGTCAAAATAACTCTAAATATGGAAGCAAGTAAAAAGATATAATTTTTCGCAAATTGTTGATAAATAATCCAAATTTTATCAGATCAAAAAACTCTAAATATGGAAGTGTCAAATATAATTGAAAGAATGGCAGGATAAATCCTCCCACAGTCCACATGGTGTGGGACCCATTATTTTGGGTTGGACCAGCTAGGGTTAGTGGTGTGCAAAATATTCGGTTCTGAGGACCAAATTCACAACTAAATCTAAATTCGTTTAAAATATTTGGATATAATTGAATGATTATTAACCGGTTTAGTGTCTAATAAATTTGGATATTCATTCATATGATCCGGATATAATTAAATGGTTATTAACCGGTTAAATTTTTTTGAATCCAATTATAATCCGATTATTATCAAAAATCCAAATTTTTTAATATTGAAAATTAAAAAAAATATTTTCTTAATTTTTTTCATAAAATTAAATTTTCCGGTTATATAACCATAACTAAATTTATAATCATAACTAAATTTATAATCAATTTTATAACTAATTTTGATTAAAATGGTTATGGTTTGATTATTAAACCAAACCATAACTAAATTTATAATCATAACTAAATTTATAATCAATTTTATAACTAATTTTGATTAAAATGGTTATGGTTTGATTATTAAACCAAGAACACCGCAAGCTAGGGTCCATTGTATTCTTATAGAAATTGGGTCCCCTAATTTTTTTAGTATTTTTAATAACATTTATTTTGGATACCTGGATCAGTCAGTAACTATAGTTTAAGCCAAAATATGCAGTGATTTATTTATTAAATGTAGCATCACATAAAAAATAGGTGAACACTCGCTCTTCAAAATTGTGTTATTGTATAATATTCAATCATTTGAATTTATCTCTGAATTTAGATTTTGAATTAATTTTATCTTAAGAATACTTAACAAATAATGCTAACAAAAACAAGAATATCCAAAACAACAAAATTAACAATAAACAAATAGAATCTTGTCTAGAACTAACATTTTGTTCTTTCTCAATAATATCTCTAACATAATAGTATTATCCTAGAAAATTTCCTGAAAGGTTTGATGGTAAATACAAAATAGAAGAACCTTTATCAGTCTCTTTGTTCACCTTGTTCCTGATTTCTACAACCTTCTTGTGAGAATTTGAGTGCAATGATGCTTCAAAGGTTGGACTAGCTGCAGGTCTGTATTCAGGAAAGAGGCGACCCGACCTGTATCGAACTCCACACGCGTTGCATAGGGTCTTCGGACCTTTAGGCCCCTCTCTCCATTGCGGCGTCTCTGTCACCTCGCAATGCGTACATTTTTGGGGAACAGCTGATTCCTGTAATGAGGATGAGGATCTCTTCGGCTCAATACCATCGGTGTGCTGCTGCGGGATATCCTTTTTCCTTGGCTTTCTTTGGACTATGCGCTGTGAGGTATCCTTTTTCCTTGGCTTACCAGCACGCTGTTTTTGAAAAGGAGTTATGAATGGAATTAAGAGCTTGCTGAAGCTTGAGAGGCGCCGACGTTTACTGCGAGGGCGCTTTGTTGGGATCACTGATAACTCAAAGATGGAATTCTCAACTGAAGAATAACTACTGCTTTCAAAAACTGAAACTGGGCTGTAGGTTTGACATTGGAGCAAATTTGTTCCCTTGAAAGGATAGTTTTGGATTGGAATAGTTTTGCCATATTTAGCTCCAGCATTCTTTGGCAGCTGTTTCATTGTGGAAACACAAAATATAATACAATCAGATACAAAAATGACATATATGCCTAACCTATATATCTAGCAATAGAAACCAAAAGGATAAATTTTCAATAGTATATCTACGTAGCACTGACACATCAGATTAAGTGTGTGTTTGAATCGGCAGCGGACATAATTGATTTTAATAGAATTGAATTTTGTATAATTGATTTCAACAGAATTGAGTTTAACACAATTGATTTGTGTTTGAATACATTTATGTAAAAGTGAATTCTACTTTAGAAGAACTGAACATCTCAAATCACTCCAGAATCAATTCTACACCTCTAGAATTGCTTTTGACTATTCCAAAACCCAAACCAAACATGATATAAGAGTATATCTGATGATGTTCTACATGTGTCAAAGTTGTACGGGTATGCAATACAATTTTTCTTTACAGAAACTAAGGCATGGGTAAGTTAAGAACATACAAAGAGTTAGAAACATAATTCAATCTTAAACCTTGCTAAGAGACGGTATTGGTCAATCTTAGCCTAGTTGAGTCAAGCTACCTTATAAACTCATGAATTTTCCTCATGTTAAAGAAAGTATTTGGCGAAAGGAGTGTCATTGAATACCATATTACCTAGTCATGAACCAACTTCAAGCACACACATGAACATAACATGTATACACCTACTTCTTAAGAAATCAAGAAAGCAAAATTTACATCATAACTTCAAAACATTCTTACGAAAACTTTTCCCTTTCAAAGGGCAATACCCCCTAAAAGTTAAGACATGAAAACGATTTACGGAAGAAAACTTTCTTACCACAAAGAAGTTTGATAACACATCTTATCTCTAAGAGAGCCAGAAGACATTCAAAAATAGTTGAATCAAAGGATGCTTAATCATTAAAATCATGAAATAATCCATTCTCACTTACTAGTCCTCGTCGTTCTTTGAAGCTCGAATTAACAATATTTCTTCTGTCAATATGAGAAAGTTCCTGCATAACATCATTGTAGTAATTCTCAATTCCCGCTAAAAATCCTGACCAACAAAACGCCATATAGTCATCAAAGCAAGCCCTATCAAAGTTATACATTCAAAATTCCAAACCCTAAATTCGCCGGTGCTAGTAACTTAACACACTGCTCATGCATGCATATTATCTAGTTTCACTTTCACATATTCAAACCATGCACATAATTCATTTATTCATTTTATCAACACAATGGAACCAGAATAAAACTCACAGAAGCAGAGAAACTGTTCACAAGATTTGGTTCCTCATTTCGAGCTTCGCGGCACAAATCAAAAACACCAAGAGATGGCTCTTCAATGTGCTTGAATTGATCATTCCAATCCTGCTCCACGCCATCAGTTTCCGCATCATCATCAAGTGGAAAATCAAAAAACTCAACAACATCACCGAGAATCTCATCCGACACACCGTTGAAATTGTTGTCAAAAAACCAACAGTTCTTCATATTAGCATTATCCTGAAAAGGGCAAAACCGTCATAAGTGGTTGGCATAAAACACCACACTGATACATAAATAATAATTTAAAATAAATAAATAAATTAAATGTAATTACAAGTCTCTATGTTGGTTATGGACACCGACACGGAACTATTAAACCTAATGCATGTAGTACCATTTTGATAAGGTAACAAGATAAAGAACAATGTTGATACTGAAAGTGAAGAAGAAACACGAGAGATTAGAAAAGAGTTACCGGAAGTGAAGGAAAAGGTGGCGGTGGCGGTGGAGTGAATGATGAAGAGATGAGGAAGCCCTTATCTGTGAGGACTTGATGATGGTGTCGGGTGTGAGCTGTCCTAACTGTAATATAAATGAATCTTTGCCTCTTTTTCTAAGTTGCCCCATGTGACATGTTTCTTCTCAGTTTCCACGTTACAATCTTTTTTTAATGTTTGTTGTTTTCTTTGATTGAGATTATTTTTATTAATTATTGGGCGGTAATTATTTTTAAATGTGTTCAAACAAAGTTGTAAGATCTTTAGTTGATACGGAGAATAAGGAACGTTGTAAGGAATTTTTTTTAATTTAGTTTTTGAAGAGGTACGATTATTTTTTGTTGTTTTTAAATAAATATATTTGATCAACTTATTTTAGTAGCTTGATAATTTTGAAGGTGGGGTCTTTACAAATGAGGCAGGGATCATCTTGGAAATTATATATATTTCATCACCATCAAACAAAAATTATGAAAAGAATACATTAATTACTATAAAGTGTAGTTTCAATTCATCATAATTGTCAAAGAATTAAAATAAAACTTAATTTTTTTTTTTTAACATTCAACGTCTATCATTAATTTGATTGTGTAAAATCATTTACACGCTGCATTTTAATTAAATTTGAAAAATAATACAAAAATAAAAATAAAATAGAATTTAATTAATATGATAGTGTAAAATTAATTATATGAATAAATAAAATCTTTTTTTTATATTTTTAAGGTTTTTTTTTTCAATTTGAGAAGATTAAAATTTAGAATATATAGCAATTATATCCCATAAATATGTGACATCAAATTTGTACTTCTTAAAAAATAGAGGAGTGTGGCATTCATTTACTGGTAGATGTAATCAAAGACTTAGAGTTTACGGTGGTTTAGGGTACATTCGTGGTGGTGAGAAATTTTATTTTGAGGTATTTTATGTGAGGTTAAAGCAAACTCGCAAGGGTGAGAAGTTATGTATTTTGGGATATTTCGTGGTGAGTTTAGAATATCTCTCTCAATCTTAAGGTTGGGATATTTATAGAGACATATGGGCCTGATTTTTGGGAAACCATTCACTGTAGTAATGGCAGAGAATTGTTGACTCCTTATTTTCTAAGAAGACGTAGGTTATTCTGTTTACTCTTTTTCCCCATTATCTCTGACCCATACTTGATACTTCCCACATTTCCTATCTTGGGAGAGTGAGGTATGTCTTGGGCGATATCATCCTCTCGCAGGTGATATGATCGTGTCGCCCCTTGTGGCCGGTAAGATTTCAATGCCCCTTATGGGCCCTCAGAAATATATCACTGCACAATCTCTCAAGCACAAGAACTTGGTAAAGGGAAAAATTCTTAATTTCGCTTTCCGTCAGGGGAGCCTAGGCCTATGAGCAACGTGCTCATATACCCTTCCCGGTGAGACTTTAAGTAAAGCCCGTCTAATGAGACTCTTAGTCCTCAAGGGAAATTATTAAATGAGTATATATGAAGAGACTCTAAGTCTCTCAGGAGAGGCTTTAAGATGAGTCTCTCGGGACAGACTTCTGTCGAGTCCCTCAAGAGAGATGATAATTTAACTAGCAAGTGTACTAATCTTGTCGAAGTAATAAAATAATGTGTCTCCATAATGATTGTAAATTTAACTAAGTAATAACAATGTGATTTAAAATAAACCATTGGGGGGGTTCGATAGTAATTTGGTACGAAAATAAGAAAAGAAAATTGACAAAATCAAGTTCGATAAGGAAAAGGCAAAGCGATTTGATCTTTTCATCGACTCCCCTAAATATACATGTTGATGAATTGTGTATTAAAATAATTACAATTAAGCTATAGTATTACGGTGAATTAAATAGACCATTGTACCCAATTTCTTAGTGTACAACTCACTAATTTACACAACAATTGCCTAATTCCTTAGGAAAATTCAGAGTTAAATCAGACTTTTCTAAGTTTGTTAATTCAGAAGGCACAACTTATAATTACCTATTCCTACTTAAATTCGAAGTTAAATAATTATCCTAATTTGGATCTGTAGACTTACGATCAATAATCCTTAATCAGCTAAGATCAATTTGCCTACTCGTCAACACACAAAAAGTATTAAGCACAAGAACAATTAAATAATGATTATAACATAAAAGAATTCAAATAATCTCAAATATTCATATGATCTAATAAAGTATAATTAGGTTCATCTCAAATGACTTAATTTAAAATAACTTAGCCACTCATAGTGAAATTAACAATTATTAAGAGTTGATAAGAATAGTACATGAAAATCAATGGAAAATAAGCTCTCCAATGACTCTAATACTTTCCAAATGTGTGCTCCAAAACTCTTGACCGTCACTTTCTATCTCCAATTCGAAACCCCTAAAAAATAGTCAAAAAGTCCTTTATATAGCAGCTAGCACGTGTCAAAAAAAGCGTGTCATCGCGGTCACGTTAGTATTCATCACGATCGTGTTAGTATCCATTGCGGTTGTGATGCAGCGTCATTGTTTCCATGATAAGAGCATCGCGGTCGTGAGAAAACAAATGGAAAATTTGTTTTTTTCTTGCTTTTTTGTCCAATTTTACTAAGTCCCTATTTTCGTCCTCTCATAAGATTTTACTCACTCTTTAGCATTTTGGTTTGCCTTTTTCTCATAATTCCATCGATTTATCCAAAATTGATCGCAAATATTATGTAATGACATTTTTTCATCAAGAGACTTAAGTTGAGTCTTTCGGGCCAAACTTCAGTCGATTTCCTCAAGCGAGACATTAAATTGAGTCCTTAGCTTAATCATTTAATCCTCTGTTAGGGAAGCATATGTGACACAAAAACACATCATTTTTATTCTTCCTTTTGTTTGGTAGGAATCCCGTAAACTTGAAGTATTAATGATGTTGCTTCCATCTCCTCCCCAGCTTGATAGTAGGAAACAAGGCATAAATAACATCCAATACTATATCAATTTCTTATATTTGTTTGTTGTTGATTTTCTTGTTGGATATTTGCATCTAGACAAATTGTTAACTTTGAAACTTCATTCAAAACTAGATCATCCTCACTTTGAATTCTACCTCTTTTCCCATATCTATTTTCCATCTCAATTTATTTTGTTCTTAATTCAACTTTTTTATCCAATGGCATGTATTTTTCTTTTTCAACTCCTCCTTCATCTACTACTTCTCATTCATCTTTGACTCATCTCTTAGCTTTCGCATTCCCAGAACTATCCAACGCATTTCCATTAAAGCCTCTATTTGATTGAATTGCCACTTGTTTACATCAATTCTCAATGTGATTTTAAATATTCTTCATGGATGCTTCAATGCTCTTATTGGATGCTTTAATATCCTTGTTGGATGCTTCAATGTCCATGTTGGATGCTTCAATGTTTGAGTGTACTGCTTCCAAGTTGCTTTGAGCTAACGTGAATTGGTTCATAATCTCTTATAAAAGAGATGACTTCCTTGGTAGTTGATCGTCTCACCATGGATCACCAGTGTTAGAGTAAGGATCTGGTTATTGATAATTTTCTACATAATATGGTACACAATAGTCATTGGCGTGACCTTCACCATAGAAATCACATTATAAAGCCCATACTGGATTAACATTTACTAGAACAGTTGAGGCAGCAATAAGCTTTGATAGAGCTAGAATTTGTGCTAATAGAACAAGCTAAAAATCAACTCCATCTTAGATGATTTCCCTTATCTCGCATACAGAATCAAAAGAAACATGCTTCTGGAGCACTCAACTAGAAACAACAAAAATAATAGAAAACAAAATAATAAAATAATAATAATAAATAAAAATAATAATTAAATTAGAAAATTAAATTAGAAAATTAAATTAAAATAGAAAATAAAAATAACATTCTAAAAATTACCAATAACCAACTTAAAATAGAAACTAAAACAAAAATAAAGATAAAACAATAAGTAAATAGTGTGACACCCCCAAATAATTCGATTATTAAATAATTAGAATTTTTAATTATTAATTTAATTAGAAGTTTAATTATGGGTATTTTTTGAATTAATTAATTAAAATAGAAGTGGAATTGTTGGTGGTGTGAAGTGTAAAGTGGGAGTGTGATGAGTAAAAGACTCTACTCACACTAATTATTTTAGAATAATAAGAGGAATAAAAGAAGGAAAAAGAGGAAAAGAGAGGAATTGAAGGTTTTCATCATACGTACAATTGAGAAGAGAAGAAGGAAGGAGGAAAAGTCAAAGGTGTCGGAATCCGAAGAATTCTCACGAGGTAAGGGGTGATTTCTCGCAATTATGATGCCTTATGGGTTTTGGAATTCAATAGAATAGTTGATTATGTTAGGAAACCTAAATTAGAATTTTCTAGGTTTGTAGGATTATCCTCAATGTTGTCGAATTGTATGAATTTGTTCCATTCTTATGTTATGGGGTTATTGGGAATGATTGATTTGTGCTAAATGACATTGTGTTGGTGTGTATTGGATGAAATTGGTGTAATCGATGCTATGATTCGTAATGGGAATGAAAAGGAAAAGTTTGGAAAACATGCTGCTGTCAAATTGCAGGTTTTTGGTTCTACAGGTCGCAGGAACCGGTTCCCATGTGGGAGGAACCGGGTTCCTGGTACAAAAACCAGGGAGGAGTATTTCTGGGTTAGTGGGAACCGGTTACTCCTGGGAGAAACCGGGTTCCCAGTTGAAATCTTTCAAAGAAAATGAATTTTTTGTGGGAACCGATTCCCAGTTTGAAGGAACCGAGTTCCCCATAGTAAAACCAGGGAGCGTGAAAATTGAACTTGTGGGAACCGGGTTCTCCCTGGGAGGAACCAGTTACCACTGTGTTATTTTGAAAAACCTTTAAACTTTGAAAAATCGTAATTTCTAAACCGTAACTCCGATTCGAGTGCCGTTTCGGGCTGTGTTCTTTAAATTTAAAATGCTATTTTATAAAATGAAGAAAATACTATTTAGTGGATTTTATTTTAAAAAGAGTCGATTTTCCGAATTGTAAACGATAGTATTTCTAGAAATGGTGATGAACTGTTTAAGATTGTTTTTGATTGGTTGGATGAGGATTAATGCTTATGTGTTGTTTCTTGTTGTTTATTCATGATTGTGTGGTTATCATGTTATGGTTGTTGGTGTTGGCTATGCATGGAATATTGTTGTTGATATCATGTTCTGTTGTGAATGTTACATGCTTTTGATGTGCATGCATATGCATTCTGGTGGAGTTAATTCCCATTATGGGAATTGGACTTGCAGAGCCAATACCCGTACCCAGTGGTTTAGTGGTGGTGAGGCTGGATTCGTGTCCCAGTGGTGTATAGGTGAATCGATGATTAACGTTGTGTCCGAGGCGGAAATGGAACAGTGTGTGAATTTAGTTCACGTTTGGTACCACATGCATAGAATCTTGCATTGCATATGGATTATAACATGATAGGATGGTTTACAGTGTTATAATATTGTTGTTGTTATTATTGTGCATAATGAACTGTATGAATTGTATTTGTGTACTGAGATCTGATTATGCTAATGAGGGATAATTGATATACTGAAATGTTTTATTGTTTTTAGAAACGTATAATGCATTTTATATTTCGATGAAATCTCACCCTTACTTTGATGATTTCAGATTGAAGTCTTAGCCGCTTAGGAGCTGGTGAGGATGGCTTTTGAGCTATGCATTTAGTTACCCGCGTGTCAGTGTCATGCTCTGATAGTTGTAATACTGGGGAACTTTTGATTGCGAGTTATAGTTTAAACTCTGTTGTTTTCTTTGGGTTTATGTTGGAATAATTATGAATTGAATTTATTCCGGCTTTGATGGTATTTCCGTTGTGTAGAACGTGTATACTGGTTTTGATTTATTTAATGAAGTTCTTCAGTGAAGCATGGCAATTGTTATGATATTTTCTATTTAATTGAATTGTAATGCCCTTTATTGCATGTTAACTCTGATTTATTTATCAATATTCGTGGGGTATTTTAGAAGGGTGTTACAATAGCAACAAAGAAACCTAAAAATTTAAAAACGGCAAATTAAGCACAAAAGTTACCCTGTTGAAATTTAAAATCCCTGGCAACAACACCAAAAAATTTGAATGCAATTCTAGAAAGTGTACTAATCTTGTTGAAGTAATAAATTAAATTTCTCTCTACATAGATTGTGAATTTTAACAAAGTAATGATAGTGTGAATTAAAGTAAATAACAGGGGGGATCAAGATTGATTTGGTTCGAGAATAAAACAAGAAAATAGTCTAAACAAAGTCCAATAGTTAAAGGTTATTAGATCTTTTTTCGACTCCCCTACTTATATTTATTGATGAACTGTGTATTAAATGAATTTTTAATATGTTAAAGTTTTAGGGTGAATTGACAAGGCCATTGCACCCAATTTCTTGGTGTATAACTTACTAATCTACACGATAATTTTCTAATTTCGTAGGCCAATTCAGAGTTAAATTAGGTGTTGTACGCTCGTTAATTCAAAATCCATAAATTATAATTATCTATTCCTTGCTAATTACTAAGTTGAATAATTTCCCTATATCAGACCGGTAGTCTTACAATCAATAATTCATACTCGTCCGATATTGATTCATGCATTTGCCAATACTTAAAAAAGCATTAAAATCAAGGAAAATTAAATAATAATAATAACATAAAAGAATTCAAGTAATCTCAAATAGTCATATGATCCAACATAAAACAAACAGGTTTGTCTCAAAAAGACCTAATCTAAAGAATCTAGCTACGCATAATGCATTTAACTATTACCATGAGTTTAGATGAAGAGGACATGAAATTAAATGAAGATGAATGTCTTCAATGACTTCCAAAACCATCAAAATCTTTGTTGTAGAACTCTAAGTCATCACTTTCTCTATCAAACTTAAAACCTAAAAAAATAGCCAAAAAGTCCTATTTATAGCATTTACTACGTGTCAGGTTTGCGCAGTATTGTTCCCGCATTGTAACTCGTTGCACCCACGATGCTTCTTCATCGCGTCCATAATGAAATCATCACTCACGTGAATTCTAGAAGCAAATATGCCTTTTTCTCCCTTTTTCCTCAAATTTCTCTAAGTCCACTTTCTTCTCACTTTTGCAACTTTGTTCTTTTCTTCCACATTTTTGCTTGGCTTTTGTTCACTATTTCAACGATTCTTTCAACATTACTCACGAATTTTACGTAAGGACATAGTGTCATCGGCCACCAATGTATTATGAGTGGTTATTTCCACCCGATACTTAGACATAAAGTACTCGCTGATTGGTGGGCAAGTTAGTACGATTCAAGACATCGAGATTATGGAGGCTACTACCATCAACATTCAGAATCCTATTACTTTTGTATGCATTAAGCGTGATCGTTCTCTTTGGATTTGACGTATTATGTTTGAAAAAACATTTAGCTAGCATGTTAACATAATTCGTTATGATGAGTTTCAAAGTATAAAAAGATATCACTTTATTCATAAGACATTGTTTGCTCCTAGCGCACCACAACCATAAGCAAATATCCAAAAAGACAAAGCCATCATCGATGTCATGTCTCATCTAATCATATAAAGTATCCTCTTATAAGAATAATGGGTCCAAAAGTCAAATAGATTTTCAAAAGCAAGTAGAAAATTTAGGGTCTCTCTAGCAGTGTCGAATCTTCTAAGCGTCCTAATTGCATCTAGGATAGAGATCCGTTTATAGCATACAAGGATGACACAACATCAATCTCGTACAAAGTGACTTATGTAAAATTGTTCAATGGAAGAATTTCACCTTCTCAAGAGAAATAATATGTCACACCCACTTCTAAGAGTTATTGTTTGTTAAATTATGAATAAATTCAACTCTGTTGAGCCAGATATAACAATCTCAGACACTATAGATACCATTTAGATTGCCTTTCCAAGTTAATCAATCCAGCACCATATAATTCAAATAAATAGAGAGCACTTTCAGACGGTAACAAACAACCTAATGTATACTAGTATAAATGAATTAAAGTTCCAACTATCATCCAAGTAAACACCATTCACTCGCATTTATAGATTGTGGATGTCCATATAAAGAACCTGATAAATCAACTTGAGGGGGAGCATTCACACTGTGACAGATTTGAAAACCCTTGTAAATAGTAAGTGTTAAACCTATAATGGAAACACAAGAATTGCAAGTGCAAAAAGTGTTAATAAGCTCTGAATCCACCATATAAGAAAAATTATAAATTTTGTTATAATTAAAAGATAATACTTATGGTTACGCCAAATACCTTTAAATACAGAAAGCATAGAAACCCTAATGGACCTTATGGGCCTTTAATCCAAAACAAAATTAAATGAATAAAACAAATAAAACATAAATTGCTAAAATTGTAGAAAATAGTAAGATGTTGTTTTCGGGCCTAAAACAAACTCAAATGGCTTAAAAACCAATTTTGCAATGCAAATAAAAAAGTTGAACTTCTAGGCTCATTCACTTTCCAAAAGATATAATATGAGTCATTATGACATCAAACTTCAAACTTGCGCAAATCATAACGAATTGCTCTGATAATACGCGAAGGCATCCCTCCTAAATCAATCTTCTTCACTTATAAAGAACTCGACCTCGGGGTGTCTTCTTGATAAAGAGCTTCATATTGCTACAACTTGTTGTAATTCTCCTTACGAATAAATTCTATCACATTTTCTCCCATATGGAAAACTTTAAGTTTCATGTATTTACCTCATAAATGAGGAAAATCGGTTGGTAGCTCACATGCGGTCAACTCCTTGAAATCCTTTAGGAACCCTATCCCTTCTGCTGGAATTGTTGTTTTCTCCTTTACAACACTCACCATCGCTTTATTCAGTATTGGATTTTAAATTTAGTTTCTTTAATAGCCTCATCAAGCTCCTTTTCACTTTGAGTCATCACCAAGAAACTAGACTTCTTTCCTCCCGAATTCTTATCAAAGTGTTATCATCATCAAAGTTTCATAGTCTACCAAGTAAAATATGAAAAACATTCATATCAAGATTTCCATCTTTTACATCATTGGTACACAAATGTTTCACCTTTTAATCCATGTCATAATTCTCACCTTTTGTTACAGGCATATTAGAAGCTAAGCTTTGAATTTTCACTTAAAAGACATTGTTCCTCAAATTTTAAAACAATTGAAATTGTAAAAGGATTTTCACTCAATTCAGTGCAAGAATCAAATTGAGTAGAAATATCATTATCATCGAGCTGATTTTTGCAAATGATTATGAGATTATCATCCCATAAACTACCTTGTGCATCTCCTTCATATATATCAAATTCATCATCACCATAATTCACTTTATTATTCTTTGTTGTCCCTTTGACAAATTTGAAACTTGTCTCTTTAATAGAAACGATCCCCAACTTCTTTAGTTTAGAAATTCTACTATCAAGTTTGCAAGGTATAGAGATTTTCTACAAGATGTGTAAATTGTAAGTTTTTACTTGTGAAAGGAGATGGCTTATGTAGGCTTGACGATTTTATTCTCCGTGTTTGATGCACTACTTCATCCATTCTGGATGGTGGACGTAGAAAGTGAATTCGATAATCCGAAATTTTTTCCACCCCTAACATGCTCTCCCTTATGTCTCACTACTACAGAAAATCCAATTAACAACGGTTAGGAAAGATATATAACAATGTGGGCCCATGCGTTGTTATGTAGAGTGTCGTTGAATATATAATACTTACAATCACGGCCCAATATTCGTTGTAATAACTAGAAAGCGCGCTCCTTATCACAACAGTTTTCCAAAAGACCGTTGTGATAAATTTAATGGTCTTGGGTTCGATTCCAACATGGGCCATTTTGATATATATTTTTTCTGGAAAAAGCGCGCGATATTATAATGGTTATGACTATAACCGTTGTTAAATATTCTGCATAATTAACAAATATTATCCTGCTTTTATAATTCATCCCATTTTTTAACCTGTATTATTGTTCCCTATATCACAATAGAAAATAAAACTCTCATTTGTGATAAAGTTATATGAATAATATTAATTGTATCATATTAATAACATCACATGATTGTATCATATTCAATTGTACCATAAAAAACATCATACAATTTATCAGAACAAATAATCTACAGTTTACACATTACATAATATCACATAATTGTAACTTGGTGTTTTGGTGTCTTGACTCTAAAGGCCTATTATTTTAAATAATTATACTTGTTAGTAAAAATAATTGGAAATATTACATACATGAATATATTATGAATAAATAATAAATTACGTATCTGTTAATTTTCCCAAATGCCTTCTTCATGATCGATTCGAATAGCATGGAAAACATCTCCATCAACTTCATCATATGAGGTAGGAACTTGTGTTGTGTAAGAAGGTGTGGACGAAATATCAATATTTTCATCAATAAGAGGAATGTATTTTCCTTGGAGAATGATTGACCATTTCCCCGATATGTCTGATGGGTCAGTAACATAGAAAACACGTTTTGCTTGAGAAGCCATGATGAATGGTTCGATCATAAAAGATGTCTAGCCAAGGTCGACCCAGGTGAATCCTAAGTTATCAATGTGTACACATTACTATATTGGGAATCCAATTGCATTTAAATAAATTCACTTTAAAAATAACATAATCAATCTCCAAAATCTCATCAATGACACCATAAAATGCGATAGTTGCCAATACAAGATTCTTATCTTTCGAACTAGAGAAATACATCGATTCGACTTCAACCATAACCCCACTATTTTGCATTGTACTACGATCATCTTTTGATTTTGTATAAAAGGTATAAAGACCAATGTTGTATGTAGTCCAAGTAATGACACAAAATTTTGGCTCGTACGACAACCATTTAAGTATCTCGGGTGCACTACGATCATTAGATGCACTTTTATTAAACCAATCTATGAATCTCTTGTTATCCTCTATCAACAACAACTTGAAACTCATTCGGGGATATTTTTTCCTCAAAAGTCTTTTGTGAGTATCTGTGGAAGGTTGAACTTCATTTTTATTATTCAATATAAAGAAATATGCTTGAATAACTACATCCCGAGCCATTGAATTAACATTTAGACCTTGAATACCTCTTATGTCTGTGTGATCAGCGTAACGAGACATCAGAATTCCTATAGAATCTGCTTCAGAAAAATAGTTTGTACAAAACTCATCAACTTCTTCAGCGATGTAGCTTTCAACAATAGAAGCTTCCGGTCAGTGATGATTCTTTGTATATCCTTTAAAGATCTTCATATATCGCTATATTGGATACATCCACCTTAAATAAAATGGACCATAAAATATGATTTCTCTAACTAGATGAACAAGTAAGTGAACCATAATGCCAGAAAATGATGGAGGAAAATACATCTCCAATTAACACAAGATTATGGCAACCTCATCTTCTAATTCATCTAATTTTTTGAAATCAAGAACTTTATTACATATGACATTGAAGAATAAGCACAATCTCATTATAGTTACTCTCACATTCTTTGGTAAGATCTCGCGGATAACCACTGGTACAAGTCTTCATACTCTTTCGTGTATAATATGCAATCATTAGGGAAAACATGTATTTTGATATACTCTAGACTCATTGGACACAATATCTTCTTGACCTTACAATAACGATTCAACAATTTGTTGTCTTCTGGTAACATTTGCTTTAGCAATTCAAGTAATTCTGTGAAGCTTCTATCCAACCATCCATTTTTTTCCTTCAAATTAAACAACATTAACATTGTCGACAATTGTGTAAAATTTGTGCATCCCTTATATAAAGTGGTGTCTGTATCACTACATATAGTATCATAAATATGAGCATTCTTAAAAGAAGATTCCTGGATATCACGTAACATATCCTCTAGTTGATCTTCCATATATTCATCTTCATCCACTCTTTGACTTTGTGGCGCCTGACTTTCCTCTTTATCCACCTCACCATGCCACATCCATATTATATAATTTTGACATATACCATTACAACAAAGGTGCTAGAATATTTCTTCCTTTGCACCCTTACCGATATCCACACAAACAACATAAGGAAAATAAAAGATACCATCATTGTCGGGAAGATGTTTATTCGCGTATTCAAGGAATTTAACAATTCCTTTCTCATAAACCAGACCTAATCTATTGGCTTTCATCCAACTACGATCCATAGCAAATTCTGAAATTTATACATGTATAATAATGTGAAAAATTAATCCTAAAGCATGTGAAAAATGCATTCTCATACTGACTTGAGCTTATATACAACATAAACAAAGAAAAAAAGGAATGAAGATGTTGAAGAGTACCGTACTGCGAAACTGAAGAATCAAATGAACGAACATGGTGAAGATTTGAGCATATACAACATAAAACAAGAAAAAATGAATGATGATGTTGAAGAGTACCATGCTGCGAATCTGAAGAATCAAATAAACGAAGAGGACGAAGATTTGAGCCATTGCTGTCATCTTTGGCTCGCTTGTTCACCTAGGGCGTCTTATGAAAGAAATACGAAATAATATTTGTTTTTATCAATAAACTCTTTAATCGCGGTTGGACAAAGCAATTGTAGTGGAAACTTATGTCCTATAACAATAATTGAGGTATTCATCATTGTTATATCATTTACAATTTATTTTTTAAATAATGGAAATAGGTGACACACGCTTAATGTACTCTAAAAATTGGAAAAAAATGTGGTTGCTGAGAATCGAAGCGTGCTACAGACCTTTTTTTACTATGGTGTTTAAAATCAACCATCATTAATAAATCTAGCAACTCATTGGGTGCGAAAGTTATAACCTATTACTACGGTGTATGTGGATGCGTCGTAAATATGGCATTGTTGTTTGCGTGTTTTGTAGTAGTGTCTCTTCGTTGATTCTCAGTGTTGTTAGCGTTGTTCACCATATTTTCTAAATTCACCATTTGTTTAGTCAAAATAGTTAGAGTCACTGTTAAATCCGCAGTAAGTCTCTCAAGATCTACTCTGGTCGCCGATTTATCTACCATGGTTATTAAGCTACGGAAAAAAGGGAGAAACAGGTTCGAATGCCAATTGATGCAGTCATAAACCCTATGGAATAGCAAACGCCAAACCTAGAATGAAACATAAGGATTGCAAGCGCAAAACTTGTCAGATAAGCTCTAGAATCCACTAGATAAATTAAACTTTCAATTTTATTATAAAGAAAAGATAATCCTTATGGTAACGCCAAAGATCTTTAAATACAAAAAACTAGAAACCCAAATGGGCCTTTAATCAAAAACAAAATTAAATAAATAAATCATAAATTTCTAAAACTGTATAAAATAGTAAAATGTTATTTTTGAGCCAGAAATAAACTTAAATGGATTAAAAACTCATGGGTTTATTACAAAGTAGTGTGCTAGACTCCTGGAACGATTCCCTTTCTGAAAAGGTATAATATGAGTTATTTTGACATGGGAGGTCAAACTTACGCAAATCATGTTGAATTGTTCTGATATTTAGCTTCTCCTTCGATAGGCATGGGCAACACTCCTACAACACATTGGGTAAAACACCCATATTAATGTCAAAGACTCGCTTAAACAAGTAGCTCTGCTCAAACTCCAGTTCCATACCAGTAAATGTGACCCCTCTCTCTTTACTTACTCCTCTAACAATCACAATATCTATATACTTGTGTATGTTGGTGATATTATTATTATTGGAAGCTTCAAACCTCCGGTGCTTGACATCATCAACAAGTTAAATCTTATTTTTCTCTCAAACATCTAGATGAGCTTGACTATTTTTTGGGGATTGAAGTGAACCATGCCTCTAATGGTTTCCTCATGTTAACACAATCCAAATATATTAAAGACCTGCTACACAAAACCAACATGCATGAGTCCACTACATTCACCACTCCGATGCAGTCCACATGCAAAACTTACCAAAATTGGTTCAGTTCCACTGCCTGATCCCTTTCTCTACAGATCTGATGTCGGAGCCTTGCAATATGCTAATATCACTAGGCTTGACATTACCTATGAAATCAATAAGGTGTACCAATATATGTCTCTCCCTCTTGAAACCCACTGGGTGAAAGTCAAGCAGATTCTTAGATACCTCAAGGGGACTCTCAAACATGGCCTTCAATTATCTCATCTTTCCCCTCAAGCTGCTCCATCCTTACAAGTTTACTATGATATTGATTGGATTTTAGATCCAGATGACAGAAGAAGCACCTCAGGTGCAACCATTGTTTTTGGGATAAATCTCATTTCTTGGTGCTCAAAGAAACAACTTGTTGTGGTCAGGTCCAACACAAAAGTTGAGTACATGAGTTAGCTCAGGCCATTGCAGATCTTATGTGAGTCCAAAGACTTCTCAAAGAACTTCACATCACCACCAAACCTCCTGTGATTTTGTGTGTCAATCAATCTGCAATTTTCCTAGCTCATAATCCTATCATGCACACAAGAACTAAGCACATAGAAATTGACTTATTCTTTGTTAGAGAGAAGGCATTCACATTGTGTCAAACACTCACCAAAAAGTCAAAGATCCACCCAAACAAATAAAAGAGGCATCACATATTTATCCAAAACCTTAAGATAATAGGTGTACGAGTCATCTCACTTATCATGTGTTCAACCTCCACTTTTTCAAATAATGTAAGACACAACACTCACACCTATTTCTCAACACAACCACATTTGTTTCTCAACAAAACCCGCTCTGCTAATTTCCTTACCCAAATCAACTAGAAAACCATAAATAAGAATTCACATCCCTCAATGTAAATTCAAAGCCATCTTTAATGGCAAAGAAAGCTTTCATGGATCCCAAAACCATACAATTTTTGAGCTTAGTGATTTTATTCCACCCAACGAGATACACTTCAGAGTTTGAATTGCATTTCCATAAAAAATGTCTAGGCATCCTATCAATAAAAACACAAATTGACTATAGTCAAATCACTTACATGTAATAATTGAAGATGGAGTTCAAGACAGACGTCAAACAACTAGCCATGTTTAATAATTTGTGTGCTTGAATTGTTATGTGATTATATATCATGATATGTTTCTATTTTAATATTTTCAAATATATTAAAATATTGTAGTCTTTCAACACACTTCTCCAAACGCTGTCCCCAAACAGACCCTAACATAACTCAACCCATCAGCTGACAAAACATTGAACTGAATTACAAGATCAGACCAAAACTGAACTGAATTACAAGATCAGACCAAAACTGAATCCTGTCTAAACAGATGTGTTCTCTAGAATCTGTGTTAGAGTGGGTAAACCCGCAAATTATGATTCAATTACTTTACTTTTTAACCTTATACGTTCTTCTTCTCACATTTACAATTAGTAAGAATAAGAAAATGATGAAGAAGAAAGTCATTGCTAACGTAATAATCTTCCATAGAATGAAGCCAAATGCACTACTTGATAAGTTGTCCAATGTCTCCTGCAGTTCAATTTAACACAGCAAAAGAATTCAAAATCAAAATTTAAGTCAGAAGATTTCAGCACAAGTCATGATAACATATGCCTGCATCAACATTTAGAGATCTAAACATCATTGTTTCTTATCTTGTTTATGCATATAAACTACAGCTCATTGACAACACATGCAGATAAATAATTCACACAAATATAATTGAGCCTAATTAGATAATTAAGTCTTACTTTGACTATATTTGATTTAAGCAGTTCAGCATTTAGAGGTCTCAATCTTTTGCAGCCATGAATAAGATTACATAACCATTTAACAAAAAGGCGAAATATATCAAACCTAACCGTTATACCTCAGTAATTAGCAATGAGCCTTTATGTTGCTTATTGAAAATGGCCCTCGCATATTCATAGAGCTCCAAGTCAAGATCGTTAAGAGACCGTATTTGCTGGAGAACCTCTTCAGGAACTTGATGCCGTGCCTGTAAAATCATAAAAACCATTATAAAGGGATAACACAGAAGTACAGGCTGATAGAAGGTTATAAAATAATTCAACACTTGTCAAATAGTACCATTAACTCAATGTCATTGATAAGAGATTATTATAAAAAACAAAGTAATAGACGTTGAAACGATATGTAAATGTAAAACATTTTATCATTCATGCCATCATATTCCAATATGTATACAAGCAATTTGATTTGCATTGGTGCATACATGATGTTCTGCACTACCAAAACCCCCAAACTAAAAGGATGTACAATAAATGTGCTTCAGATTATAAATTTTATCAGCTTGCAAGAATTTCCGAAATAAAAAAATAAAAAATCAGCAGGGATATGTTTTAATCTTGTGAAGAAACTATTATCACATAATCATAAAATCTCCAGCTAAAACTAACACATATGTCCATGTTAAATAGTCCAACTTGTTTTGAAAGCTCGTGAAATAATTTTAGTGATACACTAAATGAGTGGGTTAAGAAAGAATAGAAATAATAGATATCCACGCCACATATGATGATGAAAGAATAATATTATGATAGCATTGGAGCTGTTAAGCTTACCTCTTTTGTAAAGTTCACCGGAACCCTCTTCAAAGAGGAAATGCGTCGACCAGACTGGGACTTCCGCAAATTAGAAATACAGACTTCATAAGAATCCATGAGTTTCCCAACAGTCATCTGAAATCAATGCAATATCAGCAGGCTGATAAAATGAGAAATGGATAAAATCTGGCAAAAGTCCATAAAATCACCATAATATTGCAAAGCAGAAAGCTTACAGATGATCCCGATGCTTCTCCCCTTTCAATTGAAGTAGTCTCACTTGCTCCCCTGCCCGAGGTGCTATTCTGTTTCGCAGTGAGAAACATTGTAAGAATGCTTTACATATTCAAACCTCAATAACTAAGTTCCGCCATCCCAGATATGCTTCTTACCTGATGTTCACTGCTATCAGAATCAGCATCTGAAAATGAACTCTTTTCTGTTGTACAAGCACATAAAAATTGTCCTATGTTAATTAAAATAAAACACATTGAATGTCGAAGACTACAAATGTCATAACCAAAACACACCCAAACGTCATTTCAAAACATGATATTTGACACACACACACACATATCTTCTGGAAATATTACATGTCCAGGTGAATGCAAGAATATGAGCCCTAGCTTCAAGCTCCAAATTCTGTACCATTCCCAAAGACTTTTCAGCCCTTCTAAACATGAGAAAAAAGTTTAAGAGAAACAGAAACGCATGTAAACCCCACTAACCTATATTTTCAATAATATCCAGGCTGGTGTTTGGTGCATTAAGCTGTGATATAACCTGAGAACCAACAACATTTGCGAACATCGTTGCAGATTCTCGGTGCTCCTCAGTAAGGCCAACATATAACATATCGTCCAGTCTCTTCTGCAAGATGTACAAGTACATACTGTAAAAGGATTGAGGAAAGGAGCAGTTGGGAGAAGCAAACAACTATGAGAATCAACTATCAAAGCTTCAAATTTACCTTAGCAACTTGTAGCACATATTTACCGAGAATCTTATATTTCTGTACACAATGACGCACGTCATGTGCTTCTGCTTTATAAGAATTGTTTGTTAAACCTGCAACCTGATGATAGAACAATCCACCAAATTTATTACAAATATTTGACATCATTACCAAAGACACTCTGTAAATAAGAGATCTGAGCTTTTCAATTGTAATTGGGGATTCCAACTTGCAGGATAGACAACTAAAATGAAGCAATCTAGATGCCCATCTTGCTAGTAAATTAATATTCAAATGAAAGTTATGGAATTTGGCATTCACACATATACCAAGATTGAATCATCTAACAATTAAATAGGTGATTACAAGGGATTTTTAGCCTTAAAAAATGCATCCATATTTTTTTAAGAAATAATCAGTGCCATCAAAACAGAAAACAGGTTCCACGCAATAAATCCTATTTGAACAATGATTTCAGAGAACAGTTAAACATTCATAGCATTTACAGAAATTGATGAAGCATGAATCTCGATTCTCGACAATACAAAAAAAACACATTACACATGCAGAAGTACCTGAAATGTGGCTCCATTATGTACAATATCCCATGCCACAGGATGCTTGATGTATTCTTGTAACGGCATAGCAAAATCTTCCATATCATAGGGATCACTGCTATAAGTGGTATTCAATCCCTTACTATACCTAGCCTCCCTCTGTCCATTAAGGTTTAAATAAATCACACGTACATAAAATGGAAATAGGGAAAAAACATATCTTAAAAGTATAAAGGTCAAAGAGTGTTGGGCTGTAAAGAACAACACGAAAATAAATTAAGTGTAGCAGAGATGAGGATATTGCTTTGGATGTGTGGTAAAAGTAAATAGGATAAGATTAGAAATGACAATATAAGAGAGTTAGGGTAGCACCTATAGTAGAAAATATCAGATTAAAGGGTATCAGCAAAATGATCCTATTAAAGGGTATCAGCAAAATGATCCTATTACAACCTTACGTGAATTTAGAAGCATTGAAATATTCACAAATAGACAAATGTCAAACAACAAATAAAATAAGATATACCCTAGTAAATAGGTCGTCTCTCATCCACGGAACTAGATACTTCCAGGGCCAGATAGCCAATGTGCTTACTCCTTTTGTCTTAGAGCGCAGGCGTAAAGCCATCTGTGTTGCAGATGTCAAGTTTGGATGCACCAAAAATCTAGCCGCAACCTCCATTGAAAATTCATAAGTACTAAAGACACGGTCAACCGGATCCCTAAGTATGGTAACCACAGAAGTTCTATCCTTTGGAAATTTAGAGGCAATACTATAATCATCATGTGTAACTAACAGTCTACATTTTTCTTTGCTGCAAATAAACGTAAACAGAAAATAAGCAAAATATGATGGATTTCACAGTAGATTTTAACATGGAGAAATGCCTTTTCAAAAATGGACTACGAATACGTTTAACCTATTGCAAGTTGTTACGCTTTACCAGTGTTGTCAATGGTGTATGGCGATCCATGGTGGAGAGCCAAAATCCCACCATATCGGCAACTTTGCGACGCCGTAATAGCGGATTATGGCAGAAAAACCCACAATATCGACCAATATTTTACCATTGCGGGAAGCCCAAAAACCGCCATGTATATCTGCCACAGCGGCCATGGTGCCGCTATTTGATAACACTGCGCTTTACAATCGAACAAAAAACAACTCCGGTGATCTGTCATTATTTTGTCGTGTACAATAGCTATAAAAGCATTTGTGACTTTATATAAATCAATGTATCAAAATACTAACAGGTAATGCATCATTAAGCATATACATTTACACAGAATCATATCGAAATGCTAAACGACAAACTACAAGAATCTAAACCAGGATAAACTAGACATCAGACAACTTAAGAAACACCAAAGACCTTTTTCGGCGTTAAAGATTTCTCAATAACTGCAGCAGCTTAAATGAGAGTCATCTAAAACACTCCTCAAAAGCTATTTAGACTAACATTGTCAAAAATCACCAGCAACAAAATCCATAACCCCACAGCTGCACTAGTTTACGACTACTCACTAGAATCGCTACCAACTTTACTCTACAAACAACCAAAACAATCACTTTAGTATAGTAACCACATAATGATCAAAAATTCGAGCATCACCTTGGATCAAAGCGTAACTTATCATACGACCGAGGACATTCCAAATAACCCGGATACAATTTTCTCAAAAAGCTGCATCAAAACAACAACACAAACAGAATATCAAACAAACAGCTCTATAAATCCAGCTCAACAGAAAAAGCTCAAACTGAAACTCACCAGTGAAAATAAGTGCGCCCTCCCGTTCTCGGAACATGCAAGAAAAACAGCAAATCCTTAAGCGTATGTTTATCTCTCCCAATTTCTCTATCAAGCGAAGAACTCGCCCAACTCTTCACAACTCTCTCGCATTTTGCATAATCATTTTCAGCCAAACAAACATTCACTAACACCACCACCAACAAAAAACAATTCTCAAAATCTCAAAATCCAAAAACAAAACAAAAAAATTTGTCAATCAATTTACCTAATCCAAAGAGAATGAGCAAGAGGAAGAACTTGATAACACGATGATCCATACACGAAATCCCTAACGAGAAAACAAAGAGAGGGCATGAATTGAATCATAATATTACCTAAGAGAGAGAAACAAAAATGGACCTACCTGTATTGAAAATGGGGATCTCGTGCTCTTAAATTACGAAAACAGTGTTGGGATTTGGTAGGACAGAAAGGAATCCCGATCGAGGTAGACGCAAAAACCCTGGCTTTATTTTTTCCCGGGAAAATGAAGGCGAGTCAAGTTGAAATTGAAATACTCTCCAAGGTTTGAAAGGGTGAAGAATGTTCTTGTTTTATATCTTTTTGACTTTAATTCTGGTTATGAAGGGCATAGCTTTTTTTCTTCTTGTGGATGTACTATGTAGGAGTATTAACTAACTCTGCTTATCATTTCATTTCTCACTTTCAACTTTCAACTACTACTAAAAGGGTAATATGGTAAATTGTGTATGGAGGTGGTGGTGGCTTCCAAATTTATTTTTCTTTCTCTTTTTACAAATTCTATTCTTTATTGGTAAATAAATCATTCAAATATTTTATAAAAGATGCACCGAATTCAGTGTATTTTGTCAAATTGTTTTTATATTTTAAATTTGTTTAATGAAGAGTTTAAGAGTAATGTATTTCGGTGTAAATAAATAATATATATTTATTCTATTATAATATTTTAAAGTGTTAAATTATATCCATATTTTAAATTTTATTGTTTTAGTTGACGGAATACATGATTGTCATTGATTGACAATGTAAAATTTTATTATTTTTCAATGAAAAATAGTAGATTGTTGATTTATGATTGAACGACAGTGTAGAGTTATTTTACACTGACATGTATATTAAACTCATAAAAAAACTATCTTTTTTATTTTATTTCTTAAATAATCATCATTTTCACTTTTTTTTAAGTAATTCAGTTTCAAATAAAAATTTGAAACGAAGAGGTGTCGTTAGATGAATTGGCAGATAAAAAAAATGAGATATCGTCAATTAAATAGACAATTGCATGTGGTGTATTTAATCTAATTGGTATTTTAATTAGCGTCTGCATTTAAAAAAGTGTTGTCACTTTTGTCTTTTACATTATCATCAATTCAATTGGCAACACTTTTCATGAAATTCATGCACTCGTCAATTAAATTGATTATATTATATGTCATTCTTAATTTAATTGGCGACTCCTCTTCGTTTTAATTTTTTATTTAAAATTTGAGATAATTTAAAATATATGTAAAAATGGTGATTATTATGAAAATAAAATTGATAAAATAGTTATTCATATAAAATTTAAAACATTTTATTTGTGTCGTTAAATCATTTCGATATGGACAGATACATCATACGCAAAATTTAAGTTCAAATCTGCGACATCTTATTTATTTATTTTTAAATAATAATTTTTAATTATTAAATTACTTGAAAAAAATATTTTATTTAAATGTTATATTTTTTAGCATGATTTTAATTATATTTTTTTATCCATTTAGTTTCATTTTTTTTTCTAATTATGTCATTAATATAAAATATTTATTAACTTTAATTAATTATGACTTTCTTAAATTTTTGAAATATATGACTTTCTTAAATTTTTGAAATATATACTAATATGATTCATTACCTTATGTGTGTATGTGTGAAATGTGGCTCTTGGATGCGGCATTCAAGTAATGCAATGACCGATTTGACCTTGAACAAAATCGAAGAGGTGATGTGTAAAATTGGAGGAGTGTTTTTTGTTTTAAATTTTCATTGGTGCAATTTGTTTTATCCTATTTTAAAAAAGAAAGTGCGACACAGTAGGTCAAACTTCTCTATGGTGGGCAGGCATGTGAATGAATGTTGGACATCCTAACGTGCTATGGTTTCTCTTAAATGTGATTTAACTTTTCAGTATGATTGTGGTGCTTCATCACTTTTGGCGCGACATCAAAAGTATAAGTTCAATTGAATTAAAATTATCTAAATACATTTTAATAGAAAGCTAGAGGTAATAGAAAGCTACAATAGTATTTGATATGATGAAGTGAAGCATTGATATGTAATTTTGTACTTTCTCAATGTTTAAAGCAGTGTTTTAAAAATCGGATCGGAGATTAAATCGGTGAAGGTACTGGGTCACTGGTTTATTGGTTGAACCACTGGATCACTGGTCGAACCGCATGACTAAACTGGATTAAACCGGATTAAACCGGTTGATTAGACCGGCCTATATAACAAAACGATATAGGTATAAAACTTGTCGAACCAGATGACTCAATCTCTACAAAATATAATTAGAACTAATTTTTTTTTAAATATCATTTCATAAATAAATTCACAATTTGATAATTTAAATTTAAATTTTAAATATTTTAAATATTTTAAAAATATCATATCATAAATAAATTTACAATTTGATAATTTAAATTTAAATTTTCAATATAAGTATCATATATAATAAAATAGTACAAAATTACAAAGTATAATTACAACATAGTATAATTGAATAATTTATAACAAAATAATTTTATTATCTACTATTTAGTTTCAAGGAGTAAAAGTTATTTCAATATTAAGATATCCTTCTTCAATATCAAAATTATCTACAAAATCAACCGCATAAACAACATTTTCTTTGTCAATAATATAATTAGTTAATTTTATTTTTTATTTAAATATAATATTTTAATAAAATAATCCAAATGAATAAAAAAATTAAATTGCATATTTTTTTTAAAATTTAAAAATTTTGAATAAAAAAAATAAAAAAATACAGTTGAACCACCGATTTTAGAAAATCGCCAGTTTTTTCGGTGTTCCCGATTCTTGCCGGTTCTTACCGGTTCAACGACATTCTCGATCCAACTATTGAACCAGACCGATTACCTGACCGGTTCCCGGTTCGACCGATCCGACCGACCGATCCGGTCCAGTTTTTAAAACACTGGTTTAAAGTGTCAATTTGCTGCTAAACTTGTTTTAAAAAATGGAATTAGAATCTTATACAAAAGTATAAAATTATTTTGGTCTAATTATATTTGGCCTTTTTTTACCTCTACATCTATTTTGTTTTTCTTCCTTCTTTTTGTATTCATTTTACTTTTTATTTTGTATGTGAAAAATGTTTGTGCTCATGCGTTACTCCCTCTGTCTCGTATTATTTGTCACAATAAACTATTTAACGTAGATTAAAAAACAGTAATAAAATAAAAGAGAGAAAGTGACTTTATTAAATTGTCCTATTTAATTATTGGTGTATTCAAATTAACATTAATATTAAGTGATAAAGCAATAAATGATTAATGATTACACCAATAAATTACCAAATTGTCCTATTTAATGATTACACCAATTTAAATTGAACGTTATCAACAAAAATTAATGATTATGTGTACTTTGTTTTTGTGTATGCGTAAATGAGAGGTTGAATATGATGAGTAATTTTTGTATGCGTTTACAGTTTCATCAAATTGGAAATAATGCATGTATGAAGTAGTTATATGTGTGCAAGTTAGAGGCAAAAAGGGATGCTTATAAATTGAAAGAAAATGCATTTTTTTTTGAAAAAATTACATCATGTGTCGACATATGTAATGACATGTATTGACCTATCCAAGGTCACGTGTCGACACATAGACAAAAGCTTTACATGTTTTAAAAATACAATACATGTGTCGACCTGAAAAGCGTGTATGTGTTGATACATAGATAGAGGCTTTATAGGTTTTATTATTGATCCACATGTGTCGAATCATACACCGTATGTATAGACATATCGACCTGTTTTTCATGTAAAGAATTGTTTTTTTGTGCATTGTGTCTTTTCCAAGCATGTTCTAAGTACACTCTAAGATCCCTAGTACAAAGGTACACATGAGAACTCAGAGATATCATTCTATATATAAAATTTTTAAATTTATCCTAACTTTAACATCTTACAAAATATCTAATGAGTAAGTGTACTCACAAATATCTCGTGAAGCACCAATGATATCACATAGGGCTCAAGTAAAGATACCCCATAGGCCGATAATGATACCATATAAGACTAAAGCAAATATACCTTGTTGGGAGGCAATTATTTCCACGAGTCCATCATATAATGATGTTGAGAAAATAGGGTGAGTCGTTAAAAACCTCACCCTTGTAGGTAAAAAGAGTGTCACCTTACTTCTTTTATTTATATGAAGAATTTTATAGTACATATTGTAGAGAAATGCACCATCTCCTTATTTTTTTTATGACAATATAATAAATTAGCTATAATAAAGCCTCAAATTTACTAAGTTCTAGGTTCTGGGAATGAGGCTTCCACCCAAATCTTCTAGTTTGTATGTGTCATGTGATAACCATTAATTATTTTGAAGAGACCTTCCAAATTATATTGAAATAATTTTTTTTAACGTACCATTTTGAGAACTTCTACCCTATAAATTAAATTATATTGAACTATTTTTTTAAAATTTTTTTAAATAATTAATAACTATTTAAATTTAAATTTATTATCAGAGAGTCTCTCTATCTAATATCTCTATGTTTGTTGCTTCGTTGCTGATTCCTGTAACACCCCCATTTTTCCATACTAATAATTATAATAAAATATACGTCATATATCAGAGTTCTTCAAATGGAATGTCACATAATTCAAAATACTCATAAAATCTAAAGTCACTTTATTGCGTCATTTATTCAAATTACTTGATTCAATAGCGAAAAAATAACTTAATTCAGTTTCATGGCATTCAAGCATCAACAACAAATAAAACTCCACAATACGTGGTCCATCACAAGTGTAAACTAGTATACGTAACAAAAGAAATCATGAAAAACATAAGAAAAATTGTAACGCCCCGTTTTATTTAATATTATATTATATTAATATTTTTGAGTTACCGTTAGACGATTGTTTTGCGACGAGAATAGTTATATTAATCGATATATCTGTTAATATATTTGGCGATGTTTCGTTCGGTCCGGTTTTTATTCCGTTCGGTTCGGTAAAATATTATTCGGACCGATATTTAATTTCTCGGAGTTATTTTAATTAATTGAGTTAATAATATTATTAGATATTATTAATGTGTTAATTAATAAGACAAGTTATGGGTGTGGGGACTAATTGTTGAGAATTGGGTGTACACCCTTGGCTAGTACTAGCAATCCAACATAAAAGCACCATTTTTCCTCATTTCCTTCCATTACACACAAAACCAAACTTAGAGAAAAACTAGAGAAAGTGTTGGTGGAAGAAGAAGAACAAGAGCAAGCTAGGGGTTTGAAATTTGTTGGAGCATCTTGCAATCATCCAAGCATTTAAGGTAAGGGGTTTGATCTTCCATTTCATATAGTTAGGGTTTGATAGATATGTTGTGGATTTAGGAAAAATTGGTATTTTGATTCATGAATTTTGGTTGAGTGATTGTTGAAATAACTTAGAAAGGTTGAGTTAGGAGTATGGATTGTGGGTGTTTTATTGCTAAGCTTGTAGGAACTAGAAGTTATAAAATGGAAATATGAAACTGTGAAGAAAAAACCAGAAAAACTCTACTGCAATGGAATAACATGGAAGAAGATGAATGGATTGAGGATGAAGGGATGGGAGGCGCCCACCTCACCATGAGGGGCGACCGTCCCATGCACCTAGGCGCCCCCTTCCCCCTTAGGACTCCCTGGGGCGTCCGTCTCTTATAGGTAGGGAGGGTGCAACGAAATGCCACTTCTGTTTTCTGTGTTTTCTATTTTCTGCATAATTGTGTTTTCTGCACAATTATGCATTTTGCTTCTGTTTCTTACAATTTTCCTAATTCCTTATACTACTAGTTGGTATTAATAAAATATAAGTAGTACATAAGTTAGCCGATTAAATTTGGAACCCAATTATATTCTGATTTCCCGATTTCGATAATTTCGGCGATGGAGCAAGTTGCTCCGAATTCAAAGAAAATTGACGTACTAGTTAAGTTCGACGTGTAGAACGTAGTGGTGAGGCTAGTTTTTCGAAATTTTGAGTTTTTACGAAACGACCCGAAATAGGCTAAATTACGGTTAAATTGAATCGGATTGCGTTTTAGTCGATTTAAGACACGTATGGACAATCCGATTATGATGTTGACGATTATGATTAATGCCGATTATTAGGAATGACTTTCGCGACGATTATTGGTGTTTGAATATTTTTTCCGTATTTGGAATTTGGTGGATAAATTGATAATGATGTGGGGTGATTAAACATTATATTTGCGACGGTTTATTTATAACGAATACTTGATGATATGCGATGCGATGATATGTTTATCTTGATGTGGATAAATACGGCGATGTGGACTTTATGTCAATTTTGATGAGCGATGATGATGTTTTTGTTGTGTCGTGTTTGTGATGTTGTATTGTCGAGTCACATACATTGCATAGGCGATGAGGGCTTTTATGCCAAGCGACGATGGGCTTTATGCCGAATGTTCCTAATTATGGACAAAGCGACGGGTACCACATGCATAACATAGTCGTGTCTCATGGAGTCGGTTATGTTTATGTTTGAACTATTTGGCGTTGGGTTTTAATTGATGGCTTATGTTGAATTGCGATGATTATACGATGCTTTGTTTGATACATGTTGACTTACTCTTATTAACTTATATCATTTATAATTTCAAAACTATTTATATATCTTATCATGCCTTTAATTATATATTTTGGAGTATCTCACCCTTTACTTGTTTCGTCGTTGCCTTTATATTGGTAACATGCAGGTGATCCACGAGGATGATGAGGATTAGCTCGAGTCACTTTATTTTGAGTCGCTCTGCTCTGATCGTAGTAACACTCGGGTTTTGGGCGACGTTATTATTTTGATAGGATAGTTTATGTATACTATCTTATGATGTTATAACTTTATGTATTGATGATAACATGATGATATGTATATTTTGTGAACACATCCGCTGTGCTGTGAATAGTCATATGTTTATATGATGATTTATGATATGAATCGATATATCCGACTTTTGATTTTTGTGATGTGCATTATAATGCAAAGTGATGAAAACACGAATATGTGATGCCTCAATTTATGTTGGATGAAATTTTGAAACTCTGATTTTATTATTAATTACGAGGGGTAGAATTGGGGGTGTTACATTAGTGGTATCAAAGCAGGTCGGTCTGTCCGGCCAAGTTGTTGAGTTTGTTGTTGTCTAACAATCAAGTATTGTTATTTGTCGATTCTAATCCTTGTTTTGTTGTGAGAAGAAGTTGTTATGGCTGGAAAGAATGCTGGTAGGAATGATGAGGCTCTTGCTGCTGCTATGCAGGCAATAGCTCAAGCTTTCCAACACCCGCCGCCGAATACTGACGAGAACGCTGGGTCTCGTAGTTTGGCAACCTTCCAAAGAGAGAATCCCCCTACTTTCCAAGGAAAGTATGATCCTGAAGGTGCTTTAACGTGGTTGAAGGAGATTGAAAGAATCTTCCATGTGATGGATTGCACTCATGTGCAAAAGATCCGTTATGGTACTCATAAGTTAAGTGATGAAGCTGATGACTGGTGGGTTGACACCCGTCAGAGGCTTGAGGTTGCTGGTGAGGAAGTGACGTGGGGAGTTTTCCGTAGGGAATTCATGAGGAAGTATTACCCAGAGGATGTTCGGGGAAAGAAGGAGATAGAGTTCCTTGAGCTGAGCTGAAACAAGGGAATATGCCTATCACTGATTATGCTGCAAAGTTTACCGAGCTGGCTAAGTTCTATCCTCATTATGATGGAGAGAATGTCGAGTTTTCTAAGTGCATTAAATTTGAGAATGGCTTGCATCCTGAGATAAAGAAAGCGATTGGATATTAGAAAATCCGTGTCTTTGCGGATTTGATAGTTGTAGAATCTTCGAGGAAGATAGTAATGCACACTATAAGATTATGTCTGATAAGAGAAACAAGGGTCAACAGAGCCGTGGGAAACCATATGATACTCCAGCTGGTAAAGGGAAACAGAAAGCGTTTCAAGGGCGAAGGACTAGTAGGGGAGATGCTCATACTAGTATTGTTTGTTACAAGTGTGGGAAACCTGGCCACAAAAGTAATGTTTATCGAAGTGATGTGAGAGCTAAGGAGAATGAGGTGAGATGTTTCTGGTGTGGAGAAATGGGTCATGTGACTCGTGATTGCAAGCATAAGGATGTGGTCTGTTTTAATTGTGGCGAGGGAGGTCACATTAGTGCTCAATGTACGAAGCCTAAGAGAATTCAAGGAGCGGGAAAGGTGTTTGCTTTATCGGGTGCTCCGATGGCAAACGAAGATGGTCTTGTTCGAGGTACTAGTTTCATTAATAGCATTCCTCTTATTACTATTATTGATACTGATGCTACTCACTGTTTTATTGCTGCTGATTGTGTAAAGAGATTGGGTCTCACTTTGTCATCTCTAGATAGCGATATGGTGGTAGAAGTCCCGCCTAAGGGAATGGTTACTACTTCTTTTGTGTGTGTAAGTTACCCTTTATCGATCTTTGATAGAGACTTTGTGGTGGATCTTGTTTGTTTACCGCTTGTCGGGTTGGACGTGGTTCTGGGTATGGATTGGTTGAGATCTAATTATGTCCATATCAATTTCTATGACAACACTGTGAGGTTTTCTTCCTTAGTGGAAGAAGATCAAACTATGCTGATGTCGACGAAACAATTGAATGAGTTCATGAAAGATGAAGCATTGGTTTTCTTGTTGATGGAGACTCTTTCTGTGGAGAGTCAATCTGTGATTGCAAACTTTCCGGTGGCGTGCGGATTTCCCGAAGTATTCCCTGATGAGATTCCTAGTGCACCTCCAAAAAGAGAAGTTGAATTTTTTGTGGATCTTGTCCCTGGTACTAGACCTATTTCTATGGCACCATACAGGATGTCTGCATATGAGTTAGCAGAATTGAAGATCCAATTAGAATATTTGCTCAAGAAGAAGTTTGTTAGACCAAGTGTGTCACCGTGGGGAGCTCCTGTGTTATTGGTGAAGAAGAAAGACGGTAGCATGAGACTTTGTATTGATTATCGTCAGTTGAATAAAGTAACTATCAAGAATAGGTATCCACTTCCTAGAATTGATGATTTGATGGACCGATTAGTTGGCGCTCGCATGTTTAGCAAGATTGATTTGAGATCGAGTTACCATCAAATAAGGGTGAAAGAAGAAGATGTTCAGAAAACTGCTTTCAGAACGAGGTATGGACATTACGAGTATTCGGTGATGCCTTTCGGTGTCACTAATGCACCAGGAGTATTCATGGAGTACATGAATCGTATTTTCCATCCTTACTTGGATCGTTTCGTGGTTGTTTTCATTGATGATATTCTGGTTTATTCTAAATCGGAAGAAGAGCACGCAGAGCATTTGCGAATTGTATTAGAATTCCTGAAAGAGAAGAAGCTTTATGCTAAGTTGTCAAAGTGCGAGTTCTGGTTAAGTGAAGTGATCTTTTTAGGGCATGTCATTTCTAGTAATGGCATTGCGGTTAATCCTTCTAAGGTTGATGTCGTGCTAAGATGGGAAACTCCTAAGTCTGTTACTGAGATTAGAAGTTTCTTATGTTTGGCTGGTTACTACAGAAGGTTCATTGAAGGTTTTTCTAAATTGGCACTTCCTTTGACAAAGTTGACTTGTAAAGGAGTTGCTTTTGTGTGGGATGTCAAGTGTGAAAAAAGTTTTGTTGAATTGAAGAAAAGGTTAACAACGACTCCGATCTTGATTCTACCTAATCCTGAAGAACCGTTTGTTGTTTATTGTGATGCTTCCAAGATGGGTTTAGGTGGTGTGCTTATGCAAAATGGCAAGGTGGTTGCTTATGCTTCTAGGCAATTGAAGATTCATGAGAAGAACTATCCTACTCACAGTTTGGAACTTGCAGGGGTTGTTTTTGTGCTTAAGATTTGGAGGCATTATTTTTATGGTTCTAGATTTGAAGTATTTAGTGACCATAAAAGTTTGAAGTACTTGTTCGATCAGAAAGAGCTTAATATGAGGCAAAGGCGGTGGCTTGAATTGTTGAAGGATTATGATTTTGGATTGAATTACCATCCTGGTAAAGCTAATGTGGTGGCCGATGCTTTAAGTCGAAAGACTTTGCATATGTCACTTTTGATGATGAAAGAGTTGGAAATGATTGAGCAATTTAGAGATATGAGTCTTGTGATAGAAGTGAAGCCGAAGAGTGTTATCTTGGGAATGTTGAAGATCAATAATGATTTCCTTGATAGCATTAGATAATCTCAGAAGCTTGATGTGAAACTTGTCGATTTGTTGGTTGGTATTGGACAAACTGAAAATGAAGATTTCAAGTTGGATGCTCAGGGTGTTTTGAGGTTCCGAGATAGGATTTGTATCCCCGATGACGTGGATTTAAAGAGAATGATCTTGGAGGAAAGTCATAGAAGCAATTTGAGTATTCATCCCAGAGCGACCAAAATGTATCAAGATTTAAGGAAATTATTTTGGTGGTCGGGCATGAAAAGAGAGGTGGCCCAGTTTGTTTATGCTTGTTTGACTTGTCAAAAGTCTAAAGTGGAGCATCAGAAACCTGCAGGGTTGATGCAACCGTTAGAGATCCCGAAATGGAAATGGGATAGCATTTCTATGGATTTCGTAACCGGGTTACTGAATACACCAAGAGGACACGACGCGATTTGGGTGATTGTTGATAGGCTTACGAAGTCGACTCACTTTATTCCTATTAACATCACTTATCCCTTATCGAAGTTGGCGGAGATTTATACGCATGTGATTGTTAGATTACATGGTATTCCTTTGTGTATTGTTTCAGATAGAGATCCGAGGTTCACTTCTGAATTTTGGAAAAGCTTGCAAGAGGCTTTGGGTTCAAAGTTGAGGTTGAGCTCGGCTTACCATCCTCAAACTGATGGTCAGACGGAAAGGACGATTCAATCGTTGGAAGACTTGTTACGAGCATGTATTCTTGAACATGGAGGTTCATGGGATACATATCTTCCTTTGATTGAGTTTACTTATAACAATAGTTTTCATGCTAGTATTAGAATGACGCTGTTTGAGGCTTTGTATGGTCGGAGGTGTAGAACTCCTTTGTGTTGGCACGAGTCGGGTGAAAGTGTGGTGCTTGGACCTGAATTGGTTAGAGAGACTACTGAGGCGGTGAAGATGATTAGAGAAAAGATGAGAATTTCTCAAAGTCGACAAAAGATTTATCATGATAAAAGGATAAAAGACTTGGAATTTCAAGATGGTGATCATGTATTTTTGAGAGTTACTCCTACAACCGGCGTTGGGCGAGCATTGAAGTCGAAGAAGCTAACTCCTCGCTTTATTGGTCCTTACCAAATTACTAGTAAAGTGGGAAAAGTGGATTATAGAGTGGCGTTACCGCCAAATCTTTCGAATTTGCACGATGTATTCCATGTGTCACAACTTTGGAAGTATGTTCCGGATCCTTCGCATGTGATTGAGATGAATGACATTCAAGTTCAAGATAATCTTACGGTGGAGACGATGCCTTTAAGGATTGAAGATCGTGAGATAAAGTCTCTTCGTGGCAAAGAGATTTCCTTGGTCAAAGTTGTTTGGATAGGAGTAGCTGGTGAAAGCGCGACGTGGGAGTTGGAACGTAAGATGCGGGATTCCTATCCCGAGCTTTTCGAGTCAGGTAATTTCGAGGACGAAACTTTTTAAGTGGGGGAGAGTTGTAACGCCCCGTTTTATTTAAAATTATATTATATTAATATTTTTGAGTTACCGTTAGACAATTGTTTTGCGACGAGAATAGATATATTAATCGATATATCTGTTAATATATTTGGCGACGTTTCGTTCGGTCCGGTTTTTATTCCGTTCGGTTCGGTAAAATATTATTCGGACCGATATTTAATTTCCCAGAGTTATTTTAATTAATTGAGTTAATAATATTATTAGATATTATTAATGTGTTAATTAATAAGACAAGTTAGGGGTGTGAGGACTAATTGTTGAGAATTGGGTGTACACCCTTGGCTAGTACTAGCAATCCAACATAAAAACACCATTTTTCCTCATTTCCTTCCATTACACACAAAACCAAACTTAGAGAAAAACTAGAGAAAGTGTTGGTGGAAGAAGAAGAACAAGAGCAAGCTAGGGATTTGGAATTTGTTGGAGCATCTTGCAATCATCCAAGCATTTAAGGTAAGGGGTTTGATCTTCCATTTCATATAGTTAGGGTTTGATAGATATGTTGTGGATTTAGGAAAAATTGGTATTTTGATTCATGAATTTTGGTTGAGTGATTGTTGAAATAACTTAGAAAGGTTGAGTTAGGAGTATGGATTGTGGGTGTTTTATTGCTAAGCTTGTAGGAACTAGAAGTTATAAAATGGAAATATGAAACTGTGAAGAAAAAACCAGAAAAATGCTACTGCAATGGAATAACAGGGAAAAAGATGAATGGATTGAGGATGAAGGGATGGGAGGCGCCCACCTCACCATAAGGGGCGACCGTCCCATGCCCCTAGGAGCCCGCCTTCCCCCCTTAGGACTCCCTGGGGTGTCCATCTCCTGTGGGTAGGGAGGGTGCAACGAAATGTCACTTCTGTTTTTTGTTTTCTGTATTTTCTATTTTCTGCATTATTGTGTTTTCTGCATAATTATGCATTTTGCTTTTGTTTCTTACAATTTCCCTAATTCCTTATACTACTAGTTGGTGTTAATAAAATATAATTAGTACATAAGTTAGCCGATTAAATTTGGAACCCGATTATGTTCTGATTTCCCGATTTTGGTAATTTCGGCGACGGAGCAAGTTGCTCTAAATTCAACGAAAAATGACGTACTAGCTAAGTTCGACGTGTAGAACGTAGTGGTGAGGTTAGTTTTTCGAAATTTTGAGTTTTTACGAAATGACCCGAAATAGGCCAAATTACGGTTAAATTGAATCAAATTGCGTTTTAGTCGATTTAAGACACGTATGGACAATCCGATTACGATGTTGAGGATTATGATTAATGCCGGTTATTAGGATTGACTTTCGCGACGATTATTGGTGTTTGACTATTTTTTCCGTATTTGGAATTTGGTGGATAAATTGATAATGATGTGGGGTGATTAAACATTATATTTGCGACGGTTTATTTATAACGAATACTTGATGATATGCGATGCGATGATATGTTTATCTTGATGTGGATAAATACAGCAATGTGGACTTTATGTCAATTTTGATGAGCAATGATGATGTTTTTGTTGTGCCGTGTTTGTGATCTTGTATTGTCGAGTCACATACATTGCATAGGCGACGAGGGCTTTTATGCCAAGCGACGATGGACTTTATGCCGAATGTTCCTAATTATGGACAAAGCGACGGGTACCACATGCATAACATAGTTGTATCTCATGGAGTCGGTTATGTTTATGTATTAACTGTTTGGCGTTGGGTTTTAATTGATGGCTTATGTTGAATTGCGATGATTATACGATGCTTTGTTTGATACATATTGACATACTCTTATTAACTTATATCATTTATAATTCCAAAACTATTTATATATCTCATCATGCCTTTAATTATATGTTTTGGAGTATCTCACCCTTTACTTGTTTCGTCGTTGCGTTTATATTGGTAACGTGCAGGTGATCCACGAGGATGATGAGGATTAGCTCGAGTCTCTTTATTTTGAGTCGCTCTGCTCTGATCGTAGTAACACTCGGGTTTTGGGCGACGTTATTATTTTGATATGATAGTTTATGTATACTATCTTATGATGTTATAACTTTATGTATTGATGATAACATGATGATATGTATATTTTGTGAACACATCTACTGTGCTGTGAATAGTCATATGTTTATATGATGATTTATGATATGGATCGGTATATTTGAATTTTGATTTTTGTGATGTGCATTATAATGCAAAGTGATGAAAACACGAATATGTGATGCCTCAATTTATGTTGGATGAAATTTTGAAACTCTGATTTTATTATTAATTACGAGGGGTAGAATTGGGGTGTTACAAAAATCACCAAATCCCATGTTATGTATCATAGTGACTCCTAAGACTCAATCTGGAAACATCTCTTCAAGCACTACTCGGATACCTGGTTATCTGTACTCTCGAAGAGTGTTGTACCCCAAAATTTACCCTCTTCATTTCGGTATTTCTGGCTTATAATTGCATAATCATAAATATACATGCTTACACATGCATAACATTGACCACATGGTGTGATACGGTGAACTGACTTTGTAGGATTTTTGTATCCAAATGTGCGGATAGCAAGAGTCGCCACCGACTTTTATTTTTATCCAATTAAGGGAAGGTAAAAGTAACAGAAAAAGACCTTCGTTAGATTCTGAGTTCGGGAGAATGGTTATGAAAAGGGAAGGTATTAGCACCCCTTTCCATCCGTAGTTATCTACGGGCTCTTAGTTGCTCTAGATCACTTTTTAAATTGCTTTCTGTGTGTTTGACAAAATGTTTTGAAAAGGCATTTCGCTTTGACTTTGTAATGACTCATGTAGGAGTGTATACAAAGTGTTCGGAAATGTTTTTGTTTTGAAAAGAATTTGAACTTTGAAAAAAGTGTGTGGTGTGAAAAGTATTTGATTTAGAGCAAGCAACTGAAAGACTTATTACCCACTCAGAATTGGTCGTTTTCGTACTTTTACGTTCCTTTAGAATAGCGCTAGCCGTACCATTAGTTAGTAGGTAGCTCCATTCGTTGGATGTAAGCGGGACATTCGAAGGGACATCGGATGGTCATAGAAAGCAACTTGTAGGAAGTATCCTAGCACATTCGAAGGACTATCATCATTTTCGTGGCGACAATCGAGGGTCAAGATCATGTATTCGCGACATCGTGGGTCTTATGATCTTTGTATCGAAGGGACTATGATGATTTGTTTGGAAGGCAACGGTGCTAGAATACCTCTACGTTCGAGGGACATGACCATTTGAATTCGTAAGGCGACGAGAGAGAATTACCCTAAGGGGTGCGTGTGTGAAAGAAGTGTGTTGAATTCGAGTATTTTTATCTTGCAAGTTAGTGGGCTATGTTCATTATTATCTTGCCATACACGCCTAATTACTAGCAATTTATAGGGTGCGGAAAGTAAAATGCGGAATGTAAAATGCGGAAAGATAAACCTACGCTATTACAAGGCTTTGGGGCAGATACATAATTTAAAATGCGGAAAATAAAATCCTAATTAAAACTATTACAACCCATATGCAATTACATTATTGGAAAAATAAAATGAAAATAGTAAAGAAACGTCCGAATTGGAAGAACCTGTGGAACGAATGAGAAATCGGAAAATATGATGAAATCGAAATAAGAGAAAATGTTAGGAAAAATGCAAATTTTAAATTGGAAAAAATATGACATGCTGGAAATAATGTAAATATACTAAGATAATTTTTTGGGATTTTTTAGATGCAATTTAATAATTAAAAATGAATTAAAAGTAATTTAAATGCAAAATTATAAATAAAAATAAATATGCATGCAAAAATATATTTTTTAATTTTATAAATTAAATAAAGATTTTATGAAAGTAATGTAAGAAGAAAATTATTTTTTGATGAGTTTTAAATGCAGAAATAAAAATATGGAAATAATTAAAATAACATGTAAATATTAAAATAAAAGAAAATAGAAAAATAGTTGAAAAGTTGAAAGTTTGGAAAAGGAAAACAAAACCAGGCCCTGGAGCGGATCGAACAGGGGACCCTTGAGAGGATCTTTGAACAGGTAGCGTCCTTACCACTAGGCCAAGTGTCATTTGGTGTTGGAAAATTTGAAAACAATTCAATATGAGTGATGACGCGTCAGGGATATTTGAATTCAAACTGAGTCAGCGCGCGGGCCCCAGTTATTTTTGAATGGACGAATTGGAACGCGTTATTTCGCCACGCCAGCCTCCTCGCCGGTCAACTGAGTCAGCGACGCCGGAGCTAGGGCTCCGGTCGTCTTCTCCGGTGAGTTCGACATTCAAACCTGCAAAACAGCGCGAATAAAAGGAAAAGGAAGACCTTGTCCACCTAAATCGGACCTTTTGAGTCCATTGGTGGTATCAGTTTCGACTGAATCGGCCTGTACAGGCCGATTCGAAGCTCACAGTTCCAAAAACCCTAGTAATGGCATGATGCAATTTTGACGTTCAAAATCAATAACGATTGCCCAGATCGAGCCTATGGAGTCTTATGAACACAAAAAAGGCATTAGAAACGATTAACACAAGCAGAACAATCAAATGCAAAAATCAAAAGTTTTGAATATGTATGTATGTATATGCATCGATTCTGGATGGTTTAATCAATGGTAAAGGTGCATTCTTACTCAAACTTACCTCCTGGACACAATGGAATGGTTTGTTTGGACTGAAAAGGGCTGGAAACAAGAACACGATTTTCACAAATTTGAGAAATTTTTTGACAAAATAAGGGCTCTTTCTTGGGCTAGGGTTTCGTCCTTTGTGTTGGCTGCATTGCTTGGTATTTATAGAAGAGATTTGGATGGCAAAAACAAGCAAAAAAGATTGGACATTGATTGTGCAAATATTTTCCAATAAAAACAAATCAAATTTTCTTAAAAACTTGATTTTTCCTTTCCATATGCATGAGTCACGAATTTGGCAATTGTTGTGGGCTTTCTTGGACATTAAGGAAGATATAAAATCAGCCCTTTTGGAAAAAATACTTAATTTTCATATTTTATATAATTTATTTTTGAATTAAATGTTATAAAATTCAAATATAAATCATAAAAATAGAAAATTACCAATGCCACACATTTATGGGTCAAAAATCATGTCATGAACAAGTTTGGATCAAAAGATTATAGGCCCATTTGGAAAATTTTGCATTTTGACCAAAATGTCCTTTTGTGCAATTGTCCAAAATTGCCCAACTTCGAATAGTGTATCTTGCTCAAATTTCCACATTTTTGAGTGTTCTTGGACTTTTTAGAAAGCTCTAAGAGTCCTCTAAACAATGTCTTTGGTTTCATCTCAATTGGAGTTACCATGCTCAATATATCTTCAAAACAAAAAGTTGACTTTTTGTTGACTTTGAAAATGACCGTAATGTTTTGAGCTATCGTCTCAAATGAAGCACTTTTTGGACATTCTTGTGAGACATGAAGTTGTAGAGAATTGAATTTCCTTCAAAACAAGAGGTGGTGGAAAAATTTCTGAGAAAGTATGAAGAAGTTATGATCAGTCAAAGTTCAGTTGACTTTTCACCTAGAAACCCTAATTTAGAAAGTTTGACTTTTGAGCAAATCTTGAGTTTTCTTGATGAATCATGATCAACCCTTGATCAAATGATGAATGTAACTTCAAAATGAGGATGTTGACCAAAAATTATGAAGTTTGACTGTATGTTGACCACAATTGACTTTTTGTCCAATACAACTGATTTTCAACCATCTGAGCAATTGTCTGAGGAAACTTGACTTATGAGGCTTGAAACTTGACATGGAGAATCTTTGAAGCATATGAGGAGGCATGAAGACCATTGGAGATGTTGGAAATCCATCTTGACTTGAGAGATACCAAACCCTAGTTTGGGTTGATTGTCTAGGAGAGAGTTTGTCTGGTCAACTCTTGAGGAATCCTTGAGTATGGATGTATGAAATCTCTTGAGTAGATGGAGGGCAAATTTTGGGGTATGACACATGGCTACCAGGTTCTAAGTATCTCAATTTGCGAAAGAAACTGTGTGTTTCGGCTATCTCATATCACTTCGAGACCGATATCGATATTTTTTGGTTCGTATGCTCGATGCAAGATTTTTTTGTTAGAAAGATATTTTGGTTTGGTTCTATAGCCATTGGGATAATTTCAATATGTTCTCCAGTTTATTTGTTCATATCGGAAGCCGATTCGTCAAGAAAAAGATTTTATTTATTCATTTCTTAATAAAGTGAATTTTGGGATTTTGGTGCGTTTCGGGCTCTCTAGAAGGCATATCTCTCAGTTCGTCAGGTATTTTATGATGATTTTCGACTGTCAAGTCCCTTTCACTATTATCTACAACTTTCGTTTGCAAGTAGGAGGCAAATTATATAAGGAAGGTCCCCAAAGAAATTGATCTTTCAAGTGGGATAAACTAAATTGTGTGAGGAAGGTCCCCAAAGAAATTGATTTTGAGACGAACCGAGCGTTTTTCATTTGATACGCGATGTTTGAAAAATCATACCTCGATCGATTTTTATCGAAATGAGATGGGACCAGTGCCAAAAGTTCACAAATTCCATTGGCTTCATTTTCTACGAAGACTCCGTGTTCAGATTTTGATCAAAAGACCCTCGTTCGTGGCAATTTCTCCGAAGAGCGCAATAAATTTTTTGCACATGTCAGATACCTGAAAAGTGTGCTAAAACTTCAAAAATCCGTATTGCCTAGACCGTTCGTCCGATTGAGTCAAAATTTTGACCCACACAAGTAATTTCACGTTCCAGACATTTTTTCGTTTGCATTCCGACTTCAAATTTCGCACGGATTCGGCTGTTTTTGGTCGTGGAAGAAAATATTTCGGATAATTGCGATTTGGGCTTAACTGTGGATCCAGGGCCCTCCAAGGCCCAATTTTTCACACTATAAATATATTTTCCCCTTCTCAAAATAAACACACATAATCATTTGCTAAATTTTGCTCTCAAATCTCACTTTTCTTCTCTTAATTCTCTCTCAATTCACAAAAGAAAAATCAAGAGGAATTTGAATCTTTCCCTCCGAGTCAAGGCCAAACCCCAACCGGAGCTAGCCCTTCCTCCTTCCTTCCAACTGCGCCGGCCTCCTCCTCCGTCCAGACCCCCTCCATTCCGGCCTTCTCCTCCCGACGACACCCGGAGACGCACTTCAGCCGGTCTTCCCTCTGCGCGACTAGTCTTCTCACGACCGACCTCTTCTCCTCTTCCTAGCTCCGATCAGAGCTCTCTTCCTCCCTCCGGCCGGCCAGCAACTCGGTCCTCCTTTCTTCTCGCCAGAAACCGCCCTTCCTCCTCCTTTTCTTGCTCGGTTTTGGCTAAGGAAGGCCTTCCTCCTCGTTTTCTTCAATTTTCTTCACAAATTCAAGTTTTCCTCATCAATCGGAGCTTATTTTGGTATTTTTCTTCAACAATTCAAGTCAAACTTCAAGAACAAGTAAGTAGCTTATTCAATTAAGTGCTTATTTTTATTGATTTTCCAATTTTGACTTTTATTGGAATTGATTGAATTACATTTGTTGATTTTGAATTTTTGTTTGTGAATTCTTTGATTTGAATCCGATTTGCAAACGTTATTGTGTCGGTGTGAAGGAAAATTGTACATAAAACACACATACACTTGTGTAATTATTTTTCTTTGCTTTTAAGTCACTTTAAGTGAATTTTGCATCACTTATCACATGCTCGTGCTTAGATAGCATTTAGGTTGATGATTTGAGTTGAATTCATGTGAAAGGGGACTTGTTTTGCATAAATAATAGTGCCGAAATGTAGTTTTAGGTGCATTTTGACTTGTAGGTAGCATTTGCATTATACATATGCATTTATACTTACATTTAGATTACGTTTTGCATCTTCATGCATTGATCTACCAACATGTTAACTAATTGAATTGAATTCATGTGTCGAAACTTGATTTTAGTGACATTAAAGTGTATCGGTGTCTCATTTTCATGCACATTTCCATGTGTTTATTGATGCATCTTTAATCATTTAATTCAAGCATCCGAACATGTTGAATTCTCAATTCGAATTGACTTTAATTCATGTTTAGCATGGTGTAGGTAAAGTAATCACCTCATTTGCACATTTTATGCCATACATCTACATTTCATTCATAAATATGTTGCATTTCCACTCATAAATACACATTAAATACATGTTTCAATGTGAATTTGTGCATCCTTTTTTATTCAAACTTCAATCAATCTTGTATATGACTTGCATTTTATTTTGTTTTGAGTTGTTGAATACATGTACATGAATTAAATTCCATTTCACTTCTCATTTCGAAACTAAAACAAAAGTGAATTGGAACTTAATTTGGTACATGAATTTTGGTATTCCATAAGCCTTTTTAGGTGATTTTGTGCATCAGAATTCACTTTTCCTCAAAGGTCCAAAGTAACGATAGTTGTCCCTAACATTTTGGCACGTTCTAAAACCAGTTTTGATGGTTTCGGAACCAAATTTCAAGTGCAACATGCCTAAACGGAGTTGCTGCCCCGTTACTTTAAGGTCCGAAAAACGTCGCTTCCACTCGGAATTAATTAAAACCGACCATATTTTTTGTCTATTGACGTTTTTGCAAGCAACCATGCGATTTTGAATCGATTCCAAGAAGTTGACCTTTTTCGCTCCGATTTTGGAAAGGTGCCTTCCCAAGCAGATTTTTGTGATTTTATTTCACTTCTTACATGCTTATAATGGTTTACTATCATATATACAATCGGTTTTGCATTCGGTGCTTCCTTTCTAGAACTTGCTTTGTTAATTTTGAAACTTTATTTCATGTGCAAGGTACATTGAGCATTTTTACTTGAGATTCAAATATGTAGCATCCATATCTTATGCTTGCACACATGCGTATACATTCTATTGTCTGTTTGCTTGGATTTTCACCTTTCCTGCAGGGTTTATCCTTACTGAATGGTTTATCCTTATTGATATATTATATTTATTGAAATGGTCACATATTCATATACTGTCATGGAATATTACAAGAAGACAAGCTTCATGGCCATATATTCATATATTAGGCTGCCATCCAATGGTCCAAGACTTTGGCCAACAACTCAAGGGGAGACAATTCATCCACCGCTTATGCGAAGAGCTCCGGGTTGACCCAAAAAAAAGAGAAACAAATCTAACGATGAATCCACTTCAAGAAATATGTTTCCTAGGACTTTTAGTACTGTCAAGTGTAAGAGCTATGGGAATTTTGGCCACAATTCAAGAACGTGCAAAGGTAAAACAGCGGCGGATCAACTTTTGGCAAAAGGAAGTAACAAGGAAAAAAACAGAAAACTTCACCAACTGTTATGACACAAGGATCTCAAGTGCCACAAGGAACTCAAGAAACTACTTAAATTCTGGAGGTCATGTGTCTGCACCAAAGTCATTTAACTTCTTTTCAGACTTTGGCTAGAGATTCAGAATTGAACGCTTGGCTTAGGTGGAGCAGTTAGAAATTGAATTGAATATGGAAAAGTGTTAGAATATAAAGGATATAAAACTGATTGTTAAGAGTGTTAGTTTTTGTTTAGGCTTTTACAGCAAGTCATATCTTGCCACCTGTACTTTTCTGTTACAGTTTGTTACGTTGTGTAACTGTATTGGCTGTTATAAATACAGCTCTTACCCACTGTGTAATTATTCAGTGAAAAGAATAATAAATTGTCACTCTAAACCTTTCTTCTTCTGCTCCAGAAGTTCACTTTCTATTCATCTCCAGAAGTTGCACTTCTGGTTCATCTCCAGAAGTTGAACTTCTGAGTCATCTCCAAAAGATGCGTTTCTGAACCATCTCCAAAAGATGATCTTCTGATTCATCTTTACCAAAAGGAACATAAAGAATAAATGCTACAGCAAGTTACAAGTGCAAAGGAAGAGATAATTGAATTGGATAACAATAATTGAATTGAATTGAAAGAGATATTAAGCTCTTTAGTATTATTAGCATGTAGATGGTTTAGGCCATTTGGATTTATATTCTAATTTTGTGTCTGGATTTCGTATTGTTTAATAACATATTTTATTAACATGTTTACCTCACGTGAGCTTATTAAGGATTTCATACTATTTCATACAATATTGTTATATTAACATGTTTACTTCACATGAGAAAATGAGATGAAACATATCTTCTTAAAAAGCTCCATTTCTTGATCTTCATGATTATTCAAGTATATATATGAGGTTGTCTTGTGTCTGTTTAATATTATTATTAAGACAATCTACAGGTTTTACTATTTTTAATTTAAATTTAAGATTTATACTATCATATGATAGAATTTATGTCAATCAATTAAATTTTAAAATTATATCAAATGATACTACCAAATTGTGTTTATTTAATCATAATTAGGATAAAAAACTAATATTTATTTGAAACTTTAAGTATTCATTCCAATACTAATATATTTATAATGTGTTTTGAAACAAAACATTTTTATTACATTACTTTTAAAATAGATTTTCAACATTTTAATACATTCATTTAAAATTATGTTTAACTGAAATAATGCTTATTTTAACAATCCTATTGATAAAAAGGAATCAAATAGTAAGGAATGAACTAATTATATATTTTAAAAAATTAATTATATTTTAAATTAAAATTTCATATGTTGTTACTTTTTGTGTAGAAATTGAAAATTATGTTAATTGACGTAGTCTTTTACTTTCCTTTGTGATCCTTACGAATGATCATAGTCAGTGATAGAATATTTTTACCTCTTGTGGCGATTTGGATTTCTGATGCTGTGATCACGAACGTTGATGAAGAACAACGTCTCTACTCAGTCCACACAAACAGGTTGCTTCCGATCACTGTGCTAGCTGCTCACGAACGGAAGCTTTGAGTGAGAGAGTGAGCGAAATCATGGCAGGGATTCAGGACCGAATTTGCATCAAGTGAAAAGCTTCATCATAAGGGTTCTATTTATAAGACCACAAGTGTGGGCTGCAAGCTAAAAGCCCAATAAAGACTGTAAACTAAAAGCCCAATAAAGCACACGAATATCATACATTATGATGTATCGTATATCACTTAAGCATGTGGTACCTTACCATATTACGTATTCCACTTCCGTATTCCACTTAAGTACACCGTACCCTACGATGTTCCTTATTTACACTATCTCTCATTAATCTGTCCTTATGTGTGTGACCCTGTAGGTTTCCGCGACGTTGGCAATTATATTAAATCACATTTAACATAATAAATAGTGAGCGGTATCTAGCAACACATCACTGCTACCCAAGTCACGAAATTGTCATGTGATCTGACAAAACCTTTCCGTGATAATACTTGTGTGTATAATTACCCTTTTTCCCTTATGTCTATATTGAACACAAGGCATAGACCGTGTCATCCTTGTCTAGTTCAATATTGGCCCCTCAGACATTTATCCTGTTACGCAGGATGGAAAAATTCCATCTAGGTCACTCATGTCCCTCAACATGCTTTGTGAAGTACCCATCAACTGTCTTTATGGTTATCCAGTTACGAATAACGTTTGATCAGCAATAAGGCACTTGACTCTACATCTAGGGTCCATAGTGGTTTTAGGTCGAAGGGTGGTAAACACCACTTATCACCATGAAAATAACTTATGACACTTTGCATAACATTCTATGTAGTATTCTCATAGCGGGTCAATCCAGTATAAATATTACTCCTAATACTTATACCTATGTCAAGACTTGATAACTCCTTATCCATGATCCATGAGACGTGATCATCAGTCTATCTTCATAATAACCTCAATGCTTTAATGTTATCCCGCTTCACAATAAAGCTCGATTATGGATACTTTAAGAATTGTGTCCTTGTGTTCACTGGATCTCATGATTAAGTCACACTTAACATTGCATTAAACAGACTAACTATTCTAGGGACTTTATTATTTTCAAAAAGCAAACATAATAAAGAAAAGCCTTTTATTATTAATAAATAATTTGATACAAGAACCAAAAGGTATTGGCCTCTAGGGCTTACACCAACACATTGCACAATGAAAATTCTATTAATTATGTTTAGATTACTGCTCCATATACTCCTCAGCACAATGTTCTTACTGAGAGAAGAAACAGAACTTTGCTTGATATGTCCAGAAGTATGCTGAAAGAGAACAAGCTACCTCATATGTTATGGGGAGAAGTTATTGCCACATCAACATATGTTCTGAACAAGTGTCCAACAAAGAAGCTGAAGGAAATTGTTTCTTTAGAGAAGTGGACTGGAGATAAGCAAAGTGTTGGTCATCTGAGAGTGTTTGGTTCTGTATGTTACAAACACGTCCCAGAAGCTAGAAGACAGAAGCTGGATGATAGAAGCAAGGTAATGTTTCTGGTGGGGTACCGCAGTACAGGTGCATATAAGCTCTATTGTCCAGAAACCAACAAAGTAGAAATCAACAGAGACATTGTTGTGAAAGAGTAAGAAGTTTGGGATTGGAGCAAGTCCCAACCAACTTCTAATGTAGAGATCACTTCTGAAGAGGAGTCAGAAGTTGAAACTTCTGAAGAGGAGTCAGAAGTTGAAACTTCTGAAGAAGAGTTAGAAGTTGAAACTTCTGAAGAGTCAGAAAATGACATTGAAGATTCTGAAGATGAGTCGGAATCTGAGGTTTCGGAAGAAGAGTCAGAGTTAGAAAATGACTCTGAAGCTGAAGACAAGTCAGAATCCGAAGGTGTTTCTGAGTCTGAAGAAGACTCAAAAGATGAGTTAGATTCTCAAGGAGATTTTTCTTCTGAAGATGAGTCCGAACATGAAGGTTCCAAAGACGAGTCAGGACTTGAAAGTTCTGAAGAAGAGATAGAGTCAGAAGATGAAGAATCTTCTGGAGACTCTAATGATGAGTCAGACGGTGAATTTGATTTTGATCCAGATTTTGATGATGATCAAGAATCTAGTGGCGATCATGCTTCTAGGAGGAAAACTCTGAAGACATAGGTTCTGGAGGACAAGCTTCTGGAGGTGATCAAATGTTTGGTGGTAATCATGACTCTAAATTTTTGGTGGTAATCATGACACATAAGATTTTATTTTTTAATTATTATTTTAACATATTAATTACTTTCATTAACTTTTTGAATATTTATACAAGTGAATTCAGTTTTTGTTCATTCTCTTATTATTATATTATATATAATTTTAATGACATTTATGTTATATTTTTTATGACTAAAGAATAAATAAATTGATTATAAAATATTTGTTGACCGATACATAAAAAATATAATATAATAATAAAATATTCTTTATTATATTTTTAAAAAATAATTTTTCTTTTTTTTCTTTGATTTTTTTAAATAAAAGTACTTTTACATGTTCTATGTGAAATTCGTGTTAGAAGATTATATTTTATACTTATTTTAGATTGTTTTTGTTTTATGTTGATGGAGAGAATTTGATGATGATTGATATTATTGTAGATTTAATCCGATTTTATCTGTTTATATCTTGAATGAATGAACTTAATTAGATGATTTTTAAAATATTATGGATGGACTTTTTTGGACAATAGTTGATCTTTTTTCTTTTGAAAATTCTATTCCTTTGTAAAAACGTTAAAGCAAACTATGATTCTTGAACATTAATATTGGTCGTCCAATAACATACCTCCACCTTGATTTATTATTAGTAAATCTATTTCATTTTGATGGCTACAGTTATGTATTATATTGGAACAAACTTAAGTATATAATGAATACTTCCAAATTTTTATTTGGTTTTTGAAAATTTCACACAAATTTAATAATTAATAAATTTATGATGATTGAGGTTGAGATAAAAAAACTAGAATGAATCTTTATGCATTGCATTTTCTTTATTGCAATTTAACTTTAACAAAAATAGTTTTTTTTATTTGATTTTTATCAAATCATATCTAATAAAGAGAGGATTTCAGAAAAATTTATTGATATAGTATAAGTAAAAGATAAATCAAAATTAGTGTTCATATCTATTAAAAATATGAAATATATAGAAAACCTTTTATAAACAAAATCCACAAAATTTTCTTTATTAATTATAATTAATCTCTTTTATAATTATATGATAGGATTATAGAATACATTTATGTCATAAAATGATTTTTCTAACCTGTACATACCTTTTTAATCAACATTTGTCACTAATATTTTAAAAACTCAAAATATTTTTAAATTTTTTAATACATTTTATTATAAAGACTATTATTCACTATATTTAAAAAACTTATACTTATATAAAACTGAGTTTACAATTTTTTATACTATGTTTAATTTCTTAATTACAATTATATTTTTTTTAACTTATAAAATTACTAAAACAAAACAAAATATTTTCAAATTAATTTTATAATGATAATAATGATAAAAAAATGATAAATGGTACAACTTACACGTTTATTTTTTTTTACTCTAAAAATTATTATATTCTAATTAAATTAACTTTACATTTCATTAATTCTATTATTTTGGTTAAGTTAAAAATTTCAACATGTACAAATATATTACTTCATATCAAAGATTATATTATTTAAATTAAACTAAAATAGATATGTTTGATAGTCAATAGTTAATAATTTCTGATATCAAACTAAATTTTATTTGTTTTAATAGTTAATAAGTGATGATGACATCAAATCTTTCTAATTCTATTTATATTCTTATTTTCAATCTATTATTTTATGCTAACTATTATATGTCATTTAATCTAATTAATTTTATTGTCATATAATTTTTTATTATTACTATCAATTTTAATAGTTAATATTTTTATGATTAATAATTTTTGACATAATTCACTTACATAATTAATTTTTTGGCTAATACTTTATTAGAAAATTTTAGCATAATAATTTAAGTAACTAATTTTATGACTAACAATTTTTTATATATGTAAATTATAAAATTATTTAAATATATATAATTTATGATTATTTTAAAGATTAATTTTAAATAAATTGCTTAAATTTTAAGTGATACAAATATATTTTTTTATATCTTTATGATTAGCAATTAAAAATATCCTTAAATATATTTTCATTTTATCATAAATTATTTTTGTAAATCATCAATAATTTTAATAAATTTATTATTCTTATACACGTTTTTATCCGTGCCTTGCACGGGTCTAAACACTAGTATATGTATATATATATATATATATATATATATATATATATATATATATATATATATATATATATATATATATATATATATATATATATATATATATAATTTAAAAATGATTTGTTCAAATATATATATATATCAGAATGTAAAAAATATTATGAGCATTTCGCAGATCGATATGAGAGTGCGTTTTTTGCTTTTATGAAAAGAGACTTTTTTTCATAATATAAAAGATTACACAAATAATTAACCAATTTTTGTTTTTGCATACCCATAATTTCAAACATTTGTCTTCTACATTGTCCGTCCATCTCGTTTTTTACGACGGGTCTAAAAGGGACACAATACCATTTGCCACAACGATTGAGAAGTAAAAATATATTAAAACAAAAAATTTGACACATGATGTAATTGATAAAACATGAATTTGTCAAAATCAATAAATGGTATGACAATATATAATTCAATAAGGGTATACAACTTCTTTTACATTGAAAGAGTGCAACAAAATGAATATTTCTAAACAAAAATTTGATTTACACTAAACAACGTACCCTGATCATTGAAATAACCCTCAAAATATAAAACATCTTTATATAAAAAAACACAATTCATGTTTTTTTAAACAAGAGAATCCTTGCTTAATTTCTTTGCCTCATGACCCTCCTTTTCTTGATTCCCGTTCAAAACTGGTGAATTATCTTTATCCTTAACCTGAAAATAATTAAAAACAAAACAACAAAATCTTATGAACATGTCAACAACAAAGAAACAATGAGAGAAAAATGGTGGAAAAAATACCTGAGATGAGAGAGGAGGATCAACTAAGAGTTTCTTTTTGCTCTCTTGAGTGCAGAAATAAGAATACAATCCCATTCCAAAAACTGCTACTAGTATTCCAATGATGTTCCTTTCAGTGAAAGGGTCATGGAGCAATGTGTAGCCAAATCCTAGGACAAGACAAGTTTTGAGGTGGCCCAAAACTTGATATGTTACGGGAGATGTTTTTCCTATTACTAGAAAAGTGCTGAAGTTCACAGAAACAGCTATCACACAGGACATGATGATGAATGTCTGAAAGAAAAATATAAAAGTATCACTATAGATTATATAATTATATATTTTTTTTTTGTCTGACACGAAATGGTAGTAACCACTAAAATCTCAATACACAACCGTGAGTATCCCTGATGATATTGTCCAACCTAGCAATATCGGCTTCTGCCAGTTGAGCTAGGATTTGCGGACTTATATAATCATATTAAATATCAAGACATGTTGAGGATTGATGATTTGAGAATTGATATTACTTACCAAAACTATAGGAGAATATTTGTATGCAAAGACATTTTGCTTGGTTAGCATCTGATCCACAAAAGGGCCTGAAACAAAAAGAATTGCTGCTTGGAATGGAGCAGACTGGTAGAGAAGTTGTGTGGAAGTGACATTAAGTTTCTTCTGGATTGTGTTGGTAAGCTGAATATTTCAATAAGTTAAGAACCAACGGCAGATAAAATCAAATAAGTCAATCCAAACAGACGCTAATTCAGGTGCGTATAAAGAAAGAATAGTAAAGGATACAATTTGGCCAACACATGTTGTTATGATAGCTAGAAGTGAAAGAATTGTTCCAACAAAATTGAGTTGAAGATCTGTGATAGAGGCAATGCCAACTCCAACAAGTAAGAAGAATAGAGAAAGTTTTATTTTCCGGCTGCACGAAGTCGCAAAATAATTCACAGTTAATTACCAATTAAGCAAGAACATGATCATGCTTCATTCCAGTCTCTTCATAAATTTATTTACCTGAATTGCTTGTTTAAGAAAATAGTTTCTAGCATAACCGTGAAGGGTATGATTGCGAGTTTCGTCATCTACAAAAAAAAAAAGAAACATTAAAATCATTTATCAAATGATTAGTTCGAAATGCATTATAAAAAACAGATCGAAGATTGAATCGGCAAGTAAACGTAACCTGGTAGAATCCAATTGAATTGAAACCAAGACTCAAGTTGAGAAATCCAATGGAAACACCATTTAGAATACCAAAAAGCATGACTGTTTTCATGTCAACAGGTTTGGCCTCAAACATATTCAAGCGTTGAGCAACATGAAGGGTGCAAAAAGTAACCATCAAATGCCAGCTTGTAAGTGTTGTAGCTGCTCCAAATTAATGAACCAAAAACAAAGTTAAATAAAGACGAAGTGATAATATGCACCGAAAATAAGTACCAGAGTTCAAACTCTGATCATGTAAAATCGTGCAATATCAGCTTTTGCCAGTTGAATTAGAATTTGCGCCTTTACGGACTATTATATTATAATATTTACGATATGATAAAATTGAAAATTACCAAATGGAAATCCAAGGTTGCTCATTAAGGCTTTGTTACAAATGACAATTGAGACAGAAGAAGCCACGGAGAGAAATAGTGCACCAATAACTCCCAATTGAATTTTTGACATTTCTCCCATCTTTGCCACAGATATTTTTTTCAAGATTCTTCTATAGAAATGAGAACCAAAACTCCAAAAGATCACAACTCAAGTTATGGAATACAATTTTTCGGTGTGGCCTTTTTATTTTTAATGTAGAACAAGTTCAATTCATAGAGTTTATGTTTGTTGGTTTAGTTTGGTCAAGTTAACGGCCAATTGAAGCAAAAAAAACAAGACCGTAATATATTAACATAAAACATAAGGACATTACATATTCATGGCTATTTTTTTTAATGTCTAAAAGTATAGAGCAAACAAAATAAATAGATGAGATGTTAAAATCATGAGTTTGGTTTAGTTTGGTCCAATTAGATGCATCATACTCTACTAAAGATTTTTTCTACCAAACACTTTTTGTAATATGTAGCTTTCAAAAAATTGAGCCTTGAAACACAAGTTTGGAAGGTGAGTGAAACTAACACTTATTTTTTAAACAAAGTTTCTCCCACTTCAAGCAAAGACTTCTCAACCCAATTCAGCATAAACTTCAATCTCACTCCTAATTCATGAATGAGACTTTGATTTTAAAATGTTAAACAAATTACTTTTTTGTTTAGTTTTGTTTATCTATGTGGTAAAGAGAGATATACACAATGATTTAGAAAAATATAAACTCTGAATACTTAAACACATACCTATGGATATTGGTAGCTCTCACCATGCCAAGCTTAAAATGAATCCTACATCAGATTCTTTTATATTATTTATTTTAGGTATATTTGGAGGGGTCAAAATTTATATTTTTGAGATACTTATAAGTATTATACTACAAATATAATGCAAAATAAATAAATAAATTGTTTTCTATATTTTGTAATCCTTTGAGTCAAATATTTTTGTATATTCTTACTCCTATGCCATTTTTTTTAGTATTTGCAAAAAAATGTTATTATTTATTTATCATGTTTTGAATTCAATATAAAATTAATTATTGTTGAGTATTATGTTTAATTATTCATTCTAGAGTATATGATAAATATGATTTTACAAACAAAACAATAGTTATACAGAAGAAATGATAAAAATGTATTAATTATTTTGATGGAAGACCATCTCTAACATTTTTTTTTTTGTGAATCAAGAAAGACCACAATAAAAGAGAAACCTTTCCTTTAATTTCTTTTAAACTATATTGCATGGTCAAAGCATGTCCAAAGCATGGTTCGTTTAGAAAAAAATCTCTTACCATGTCATTCAATTCAAGTGCTATAAAGTTAAAAAGGACATGTACGTAATTTAAGTATAATTTTTTAACTTTAATTTTTATTATTTTTTAATAAAAATATGACTAGTGTATAATTTTTTCTTACATATAAATTATTTTTATTTTTACTTTTTAAATATATTTATCATATTTTTATTAAAAATAGTAAGAATTACATCTAAGAAATTGTTCTTAAATTTTACAAAAAAAAATATTTATTAGAAATTAAACCTATTAACCCAGTGTAATACCTTAAAAAAAATGTATTAGTACCTTTTCTTTTGACTATAAGATTCATATTTTTTCTCCTTTAAGTATACTGGTTAATCTTTTATCAACAAATCTTTTATATATATATATATATATATATATATATAAATAAGATTGTATGATAAAAGATTAACCAGTATACTTAAAGGAGAAAAAAATATGAATCTTATACTAAAAAAAAAGTACTAATAAATTTATTTTAAGGTATTACACTTTGTTAATAGGTTTAATTTCTAATAAATATATTTTTTTATAAAATTTAAGGACAATTTCTTAGGTGTAATTCTTACTATTTTTAATAAAAATATGATAAATATATTTAAATTAAAAAATAAAAATAAAAATAATTTACATATATGTAAGAAAAAATTATACACTAGTCATATTTTTATTAAAAAATAATAAAAGTTAAAGTTAAATAAATGATAGGAGGATTCAATGCTAACAATTGGATTTGATAAATGGTCTTGATGAGATCATGATAATAAATGTTCATCAAGACAATTTATCAAATCCAATGATTAACATTAAATCCTCCTATCTCTTATTTAAAATGCACTACTTGATCCCTCTCATATATATATATATATATATATATATATATATATATATATATATATATATATATATATATATATGAGGAATCAAATTTAGAGTTACACTCGCTCAAAAACGTTATTTCGGATTAATATTTTTTAAAATCAACCGTTGGATTGAAACATACCATCATATAGATCATACCTATAAAGTTTGAGACTAATCTATAATGATTTACTATACGATCAAGATATCCAAAAATTAACGTCAAAATGAACTTTCATATAACGTTAATTTTGATGTAGTTCATTAACATAGTTAATCATTATAGATTAGTCTCAAACTTTATAGGAATGATCTATATGATATTATGTTTCAATCCAACGGTCAATTTTAAAAAATATTAATCAATAACGCGAGTGTAACTCATGGTAATCTTCGTGTAATTGATCGAATCAAATTACATCCGAAAAGTTATACTATGAGTTACACTCGCTAAAAAACTTGACATCAGATAAATATTTTTTAAAATCGACCATTGGATAGAAACATACTATCATATAAATCATACCTGTAAAGTTTGATATTAATCTATAATCATTTACAATACCATTAAAATATTCAAAAATAAATGTCCAAATGAACTTTCATATAACGTTAATTTTGATGTAATTCAATGAAATAGTAAATCATTATAGATTAATCTCAAACTTTATAGGTATGATTTATATGTTAATGTGTTTCAATCCAATAGTCGTTTTTAAAAAATATTTTATCAATATTATATATATATATATATATATATATATATATATATATATATATATATATATATATATATATATATATATATATATATATATATATTTTATAAAAATATTTCATGAAAATAGTAATTATTAATTAATCATCTCTAAATATAAAATAAATTCCTAAAACTATATCAACCACTAATTAATTTAATATAACAATGGAAAAAAATATACACTGATTTTACACTGATAATAAATCACAACTATATTAAATGATAAATCACACTTAAAATTTAAAAATATTTTAATAATTTAATAATTGATGGATATTTTATTAGATGACAGTGTAAAACTAACTTACACTATCGGTGCATATTCATTACACTCTATAATAATTAACTTTTTAACTTTTATACTTACATACAAATCATATCATTACTCTCTTTTTACTAAAACGTGCAAACCTGTCATGTTAATCCTGTTAATAGTTGAACTCGTGACATTTCACTTATATTATCTTTAAAATGGAAATTTCGACTATTAAATTACTTAGAAAGCAAAAGATAATTAAAATGAAATAATTATAATTTAGTTATAATTTAATAAATAAATTTTATTTTTAAATGTAATAATAAAATTTTTTAGTCAGACTCATTTAATTAAAAAAATAGAATTATTGAGTTAGACTGGATAAGTGTTTATTGAATACTTTTATTCAAAATATTAGTGAGTAGGACTAATATATACATTGGATACTATTATACTGATGCTTATTAGATATGTGGATGCTTTAAAAGAAAATTAAAATGACAAATAAAAAACAATAAACAATAAACAACATACATTTAACATATTGAATACTTCTATTCGTGCTATTCGTTACTTAATTTAATGGAGATTGACGTTGGATTTAGTAGAAAAAACTATGATTCAATTCACCGCAACTACAATCGAGAAAAGATTGAAGCTACTTGATGCTAAAATTGACCGCCAAGCCAGACTAAATTGATGATGAAAAACTAAAAAAAAGAATTTATTTGAAACTACAAAAATACTTTAACTTTAAGATTTTTTTTATTTATATTTAATAGTTGATATTTTGTTTTTATAAAAGGGGTATTTTCTACGTGCAATTTCAAAAACTATTCCTATAAATTCAAATTCAAATTAATTAATACATTGAACATATTTAATTATAATTTTGATTCCTCTATTTTATTTTATTCAAAAAATTATTTTCATATTTCAAATTTAAACAATTTTGATAATCTCCTCCTTTTTTTGAACTAAAAAACAATTTGATTTTCATTTTTTAACATATATATTTTATTTATAAAGTCTTGTATAAGCTTAGTTTTCCATAGTCGCGTCCCTTCTGTCTTCCATTTAATTTTCTTTTGTTCTTCTTCCTTTAAAAGGGGTGATTTTATGGTCAAATTTTGATCTAAAATCACCCATAATATTTTTATTTTTATTTTAATTCAAATAATATTGTATTATTATATATATATATATATATATATTTCACTTTTAATGGCATGGCACACCCTCAGGTGACATTCCTACATTGTTTCTCTTATTCTTTATACATGGGATCTTCTATTATTATCTTTTATTTAAATAGTGACATTTGTAGGTATTTTGTTGTTATATGATATTAACATGAGTGTTGTGAGTGTTTGTAGATTCATCCTTTTCAGTTTATAGCGATTTTGTATTTGTATTATTCAATATATTCTATCAATTTGAATGAATAAATTTAGTTTTTAGTAAAAAAAAGTGATTTGTCACGTTTCACAATTGACACGTCATTTAAAATTTGACACATTGAGAATTTTAAGTGTAAAAATATGACGACCGACTATCATCATAACTCCAAACTTGAACTGTATTTGTCCTCAATGAATCTGCTTGCAAAATAAATTTTTTAGCAGTACAATAACAATGCCATATGTCACTTTTGTTTTTTACGCCAATTTGGACAAGTCTAGAGAATTTTTTCAATCTTCATATCTACTGAATTTTATCACTTTCTCACCTTTTTTCTCAAGTGAATAATATGGTTATCGCTCATTCAACACACACGACAATTATTTTACCATAAGCCCGAAAATGTTCTAAACCGTAAATTAAAGTCACCATTCAAATACACACTTTTGACGCCTTTTAGAGTTATAAGGAGGCTTATGTTAAGATTGTTGGACTTGAGACTTCACACACAAGAGGGGGGGTGAATTGTGTGGTTTGAAAAAACATAATTTTTGAAAACTTTTGGCGACTTAATCAAAGATTGAAAATATTTTCTAGGTCTGAGTAGCAGAAATAAAATATTAAAGTGCGGAAATTAAAAAGTTCAAGGAAGAAAAAAGACACACATAATTATAGAGGTTCAGTCAAAACAAAAAGGACATACTCATATCCCCAAGATTTGATCTCGAGACTTTCCAATAATACATGAGAGCTTCTAGTAGGAAAGATTCACAAACCTCCTTATGCAAGGAAATAGTTGCTATCTTACAACCATAATAATACAAGACCATAGATATGGGTGTTCACGTCTTTTCTAATAAGTTGTTGATATTGAAGTGGCCAAGCTTCCTTCCCAATTGTAGATTGAAGCAATTAGTCTTCCTCCACTAACATGTATGTTGCAGCAGTTAGTTTTCAAGTTCTAAAACATTTCTTAGCTCAATTAGTTTAATAGGATAACCAAATAACCTCTTGAGATTTTAATTGAGTTGATCTCAAAACCTATCATGATTTTAATTGGGCTAACCATGAACCAGTGGTAAGATCTTCAAATCTAGATGATCTTTAATCCCCAACCATAAGCTTTTAACGAGTTTATCTTCAAACCAAATATATGATCCCTAAATGGACAATATTCATCCAAGGAGTAAATATTTTCCATTGGGAACTCATATAATGTAACCCTTTCATAATTACAATAAATATCTCGCTCACAAGTGAAACTTTTCTAACAAAAGCATTTGGCTATAAGAACTAGTGAGAGAAAGTGAAAATAAAATTTAGAGAGAGAGAGAGAGTTAGTGTCAATACACAAATCGTGTTATGGATGATTTGAAACATGAAATGAGACCTTTATTCATAGGCAAAAATAATGCCCAAGAGAAAATATCATTTAATGATTTTATCTGTTTGCTAATCGATTGGACTTTTGTTATAATCGATTAGATATTGAAAATACAGTCATTGTTGGTCAATTAAAAGAAAAGAAGGTATTACAAGTTGTTGTACATCATTAAGACACTGTTTAAATAACTTGGGCTTACATTTGAGTTGTTCAAACCGATTGGCACAAAGGTCTAATCTATTAGATTAGTCAAATATTTTCCTTTAGCTATTTTCACTACTCCTAAGTCGTTTGTCACAACTTTAAAGAGACTTTTAAAATATTTTCTCATGGTTAAGGTATTTGGAAAATAAATCAGCGCGTGTGTGCTTATAGCCATATACTTTTACGAAAAAACTCTTTGCTTTTACAGAAGGTCACTCACTTACTAATTTGGGAGTTTAACTTCTTCTACAAGCTTTTTGCTAGATATCATCTTATATGCTGGAACTGCTTGAGACCTCTTAGGATTTAGATAATTCTCTTAGTTTGCCTTATTTTTTGAATAGTCAAGTTCATCAAACCTTTACATTGATGGTTTGCATCTTTAACTGCTTAAGTGCTTTTGGACTTATCCTTTGTTGTACTCTTATCGTGGTGGTGGTCTTATTAGTATTTCATTTTGTAGTTCTCATCATCAAAAGAAAACCTATTATATGCAAAACAAGGTTCCACTAAGGTGATATATTTTTGGATAGTAGGCTAAAAATTTGAAGTTAAGTACCAGCTATTTTTTCCATTTTTTACAACCCTCCTTAGCATAATACACAACTTAGATATGGGAAGAATTCACCTTATTTTACGTGCCAAAATGGTCTTAGGGGAGAGAAAAGATTTTTCTATTTTGACATGACTCCCATACATTGATTGCTACAAAGTTTCACAGATGCATATACCATGTGTATAACACCCTAAACCCCAAACACTTAATTAATAAATAGAAAGGAGTAGTTTACTAAAAAAGTGTCACATTTTCTCAGCATAAACATCTTTCTTAAATCATATTATAGCACCAAAAATAAATCTCAACATAACTTTAATTGTCTCTTAAATAAAACCAACTTTATTTTAAAGCATAAATAAATTAGTTCAACAACTTTTAGAAACACAAAATAAAGAATAACCCATCCCAGTGTTACACTATCAGAGCGGCATGTGGAATTAAAATAAATTCAAAAGCGATAAACCATGAAGAAGGCCTTTACTCCATCCTCCAACTCAACATCAACTAAGGCTCTTCTACACGAGTATTTGTACCATCATCGTAGAGAACAACACATAAACAAACAAGGGGTGATAATACATTCATGTTAATAGTTCATAAAGCAACAAGGATAGCTCAACAATACCATTCATCAATCACACATATCATTCTCAATAATAATCACTCACAAATGAAGTTATATATGTAACACATTCATTCCCTCTAATCTAATGCATGTGGTACCAAGGTTTTTGAATGTTAGAGTTATGTTACTGATTTATCTCGTCACTGGTCCCCTATTTGAACCCATACTCGTCATAGGTCCCCTCTCTGAACTTGGACCCAACATTAGACCGAAGTCCCAGACTCATCATTGGTCCCCCTTCGGAACTAGAAACTCGTGAATGGACCGAGGTTCATACATTTATCTCTGATATGCATGATGCATGAATGCGAGAAATGATATTAATGAGTCACTTGTTTTAACCTCCAAATATGACACTCATCTTAGAATCCCTTCTAAACTTAAGACTCGTCATTAGACTGAAGTACCAGACTCGTCACTAATCCCCTCTATGAACCTGTAACTCGCCATTAGAGCGTAGTTTGTACTATAAAAACATAAGGCCACAACAAATGATTCCTCTCTGTACCAAGCACCCCAACATAATTCCACATAATATATAAACATCGCCAATATAAGGCCACAACAGTGGTTCCTCTCTAAACCTAATGAGAAAAATAGAAAGTGTACTATTTCGCCTCTTGTAATAATAGGGAAAATTCCCCGAATGTCGATCTCAAGGATTGCATAGAATTCCCGAGTTCAATTTGTGGTTCAATTAAACAAAAACTAGAGTTTGGGTTTGATTTGCTAAAATAAAGTAATTGCGAATAAAATAAATAGATATGAAGGACTGTTTTGACAGATATTAGTAACATGCTAGGAAAGGTGTATGATTTGCCACAAGATAACTTCACTCTTTGATCTTTTCAACAAGTTCATATCCTTGATTACTGATTCTTAAGATTATCTTTCCCTAAGTCCTTAGTGGAAAAACCTTTAACCTTCTACCATAATTTCAATGTTCATTTAAATTAGTGTTGAGGTTAAGCATCTAATTATCAAGAACTATTCTGGTTATCAAAGGATTACCCTAGGCCTAGGTGAAATCCTATATAATATTATTGTTGAGAAAAACCTTAACACGATCGGCCGGTTCTACTATGTTAAGAAAAGTGAAACCCTATTGGTCCGATAGGAAAAACAATCGATTAATTTGAACAATACAATCAATGATGAATAAACTATAGAGTTGAATAAAACAAAGAGATCAGTATTCTTAATTCACAAATCAGGGACACCCCCTAGCATTTGGGGATTTAGCTACTAATATTATTCAAAGAAAATAAAAGATAAATTGTAAACATTACAAGTATTGAGGAGAAATTTGATCTTCAATCCTGTTCGTTCATGAAAATCTCCTTCCACTATAACCCTTGTCTTCTCCAATCTTCTTTTGTGTAATTCTTCACTGGCAAAAGGTCCTTCATTCCCTTTATAAAAAAGTCTTCTATACCAAATAAGGGTTTTCACTACTAACTCAAATTGGGTCAGAAATATAAACCAGGCCCGTAAAACGACTCGAAACAACTTAATTTCTAAAGTTTGAAACTTAAATGAATTTTTCGAGGCTTCTATAGTCCGAATTAGCTTCTTACAAAAACATAAAAGTTGTAGCTCTTTCTCTTAGCTTTCCGAAAAATGCTAGAACGCGTCGATCCGATTCCTGTAGCTCGAGTTATGAAGTTTTCCGTAAAAATTGATCAATCAGCGGCATTTGTTGACACGGCCCGTGTCAAACCTGTTGAAACTTGTTGGAAACTTTTCTAAAACTCCGAATTTTGCATTTTTCGCCCAAATTTGTCCCAACTTATTCCTGTAAGTCTAAAAACACTAAAACACACAACCAATGCATAAAATAAGGTAAAATGAAGTAAAATACTCGACAATAAAAAGAAAATATAACTGAAATTAATGATAAATAACTGTATAAAAACCACTGATCAGAACCACCCATTTCAACATAACTCAACAATTTCACTAGAACTCAGCATAATAGTTAAATGTATAACTTCTCAAAAATGATCATCAATATGGTAAGAATAACACCAACAACCATCAATCTAAAATTGTCTCACTTTACAATAACCTACCAAATATTATAGACTTATGATACAATTATGAAAATCTCTTTAAACTCTCTTTCAAATGCAATAGATCGCATATCAGTCAAAATTACAAAACTCCAGTTCTATTCATTTCAGTTCAGTCATATAACAATATTTCTTGTATAACTCTAAAACAAAATGTTTAAGTTCACAATAATACCCAATATTTTATACTTATTATAAAATTATAAAAGTCTCCAGTTTAAAAATTCTTTTAAGTCCTCTTTCAAATGCAACTTATTACATCTAGATTGGAGTTACAAAACTCCAATAACACATGAAACAAGATGACTCACACAAGTTTGGAATTTGACTACACTCCTGGTATAAAAAACCAGAGAACTGCTAATGTTGTAGCGCTCCTAATCCCAACTTCCCTACTTAAAACTAAAGAGTATTGCTTTAACTTTCTAACGCAACTGAAATGACCTCAAACATGATTATGAAACTCAACTTAACCTTATTTTTCTTTCTTAAGTAAATAAAATATAGTTTTCTTTTATTTTAATTAATTTCTAAAAACTCCCCTCAAATCTTTATAACTCCACCCACATCCCTAATTTATTTAAAATTCAATTTTATTTCTCCAAAGCTAATATTATCATATTTTACATATTAATTAAATAATTAAAAATATAATTAAATACAGTTTACGGCTAAACCACCAATCCTCACTTCAACACTAATTCAAACCAAAATTCATCAACTTAAATTATTAAACTAAAACCACTTCAAAATTCTTTAAAGAAATAAATTTCAAAAATAGGGGTGTTACAACGAGCACCCCTTGACTTTTCAAACAAAATTGCATCCCATCCAATTATATCTTTGTAAAAAACTTGTTATTAACATATTTTCTAATGAAGTGATGACTAATAGAAATGTGCTTTGTAATACCCATATAGAACCATATCATGGCTTCTTGTGTCACATTATACTCCTTCAATATTTGGTGTATCCATTGCAATTGAGTGTAACTGCTCCCTAGAAAGAAACGTATATCATTTTTAACATATACCATAACATCTTGCTTCACACCATGAACAGTGAGATCAAAATATTCATTTTCATTTCCATCATCAATGCCCTTATGAATTTTAGGCTTGGTTTTCAATATGTTAGACAAGATGTCTGGCACATCTTTATCAACATCTTGATCCCTCAGAATGGTTTCTTGGGTCTTATGAGTCTAAGTCTTTTGACTTAGATAATGATTACTTATAGTGCTAACCATGATATTGACTTACATGACGCTTTTACTAGCAACCAAATCATTCGCATACAAATGAGGTGTATTGTGAAGAACAAAATCTAGAGCATGTGTCATGTCATACAGACTATAACTCAACTGATCAAAAGGAACACGAACCACCATATCATGTTTTTGATTTGTCAAAATTCTTGAGCTTTGATAAGGAATTAGACCACTATTTCTAAATTTCTTGATACTTTTCTTCTGAACCATGATTGGTTGGTCAATGATCGAATGTCCTTCAGTCTCACCATGAGCATTCTCTACAATCATAACTCTTTTCATAAGTCTCTAAAGTCCATAAGCGGTAATGTCATATTGATTTGCTTCCCAACTTGACAAAATGTCACAAAGTTGACTTTTCCGAGTTTGATATCCGACATAAACATGATAACTTCATTTATAAAAAAGTACCTTACTATAAGTGAAATAATAATCTTATTAGGAATAACCTTTATTCCACACATTTCCAATATTAATTTCTCCATGCAGATACCAAGTGCAGTTGAAATCATCATATGAATTGCATTTTTATTCCCCACTTTTTGCATTAAGGTCACAACACAATTGCTTTGTGACACATTACCAATGTCTTCCAATTTATTTAATTTAACAAGACGTGATATTTTTCTTGAAAATTATATCTTAAGATTAGACTTTACGTGTACTAAGATTTTCAACATTAATGATGCTAGAAGTAATGGCAGACTCCTTGGGTAGGATATCTGATGGGACATCAGACACATTATGATCTTCTTCAACTACTCTCTCTTCTTCATTTACTAAGATTTTGATATTGATATGCTAGTGTTTAGGTTCCACAGTTTGGTCTCATCAACCTTGGATGACAATCATGTTGACAAAGGGTTTTTGGTTTGAGGTATCCACATGTAGCAGTTGTCCTTAGATATTGAGCCTTTTATCAACACTTCTCAGTTCTTGCAGGAGACAACACATTCAACCTTATTAAATTTCACATTTAGACTTTGATCACACAGTTGATAGATGCTAATCAAGTTTGTAGCCAAATATTCTACAGCCAAAACATCCTTAAGGGAAAAGAGATCTACATTGACTAGTTTTCCTATACCCTTGATGTTTACTTTTGAATCATACTCAACAGTATCATAGATATTTGAGTAGGGTTTCCACTCTTAAAATTCATTATTTTCTTCATTCATAAGTCTGAAACATCCACTATGAAAGTACCAATATTCTCTTGAGGAGCCTTTCAGGGATGTATGAGATATGAGACAAGAGATAATTTCCTTGGGCTTCTATTCATTCTTTGCTTGGGTTGTATTCCCTTTATTCCCTTTGGATTTTGGTTAACCATAAGTAGGATACTATACAGTCTGTAGCAGAAAGGTCATGTATGTCCATAATTTTCACAATCGTGACACCTCCAAGAATATTTCTTGGTGCCTCTGTTGTAGGGGTACACATTTTGAGCACGATGCTAGGACACATGGTCCTTCACCAGGAGCCTTCCTTTTCTCTTATGAGCAACAATATTCTTAGTGAGAATTTTGAACTTTTTGTTCTTGGAACTATATTCAAGTACTATAATCCTCTTCTCTTCAATATTCAAAATATTATCAAGCATGTCAAAACCATTATTCAACAAATGCATATATTTTGTCATATGCTCAAGCTTGGAGTTTAACAGCGTAACTTCCTCTTCCATAATTGCAATGGTTGAAACAAGCTTATCCTTATCCTGAAGGAGAACACCTATGGTTATCATCTGTTGCTCATTAGTCACGCACCCTTCTTCCCACTTAAAGAATAAATGTCCATAAGTAGAAACTAATTCTTCTCTAGCCATGTCTTTGTTAATAGTTTCTGTTAGTTCTGAGTTGACAACAATTTTGGTAAAACATTCTACTAAGAAAATGTCATGATGGATGCCTTGACATGTGAAGAAAAAGTATATCAATAGTCTTAAAATATGTCAAACTTATGTCATAACATGTGTTTAGAATTGAACTGGTTTTTCTGTTTAGAAATTCTAGGCGTTATTTTGTTTAAGTTGTTTGCTTGAAGTTAGCAAGTTTATGTAAAGTTCTGTTGCAATATTTTTGGAGAGATTTTATCCTACTTTCATGGAGAAAGTAATGGGAAGCTTTGAAAACTTATGTGAAGCGTTTTTGGCCCAAGCCCTAGTTGTGGTTTCTACAAGAAGACAGCTAACCCTACTTGCAAAGTTAGTTACACTGAAGGAAGCTGAACATGCTGTTTTTAGAGTTTAAGGTTTTAGTTTGTGTTAATTGTTCCTTGTGAGCCACTCTTGTGTTCTTTAATACTTGATCTGGACGTTTAGTTGAGTTGTAACTTGTTAATCATCCATAAGATTTGAAGCAAGGATGGTTATGTGTGTTTGAAGTGTGTCTTCAAATCTTTGTTATTGTTTTATCACGGTGTGTGATTGAGGGGGAGTGAGAGAGGTTTCTCATATCTAAGAGGTTCTTAGGTAGAAGGGTCATTGGGTAGTGTTTAAGTGAGGGGTTTTAAACAGGGGTGTTTAACTCTGAATTAATACTACTGATAGTGGACTTTATCCTTGGCTTGGTAGCCTCCTGACGTAGGTGTGATTGCACCAAACTAAATGAACAATTTGCTTGTGCCAATTTTACTTTACTGGTTTTATTATTCTACTATTCTTTGTTCAGTCAACAAATATTAGTGTCGTGACATCACCTTCGACATCTCATATCGGATACCAGAATTTCAATTGGTATCAAAGCAGACATCTTGCTCTGTATCTCGGTGAGATCTAGGGAAGATACTTTCTAGTACTATGGACAAGGAAGGAGGATTTGTGAACAGACCACCCATTTTGGATGGAACTAGATATTATCTCTGGAAACCACATATGGTGGCATTTATAAAGTCTTTGACAGTCTGGCTTGGAAAGCTGTTTTGAAAGGATGGACACATCCTGTCATCATGGGAAAAAAAATCAGCCCACCTATGTATTGAAGCTTAAAGAAAACTGGTCTAAGGAAGAAGATGAACTTGCTTTTGGAAATTCTAAAGCCTTGAATGCCATATTCAATGGGATTGACATGAATATCTCCAATTTGTGAATGTGAAGTAGCTAAAGATGCTTGGGAAATTATGAAAACTACTCATGAAGGCACTTCCAAGGTAAAGATGTTAAGACTTCAGCTGCTAACCACCAAATTTTAAAACGTGAGAATGATGTATGATGAAAGTATTCAAGACTTTCGTATGAATATCCTGGAGATAGCCAATGCATGCAGTTCCTTAAGAGAAAAGATACCATAAGAGAAGTTGGTAAGGAACATTCTCAGGTCTCTCTCCAAGAGATTTGACATGAAGGTTACTGCTATAGAAGAAGCTCAAGAAATCAATAGTATGAGAGTGGATGAACTCATTGGATATCTCCAAACATTTGAGTTAGGCATCAATGACAAATCTGAGAAGAAGAACAAAAGTATAGATTTTGTGTCTAATACTGAAGGCAAAGTGGAGGAATGTGATCTGGATACCGAAGAAGGATTGTAGAATGCCATAATATTCCTTGGAAGACAATTCAACAAAGTGCTGAAGAAGATGGACAACAAATCAAGACCTAATTTCAAGAACAACTCATATGACATCAACAGGTCTGGTGACTTTAGAAGAAAAACAAGGAAAAAAGAAAAGTTCTTTCAAGATAGAGGAGTTCAATGCCATGGATGTGAGGGATTTGGACATTTCAGAGCTGAATGTCCTACATACCTCAAGATACAAAAGAGGGGTCTGATAGTGTCTTGGTCTGATGAAGACTCTGAAAGTGAAGAGGAATCTGCCAAGCAGGTTACTGCTTTGACAAGAATATACATAGTTGATGAAGAGTCAACTAAAGATGAAATAACATATGATGAGCTGACTGCTTCTTACAATGAACTCTGTATTAGAAGTGATGAAGTATGTCAAGAAGGGGAGAAACATAAGAAGCTTATAACTCAACTTAAGATAGAAAAGAAAGAGCATCTGAAGACCATCTCCAAGCTTGAGAATGAACTGACTCTACTACACTCTAAACTTGACAAAATGACCAAGTCTTTCAGAATACTGAACAGTGGATCAGACACATTGGACAAAATACTACAAGTGAGAAAGGATGCAGGAGATAAAAGTGATCTAGGATTCAATGAGAAAAGAGAACCTTCCTCAAACTACACCGACTCAAAGACCTATCCAAAGATGTTGAACCACATATCTCAACATCATGGAAGAAGCAATCTCAGATACTCCAAAAGAAGATACCAACACTGGAGGTGTCATTACTATGAACATTTTGGTCACATAAGTCCTTCTACTTCAAGCTATATGGTTATCCCAAGCCTGCACCGCAACCTCAAATCAATAAGACCATTCCTAATGGTAGTGAGAAGAAACAATGGGTTCCCAAAGCTGCTGCCACTAGTCTTATAACACATACATCTCTTAGATCTTCAGCCAAAGAGGACTAGTATTTTGACAGTGGATATTCAAGACACATGACATGAGTCAAAAACTTGCTGGTGGATATCAGATCTCACTCCACTAGTTATGTGATGTTTGGAGATGGAGTCAAAGGTGAAATCAAAGAAGTTGGAAAATTGAATTGTCCAGGAATCCCAAATCTTGAAAATGTGCTACTTGTTAAAGGGTTGACAACAAATCTAATAAGCATCAATCAACTTTGTGATCAAGGCTTCAAAGTAAACTTCACCAAATCTGAGTGCATTGTTACAAATGAGAAGGGTAAAGTTATGATGAAATGAGTCAGATATAAAAACAATTACTATTTATGGATACCTCAAGATTTAAGTCTTTCTTCCATGTGTTATCTAGCCAAAGAAGGTGAAGTTAAACTATGGCATCAGAAATTGGGACACTTGCATCTAAAGAGAATGAAAAGAATCATCTCTATGGAAGCTGTGAGAGGAATTCCAAAGCATAACATTGAATAAGGAAGAGTTTACAATTAATGTCAAATTGGAAAGCAAACTAATATGTCACATCGAAGGGTTCAACATCTCACCACATCAAAAGTATTGGAACTTCTTCACATGGACTTGATGGGACCTATGCAGTTGGAAAGTCTAGGTGGAAAGAAATATGCCTATGTGGTTATGGATGACTATTCCAAATATACTTGGGTGAGCTTTATCAGAGATAAAACTAAAGTTTTTGATGTTTTCAAAGACCTCTGTTAAAGACTTCAAAAGGAAAAGGACAACTATGTTATTACAATTAGAAGTGACCATGGAAAGGAGTTTAAAAACAACAAATTCACTGAATTCTGCTCATCTGAAGGGATGAGTCATGAGAGTGATGAGGGAATATTTCTATATCTTAGCTGATCGTGAATAAAGGAGGAAGATGGACCATAAGAGTGATGAGGGAATATTTCTAAGTAATTCTACAATCAGCAGAGCTATAATACGGTGGGAGAACTGACTTGTTTGTTTTGCGTTTTATCGCAAATGTTGCGGATAGCAAGAGTCGCCACCGACTTTTCTTTTATCCAATTAAGGGAACGCTAAAAGAACAGGAAAAGACCTTCGTTAGATTCTGAGTACGGGAGGCAGTTATGAAAAGGGAAGGTGTTAGCACCATTTCCATCCGTAGTTATCTACGGGCTCTTAATTGCTTAGCTCACTTTATAAATTTCTTTCTGTGTGTGTGTTTGAAAATATTTTAAAAAGGCATTTCGCTTTGACTTCGTAATGATTCACGCTGGAATGTATACAAAGTGTTTGGAAATATTTTGTTTTTGGAAAGGACTTTGTAATGATTCACGCTAGAATGTATACAAAGTGTTTTGAAAAAAAAGTGTGAGGTGTAAAAATTATTTTGATTGAGCAAGAAAAAGAGACTTATTTTACCCACTCAGAACGATCGTTTCCGTGTTATTTTGCTTTCCTTTAGAATAAGGCTATCCATACCATTTGTTGGTAGGTAATCTTATTCGTTGGATGTAAAAGGGACATTTGAAGGGACATCAGATGTTCATAGAAGACTAATTGTATAGATACCTTAGCATATTCGTAGAGACGATCATCACTTTTCGTAGGCAACAATTGAGGGACGAGATCATATATTCGTAGGCAATAATTGAGGGTCATCGAGGGACTATGATCTTTAATTCGAAGGGACTATGATGATATGTTTGTAGGCAACTGTGCTAAGATATCCCTACGTTCGAGGGACATGACCATTATTTGAAAGGAAACGAGAGAGGATATCCTAAATGTGGGTGCATGTTAGTGAAAAATATTCTGGAAATTAGTAGAAAAAGAGTTTTAGGTTAGCAACCCTAATTACTAAAAATTATCTTTTTTGGAGTTTTTTGTGATTGATTTTAATGAAAAAATCTAATTCTGGTTAATGATTTAATTGAAAAAAAATGTTTTTTATGTGAAAAATTAAATAAAGGTTTTTGGAACCTAAATCTTAAAGTTAGACATTTTTTAGAGTTTTTTAGAAAATAGTTTAAAAGATAATTGAAAAGAAAATAAATTAGTTAGAAGAAAAATAAAAAAAGGGATTTCCGTCAGAACTTCTGACTAAGCTCGTCTCAGAACTTCTGACGGAAGTTCCCGCCAGAACTTCTGGAAACCTGTTTTCCAGAGCTTCTGGAGGCTGGCACGGAAGTTCCTTCCTTTTGGAGGCTGGGACGGAAGTTCCTTCCTTCTGGAGGCTGGCACGGAAGTTCCTTCCAGAATTTCTGGCGTTGGTCCTTCTGGAACTTCTGGCGTTGCTCCTTCTGGAACTTCTAGGAAGTCAGTCGGTTGACCTGCAGTCAAAAACGCCGGAGGGAAGCTCCGGTCATCTTCTCCGGTTGCTTCCAAGATCAAACCTGCAGAAATAATGAAAATAAATTCAAACAAAGGGAACCTACCCCCCTAAATCGAGGGCTATGAGTTTAATGGTGGCCTTGGTTTGGTCTGAATCGGCCTGGAAATAAGGATACGATGAAGCAGAAGCTTCATTCCCTAACAATGGTGTATCATGATTCCTGCGTAAAAACTCATGCACGATGGTTCTAAACAATCACAAACATAAATATAAGCATGAATATGTAAATCGAATAAGTTTAAACAACATGAATTGAGAGTTTGAATTTCATGATTTTTACCAAACTGGTGCAACTTGGTTGTCACATTCTGGGCACGATCTGGCTTGTGTAAGGCTTGGGATTGCCTCCTGGAAACCTCAGGAAGATGATGGAATGTTTGAAACGCCTTGGGGATGGCTGGGGGATGTAGTTCGTGTTTGCCATGAAACTTGAAAAGTGAGAGAAATTTGTGTAGGGTTTTCTATTGCAGCCAATCCTCTCCTTGTGGTCTGATCTTGTTATGTATTTATAGGAGTGTACATTAGGTCAAGCATAATTGGAAAAAATATTGCCTTGAATGGAAGAATATTTGATTTGGAATTTCCATCAAATCTTGCGTTTTTGAACAAATTTCCATCAAGTCTCTTGCCAATCTCCATTATTTCGATATAATCACATTATTTGGCTTGCTTGGACCTCAAGAATGAGAGAAAATCAATCTTGTATTTAATATTTTGATTTTATATCTTTTATTTTAATTAAATTGGTTTTAAATGAATAAAAATCCAAAATAAATAAAAAATAAAAGATAAAATCGTGGCCTTGGGATTGGAGGTTCCAATTCAGATGAGAAACAAGTTTGAAACAAGAAAAGTTAAGCCCATTTAGAAAAAAATTGATTTTTTCAAGTATTTCTCTTTATGCACCTCCTCAAAAATGCTCAACTTGCACAACTTGTATCTTGCACAATTTTTAACATTTTTGGGAGTTCTTTAACTTTTTAGAAAGCTCAAGATGTCCTATAAACATCCCTTTTGGTTTCATATTCATTGAAGTTTCCATGTTCATGAACACTTCTTTGCAAAATGATGACGTTTTGTTGACTTTTAAAATGACATGTAATGTTTTGACCAATAACTTCCAAATGAAGCATTTCTAGCTAAAGCTTGTGAGACATGAAGTTGTAGAGAATTGAATTCCCTTTAAAATGAGCTTTGGTGGAAAAATTTCTGATAAAGTATGCGAAAGTTATGCTTGGTCAAAGTTCTGTTGACTTTTGTCTGAAAAACCCTAATTTAGAAACTTTGACTTTTGATCAAATCTTTGATTTTCTTGTTGAATCATGATCAACCCTTGATCAAATGATGAATATTACTTCAAAATATGGATGTTGACCAAAAATTATGATGTTTGACTGCATGTTGACCATAGTTGACTTTTTATCCAATATAGTTGATTTTCAACCATCTGAGCAATTGGATGAACAAATTTGACTTGTAAGACTTGAAACTTGACATGATGATCCCTTGAAGCATATGGTGAGGTATGATGACCGCTTGAAGTATTATAAATACATTGTCTTGAGAGAAGCACAACCCTAGTTTGAATTGATTGCTTAAAAGAGGGTTTGTCTGGTCAACCCTTGTGAAATCCTTGAGTATGGAGTTGTGGATTGTCTTGAGAAGTATGAGGGAAAATTTTGGGGTATACCAGTTTCCCCTGTTCAATCTTCTTGTACCAGAAGGTTTAAATTGGTATGCTTTCCTTTTGTGACCTGAAGGTAGAAGATGATTGAACACTCGAGTACACCTGAAAATTTGCACTCGCTGTTGTTTGGAATGGGATCGTCAGTTGACGATGCGCTGGAATGGGCTTATAGATGCCATTTGGAGAAGCTGATGCTGGAGAGTGAGTCGTATGCTAGACTATGTATTCTTCTTTTGGATGAAAGAGAGATTGGAGATGGGCTTAAAGATGCCATCCAGGGAGATGAAGACGTGTAGTTGGAGATGGGCTTAAGATGCCATCCAGGGCGATTGATAATAAGAGAGCGTCAGAATAAACCTTCGTCTTGGCCATTCTTGAGATGGATAGTTGTCAACATGCGGATAATTTTCCTGTCTTGTTTCGGGTGTTAATCCATGATATGTTGCCTGGAAATAATTCGCATGGTCGTTCAGATAGTTCTCCCGTCTTGTTTCGAGTATTAACCTTTGACCTTCCGTTTGAAAAATAAATTTTACCTGTTGGGGAACTAAAATCCTAACAGGATATGGTTAGTCCTATGCAGATTATGATGTATAACAATGTTATTATGATATATGCATATGTTATGACTTTTATGTATGAATGTAGATGTTGTAGTATTTCAAAACATATCCATCTTGAGGAAGATAGACACGTTCTGCTGGAGATTATTGATTTTTGCCTGGGGATGAAGTTGTTGGAAATCCTGACTGGGGAATAAGAGAGGTGTGAATTCCTTCGATGCACTATCTAACCAATTTTTGAGTATGGATATTGCTGCTGTTGGGAGAATGATAATGATTGAGAGATACTCAGCTGAGGATGAATATCTTATGTATAGACCTTGCTGGAGGTGATGTGATATGGAATAACCTGTTACTGCTTGGAGACTGATGTAGTCGGTTGATATGTTACTGCTTGGGGACCAATGTAACGTGATGACTTGAGAATGTAGATGAGTTCGGATATGATCACTGCTCAGGGACTGACGTGATAAAGCTGATAGGATCACGAAAACTTTCGGGGAGGCATTTGAAAACAGGTGAAGTCAAAGGTGGTTGAAAAATCATACTTGTAGGCTTGTTAAATTACCTAGTCAGAAAAGGATAATTTTAAACAAGTGGATGCAAGTCGCGAGGTCAAGATTCAGGGGTTGCTTTAATTTGATCAAGGTTAATGATTAAGGTTTCAACCTAATAGAGAGAAACAATGTTGTTGATTGTTAAATTGGTATCAACACATTTTAAAGTCAAGGTGGAGATTGTTATAAATGTGCCTTAAAACATTTGAAAGGTAAGGAGGGTTATTGTAGCATCTCAAAGGGACGATTATGCTAGCCTGTGATATTATGTTTTAAATGTTGTTGAAGGACTGAAAAATAAGAGAAGAAAAACTTCCAGGGAGGCATTTGAAAATAGGTGAAGTCAAGGGTGGTTGAAAAATCATACTTGTAGGCTTGTTAAATTACCTGGGCAGAAAAGAATAATTGGAAACAAGTGGATGTCAGTCGGGAGATCAAGATTCAGGGATTGCTTGAATTTGATCAAGGTTATTGATTAAGGTTTCAACATGATAGAGGGCAACAATGTTGTTGATAGTTAAGTTGGTATCAACACAGCTTAAAGTCAGGATGGAGATTGTTTTAAATGTGCCTTAAAACCTTTGTTTATGAAGAGAAAGAAAACATGTTCCGAGATTGCCAAAAAATCAAAAAGTCAAAAAATAATCTGGTCTGAATGATTTATGAATGCCGGGTTCGGTCGATTCAGTTCATTGATCCATTCGTTAATGTCAGAATATTCTATATTGATTTGGAGATTATATAAATTAATATAAAAATATATTATAAGATATATATTTATAATATTCTAAAAGATATTATAATAGTCTAAGATATATATATATATATATAAAATATTTTAGAGATATTATAAAATTATAATAATATTTTTTATTCTACTAATTAAGGAGATATATTTTGGGATTTATTATGAATTTGTTATATTTTGATTATTATAAATATGTATCACTTCTATTATTATAGTGTGAGAATCTTAAAGATTACATCAACAAGGGCGAAAAAGAGTTTAAAGGCATAGCATAGAGATTTATAAATATGTATCACTTCTGTTATTATAGTGTGAGAATCTTAAAGATTACATAGGGCGAAAAAGAGTTTAAAGGCATAACATAGGGATTTGCCTATTCTCAAGAGAAACCTTAGAAAGCCATGAGTTTTAGAAACCTTTTGAGTTATCTAAGGTTATTGGGAATTAGGAAACACTTGTTTACACCTTAGGTTTGAGTTATTCATATATTGAAGGTTGAAGAGGTTGGGAAACACTTGGATAGTAAATACATAAATTCGTGGACACCTTTAGGGTTGTTCTTGCGAACGTGAAGGCGAAGTCTATTTTCTTGTAACTCATCTGTAATCTCTTGTAACAATTTTCTAAGTATAGTGAATTGGAGAGCAGCTCTCTCTTCTAGAGTAGATTATTTGATCGAACTGGGTAAACAATCGCCTTTTCTCGCCTTATTCTGTTATACTATTTGTGTATGAATTATTATTGTTGTAGACCATTTATTTTGGTTTCCACTATTGTTTGTCTCACAAATTGATATTGAATTTTATCGTAATTAGCAACAAGATTCACAACACTAAATCTATATAAATCATAGAAACAAAGTCACCCCAGTTAGAAAACAAAACAGAGGAGAAAGTAACATATTTTTAGATTAATAAAAACATAATCAAAAGTTGTTGGGATTCAAATCATGTACACTGAAGTAGTTTACCTGTCGACTGTCATAAAAAACCAACAAAATAGATTATATATTTTTATAAGATAAAAACATGGCGTGTCAAGGGATTATACTTATGTTGTTGATATATGAGGCAAAATCTTTGTCACGAAAAAGTAATTTTTTTAAAAGTTCTTAGTTGATAGTGAAAATACTAAAGTGATATTCTTGAGGACTGAATGCAGGTCTTGTTATTTTAGGTCGAGCTAGGATAAATATGGTGTGTTCTTTCCTTATCTCTTAACTCTTCACTTTTTTTTCTAATGTTATATTAATTTTTTCTTCTTCATTTAATATCTTATTACAATCAACTTAAAAAAAGTTTTATTTATTTATTTTAAAATTATATCACAACTCATATCATTTTGTATTTGAAGTCAATTAGACAAACTTCAATTACTAATGCAACAAAAGTAATCAAGCGATAAATCACACCGAAGTTTTTATTTATTTAATTTTGATCTCTTCTAAAATTAACAAACAAAATAACAACTTTTGATTTCTTTAAAATTATTCTCATAATCAATCAATGGGGGTACCTACATAAATTATTACAATATCAAATTTTATTTTTCAATATCAAGAGTCTCACATTGAAAAAGACATAGTCTCGATATATATTTATATGTAGAGACAATCTTCATAGAGTATCATTATAAATTTAATAATCATATTTTTGTGACAATGTATGTTGTCACATATTCATAGTGATGAAAAAATAGGCACCCCAGGTAAGGTAGTACCAGCATCAACGATAAAAATATTTCCGGTCACGTATTCAGAAGAGTCGTGAATTAAGTAGCGAACCATTGATGTTAATGCTGGATTTGAAGTGCCATAACTTTTCAGTGGTACTAATTTTATGATCACTTTATTTAGCCAAGCTTTCTTCATCAAATTTTCGGTAATTTCAGATTTGAAAAGTCCAGGTGATATTGAATTCACTTTGATTTTGTATTCCCCCAATTCCAACGCCATCACCTTTCAGTAATCAGTATGTTTAATTATTTTCATAACATTAACAATGTGTACCTATCAATGTTGATATTTCAATTTTAACTATTGAATTCACTCTTTAATACCTTTGTTAGCATATTGATGCCTGCCTTTGAACAAGCATATGCAGTAGCTCCAGGCCAATTCCCCCTATCTAAGCCATTTACTGAAGAGATGTTGATAATCGACCCTTTCCTCTTTGAATCACGCATGAGTTTGCATACATATTTTGAAACCAACCACGTACCAGTTATGTTTGTTCTAAACACTGTGTTCCATTCCTCCTATGATAATTCCAAGGGTGAACTCACAAATCCTACATGATACAACAATTAACCAAACAACATGACAATATATAAATGAATTTTAAGTGTCACTTAACCAGGTGGGGGCATGTCAGCTAATGAGGACACTATTGTCCACCACTCCCCCATAAATCGTCTTCATTTATATCCTTTTATACTTTATTGTTATTTTTATATGATTTAGAATATTAGTTGTATGTGTTAGATAATATTAGTATATTTTAGTAAAAGAAGTTTGGTCTTTTCTATTATATAGTATTTATACTTTTGTAATTTGTGTTCTACACAATTTGGTTATTCTAATGAATTATCTAGCCTTCTTTATCCTTTCAATCTTATTTCTCTTTTGTTAAAATGCTATTTAAGAGTTTGGTTGAATCAGTTATACATTTGCAACAATAAAAATTATCTTCTAATTTTGCTGTTGCTGTTAGTTTCCTTACTCATTCAATTGATTGGTCTCATAAAAAAATATTCTCTTCAATCTATTAGTGTTAAACTCAAAGAACAAAATTATGATTCTTAGAGATATATAATTAAAAAAGCATTTGATAGTAGAGAGGATGTGAATTTATGTTAATGGAACTTCTGTTTAGCCTATAGATAAAAAAGATGAAGTAACATATGCAATAATAATAATAATAATAATAATAATAATAATAATAATAATAATAATAATAATAATAATAATAATAATAATAATAGCAGGGAATGTTAGTAATCAGAAGATCCTTACTTCAATCAATACTTTTGTTTCTTAGACAATATGTGTGGAACTAGTAAAATATGATAATTCTAAGGAGGTTTGACAATATTTGAAACATTTCTATTATCAATCTAATTTTGAAAAACATATTGGTTGGAGAGTGACATTAAGGCTATTAAGCAAAATAATATGACCATTCAAGAATTTTATTCAACCATAACTATCTTATGGTATCATAGACCAAATAGATAAAAAAAACATCTCAATTAATTTTAGATGCCCCTTCAGTAAGATTTTGAGAGTCTTCATGGGATTTTTCTACAATTTACTCCTCTACCCAATGTTGATTTAAATGTTAATGAGTTGTTAGGGGAAAAATAAAACTTAAGTCTCACTCAATCATGATTTCAAATAAAATGATTCTCTACATTCCTCCATCTATTTATACTTCTTCAATTCACAAAGGAATTGGAATTGGTAATGATGAATGTGCTTTTTATAAGATGATATGGCATTTAAAATCACAATGTCCCAAATTGTTAAGAGAAAATACGAAGATTTTTAAAGTTATATCACTCAATATGGTTATTGTTGTTTCTGCTATCATTGGTTTTGGTTTTAATTAAGTATACCCCTTTTTAGACCACTTTTTAAATATTTGATATTGTATAACAACTCCAAATGTTTTTTTACACTCTGCCATATATCATGTATTTTTCTCTGTAAAAAGTTTGAACTCTTCTAGTATGTTACATGAGTTCTATATGTATCCTTGGTTATGGAGCATCTCATTATATGTCATATGATGATAAATCATGTATCATTAAAGCGTGCTTCATCTATGCAGTTATGAATGTTGATTAAAGTCTTATGCCATTATAAAGCATGTGTTTTGTCTCCATAACGAATGTATAATTTTGTGATGGTTATTTTATTTGTAATCTTATTTTGAGTCTTGCTTCTGTTAGTCAATCGTGTGATTCCAGTTATTCTACTATATTTTATTCTTTTTCTTATTTTGTACATGATTCACATTCCAGAAGGCTGATTGAGACATGTAGTAAATAGGGGAGACTTTATGTTTTGGATGAGGTGAGAGTCTCGGATACTGCATATGTGACTTCTAATTAACTACAAATTTATTACATTCTTTTTGTTTGAATTATTCATATTCTAGTTTTAGTTTACAGAACTCTTATATAAGGCATGTATCTACTTCTTGATTAAAGTACTTAAACTTCTACTGGAGCTTTAGGAAACTTCTACTGGAACTCTTTTCAGTTTTACCTTTTAAAGAAAGTGTTTCTATTACATGTGCAAGCTTTTACTTAGTTCACTCTGATGTATGGGATCCATCACTGATTCTTACTAAGGTGGATCTAGATGTTATATTAAGTTTATTGACGACGATACTCATTATTATTGGGTTTACCTTGTGAAAAATTGATTTGGTTTTATTTACCTTTATCATATGTTTCATGTGATGATTAAGATTCAACATAATATTATTGTCATAAAGTGTTTCTATTGTGGTTTAGGTTATGAATATACTTCAAATAGATTATTTGAAATACTTACATATGATGGTGTTAATCGTCAGAGATCTTATATGCATAATTTTAAACAAAATGGAGTTACTTAAAGAAAACATTATCGAATTGTTAAGACTGGTTGTTCTCTTTTGTTGTCTGCTTTGGTTTTTAGTGAGTTTTGGGATGAATGGGTTCTTAATGTTTTTCATGTTGTGAATATAATACCATAATCTATTACTTAAATTGTATGATATTATCACTTATTCTTCTTCTTTGAAATTCTTTGGAATTTACTGGATTTGTTCTTCATCCATAAATATAACATAGTAAGTTATCTTTTTATTCTGCCATATGTGTTTTTCTTGGTTATTGTAAGTTCATTGGTTTTGAGGATTGACATTAATTTTTGTAAAACAAATAATAGCAGCAATAAAGTGATGCAAAATAGGATGTATAACTTGAATAAGAAGAACAGGTACAACAAGAATTCCAATTGAAATGACAGAACATGTTGTGTTGAACTTATTCAACAACTGGAACAACATGTCGAAGAAGATGTCCTAACACGAAGCATTCGACACCATGCTTACTGAACTGGTGAATGAGGTTTAGTTCTGTTTTAAAGAATGTAGAATATTCAGGGAATATTATGCAACCTATATTGCGCACTTTTAAAGGTTCAGAAGATTTAATCAGAAATCATGGAGACTAATCAGGAAACTGAAGATTGAAGACCTTACTTGTAGCAGAGGTTTTCTGCAGTTTGTTACTGCTGATGTGCTGTAGTTTGAAGGCCCAAATCCAGTTGGGTATAGTTTATAAATAAAGACTTGTAACCTAGTTTAGGTAGCTAGCCGAAATAAGTAAGGAAGTAATCATTAGTGCTAGATGTAGTGAACCACCAGACTTGTGGGATGGTCACCACACTCCTTGAAACCTGTAGGTAATAGGAAGTATGTATTGTTCTTGGAGGAAGCTGTGAAGCAACTCTAAGGTGTGTCCTAAGGTATAAGATAAAAGCTTTAAGTCTTAGGTAGTTTGTGATAGAAGTGTGTCTTCTATCTTTTGTCTTTGTTATTGTTTATCACTTTGAGTGATTGAGGGGGAGTGAGATGGATTTCTCGTATCTAAGATGTTCTTAGGTAGAAATTGCATTGGGTAGTGATTAAGTGAGGAGTTATAAACGGGTGAGTTTAGCTCTAAATTGATACTGATGATAGTGGATTTCATCCCTGGCTTGGAAGCCTCCAGATGTAGGTGTGTTACACCGAATTAGGTAAACAATTTTGTTGTGTTATTTATGTTTTTCTGTAATGCTTTACCTTGCCTGTATGTTTATGTCATATCAAATGTCTCGACATCCTTATAAGACATTTGAATTTGCTGCACCAGAATTTCAGTTATGGAGATGGTCAAAAGGTTTATCATTTTTATGATCCTCAAGTTAGAAAACTTTATATTTTTCATCATGTTGTATTTCTTTAACACATTCCTTTTTTACTCTCTTTATTTTAATGATCATATTACTAGTATTTTAAAACTCATTCATTTAGATTCTTTTTGTTTTAATAATAATGTTTCTAGTGATTGTAATTTTGATAACTCTCAGACTAAGATAATGATCATTCTCCTTGTTATTCATCTTAATACCGTAAGTCTACTCAATTTCCTGATTTTGTCTATTTCACTCACTGTGCTTATGCTTTTTATTTTATAAGTTCTATACATAGTTTTTCTAAAACCTCTTCTTATAAAATGACTATAATTGTCTCTCTTTGACAAGAGGCTATAACATAAGAACTTTCTTCTCAATTCTAGACAAATACTTAGGAACTAGTAAGCCGTTTCTTGGAAAATGTTTTATTGGGTCTCGTTGGGTATACAAAATCAAAACTAATTTGGATGGGTAAGTTGAGCAATGAAAAGCATGTATATTTTCTAAGGGATTATCTCAATAATATTGTATGAATTATGAAGAAACCTTTGCTCAAGTGGTCTAGATGACTAATATTTGCAGTCTTATTTGAACTCATATGTTTCTAAACATTGATATCCAAGAGGAAATTTGTGCGGTACCAATTCTAGACGTTTCTCATAATCAAGGGGAAATGTGTAGGTTGAATAAGGATTTATATGGTTTGAAATAAGCTTCATGAGCTTGGTTTAAGAAGTTTACCACTATTATTACATATCTAGGTTTCTGCTCCAGTGCTCATGATTTGTATTTATTTGTCAGGATAACCTATCGTGATCATATGCTAATTTTATTATGTGCTTCCGACATGATAATTATTGGAGAGGATGTTAATGGGGTTGATAATTTGAAATTACAATTAGCCAAAGTGTTTTCGATGAAGGGTTTAGGTGTTCTTCGCTAATTCATGAGGATTGAAGTTGACTACTCTTCTTGAGGTTATCTTCTCTCTCAATCCAAGTATATTTCCAACATACTTAAACAAGCCCTCTTTTTTAATACTAGAGAAGAAAATAGTCCTATTGAATTGAATGTGAAATATTATCCGTCTAGATCATATTTCTCTACCAGGTTGAATTTTATACAGTACTTCGATTGGCCGCATGGTGTATCTTATGATTAGCATACCTGGTATTACTTATGTTGTTTATCTTGTTAGTCAATTTTTTGTCTCTCCCACTATAGTATAATGAGAATTTTTGATATCTTCGGGCAGACCCAATTTTATAGCCTTTTAGTTCCCTCATGTCCTCGTTAGAGTTACATGCTTATTCTGAAATCGATTGAGTCGTTGACTCCACGGCTCGTAAGTATACCACATATTTTTGTATATTTCTTGAAGACTCTATTATTTCTTGAAAAAGTAAGAAATATGATATTGTATTCTTCTCTTTTATAGTAGTTGAGTATCATGCTATGAAACCCACCATTACTAAACTAATTTCGTTGTGTTGGTTACTTTTGATATGAGTGTCCTTATTTCTGAACCAACTCTCATGTATTATAATAACAAGAGTGTCATTCAAACTACTCACAACTAAGTATTTCATGAATGTACCAAGCATATTGAAATTGATTGTCACTTCACTCATTGCCAATTTTCCATCTTTAACATAGAACAATTCTATTAATGCATCATTAGTTTGGCAAACTCTCGACGCATTCTACTCAATTCTTTATTGAAAAACTCTTGATATTTCCTATTAATGTATTATGAGTTTGAAAGGAGATGTTAAATATTATTATTATTATTATTATTATTATTATTATTATTATTATTATTATTATTATTATTATTATTATTATTATTATTATTATTATTATTATTATATTTTAGTAAGAGTAATTTGGCGTTTTTTATTATCTAGTATTTATACTCTATTGCAATCTTTATTCTAACATACCTTTATTATTCTAATAAAAACTCTACTCTCATTTCTCTCCTTCTTCACTTCTTTCTCTTTTGTTAATTATGTAATCAATATTTTAATATTTTGTTTTGTATTTTATTATATACAATATTTGAAATGTATACAATATTTGAAATGTATGTTTGAAATTTTTTTCAAAATTGTTTTACTTTATTATTTGTAATGTAATTTAATGTTGAAGAAAAATACTATTAAAAATAATTTCTCATGCATAGTGGTAGGACGGAAATACTTTAACTCAATCTAAACTCATTTCGGATTTGTTTATGATTCAATTCTTCATCTTTGTTATGGATCGAGAAGAAAAACAAATTTAAGTACAAAATAAGATAAAAATTGATTGTGTCCCACCTTGATACTATGCATATATAGATACAAATAAGTTGAGCCGGGTTAAGCGCCTAAGTTTAAACTATAGTATATCAAAAATTTATATTTAGGCTTGAGTATGGTCTTTTCATATATATATATATATATATATATATATATATATATATATATATATATATATATATATATATATATATATATATATATATATATATATATATATATATATATATATATATATATATATATATATATATATATATATATATATATATATATATATATATATAAGAATGTTTGCTTGTATTTATCCAAGCTTACTCAGTATCATAATTTTTGTGACATTTTTTATTTTTAATTAAGTACTTGTGAAAATAATTTATGGTATTATTAAAAAGGTGTTTTTAATTTATTTTCAGAAGCTCTTCAAGATAATTATTTTGTATTTTAATTAAAATATAAAATATAATATTAATGATAAATTTATTTATGTTTATTTAAATAAATTATTTTAAATAAAAAAGTTAAAAGATTATAATATATAATTTAAAAGCCTGTATAGGCAAGGCTATATGCATGTCACTTTCACTCATATGGATAATAAAGCCCATGTTTTCCATTTTTAAAAATAAAATTATCATAAACAAATATAAATTTATATGAACATTGTTTAGGTACTTTTTCTTGAATTCTATAAACAACTTATACACAAGCTTAAGTCATTAAAAAAGTTCTTGTTATTTTAACTTAAAATTATTGTTATTTGAACTAAGTGATTTGTTCCGATGTCATTTAAAATGGTTAAGTTATTATATTTTCCGTTCAAGAAAATATTCAATTAAATATATACTTGTTATTACTAGGGACCAAGTCCGAGGAATTCGGCACCAAAAATCTCCAATTAAGATGGTTTAAAATCCTAATATACGGGCTAGGGACTAAATTGGCGGGATCTTTGTTGCCTGTTTTTCCTTTTTGGTTAGGGAAGGCCAAAGAAGAAGGTGTCTTCGCCATCGATCCATCAACTAGAGGCGGAGAAAACAACTAAAGCTCCTAATGGAGAAAACAGGACCAAAAGATGTAAGATTGATAATCCGAAAATGCATCGATTATTTGGATCAATTTATATGAATTTTATCTGTATTTTAATTAATAAATTACTCTTTATTCATTTTATGCTGGTATATTCTATGTTTTCAGGAATTTGATTAATACAAGGCATCTGCGAAGAAAGTCGAGAAAATTCGAGCAAATCGTACTCAAAATCCACAAAAGAGGAGCAATTATGCAATTGTGGGGTGTATGGTAAAATATGGGTGCATTACAAGTAAAGAGGTATTGCAAATAAAATAAAATAAAAGGAGCAGGTCCAGCCCAACGCGCAAAGCCAACCCAAGAATCCAAGGGTAACGATCGCTACCACCTGCCACGCGTGCCCTAACGGTCGGGACGAAGCAGGAGACTTCCTCAAGAAGGAACGTGTGACGACCGTCACACCCTAGCTCAACGGTCTATAGCGATCGCTATGGAGGAGAAAACGGAGGCGAGAAAATCTCAACAGCCCAGTTTCCTCAACGCGCCTCCAAGTCTATAAATAGGACTCTAAATCCTCATTTTTCACATGTTTTCTTTTTCGCTTCCTTTACTGTTACTCTGCCGATTTTTCCAGTATTTATTTTCCTTGCCTTTTACCGGTTTCGGTTTATTAGTTTTAGTATCTGCTTTCATTTTCTCGTAGCAATTTCCACACCGGGGATTGCTGCGGACCTTTGTTGATTCTAACCTTACGTTAGAATAGTGCCTTTTTTATTTTTTTCATCGCATTTAATTTTTGGAGCAACAAAGGACAGATCTCACTGACCTGTGGGAGACACCTGAAGTTAACCAAATATTCTGCATTTCTATTTTCTGGTTTAATTTAATTATGTATTTATTTTATGCCAAAATTGTCTGAAATGCGTGGTTTATTTGAATTTTTTGATATTGTTTATTTCTGTTGCGCTATAACTGAATTATACAACATGCTAGGCTAAATTTAGTTATCGGTATGTAAGGTCATGTAGCCGACGGGGTTTAGCAACGCCATTCGATTCATTCCGTTTTAAAAAGAATAATTTTTTGGTTTCAATTACTAGTTCTAAATACCAATTATTTTGTTACGAGAGTAAAATACAGATTAGAAGTTAGGATCAATAAAACGAGAGTTTGAGATAATAACTGGACAGTAGTAATTGTGCATAAACTTAATACAGCGAGAGCGCTTTTAAGTTGATTTGGTTTTATTTGTTTTCAAAAACTATTTTTAAACTCTAATTGAAACAGCGAGAGCACTCACTTAGGTTTGATTGTAGGATCTGAATCAATTAACATGAGTGTGAGAAGAGGGTTTTCAAATAAATATTTCCTACTGAAACTATTTTGATAATTCGAGTCCAAGTCAATAAGTTGTTAAATCTCCGAAGTCCGACCATTACATAACGATATTCTCTATCTGAATCTAAACTAGATTATAACCAGTTAGGTTCCCTAAACCCAATTATTTACATTATTGACCTTAGATTTACGTAGTAACCTTAGATAACGATAGGTCGACATTTAGTCTCTTGGGATTCGATAATCTTTAAAGCTACACACGATAGGACTGTATACTTGCGGTGTAGATTCTTTAAGACACATAAAATCGTGATCAAAGGTTCTATCGGAAGAAAGTATTGAGGAGGAATTGATTTCTCAAACCCTAGAAGAGAATTCATCCCTCATTTTGAAGAAGAATATAGCATATGAACAAAAGGACTCAAATTAGAAACTTTAGGTTGCCGTCATCAACAGTAACCGGACCTCGTAAAATGGAATGGAATTGAATTTTGTGCCCCCAAAATTGTAGAAGGTGAAGATGAAATTGATACGGTTGATGTGGAAACATAGGTAAAATTATGAAAAGACTTAAGTATGTATGCGGTAAAGTAATACTTGATGAAAATCTATAAATTTATTCATCTACCCGATTTGTTATATCATGAAGAAGGTATTTCTTGATGAAATTTTAATTCTTCAAAGAGATAGATTTGGTGCTGACTAAAGGGCCTTACATAAAACAAAGCATGCTTATGATTGTTAAAAAGTGGGTCCCTAATTTCAAATTTAAAAGGGATATGATTTGTATTATTCCATTCTGGATGAAACTCCATAATCTTCGTTTATAGTTATGGGAGCTAAGAGTTTGAGGAAACTAGGTAGTGCTTTAGGAAATTCTCTATTTACAAATGAATGCAGTGCTCATAACCTAAGAGTATCATATGCTCTTATCCTAGTTGAAATTGACGTGACTAAAAAAATAAAAAGAGTCAATAAAAATCAAGGGTAATAAGGGTAGAAAAATTGTTCAACAAATGGAATTTGAATGGAAGCCCAAATACTGTGAGGAATGTCAGAAATTGGGACATCAGTGTAACAAGGAGAAAGAAAAAGTTGTCAAGAATTGTCGTACTAAGGTTGAGAAACCAATTGTACAAGATGAAGAGGTTAAAACACCTACACCTCCAACAACTAATGTATCCTTATAGACTCAAGTGGAAAACAGGAAAAATAAAGGCAAGATGGTTATGCAGGAAACCACTAGTGTTGAATGAGAGTTACAATGTCATAATGGGTTTACTTCACTAAGGATTTTGAATGATCCTATAGTGTAAAATGACACTGGACCATGATTGTAGTTTGGAATGTTAGATGGCTTAATAATGATGGAAACTTCTGAGATAATGGAGCTCGTGTTAATAAAATGGATCCAATTTTGGCAATTCTTCTAGAAACTAGGGTGAAGAGCAATAAAGTTGATACCATAAGAAATAAATTTGGTAAGAAGTGAATGGTTGCTGATAACTATTCCAAATATAACAACGAAAAAATTTGGATTCTTTGGGATGACACAAAAGTGAAGGTGACTTGTCTAGCCAACTCAACTCAACTCTTGCACTTTGGTATCTTCAACATAAATGGTAATCTTGAAATTTGGTGCACAGAAATCTATGCCTTCAATAAATTGGAGAAAATGAGAGTTATAATAGGTTTACTCCACTAAGGATTTTAAATTATCCTATAGTGGAAAATGGAACTGGACGATGATTGTAGCTTGGAATGTTAGAGGGCTTAATAATGCTGGAAAATGATGAGAGAATAGAGCATGTCTTAATAAAATGGAACCAATTGTGGCAATTGTTCTAGAAACTATGGTGAAGAGCAATAAAGTTGATACCATAAGAAATAAATTAGGTAAGAAGTAAATGGTTTCTAATAACTATTCCAAAAATAACAACGACAAAATTTAGATTCTCTGGGACGACAAAAAAGTGAAGGTGACATGTCTATCCAACTCAACTCAACTCTTGCACTTTGGTATCTTCAACATAAATGGTAATCTTGAAACTTGGTGCATAGAAATCTGTGCATTCAACACATTTGAGTAAATGAGAGTTACATTGAGTTTACTGCACTAAGGATTTTGAATGATCATATAGTGGAAAATGACAATGGACCATGACTGTAGCTTGGAATGTTAGAGAGCTTCATAATGCTGATATATCGAAGCCCGTCTTAAAAAAAATGGATCCAACTGTGGCAATTCTTCTAGAAACTAGGGTGAAGAGTAATAAAGTTGATACCATAAGAAATAAAGTAGGTAAGAAGTGAATGGTTGTTGATAACTATTCCAAACATAACAACGACAAAATTTGGATTCTTTGGGATGACACAAAAGCGAAGGTGACATGTCTAACCAACTCAACTCAACTCTTGATTTTTTCGTATCTTCAACACAAATGGTAATCTTGAAACTTGGTGCACATAAATCTATGATTTTAGTACATTAGAGAAATTGAGATTTATGTGGGGTGATATTAAAAAAATATACCTTTCTATAATCAGGGCCTTGGTTCTGGATGGGTGATTTCAATAATGTCATTCAAGACCAAGATATAATAGGAGGGAACAATGTCTATGAGAGTGAATATTTTGACCTAATGAAAATGATGGAGAAGAATAATCTTTTTGAAAAGGAGAGTATAGGTGATCATTTTACTTGGTCTAACAAAAAGTCCAATGACATTATCTACTCTAGGATTAATATGGTAATTGCAAAATTGAGTTGGCTTATTCAGAATGATAACACCTTTTTATAGGTTAAAGAGCTAGGTGTCTCTAACCATGCCATGCTTTTCCCCTAGAACAAGATCCAATGGAAAACTACCAAGAGATACTTTAAATTCTTAAATGTGGTTACAACTTCATAGGGATTCCTTGAAACTATTACCACCAACTGGAAGCAGCCTCTACTTGGTAGTGCTATGTACATTCTTTGGAATAAATTACAAATATTATTAAAGGTGATCGAAGATATTAGCGAACCCCCTTAAAGAAATTAAGGACCAAATCACTAAAGATAGGGAGGCTCTCTAATATGCCCAAAGTGCTTTGGTGCAATACAGAGTGAATCCAGAGAAGAATGAGAAGGCTAAATAGTGCATTGTTGAGGTTCTTAAGCTGAATAAAATAGAGGAAAAAATGTTGAGAAAAAGAACAAATATTAATTGACTTAGATATGGAGATAGCAATAATGCCTTTTTCCAAGCTTCCTTAAAAAATAAATTGAATTAGATTCAGTTGCACTCCCTACAGAAGGAGGACATAATCTGTCATCATTACTCAAGCTGGGATTGAGGAGGGAATTTTGAGATTTTGTGGATGTCTGGTTGGTTTAGCAGCCCCTAGTATCGAAAGTATTGACATTGAAGCCATGAGGAAGAGAAAACAAGTGTCTTCTGATCATTATGTCAAACTTATCAAGCATATTTCAGTTCCTGGCTGCTCTCTAAGGTTTCAATTACAATTCTTCCCCTAGTGTAGATAGGTATGGTGCCAAATTGTTTAAAGCCACTTGGAATGTCACTAAAAAGGAGGTTATAGAAGTTGCACAAGAGTTTTTTTTTGAAAAAAGGAAGCTATATAGATCCATCAACAATACCTTAGTGTCCCTTATTCCAAAAACTAATGGAGCTAAGATGGTTAGAGAATATACACCAATCTTTTGTTGTACTATAATCTACAATATCATTTCAAAAGTAATGACCAATATATTTGGAAATATCTTTAGCATCTTAATCAACCAAAGCCAATTTTCCATTGTTCCTGGCCAGCACATCCATGATCATATTTTGCTAGCTTATGAATTGATTAAGGGATATTGTTCTAAGGGTGGAGCTCCAAGGTGCTTGTTGAAAATGGACTTGCAAAAGGTCTATGACACTATGGAGTAGAGTGCACTAGAAAAAATCTTACGAGAACTCAACTTCTAAGTTCATAAATTGGGTTATGCTCATTGTCACCACTGTTTCCTACAAGTACATAATTAATGGTGAACATACCTCCATTCTGAAAGATAAAAGGGTATAGAGACAATGGGACCTCCTCTCCCTCTTAATCTTTGTTATTGTTATGGTTTATCCATACATGATTTTCCAAAAGATGAAGAAGAACCCAAACTTTAACTTCCACTCTAAGTGTGAGAAGCTGAATTTAATCAATATGAGTTGTTCTATTGATATTATTTTATTTGTAGGAGGAGATGTTGCATTGATGGATATTTTAATGGAAGTTTTTGGTGAGATCTCTGCATCCACGTTCATTTGTGTGAATCTGACATAATGTCATGCTTACTTCGACAATGTCGAGGATACTATCAAGCTGCACATTATGTATCTTACCAAGTATAAAAAGGAAAACTTCCTTTTAGATATTTGTGCATCCTCGTCACTAGTGAAAAATTATCTTTTTATCACTGTTTTGTATTGGTGGAAAAAAATGTCGATTAGGTAAAACACTGAAGTTCACACTTACTTAGCTTTGCAGGGAGACTTCAAATTATTAGAAATATCATCTTTGTTGTGACAAATTACTGGACGCAATGCATCCCTCTCCCTAAACAGGTCACCAAAAGAAAGGATGTTATATGCAGGTTTTCTCTGGTTTGGTAGTGAAGTCATCTCGAAGAAGTCCCCTGTTTCGTGGAGCAAAGTGTGTTCTCCAAAGAAACAGGGTGGTGGTCTTAACCTTATCTCCCTTGAATAGTGGAATCAATCCAACTTGTTAAAGCTCATTTAGAATCTCAGAGGTCAGGTAGACAACTTGTGGATCAAATGGATTCAGTGTTATTATATCAAGAGAGATACTATTATGACTGTTCTAATAAGAGGATTTTGCTCATGGATTCTCAAATCATTTCTGAAGCAACGCCATAAAACTCATCAGTCTCAAGTTTGTAACAACATGATGAAACAACTCAAAGTTTCAAACTCGTCAAATACACTTCGATATTAAACATTAAGACATGGAAGTACATTGGTGGAAGACTATACATAGTAATGCTACGAGATCAAGGGTTATCTTCACTCTATGGGTGGCGTGTAACGAGAGGATAGGTACAAAAGATAGGATGCTCAGATTTGATTTCATTGATTCTAATAAATATTGTTTCTACAACAGTCAAGAAACTCTACATCATCTGTTGTTTTCTTGTGCAGCAACTAGGGACATTTGGAACTTTTTCTTGAAGTGGATACAACTATAGTCCCAGAAACTGGCGTGAGGAGTTGAAGTGGATTGTTGAGAATTGCAAGAGAAAAGGTTTGAAAAGCACAGTTCTGGAGGTGGCTTATGCTGAAACTACTTATGAATGTTGGAATTATCATAATGTTATTTGTTTTAGGAAGAAGGTTTACTCCTCTATCATAGCCAAATTATTTATGTTATTGTATATAGATGATAGAATAGACATGGCCTTAGAACCCACATAAGGAAACTCTTGTTACCTTAGTGGTTTTGTTGTCTTAGTTTGCTAGCTCATTTTGGATCCTTTGTGATCACAATGTTTTGTATGGTTTTTTGGATTATCAATAAAAGTATTTATGTTTTAATAATAATAATAATAATGTGAGTGCAACTTCACTATTAGATGTTTTACATGATGTCAAAATTCAGAAAACTAGCATTTCAGTATGGTGGATGGTATCCTTATGTCTTGTGGCATCCCTTTGCATTAGAGATCTTAGGAATCATTTTAAACAACTTTAAAATTGATCCCAATAATGAAAAATTACTTTTTGCACAAAAACAACACTTATGTGTCGACCTGAAATTTCTATGAGTCAACACATAAATTCTTTATTTCTGCATTTTCTTAAAAGTAGCCTACATTTCCTCTTCTTCTTCAACCTTCCAATCTATGCATACACACCAACATTATATTGTGATGATGTTCCGTCGGGGTGCCATCTAGATGAAGAATTGAAGGTTGCCAATTGGATTGGGTTGAGATTTGTAGGGGTCTTCATTCAGGAAAAAGCATCGGGTTTGTTCTCCAAGATCATTGGTTGATTTGAGGGGTTTCGTGCACGATCGTTCAGAAGTTCATCCATGTGAACAATATCTTGGGGTGGTTGAAATTATTTCAAGGAACCATAGAGTGATTGAAATTTTTTAAGGAAGTAGCAAGGATTGGGTGATGGAATCGGTGATCTTGTGTTGATAGTGTGCAATCGGATTTACTCGAGCGAAAAGATCCCTTAGGGTGGTTGAAATCATTTCAAGGATTCTTGGGGTGTTTGAAATCCTTTCAAAGAAGTATCTTAAGCGGTGAATAGGTTGCAATTATCGCTCTTGGTCTTGTAGAAGATCAAAAGAAGAGAAGGAGTTAAATCGACATCAAACAGTTATGATTTCTAATGTTGCTCTGAACACTTCTCTTGTAATATTACTTTTGCAAAGTAAGAAAGAATAATAATTCCAAATTTGAAATTAGGGGGAGATGTACCCACATGCGGATTTACTCTCTATTATCTCTTTACTCGTATTTGTTTATATTTACGTAATTTGTCGAATAACATTGTTTAATCGATTGACGTGTAAGAATTTTTGTGCAATTGTTTTGTTTAAAGTTGTGTGTTGATTAGCTTATAATCACTTTGATTATAAGTGGTTTTCATATCAACACAAATCAAAATAAAAATTCTAAAAAATTGAACGCACACCAAGTGTTTGACAAATTGATATGTTCTATCTCTTACTCTCATTTACATTTTATATGCAACTTATTGAATTTATTGTTTAATCTATTAATTTGTATAGAATTTCACTTTGATTGTTAAAGTTTAAATTGCCTTGTTGATTAACTTATGATCACTTTGATTGTAAGACCTTGTTATATATATCAACAAGCTAAAAAGGAAATTTTGAAAAATTGATTGCATATCATATGTTCAATAAATTGTCTAGTTATGTTTCTAATATGATTTCATTGGAAATAGGAAACTGTTTTGTTGAAAATTAAAACGGTTAATTGAGATAATATTATGTTGATTGATTTTGTCATTGTGTTAATTCCACATGGCTCGTGCATATCTGAGTTTTTAATAACTAAATTTGTTAAGACTACTCTAATTGATCTAGGCTAAAAACCTCCTCAACATTGTTTTTCAAATAAGTTTTAAATAATCTTTTTCAAAGGTAATTTTTATTTAAGGATATTCACCCACTCTAGATTGGTGTCGTAGTCTAACAAATAATAATAATAATAATAATAATAATAATAATAATAATAATAATAATAATAATAATAATAATAATAATAATAATAATAATAATAATAATAATAACTCAACTCTTAAATTAATTCCATGTAACCTCTCCAATTAATAAAATTATAATTAATTATAATAAAAATAATTCTAAAAATAATAATTAATTAATTCCCTATAAAATCACATTTTCAAGTAGCTTCCATGAAATTAACGTATTCCTTAGTTATATTTAACTATATTTAATTATATTGTGTATCTTTTTGATTTTATGAACTATATGATATTATTACAAAAAATATTTGTTTTTTAGATATCACCACCATGCGTCCATGCCTGATGAAAGAATATTTTTATTTATTTAACTTTTTTTAATATATATTTATTTTTTTTCTTTTCTTTTAATTATAATTATTTTTATTTATTAAAGAGCAAAATTAAACGCTAAATTTTATATTGGTTTTGTAATTTCTTCTTGACAATTGATTATAATGATATCAAAATCATGAATGAATTTTAATAAAGTTGTTTTATTTTATTTTTTAAAATAATTTACTCATGTCTACAATGTCCTCCTTAAAATTTATTATTATTATAATAATAATAATAATGATAATAATAATAATAATAATAATAATAATAATAATAGTAATAATAAAAATAATAAATATTATTAATTAATAAAAAAATTGTTAAATAAAAATTCTTAACCATACTCATTACTCATGATCATATATTCATTAATCCAATCATTTTTGTTTTCCATCCATATCTGGTAGCATGTGTTTAGATTGGCGGTGAACATAATTGATTCTAGCATAAATGAATTTGATATAATTGATTTTAATAGAATTAGGTTTATCATAATTGATTTATTTTGAATAAATTTATGTAAAAGTGAGTTGAGCAATAAATTTTAAGTGTAAATATCATTCAGAATCAATACGGAAAGAAGAAGTTATAAATTCTAACTTTAAGTAAAATTAATTTTGGAGGCAAAATAATTTTACGTTAATAGAACCAAACATGTTAAAATCATTGTATAATTGATTTGCACTCTAAAATACTTTACCACTTCCAAAATTTAAACCAAATATGCAATAAGGGTGTATTTGGATTGACGGTGGACAAAATTAATTCAAACATAATTGAGTTTGATAGAATTGATTTTAACATAATTGAGTTTAATAGAATTGATTTATATTTGGATACATTTATGTAAAAATTAGTTGAATAAAAATTTTCATTATAAAAATCGCGTTTAAGCTCAGAAGTTACAATTTCTAGCAAATTCTATCTTCAAATAGAATCAATTCTAGAGGTAGAATGAATTCTATTTTTGAAAAACCAAAGACATCAAATTCACGCAGAATCAATTTTACATTTTTAAAATTGTTTTTGCCTCTTCCAAAAGCCAAACCAAATATACAACAATTTAGCTTTGTTTGCAAATTTGGAGGAGAAGGGAGAAAAAAACTTCTGAAAAGAAATTAATTTAAAAATGTACAAAAATATTTTATATTTTTTTAAAAAATAATTTTATATAAAATAATAAAAGAGTAATTATTATTATTATATATATAATTTTTAGAATACTATATCAACATAGAAAAATTTATTTAAGTCATCCAAACCTTTAAAAGTCTCATTCAATATAAAATTTAAATTCTTATAAATTAGAGAATTGCTCATATTATGAATAAAAAGAAATCATTCTAATCAAAATCTTTCAATTCTTTTCAAACTATATATCCTTACTATTTTTCAAGTCATCACTTCTTTTCTTCTCCAAAGTCCTAAATACACACTAATGATGTGTTTGGATTGACAATGAACAAAATTGATTCTAGCAAAATTGAGTTTGATAGAATTGATTTTAGTAGAATTGATTTTAGTAGAATTGATTTATGTTTGACTACATTTATATAAAAGTGACTTAAATAATAAATTTCAGCTAAAAATAATTCAGAATCAATTACGGGACAGAAACTACAAATTCTAGCTTCAAATAGAATAAACTCTGGAGACAAAATCAATTATGCTTTTAATAAATCAAACACCTTAAAATCTCTCAGAATCAATTGTACACCTCTAAAATTGATTATAGGTGTTTCAAAAACCAATACAAACACGCTATAAAGTAATTAACACATCAATAGAAACCAATTTCTTTTTTTTTTTGGTTTAATACAGTCCCAATTACATGCCAACATGTCAATATCCACTAACACATTATATAAATTATTTATTTTTCCATTGTTTAATAAATAAACGATTTATAAATTTTCTTATAGAAATCACAAAAAAAATATTATATCCACTTCTTTATATAATGATGAATTTCTTAGTTTATGACTTTTATTTCTCATATAAATATTTAATAAATAAATAACTCTAAACTTATAATTTTTAATTTGTCTCACTCAATTTTTAATTTTTAATTATGATTTTTATTTCTATTTTAATTTCACAACTCTACTATCTTTTATTTCAATTATTTATTTTATTTATTTATTAATTTTATATGATTTTTTTTAATATTAAACATCTAAAACAACTCATTTATATTTTTAATTTTTAATTATGATTTATTTTTTAAGATAATTATAATTGTCAATAATATTTAAATAAAACATATTGGTGCATCTATTTATGTTAAAACACATTGAACTTTTCTGCCAAAATGCAGACAAGTTTCAAACAGCACTAATTTAAATTTCAATTACCTCTAACACCGGCATTATTTATTAACACATCAATATGCCCAAAAGCTTCCCACGCCTTCTGCACATTCTTCTCGATGGAGGAGCTGTCTGCAGCGATGTCAAACTCTATGCCAACTGCCTGATGGTTTTGTGACTCCCGTAACCGTCCATTAATTTCGTCGCAGAGTAATCGTAGCCGGTCTATCCGACGAGCTGCCAAGATGAGGCGACAACCGGCTAGAGCGAGATCGAGGCAGAACTCACGACCTATGCCGGAAGAAGCGCCAGTAACGAGAACGACTTTTCCATCTAGGCTGTGCCACGGCTCTAATTTGTGGTGGTGAGGAAGCTGACTTGCCATTATTGGTTTGTAGAAGTTGAAGTGAATATGAGAAATGATTGTAAAATTGGATTTGGTGTGTATTATAGAAATACTAACAATGAGAAAGTTTGGAGAATGGAATGTTCAGAAAGATTGGTTTAGTGACAACTACATGCTAGAAAATTATTAAAGAATGGTCATTAATAATCGCTATAAGTTATTATAAACTTCTCTAATAAAGAAAGTTTCAACCCATTTACAATCATATTAAAGAAATTCATATTTAGCTAGGATTAATTAAGAATGTAAAATATTTTAATAAACAACTCTACCTATCAATATGTTACAACTATTTATGGTCATGATTTTAGGACTATTTCTAATCAAATTCAACTAAGTGTCAAACATCTAATTGTTGAAATTGATTCATAATATAAAATATTTTGTAATATTGAGGAGAAAGATAAAAAAAAAAGAGCTATAATGTCAAATAATGCCTTCATAAAATTGTAAATGATCATTTCATAGTAGTAGTAAAAGTATTAGGGTCATGAGTGATCACCTATTTGGACATATAATGAAGATTTTGGAGTCTAAGCATCTCTATATACCAACTCCCTCGATGCCGACAATCTTGTTCTCGGAAGTTCTCTAGGCGTATGAAGTGGCTAGATACGTGTAAGAACATAACTGAATTAGACGTTGATAACTTCATGAAAGTCGTAGTCTTTGATGTTTTCTTTCATTTTCTATAAATATCTTGTTTATGATTTTATTATTATATTCTTATGAAATATCACTAAATTTTAAAAAAATAATGTTAAACATGTAAGTTGTGGGGGTGTGTGTACATATAAAATTTTAAAAAAATTTCAATTTTTTTGAAATTTTCAAAAAATATTTTCGAAATTTTAAGTCAAATATTAGAAATTTCAATATATTTCAAAAAAAATTCAGAAATTAAAAAAAAAAACAAAATTTACAAATTTTTCAAGAAAACACCAATTTTTTTAAAAAAATTTCAATAACGAAAATTTTAAATACACCAAAAAAATTTGTATTAAAAAAGTTTTCTAAAACATTATTGGAAATTTCACTAATTCAAATTAGGGTACCGGAAATTTCTAAGAGATATAATTTTAGAATAATTTTTTTTTTGAAGATGACATGTTTAAGGGTGGTAAGACAATTTTTCCCTTTAAAGTTATTTTTATTAACGAAGAAGTGTGATGTAATGATGTTTGTGTAAGAAAAGACAAAATTGTTAAATTAATTAATTAAAGCATAACAAAAATATCATTTCTAGGGTTTTTCAAATTAAGATATTTTAGTGAATTTAAAATAATAATGATATAAATAATAATAAAAATAGAAATAATAACAATAATAATAATAATAATAATAATAATAATAATAATAATAATTAATAATAATAATAATAATAATAATAATAATAATAATAATAATAATAATAATAATAATAATAATAATAATAATAATAATATTTAAATTCACAATTGACAGTAGAGTTAATAATTTGATACACCATAATATTTTTCTTTTAGTTGGAACATATAAAGTTAAGACTTATAAACAATTAGGTTTCATTGATTTCCAATTGACCTAATGATTTCACACCCAATAAATTGATTTTTTTTGTAATCAGAATATTAAAAAAATTAAGATTTATAAGCAATTTAGTTACATTAAAATTGATAATTCTCAATTGACCTAATAATTTGGTTACATTGAAATTGACAATTTCCCATAAACCTAATACTTTAATTACATTAATTTTGACAATTCCCTTGACCTAATAATTTGGTTACATTAAGATTGACAATTCTCAATAATTTGGTACAGAATAAATGAAGATATTAACAAAAAAAAAGGATTAACAATTATATAATCCATCATATACATTAATTTTGTATAGTTACATATTAACTATGTGAAAAACTGTTCTATTTCTATTTCAATGGGAAAAACTATTCTATTTCAATGGGAAAAACTCTTCTATTTTTATTTAGATAATTGTAATTTTTCCAACAAAATGATCCTATAAAATACAAGTTATAGGATTTCTCTTGAAATTTATAAAATACTTCTTAGATTTATGGTTTAATGATTGATTAAATTTTGTTAAAACATGGTTTCAAGTGATATTGAGCAAGATGTCGTAACATCTTGACCAGCTGTCATGACAGACTCTACTATCATGCTAGTTTGCAGATGTCAAGTCAGATATCGTAACATCATGGTCTACTATACAACAATGATTGGTGTGTATTTTTTTGACATATTTGATTTTATTTTATGAGGTTCCTTTTCGATATATCTTAGTTACTTTCGCAAGTCAAGTAGAGTTAATTTAGAACAAGAGATTTGATTTATAACTATACATGATTTTCTATTTTAGGAAACTTGAATGTGTTCCAAGATTTAAAAATATTTTGCAATATTTTCTACTATCTTTCAGTGTGTTGATCAACAAATATTTGGACTAAGAATCTGAAGCCCATGGATTGCTAAAGCTTATAAAAGAAAGACCAAGACCTAGTGCAAATTAACTTTGTTAGGTATTGAGTAAAAATTAGGGTTTCTGTTTTGAGATTCTCTCGTGCTCTTGTGTTTGTAAGTCACCCTTGTATCTTTTGAAACTTGAGGTAGACATAGTATTCTCACTCTGAAGCTTTTAAGCTAATAGTTAAGTATGGTTCTTGGATGAAGCTTTTAAGAAAAACCAAGTATTGTTCTTAGTTAAGAGTCTTAACTAAGTATTTTTGTATTGAAAGTGCAATCTTCTTGTTGAGATGAGATTTCTCATATCTAGATGGTGATTTCTATGTAGAATTTGCACGGGATAGTGATTAGGAGAGAAGTTGTAAGTTGGAACTGTTTAGGCTTTAAACTAATACTATTATAGTGGATTTCCTTTCTAGCTTGGTAGCCTACAGATGTAGGTGATGTTTCACCAAACTTGTTTAACAATTCACTATTTTATTTATCATTCTACAATTTTATTTCACTATCAGTTACAGCTTGATGAATTTTCTCAGTCTATCGGCAAATGTTGTAATATATGTATTGACATTGTTTTGATGTTGGGATATCAGTATTAACATATGTTGCATGTACCAGAAATTTCAATTGGTGTCAGAGCAGACACCATGGTCTATTGGGGGAGCTTCAGGGGGTATTTTTTCTGGTACTACTGTTCCTTTTAGAAGGCTGGAATGAGAGCATTCTGGTTATCAATGGACAACGGATCTTGTAGAATTTTCAGGATAGAAGAATCCTAGTGTTGAAGAGATAGAATGGAAGAATTTGAGTTGGATCTTTGTCACTCTGAAATTATCAACTTCATGATCTATGAAATTGATAAGCACTATGTATCACTTGTATTGTAGCCATAAATACATGGAAATTTCTCAAGTCCACTCATAAAGGAACATCTAAGTGTGTTTGGGAGAAAAAATTTCAAATGAGAGGATGATGAAGAATAATATACTCTCGTCTCTACTCAAGAGGTTTGAAATGAAAGTGACAACTCATTAAAGAACAACAAGAGCATTCATTTTGTTTCCAACTTTTAGGAATTTGTTCCCTGGTCTCTAATGAAGGTTTTCTTATTACTATTGTGTTCTTTGGAAGTCAATCCAATCAGGTGTTGAAGAGAATGAATGAAATTTCTAGACCAAATTTCTTTAGCAAGTATGTGATGCTAAAGAAAAATCTAGAACTGAAGTATAGATCAATTAATGTCAAAACATTCAATAATATGAGCGTGAAGATCTTGGATCTTTGTGGAGAAGAATACCCTATTTATATCAAAAATAAATGTATGGGTTTTCTATTTCTTTGTTTAATTAGGAAAGTGATCCTAATTATGAATTTTCCAAGGATATTACTCGTTTAACTAGAAGATGGACTTTTGATGAAGATTTCTTCTTTGAAGAATTATCTCATGATGTGATGGCTATTTTATTCAAAGATTTATGCATCTAGAATAAAGAGAGTTGTCAACTGTGAAGAAATAAGATGTGATTTATTTCTAATCTTATGTCTTAAGAGAATTAAGGATTGACTACCTTCTATGACTTGCAGGGTGAAGTGTCTCTATTAATCCTGAAACTTCATATCAGGATCAAGCATGTAAGGTTAGTTATGTTCTAATTGGAGGAGGTTCCTTAAGTGAAAAGATGATTGGAAGGCTAAGGAGGATATGGTTTTCAAGGTATAATTATCTAATAGAAAACTCAAGTGAAAGGATGTTTTTATCAAAAGGCAATCTGAGTCAAGGATGTCAATTTTAATGTCTCAACATTGTGCTAGACATCAGAATACTCAAGCTAAAGATGTCTCTTATGTGAAAAGTTGGTCTTAATAGTTTTGTTTACTTCCTCAAAGGTCAAATTCAGCATGGGTCAACCGAGCAGTGGTTAATACTTAGGGAAAGGGATAATTGCCTTATCTCTCATACCTTTCTTAAAACTTCAACTAAGATGATTGGTATTCTGGCACTAACTGTTCCAGACACTTGACAGTAGTAAAAATGTTTTTGGTTGTGTTTTTAGTCTCATTCTATCAATTGTTACTTTTGTTGTTGATGAAAAAGGGATGTTTCAGGGCATTGGGTATCTAAAGAATACATGACAGAGTATCTAAGTTTTGTTAGTGGTCTTCTTAATAAAGAACTAATGACTATTATGTTAAACATGAGTCAATTGTGTTATCAAGGTCTGAGGGAACGTTGCATTGAGGAAGAATGTTTTGTCTCTAATTAGATGTATGGATTTCTTATGAGGATTTAAACACAATTTCTATTTGTGGATTCCACAAGTATTTAATTTCTTATCCTCTTACTTGATGTTCAAGGAAGATGAAGTCAAGATTTCACACCAGAAGGTGCAACAACAGACAGTTGCAAAAGCTCTAGAATCCGTTCTATGGATCTATTTAGTCCAATGCAATGTGAGTGTCCTGGACGATAGAGACATACATGTATGCTTTTTTGTGATCTATAGCAAAGAAAAATCTAGTATATGTGAAGTCTTCAAATGTTCTTATCTAGTGCTTGAATGAGGACAACGTATATTTCTGAGTTACTCTACTGAGAGAAGTACTTTTAGTGATGTTAACTTTAGAGTTAAAATCATTTATATGTTCGTTGCGAAGGTACTAATGTTCAACCAGATGTTTGAACATTACCGTAGTAGTTTGATACTCCAAACTTTGTGGAAGACTCTAAAGGGCTGGGAAACAACGAACAAGGAAGCTCTAAAGAAAACAACATTTTGTTTTAAAAGAAAGTTCATTATTTGAAGTTTATTTTTGTTTGTGATCATCAGTTGTTTCATATATGAAATATATAATGATGGTGAGTCTTGGAGTAAAAAGCTATTGGAAAAGTTTGAAGAAGATTGTATTATTGGAGGATATTCTGGTTACTTGTGTAACACCCTATTTCTACCTGCTAATTATTAATAAAATCAGAGTATAAGAATTTCAACCAAACCATGGGATGCCACATTTTTCAACTTTAACGCATATATCATATACATAACACTTTTAATATTCATAGGGTCACATAATAACTTACATAATCTTTTAACACAAAACAACCTTTTATTTAATACACAGCAGAATTCATAATTATTCAACTCAAACAACTGATCGCTTTATTCAATCAAAATAACTTGAAACATCGTAGTACTTTTCATTCTTCAACTTGAAATGAAACAACAATAACAACAACTAAAACACCATAGATAAAAACATCTCCCTGAGTGCTACGACATTGAACTTTGAATACTACCGTAGACCATCACAATGAAGGGTGAGATATCCAACAATATAACAAGTGTAAGATAAATAATATTTTAGGATTAAATCATACAAAATATCACTTCGCAGTCAATAACATCATATTTATGACAAATCAAATGAAACACAACTTACTAACAACAACAACTTATACCTAACAACAACTTATCAAACAACAATGTAAGTTCCTCTTTTTTAAGGGTTGACTTAATTTTGGAAAACAAATATAAAGAAGCAATAATGGAATGCCTAAACATGTTGTGTTGAAAATTTTCAACATCTGGAACATCATGTCATATGAGATGTCAAGACATTAGACATCATGCTACTGAACTAACAAAGTTTGTTATTTTTCAATTGCCAATATTCGAGAATATTATGCATCCTATGTAAGTTGGATCCAAGAGCTAAGGAGAAAGAGGAACTTATGTTTTTATGCAAGTTATCCAAATTTTAGAAAGATTGTAATCTTTATAAGAAGAATATGTAAGTGAACCACCCGGATTATGGGATGGTCATTGATTTTTACCTCGAAGCCTGTAGGCAAGAAGATTGTTTTACTCACTCAGAAGCTGTGAAGCAATAAGTGTAGTTATGTCCTTGGAAGAAATTGTTAAGAAATTCCAAGTTTGGTTTGTGTCACTTGAGTGACTAGTTTAGATTGTGTTTGAAGTGTGGTATCTTCAAACTGTTTTAGTTGTGTTTGGAGTGAGGTATCTCCAAGATGATTGTGTTAGGAGCCAAGCAGTTGATGCAGTTGATGGTGTGATAGTAGTTGATAGACATCACTGAGGTGATTGGAAGTGAGTGGAAGTTCTCATATCTAAGTATGGTATCTTAGGTAGAAGGGTCATTGGGTAGTCTGATTAAGCGAGGAGTGAAAACAGTGTGGTTTCCCTCCGAATTAATGTTGCTGATAGTGAACTTAATTCCTGACTTGGTATGCCCCCAGATGTAGGTTGGTTAGAACCGAACTGGGTTAACAATTCCTTGTGTTCTTTTGCTTCCTGCATTTTAATTATAATTCCACCTTGTCTGTTTTGTAATGTCAGATCAGATGTCACGACACCCTGAGTCTGACCCAATACCAGAATTTCAATTGGTATCAGAGCAGGAATCCTGTCTATTTCTGGATGAGATCCATGGGGGATACTTCTAGTTGTGCACGAGGTAGAAGATTGTTTGAACAAGGAGTGTTCATATTGTATGGTCCCTTGAAGTGGAGGATGGACCTATTTGTAGATTGTTTGAACAAGGAGTGTTCATATTGTATGGTCCCTAGAAGTGGAGGAGGGACCTATTTGTGGAGGACTAGACCAACCTGACCAGAACCTGTATAAATATGCTGGAACAAGAAAGTTAAATTAAAAGACTTCATGCGGGAGTGAGGATTTTGGTAAGGTAACTTGTGTGCTTATATGTTTCCATATTGGTTAGGATATTGGTTGGGTCTAGTCTGTTGCTTGGAAAAAAAGCAAGCGTTTTGTAGGGTTGATTTATTTTCAATCCTTAAATTTCATGCTTACAAGTAAAATATGGAGTAAGCATTGTGTAAATTCTTTTGAGGTATGGCTATATTTCGCTGCATAGTCTCTAATGCAGCCCCTATAGTGAAAGAAGGATCCTATGGTTATTTTATCAACAGCATATTTGGCAGATTATTACAACCATATTAAAAGTGTCAAAGATACTTGAGTCTCCCTCAAGTCCACTCATAAAGGCACATATTAATAGAGTTAACGAGTATCAACGGATCAATGATTCTCATATGCATCTGCAAGTTGTTTGAAGACCTTGAAGACTGTCAAAGATAATGTGTTCCAAGAAGATGGAATCGATGTTCTACAGGATGTTAGAACATTACTACTGGTATACAGTTACTAGTTGAAGAACAAATGTTCTGGGTGCTAAACAAATATAGTGTGAGTACATATGTTTGGAACCTATACCTGATCTGGAAGAGGAGAAATTTGCATTAGTTGATCAGGACACGATCAACAAGCTCTTATATTCCAGATGTTAGTTTATTTCTAACCTAAGCTTATGGGAGTATAAAAGTCAAGCTCAGTACAAGTAAAAGACTCATAAAGGTATACTCCTCAATCACTTTATGTGAGATCAAGATGAGCTTATATCTGGAACATTCTTCTGATCAAAGAAACTAGATATGTGGAGATTTGTTCATGACCATGAAGCAGATTGGAGCTAAATACCGTGTCTCAACCACAGTGAAACATGATCATGAATAGTGACTACCCTAAATATTATCCTGGAAGGGTACTGTCAAGAAGAATCAAGGAAGTCAGATTGCAATGAAGAATCTGAATAATTCTGTGTCATGCCATAATTGAGTCTGTTCCAGAAACCTAGTTGAGGGAATCTCCTCTATAGGTACAGACTATGGCATCCATCATCTCAAAATCAAAAGTGAAAGTCTGAAGAAAAGTCTATTGAGATATGGATCACATTTTTCCTTGATATGTGAATTGTTATGGATGTAAAACTGAAAGTTGCAGAGCTTCTCATGTCCCCCTTAAGTATTATGAATAAAGAATTATGGATGTTACCCCCAGAACCATAGTGGATGATGTTGTGTCAGATGTCAAAGAATCATCTTAATGTCTTCAGTTTTGAATATGTTTGTTATTTCCTGGAAGTAGAAGTATGTGTGAAGATGTAATCAGTCAGAATGTTCTAGTGTGAGTAGTTAATTCTAACTGACTAATTAGTAAGTACTCTGACGGGAGACTATGTACTTATTAGATGTGCATCCTAAATTCAAGATCGATATACTCTGTCGGGATCTGAGTATCTGTATGAAGAATTCGTGGCCTAGTGTGAACAAAATATCAATATTAAAGTTCATTGTTATCTTCACAAGTCAAGGATGTGTGGCAATGTTATCTGGTGATTATTTGAAGAGCTGATTCAACCTTAAGGGATGCATACATATGTTGTCAAATATCTTGATGGGAGCTGGATATTTGTGTTAACTATATGGAAATATTAATTAAGAAGAAAAGAAGTATATGATGAATAAACTAGAATGTTCTACATGAAGATGTAACATCACAACTATTAAAGACACTAGAGATTGAAGAAAGATGATAAGGTTCAGACTTATCTCTTGAAGAATTATAACTAGTTATACACATATTTAATTATGAGGTTTCTTCTATAACAAATTACAGAGTGTGGCAATCTGAAACTTGTGAAACAAGTAAACTAAGGATTCCTAATTTGGAAATTGTGGCAAGTCCAAATGAAGAATGCTTCAAGCACTATAAGGATCAACATCAAATGTCCTTATTTTGTATCATTCAGGGGGAGTAACAACATATGGTAAGATTCATCTTAGAAACCAAAAAGGAAGATTTTTGATATTAAGGGGGAGCAAAAGTATCATTGGGAAGCAACAATTTTTTTGGAGAAGCAACTGTCCATATGAAGAGGAACTAGAAAATAGAAGAGCAATTGTCTATTATTAATTATTAATTATCAATTGTGAAATCTTCTTTGTCTGGTGCTTGTATAAAGGCAAAGTTGTTATATATGTTGATGACCAGCTAATATCAAGGGGGAGATTGCTCATTAGCTAATGTAAAGGGGAGTTTATACTGCTGAGTATTGAAAATCCTAAAGAAGTAGTACTATTGTTATCTCAGAGCCAAGGTAGATGGACTCTGTGTGAATGTATCAAAAGATGTTATAATATTATTCTTAGCATCCTTAAACTTCACGGAGTGCCATCAACTGTAAGTGAAGTATACAAACAGAAGAAATAAGTATCTTCCAGGACACTTTTATGACTTCTTTTGAATAAGTCATGTTCCCATAATCTGAATTAGCTTGATTGAAATTTATTTGTCTTCAGATTATGTTGAAGGGTAGATACCATTAAGAATCTGGACAAATTCACATGTTTTGGTATCTCTTGAAGAAACTATCCTGATTGGTGGAAGAAGAGGTGAATTCACATGTAACTGCAGGAAGTTATTCGAACTCTTATTGGAACTAACTCTTCTCATCGGAAGCTGCCAAACTCCTTTAAGAATGGTCAGAGCTACTTGGATGGTACATCCTTGTCTTTAATCTAGTCCCTCGAAACAGATTCCTCGTCACCTTGACCAAGGACTAAAAATTGTGGACTCCTAATTATTAGTAGTGCTATTTATAGAGGATCTCTTAACCCCTATCTCCTCAGAAAGACAGTGAAAGCCACATCAAAATGAAATTCACTCTAGTTTGGTTAACCTGCAGCTGGATCTGGTTTTGTGAAGGCTCTCATTGTCAAATTTTTCCTAAAATGGGGAGAGAAAGTATATTAACATCAATGTCAATATTGCACAACAAGAAATAATGCAATTATATCTAAGTCACAACACTCAAAATATCTAGTCCCAACCTGGAAGAAGAAGAAGAGTAGTAATTATGACATGTGATCTGAGTTTTGAATAGGCCACTCTGAGCTTTGATTAGGCTACTCAGACGGCAGTATATCCCAAAGTCTAACAACGAGTCTCTCCATTCACCACCATAATAACCCCGTGTTAGTGCAAGGTAGGAGACAATATGTCAAATGGGATGTCCTAACATGGGCATGAACTCAAGATCTGAAGATGTGTGTAGAAGGCAAAAAATGTTTCTGCTGTAGAAGATGTTAATTGTTAATTGTAAATTATTGATGCTAATGCAATGTAATGTTTTATTATATATTTGTTTGTCAAAATTTGCCAAAGGGAAAGATTGTAAGTTCCTTTTTCTTAAGGGTTGGCTTAATTTTGTATAACAAATATAAAGTAGCAATAATGGAATGCCTAAACATGCTGTGTTGAAAATTTTTAACATCTAGAACAAAATGTCATATGAGATGTCGAGACATTAGACATCAGACATCATGCTACTGAACTGACAAAGTTTGTTATAGTTTTGTTTCAATTATGCAGAATATTCTGGGTATATTCTGCATCCTATGTGGCGTGACTTTGAAGGCATATGTGGAGGTCTAAGAGCTAAGGAGAAAAATCAGAGAGGACCTTGATTGTAGCAGAAGTTATTTGCATTTTTGTTTTTACAGAAGTTTGCTACAACTTATGTTGTCATCTTGAAGGCCCAAATCCAATTGGGTAATAGGTTATAAATAAGTAGTTGTAACCTAGTTTTAGTAAGCTAGCCGGTTTTAGAAAGATATAATTTTAGGGTTAGCCATGTAAGTGAACCACCCAGATTGTGGGATGATCATTGATTTTTACCTCGAAGCCTGTAGGAAAGAGGATTGTTTTACTCACTTAGGAGTTGTGAAGCAATGAGTGTAGTTATGTCCTTGGAAGAAACTGTGAAGCAATTCCAAGTTTGGTTTGTGTCACTTGAGTGACTAGTTTAGATTGTGTTTGAAGTGTGGTATCTTCAAAATGTTTTAGTTATATTTGGGGTGAGGTATCTCCAAGATGATTGTGTTAGGAGCCAAGCAGTTGATGCAGTTGCTGGTGTGATAGTAGCTGATAGACATCACTGAGGTGATTGGAAGTGAGCGAAGGTTCTCATATCTAAGTGTGGTATCTTAGGTAGAAAGGGTCATTGGGTAGTCTGATTAAGTGAAGAGTGTAAATAGGGTGGTTTCCCTCCGAATTAATACTGTTGATAGTGAACTTCATTCTTGGGTTGGTATTCCCCCAAATATAGGTTGGTTAGAATCGAACTGGGTTAACAATTCCTTGTGTTCTTTTGCTTCCTCCATTTTAATTGTAATTCTACCTTGTCTGTTTTGTAATGTCGGATCAGATGTCACGACATCCCGAGTCTGGCCCAATACCAGAATTTCAAACAATAACATCATATATCACACATCAATAACAACATGTATCAACAACAATCTCAATGTCAACAACATCAACAACTTAAACATTAACAACAACAACTTAAACATATAAATCGAATGCGAGTAAACTATGCAAATGCATGCGATACCATTTGGAGCAAAACTCCCAACTTAAACACAACTTAAACATATGCCAGTTTATCGAGGCATTAACAAGGCATAAGCCTTCAACGTGGTTCCATCAAGGCCAACTTAATCACGCAAATGCTATATATGCGACAACAACCACAACATCAACAACAACTTAAATAGCAACTTGAACAACAACATAAACAACAACTTGAACAACAACTTAAACAACACAACTTGAACAACACTGGTCATTCGACCTACAACTCAAACATGTCCATAATTCGGGACAATTAAACTGATCGGGTGTACCTGCAAAACAAATTATTCAACACCGCCTCGAAAAAACGAACCAACCAAGGTCACCTACTAATAAACACAAACTACCCCGACAATTTTCTGTTAATTTCGACTAACTAAAGTTACCGCTTAATTTACTTATTAATTAGTTCGATCAATTATTTTTCATTCGCAGTATTTGTGCTATTGGTATTAGTGCTTTAATTACTAACTGATTTTGCTACTAATATTACACCTCCTATTATTTAACACGGTTCAACTACATAGTATTAATCATTTCCAATTAACTTCTATTCAACTTATACAACGTCATTTTCACAAAACAAACTGAACACAATTACCTACTAATATATACTAACTACCTCGATAAATATCGGTTAATTTCGGACAACTAATTATACTGCTTAATTTCCTAATTCAGCTAATTCGATACTGATTTTAAGTACTATTATTACTACCAAATAATAAATTATCACGGTCTGATTATATTGCTAATATAATTAATTATCTACATCTAAATTACACTATCCTTATAATGTATCACCCGCTGCTCTTCCTATTCTGCCGAACCTGCTATCTCACGAATCCATTTTATTATAAAATAATTAATGTATAGTCACGTATGGATTCCTTCTCCTTTATTTATTGGTAACAAGGGGGTGTCCGCCTCCCTCTCCTTGCCATAAGGGGCGCCCGCCTTACAACCTGGGTGGCCCCCGTCTCAAAATTTCTTTCTTCTTCTCCGTCTTTCTCACTGTACTGCAATTTCTTAATCTGCTCCGATTCAATTTCTTTTCTCACCAATTTACCTAATTATTTCCCATCAAGGTCCCCAACAGCCATACAATTATTCACACATACTATTATTTTCATGGAACGATTAAAATCAACAGCACCGGTACAAAATCAGACAATTATTCTACACACAATTTACACAAACAAAGCTAATTCCATACAATTTCATCCCCACATACGATTCATCATAAACCCAGTTATAAAGTTAGAAATTCACCCTTACGTTGAATTTAAGACTTATCTATAATTTATAGTCTATCCGTCGGACTTTGTTTGCCTTTTCCCAGCAATTCATCGATCGATTCCTTTTTCCGCCAAAACCTCTGTTCCTCTTTTGTCTGCAACTTTGCTTCACGATCAATTCCCCAAAAGCCAAAACCTTATTCTCCACAAAAATATAATTCCATATATTTTATTTTAATCCAATAAATCAAATAATAATAATATAATTACTATGATTTCTTAATGGGCCTACTAATCGTACACCTCCACATTTCTATATACCACACCACAACTAAACCAACTTAAATAAATAAAAGTCCAATAATAATATTATTTCGAATATTATTTCTCCATCATAACCAACCTTATTAATCTTCTGACTAACCGACTAAATAATCCAATTACGCCAATTCATTCCCAACTTCGACTAAATCCAATAATTAAATCCGTAAATAATTTAATTAAATAATTAATTAAATTTAGGACGTTACAACTTGGGTTAGAATTAATTGAATTCGGGGTAATTGTGGAATTGCATTGCTGAAGAATTATAGTAGTAACTGTTAGGAGAGTTTGCCAACTATGTTTCTTCATCTAGGGATCTGGGCAATCTCAAAAGAATCACTTTTTAATGGCATGGAGAATGTCATTTCAAATATTTGTAATATTTTTCAGCAGTCAAAGTTTGGAAAGAGAGAACGCTGAACAAGAACATGTCTCTCTCCTATGGAAAGTGGCACACTATTACTATGGTTGATCTTGTAATATTCCGATTTTTAAATAGCTAATTATTAATTATTATTATTATTATTATTATTATTATTATTATTATATGTTATATTATGTGATAATTGATTTAATTGAGTGTTTTAATTTAAATTTGAATTATTCGAATATGTGTGTTATTTAAATAATTGAGTTTTATGAGTAGAATTATGGTTATTTAGTATTGGACCTATTTATGAGAACGGAAGTAATATAGAGGTGTTAAGTATTAAGCTCATTAAGACAATCCTAGTTAGTAAGGATTAGAAGGAATCATAATTAGAATTTCATTTGGAGAAAGAAGAGAAAGAAGAGAAGAGAAGAGGAAAAGTGAAGAGGAAACCCTAGAAGAGGAATCTTCAAGAGGTAAGGGTGGAGAATCCATGTTATTGTTTGATTGTATGTTGGGGGTAAAGATTAGGAGCATGCTAGGTTGTTCAATTTCATTTTTTAGAATCTTTGAATGTTAGGGTTTGAAAGGAAATTATGTTTTTCAACTTAGAATGATGACCCATGACTAGAAACATGTTATGATACCCTTTTATGATGTTATTTGGTTGATTGGAATGAGTTTTATGTGGTAATTTTGTGAGAGAAGGAAGTTTGTGAGAGAAGGAAGTTTCTAGTAAACAACCGCTAGTCTTCCAATTATTGGTTACTTACAGGATCGACTAGATTGATCCTAGGACATGTGTCATAATTCAATTTCATGTTTATATCCATTGTTTTACAGGCTTATATCTTTTAATGTAAAACTCTTAATCTTTTCTCTAAATTGATCTAAAGAAATGCACTGACTGAACGATTTGTAAGCTAAAAGAAGATTTCGATTTAAACTTAGAAGTTTTATAATTGAATGCAAGACTGTGTAATGCGAAATAAATAAAATATAAAAGATTTATGATAATGAAATAAAGATTTCTGGAAATCTAAAGGGTTTGAATGAAAGAACAAGACAATAGAATAAAGTTTTTGAAAAGATAAAGTGTTTGAACGAAATGTAAAGTTTTCTGGAAAGATAAAGTGTATAAAACGAAATGTAAAGGGAAAGCAAGAGGATTCAGAAACAAAGAAACTGTAAAGGCGAAAGGAATGTAAAATAACTTGAATTTAAATTATGAAAAGGCATGATGATGTTCAATACATACATGTTATCTTCAACTCGTTTGCTTACATCACAGTAATTTGAGTATGTGAGATTTTTTAGTACACAAGTGAACACCCCAATTCTAACGTTCGAACACCTATTTATAGCATTTCGACCCTAACGGCCTTGCTCTAAAATTATGTCACGTTTGAAGCATGCATGCCTCTCTCGTTTACTGGCCTCCACGCGTCCTCTGCAAATGGCGCCTTTTATATGAATTTCAAATTGTACGCTAGCAAAGTGTATTTATGTTTCTTTCTATTCAAATCATAAGTAATTCCTTTGGACCACTTCAGCTCTTGAACTAAAGCTCTTTATAATTAAAACATGGAGATGCAAAAATCGAAATCCACAACTTACTCGAAATCGAAGGGTTTTACAGTGACAACTCTAATTTTTGTAACCAATCATTCTTCAACATTCTTTGCTGATGCCAATTTGTCTTAACTTTTAGACTCTTTTTAAAATAAGTATCTTTTTGACATCAATACCTCTTTATCAAAATTGCCAGTTAACAAATTGCCCCTCAAGAACGTGTATTTCGATAGATATAAAGAAATACTCATTTTTGAATTACTCATGCAATTTCGATGATATCAACCTCATGATGACTATACTGTACATGATGTCACAGCTATCAGCCAACTTTATGCAAAACGTCCAATCACCATGCTTAAACGTGCAAGCATAGCAGTTATAGCTAATAATTAGTAGAAAACATCACTTCCCTAGGAATTTTAAAAAGCACCTCTCTTTCTTTCCAATAAGGAGGCTACACGTATTCAAATTTTTCCAAAGGTAAACAATTTTCAGGGACCGCCAAAGACCCCTATAAAAGTGTTTCAGCTTCTAGAATCCAAACTTACTTTTTCCAAATCCTTTCAACCTCCAAGCAAACCCCATTTCTCTCTTTCTCATAAAAACTTTTGAAATCTCTCCTACAATATCTTCTCCTTCCTCAACACCATCGCCTTCATCCAAGAAATCTGGAAAGTCAAAGAATGCTCCTTCCTCCAGTCACAAACCAGTGAGTAAAATCATCAATCTTGACAACCAGGAATTCATAACGACTCCCAAACTTTCTCAAGAACAGAAAGCTATTTATGCTTCCTAGGTAATCATTCCTACAACTGTTCTTGAAAAAACCCTGGGTGTTATGGGTCCCTTGATATCTACTAAACGTCTGGAAAAAACAAAAGGATTTTTCCCTGTTTATTTTGAAACTAAACCCATTGTTAACAACTCTGCTCCCTTAAAAATTAAAGAAGATGAATTAGTGGTTAAAACCTCAAAAATCCTAAAAGACAAATCTTGTGAGGCAGAAGCTTCTAAACCCAGGAGAGAAGCCTTTAGTATGGATTATGTCACCAGAAATTTTAAACCCTTTCGTTCATGTTCCTCATCAGACCAACTGTACCAGGATTGACTAGCGAAGGTAGAAAACAAAAAATCTCAGGACTGGGAAAATCTAGGTATTTTGAACCTCATTCGAATGTCAAAACTAGGATTTAGTTATAGCCAACCTTTCTTGTTAGCGTCTTTATATTTTTGGGACAGTACCTACAACACTTTTCACCTTTCTTGTGGGATGATAACACCCACCTTCTTCGATATTGCTGCCATCACTAGACTCTCCCCCATTGGGGAAGCGTTTGATCCAAATAAGGATGCAGACAACCTCATAGATTTTGATGTGAAGAATGCTAGCTTTTCAAAGTATATTAATCTCTATCATTTTGCTGAAGAAGAAGTCTCTGATATTGAACACATAGCATTTCTGGCTTTGTGGCTATCGAAATATATTATCTGCAGCAAATCCTTACAGGTTGCTAGCAGATTTATCACCCTTGCGAATCAGCTTCACCATGGTCGAAGGGTATGCATAAGTTAACTGTTGCTAGCAAGTTTATACGAAAGTATAGGCGTTGCAGTCTCAAAATTGAAAACCTATGAAGCTGGCACCAATTTACTTCTTGCTGGCCCCTTTTGGCTACTTCAACTTTGGTTGAATTCCACGTTCAAAGCATTGAGGGTACTAGGCTTATGAAATTAACCCCAAATGATGACAAACAAAACTTCAGAACGTGCTTCACCAATTTACTTCTTGCTGTCCCCTTTTGGCTACTTCAACTTTGGTTGAATTCCATGTTCGAAGCATTGAGGGTACTAGGCTTATGAAATTAACCCCAAATGATGATAGAGAAAACTTCAGAACGTGCTTCACCAATTATATGATGATTTTCTAAAAAAGGCATAGGTTTGATCCTTCAATGGCCCCTTTTTCTATTCGAAGTTGTGGTCCAAATTGGTTCACTATGCCCCTCGAAGAAGCTATTGAGGAAGAAGTAATTAGAGACATCTGGTGTGCCTTTTTGAACCCCAGACTTATAATCTTTAGAATTACACCCGTGAAAAGTCAAGTGTGCATCCTTGCTTACCAGCCTAATTTCGTAGCCCGTCAATTCGGACTATTCTAAATTTTGCCCGAGCCTCTCTTTAATAGGAAAAGGGAAATATGTATAGCAAGAGTACCTTATTCTTTCAAGGAAGTTAAAACCCGCCAACAACGCTATGCTGGCTTTGCTGAATTTTCATTGATCTCTTTTGACCCCTCTTTTTACATGACAAAAGACTTTTACAATTGGTGGATGGCTTATTATTCGAATAATATGTTCAACACCCTCCAAATCCAACAACATATGACAACAGCTTTTTCCCTTGTGCAGGAACATGTTAAAAAAGGTAGATTTGCTCATATCAAAGAAATTCGAGCTTTCCAAAAATACTTTGAAACTGTCTATAATCGCATAAACCTGCATCGAATTATTTTCGAAGCAACACAAACCTTGGAGGAAAAATTTAAAAAACAACTTTCGAAAATTCAATTTCCTCCTTATGTAAAACCTGAAAATAGGTATAGGTGGGCTTTTAAACATCACCCACAAAGGTTTCCTAACCTACCTACTTCAGAGCTGGCTTTGGCCTTTTTTCCTCCATATCCTTCGTGGTTTGTTTGTGGAAACACTTTTCATAGATATGAAAATGATGCCAAAAAACCTGCCCAAAGGGTAGTGTGGGCTAAGTGTGATTTAGACAGTTTCAGGGGGCACCTTCACTATGACTTGTCATCAATGTCTATTACGTCTCAAGACCGCGGAGGTGCGAAACTGAAGAAATTCGAAATTCCTTTATCCCTTCTTATCTTTCGTTTTAGCCTTGATTGTTTCATATTTCTTTCAGCTGTTGATCTGAAAACTTTGAAGAAGGACAAAGTTGTCCTCAAGACAAGCTCAACTTCCACTTCAAAACCACCAACTGCAACAACTGAACACCCTCCTCCTGACCAAGAAGATGATGTAACACCCCCTTCTATTTACCCGCGTTTTATAATAATAATCAGAGTATTTAATCATAACCAAGAAGGCGTCACAATTTTTAAAACATAAAGATTTCCAAAACATGTGTCATGCTTTCACTGAAGAAGACTTATCAAGTAATTAATGCAATGCTTATGTTTAACAATGAAATGTAACATAACCAAACCTTCTGAATACAACATTCACAGTATTCCAGAATAATAAACAAAATCCTGAATCAAAACATTAAAGAATTCCAGGGTAATAAGTCAACATAATTCAAAGTTATTCAAAAATATCCCTTAAAGGATTCAAACAACTGCTCCTTTACATCTACGAGCACGACAACGACACGTGGACTAACCGATCGACTCAATACTAGAGCTATCCTCACCAACTCCAAGCTAATCACTTGGATCCGAAAATGTTGAGTAAGGGTGAGATCTCAATTCAATATAACATGCATTATACGTTTTAGAATACAATAGAAATAGAGATACATTAATCCATTTAATCAAGCACAAGTCATAATCAATTCACAACACAGCTCTCACAATGAACATGTACATAATTCAAACAATGGAAATTGCAACACTGGAATCCATCCTAGCATGTTACAATCCCATATGCAATGCGACTCTATGCATGTGGTACCAAACGTGAACCGAGTTCACACACACCACTCGCTTACATGTGGATAGACAAATTCATGATTCGCCCATAGCTATTGGGTCAAGAATCCAGCCTCACTACCTCAACCTCCGGTAAGTATATTGGCTCAACCAGTTCGCTTCCGCACAATGGGAATGAACCAAATCAATAAATGTATATGCATACATCATAAAGGCATGCAACATTAATTCAACGGAATATGATAACAACATAATTCCACATAATTGCCAATATCAACATATATCGCATGATAACAACATAATCATGAACTACTTATCACAAAGCATAAATATGTCGAACGCTTACTCCTCAATCAGAAGACTATCACCAAGATACACAATAACAACCACACATGATATCAATACAATCATGAATAAACAACAAGGAAAGAAACATCACATGAACGTCAATCTCCATTCAACTTGTCAAACAATCTAAACCAATTCATAGATTACGATCTCAACATAATTCACTTATTGCCAATCACCAATGTATCACATTCAATCACAATGAATAATCAACACAACATTGTAAACATCAGTCCTCGACCGATAACTCAGGCCATTCATATTAATTTCCCATCATCATTTCACATATCATGATATTAATACAAATCACATCATGTCAATTCACCAGTGTATCTCATTCAATCCAAAATGAATAGTAATTACATAACACTGTCAGCATCAATACCTCATAGGTAACTCATACCATTCATAATAGTTCACATTATCCTGAATTACTCATTCTTTCAAAAAGTCGGGAGCGCGACCATTTTAAAAATAATTTAGCAAAATAATATTTTTCTCTTTTCAAAAGGTAGTATTCGAAATTTAGAAAATAACGTCGAAAACGACACTCGAATCGGAGTTACGGTTTAGAAAATATGAATTTTTGAAGTTTTGGAAAAATTGGAAAGATGAACATGGAACCCGGTTCCTACCCAGAACGGAACCGGTTCCTGAAAGTTAAAAATAACATGCCCCTGATTTTTGAATGGGGAACTGGTTCCGTCATATACAGGAACCGGTTCCTGAGTCTATTTTTCTCCAGTTTCTGCAATTTAACACTGGGAACTCGGTTCCTCCCCACAGGGAACCGGTTCCCGCGACCTGTGACAACAATTTTACTACTTTTTGACAACATTTTCCATTCTTACTCATTCCCAAACTTACTAATACGATTTGGCACATTAGGAACATCAATTTATCGTCATTTCACACCATTTTAACGTCAATCAACATGATTTATTCACTCTCATCAATCACTTGACATACTTATGATTTCTAATCCCAACACCGACACAAATAGGGTTTATTTCCTATAACTCATAATCATCATAATCCAAATTCTCTAACATACCCAATTATCCCTATGATTCCCAAAACCCATAAGGCATATTAACCGAACGAAATCACCCCTTACCTCGCGATGATTCTTCGATTCTCTTGGTGTCGGCTTTTCCTCTCTTTTCCTCTTCTCTCCAATTCCACGTGAAAACAGTTTCTCCAAAAACCTATTCTTTCTTTCTTTTCCCTTTTTATATTCCTTTTAATGTTCCTTTAATTATTCCAATAAAATAAAATAATTAAAACTTAATAATTAGTAGAGTGATTTACTTTCTTACACCCACCGTTTACTCTGCACACCTCAACACATTTCCTCATTTAATGACCCAATTAATCCAAATAAAATAATACTTAGGACTTCATTTAATTAAATAATTAAATTCCCATTTATTTAATATTCGAATTAAATCGGGGTGTCACAGATGACACCCAAAAAAAGAAGAAAACAAAAAAGGTAATACTTTATTTCCTTCTCGAAGACTTTTTCTAATTGACTAACCATTTCTTTTTGCCTGATTAGACGAGTGGATTACCTCCTAAGTCTCCTAAAAAGAGAAGACGCGAAGGTGACCATTTTGATGATGAATCAGAAAAAAGTGGAGACATTTCTCTGCTCAAATTAAATAAAAAGAAGAAAGCCAAGAAATCTGGCGAAGGTTCCCAGCCTACCAGTCTATCTGGTAGCGAAATAAAAGCAAATGCTCTCAAATTGAAATCCAAAGTACCTTCGAAATCACAATCTTCAAAAAACATGGTTTCAAAGCGTATTGGTAGCGATGTATCCTCTGACAATCAACAGGTAAATTCATTTAATGCTTTCAAAATTATACCTATGTGAATCTTCCTTATGCTAACCATTCATTTCAAATGCAGAGTTTCCATTTCGTTCCCTCTGATCCTCTTGCCCCTCAGAGCCAAGTCTCAAATCCTGCCACTTCTTCTCCACTAGGAGACTTTAGCGGGACTGCCCTAAACAAAGGCTCATCTACTGCTGCAACTCCTGCTGGGACTGTCGAAGTTCCAGATCAACAAGAAACTTCGCCCTCTTCAAAAGAAATTCCCACAGCTGGCGAACAAAATGTAGTGCTCGAAACTCCTATCATTGAGATCCTTAGTGACTCTTCTCCCAGAAGAGTTTGCTTTGCTAACCAATCAGAGGAGGAAAGCGAGGCGCATACTTTGAGCCAATATTTCACAGAAGACGAAGAGGACAAAGTGATGCAGGAGGAAGTAGAGATTCATGTACCTGCTGGAGCCTGCTCAGCAAGAAGCCAAGACCCCTCATCTTTAACCGAAGAGCAGAAAGAAGAATTGAAAAGAAGCAATCCCCTGAAGTATATCAAATTAATTCTAGCACAACATGATTCTTCTTCTGGAAAAAACCAGTTTCAGGGCTCGAGCCAGACTAAAGATAATGCTCCTCTCACTTCTGTTGACCAACTTCTTCAACAAGTGAACAAGACTATCTTCGAGGCTAACATTTTCACCCTTCTAAAAGAGGATGTCACAGCCTGTTATTCTATGAAGAAGTTGCTCACTCAAATCGACCTTAGCATCTTCTCTTCTGAAGTGAGTGAAACTATATATGACCTGCAAATTTTGCTCAACGAAGATAGCAGTGAATATAACAGGGCCAATGATATTGATTCCAAGATTCGAGCCAAGCAGGAGGCTTTATCTGAAGCTTATGATCAAACTTCAAAGTTTTCTGAAGAGGCAGAGACGTTGGAACGCACACAGATTCAAGCTAAAGATAAGCACGATGTCCTGGCTCGATCGATCTTGTTCTGGGAGTCCTAAATTGAAGAGCTTCAAAAGAAAATTGAGGGTGCTCGAAATGAGCAAGCAGCCCTGAAGACTGTTGATGATAAAGAGCTTGAAACTCTTGTTTCAAAAAGTCTTCAGCAAATGGAGGTGGATGAGTGAATTAATGAGGAGATTAGGGAGCTCGAAGGTGTTAGAAATGCTAATCAGTGCAAGATCAATTTGTGTAAGATCAAATTTGCTAAGTTGAAACGAAATGCTCCTTTTGAGTTTTTTGAGTGTATTCTCTTAATGATCTCTATTATTAGGAATCCTTGCTACATATTTTTGTAATTCGAACAAATCCATTTTGGCATTTATTATGCACCATTTTGGCTTTATTATTTATCTTACTTTTATTATTCTATAGTGATTTAAACTTCTTGCAAGCATGACTTATACTTTTTTAAGTATTTCCCATTTACTTTCAAAATCCTTCTATCTTCAGCTAATTCCTCTATCTCAGAACCATTATTTGAAAAGGTTTTTAAAACACAAAAGGGTCCCTCCCAGTGGGGTGACCATTTCCCTAACAATTTATTTTTTTTATCCATGGGTAATATAACTTTCCAAACCAAGTTATTAGTTGAAAACAACTTACTTTTAACTCTTTTGTGGTATGCTCTGGCTACTCTTTCTTTTTGTCTTCTCAAAACTTCCAAAGCATGTAGCCTGGCTTCATCTCTGTCTACTAATTCATTCATCATCGTCTCATAATACTGGTCAGAAGGGGGTCTCGTTTTGTCTTTGGATTCTTACTAACTGCAAATGTATTTCGATTGGCAACACTGCATCATGTCCAAATGTGAGTCGAAATAGGGTACTATTTGTTGCTTCTTTAGGAGACGTTCGACATGCCCATAAAGCTTGGTCCAGAGTTTTGTGCCAATTCTTTGGCTTTTGCCCCACATGTTTCTTTATCAAACCTATTATTACTTTATTGACTGCTTCTACTTGACCATTTGCTTGAGCGTAGTAAGGTGTTGACGTGAGCAACTTAAAACCCATGTCTTGTGCAAATTCTTGCATCTTTCGTCCTATGAAAACTGAACCCTGGTCTGTTGTAATATTTTCTGGTATTCCAAACCTGTAAATTATTTGTTTTTGGATGAATTCTATGATAGCCTCTTGATCAACATTCACTAAAGGTATTGCTTCGACCCACTTTGTAAAATAATCTATACCCACAAGGATATATTTCTTTGGACGAAGTTGGTCGAATTGCACCAATTAAATCTAATGCCCATCCTCTAAAAGGCCAAGGCTTAACAATTGAATGTAACTCACTTGCAGGAGCATGTTGGATGCCTGCATGAACTTGACATTCCTCACATCCATTAGCAAATTCTATACAATCCTTGAGCATAGTGGGCCAATACATGCCAGATTGAAACAGCAACCATTTCATCTTATGACCTGCTTGATGTGCCCCACATGCCCCACTGTGTATACTAGATAATGCTAAGGATGCTTTGTTCTCTCCTAAACATTTGAGTAAGATTCCTTCTGGGCTTTTCTTGAATAGTTAGTTTCCCATTAGTACATAAGACAACGCTCTGTATTTGATCTTTTTCTCTGTATTTATTGAAGGTTCTTTTAAGTAATTTATTATTGGACTTCGCCAATCTGTATCAGCCAAAGCGTCTATGCTTAACACTTCGAATTCTCTTTGATTGGCATAGCCAAGTTTCGAATTTTCAAGGTTTAATGGTGACAACTTGGTAGCCATTATTCTCCCTTTTGCTTCAACGAGATATTGAAGTTTTTCTTTGGATATTTTATATCCTGAGGCTATTTGAGCCAAGTCATTTGCCTCTTGATTACTAATTCTGGGGATATGTTTAATATCTACATACTCAAATACCTTGAGTAATCTGTTAGCAATAACAAAATACATAATCAAGTTTTCCTTTATGCACTTGTATTCTTTTGTTATTTATTTGATGACCAATTCTGAATCCCCTCTTATTTTGACTCTAGTTGCCCCCAATTCCAACAAAACTTCAAGTCCAGTAATTAATGCTTCATACTCAGCTTCATTATTCGAACAAGGAGGACCTTATAACTTGTACTTGAATTTTGTTGGAATTCCTTCAGGAGAAATTATAAGAACCCCAACTCCACTCCCTTCTTTGTGTGTTGAGCCATCGAAGAATAACTTCCATGGTTGGACTTCAACATAATTTAATGTGAATTTTTTATTCACAGAGTGATCCACTATGAAATCTGAAACTATTTGGACTTTCATGGCCTTTAATGGCTTGAAGGCCAAATTGTATTCAGTGAGCGCTAAGGCCCATTTTCCAATTCTGCTGTGCATAATTGGCTTTGAAATCATATGCTTAATTACATCAAAATGAGATGAAACATAAACATGAACTGGTTTTATATAATACTTGAGTTTTGTACATGAAAAATATAAGCAGAGACATAGTTTCTACTTTATTTAGGACCCTACTAAGATAATAGACGACTCTTTCGATGCCATCATTGTTTTATTGGGCCAACATACTACCTATAGTTACATTAGAAGCATATATATACAGTCTCATAGGCTTATCCCTAGAGGGGGGCGCAAGTATGGGGGGATGCATCAAGTAAGCCTTGGTCTTCTCGAACACCTCTTGATGTTCTTCTTGCCATTCAAAATTCCCTTGGTTGAGACGAAGGAGTGGGGAGAATGCTTGAGTTCTCCCACTCAAGTTAGATATGAATCTTCTTAGAAAGTTGATTTTACCTAAGAGGGATTGCAACTCCTTCTTTGTTGTTGGAGGTTTTCTCTCCACAATAGCCTTCGTCTTGTTCAAGTTAATTTCGATCCCTTTCTTATGGATCACAAAGCCCAGGAAGTCACCAGCCTGCACAAAAAAGGCACACTTAAGAGGGTTCACCTTTAAGCCGTGTTTTCTCATTCTTTCGAATGATTGGCAAAGATGATTTAAATGATCCTCATCAGATACAGACTTCACTACTATGTCATCTATATAAATATGCATGAATGATTCAATGAAGTCATGAAATATAGTATTCATTTCTCTTTGATATGTTGCCCCAACATTTTTTAGCCCAAAAGGCATAACTACCCACTCATAGGTGCCAAAGGCTCCTGGGCATCTAATAGCAGTTTTGGAAACATCATCTTCAGCAATGAAAATCTGGTTATACCCAAAATACCCATCTAACATGCTTAAGTATTCGACACCCGCAGCTGAATCAATTAAAATTTTTGCTATAGGCATGGAGTATTCATCCTTAGGGGTTGCAGTATTTAAATCCCTAAAATCTATGCAAATTCTTAAAGAACCATTTTCTTAATAACAGGTATTATGTTAGCAAGCCATTCAACATACCTTGTGGTCCTTATAAACTTGCATCGAAGGAGTCTTTCGATTTCCACCTTTATTTTTGAGAGGATTACTGGGGCGAACCTTCTAGGCATCTGTTTGATGGGCTTTTTGCCATCCTTAATCGGAAGCCTGTGTTCTACCAGTTCCTTCTTTAAACCAGGCATTTCGCCGTAGTCTCACGTGAAGCAGTCTCTATTCTGTTTGAGCATTTCGAACACTTTGCTTTTCAGACTGGGACTGAGTTTCGCACTAATGTACGTAACTCTTCTTTTGACGCCATCTCCTATGTCAACTTCCTCCAGTGGATCCTGCGCTAACATCTTCGCACTTGTTGATTCTGGATCCCTTTCGAATCCTAGGGGCTCCTGATCATAAATGGCATCTAGCCTTAGATCCAATGGTTCTGAAGTTTGTCCATCAAAGGGTGGAGATTGGTGGCTATCCCTAGGACTTGTTGTATCTATTTCTTTTTTTGTTGTTTTCTTTTTATCTGTGGCTTCGACAACCACGTTTTTTATTTCGGCTTCGAGAGCCGTCTTTCTTTTGTTCTCAGCCAGATAGGCCGAAATCCTTTTGAAAAAAGTAGATTCAGTCATAGTTGTCTTTGTTTCCCCAGCCAGTTGGCCGTATGGTCGAAGTCTCTTCAGTTTCTTTAGTTTCTTGTCCGTCCCACATAATCTCCCTATCCCACTGGAAGCCATTAGGACGGAGAGTCAAGGAATTAAAGACATTCTCATTAGGTTCGAAGTATTCTTCAAGAGGATTACATGGCCCTATGTTGGCCATATTCCTATCAAAGTTTCTCTTGTCTACGTGATTGATTTCTGCCATGTAGTAGCTCTGATCTGCTTCTATGTTCTCTACAATCCCATCATCTCTTCATATAACTAACCTCTGGTGGATTGATGAAGGAACTGCGCCAGCGCCATGAATCCACTCTCTACCAAGTAACAAATTGTAATTCGCCTTTGCAGCAATAACCCTAAACATAGTTAGTCTTGTGATAGAACCAACTATTAAGTCAACTTGTACCACGCCCAGGGTCTGTCCCACTTTTCCTTCGTAATACCATATTATGAGGTCTGATATCCAAGTCAAACATACCTATCTTCTTCAGCATAAAACGTGGCATCAAGTTGACAGCAGCACCACCATCTACCAGGACTTTGTTCACGCCATATTGCTCCACTTTCGCTCTGATGAACAAGAGTTTCAAGTGATTCCTCATTCCAACATCCGGTATTTTGAAGAAGGCATTTGGTTCTTTGACTGCCCCATTATTCATTACATAGTAGCATACTAGCCTATGTTTGGCCATTTCGTCATCATCGCTCTCCTCACTTGTATCAACTTCCGTCTCTTGATTATACTCATAAGGTAACACATAAACCACATTGCAGTTTGCATTAAAAAAGATTCTCCCTCTGACTCGAAATCATCTGTCATCATTTCCTCCTCATTCGCAGCCACCCTTTGCTCTTTATTTTCACCAACTTCTTTCTTAGGTGAGAAAAGCCTCCTGGACACTGGAGGTTTGCCCCTAGTTTTGACTATTGATGCTAGTTTGTTGGTGCTTGATTCTTCCACTTCCATGGACTTCGAATCTCTCTCAGGCTTCTTGTTTATTTGATGTCTGCGCCACTGGGATTGAGACATAGGGTTCTTCCCTTTGTAGTTTTCCAATATGATCTCTTCTCTTCTTTTTGTATTAAATTGCTTTTTGTATGCCAGTGCAGTTCTGCCTCCCTGATCGAAACTTTGCCACTTTCCCTTCCCTTTGTCATCTTTTACTTGCAGCCATCTGTCAGTAGGAATTTCTGCAGGTAATTTGAAAGAGACTCTTTTTCCCCTGTAGGATAGGGACTATCAGGCCTTATAGGCATATTTCTGCCAACATTATCAGGATTTGAAGGCATTCTGCCCTGGTAACCCCAACAGGATGCAAAAGGAATTATTTCGAATGCCTCTGCCATCTCTCTGTCATACGCAACTGCACATCTGGGACACATTAAGCATTTTGTTCCGATTATGTGACATCGAACCAGAAATCCCAGTAAACTTTCATCAGCCTTTGGGTAAACTTTGTACAATTGGTTATCATGTCTCCAGTTAACCCCTATTCTCTCACGCTGAGCCCTCTCAAACTCTGCAGCAATTCTTGGGTTACATATGATACTACATCTTAGGCATAGCAGCATGTCTTAGTTTCTTTTGTGACAGTGAAACAAATACTCACACAAGCTTCGTCTTTCCTAGGGCAATTCCCCCTTATTTGTTCTTTCTCCATTTCTAAACAACATTCAACTTCTTCTATCTATGCATTAGGTTGTTCAAGGTCAACCATATGCACTCCTAAAGTCTGACCCTTAGTGATCTGGACTTTTTCGAATTTTGCTCTGAGGGCTTCAGTAGCCTTTGTCAATTTTCTGTCAGCAACAAGTGGGCCATCAGTAGCCTTCATTGCATCACTAAGTATCTTCGCCTTAAGCACCTTTGGGAGGCCCTCAGTAGACTTTGTTTTGTTTTTGATTAGGATAAAATCCCCATATTCTTCGAATTCACTCTCCAACTCAATTTTCTTCTTAGCAATATTCTTCGAATTCACTCTCCAACTCAACCTTCATTGAGTTTTTTGCTTTGTCTGAAAATTTGAGCCTGCCTTCCTTGATTGCATTCTGAATCAGATCCCTAAAAAGAAAGCATTGTGAGGTTTTATGGCCTAAAAAGTTATGATACTTGCAAAATCCTCTCTTCTTCCTTTATTCCAATGGAGGAATTTTAAGGTTAGGAGGTACTATTAATTGGTCATCTTTGACAAGCAAATCAAATATTTCATCACACTTAGTTATATCAAATGTATAAATTTTCTTAGGGAATTTATCATTCTTTTCATTTTCAACAGGATTATTTCCATTAGAAGGAATCAGAACTTTGCAAGAATAACGGGGTGCTTCCTTTAGTTCTGCAAGATCTATTTCGAGTTGATCGAATTCGTAAGGGTCTTGATAATCATCTAGACTTCCCTCTTCAGCCTCTATATAGGTTATTCTTTCTTTTCTGTGATTTTTACAGGCTCTAGCCTTTTTAGCTTTTAATTTTTCCACTTGTCGAACTCTATCTGCTAGTTGGGCCATATCTCTTAGATACTACGTATCTAATTTCTTTCGAATGGAATAATCTAGGCCCCCAGCAACCATTTCGACCAATTCATGTTCAGGAACCCCTGTAAAACATCTAGATTTTAATAAATGGAACCAATTCAAATAATCATCTATTGGTTCTGTGAATTTCCTCTTAATGTTGGCTAATTTTTTCAAACTTATCTTAGATTGGCCCATGTAGAATTGTTCATGGAATAACCTTTTTAAATAAGGCCAAGTATCTATAGATCCAGGGGAAAGGGTTGTGAACCAAGTGAAAGCATTTTTTGTTAGAGAACTTGGAAAATATTTTATCCTAAGGTTTTCAACCCCTGGGTAATTCTGATTGCAAAACATAATCTACAATAGGAGATGTATAATTTGGTCTCCTAAATCCTGAGTTTAAGCCATTCTGGGCCATTATTCTTTCGATTATAGTGGTTAGATTATTTTCTGCCACTAAGTTGTCATTTCTAATTCTATGAACAACTTCATCTGCATTTTGGTCCCTATTTACCATCATTATTCTCCTAGGTTGTTCCTCTTGTATTTCCTAAACTTTCTATTGCCTTAATCTTGCCCCTATATTTCTTTCTTCGACCACTTGTCTAGGGGATCGAATTTGTTCAATTGTGGGTTCTTCATTTCGAATCACCACTAGATTTTGTCTACGTCTTGCAAGCACATTAGGGGCACCAAAGAAATCTGCTATTCGAGCCATTTGGGCTGAATTTTCTTGGTTTATTCTATTTATGTTCTGGATTAGAGGATTAAAGATGGCATTCATCTCATGGGCTAGGACTCCTACCGTATCATGATTGTTATCATCCATTTGTTGCCTAAGTGTTGCCTGACTGTTAGTTGTAAGGGTAGGCATTTGGGCAAAGTTTCCTAGAATCTGGGTATTTGGGCCCAAATGATTCATTCCAGAACTAGACCCTTGGATTGGCGACGAAGTTGTCGTATTATGCAACCTTGCCATAAACGAAGTTGGCATCCCATATGGAGGGTTCCTGGGTCTCAAGGCCTCGAAGCCTGGAGGCCTAGTGGGGGTCGAATATTGTTGATTCTCTATGTTTGGCAAAGTTTGCGCTGATGACATGTTCGATGGCATCTCTATTGTACTTATAGGGATTGGATTCGAACTGAATATGGGAATTGTATTATATGCATCAATCGAACCAGAAACGATTGTGCCAGCCCCCTGTGGGGGATTTTGTCCCCCATTTTGGTTAGTTGTGTTAACCATTCTTTTGGTACGTTGTCTCTTGGGTATATGTGGATTACTATTTGTTATTTTACCGCTTCTAAGGTTCATATAACGAAATGCACCCCAGACTCAGAAGATCCTAAGAAACTTTCGAATAAATTTGAATACAGAAATTTATTATGACACTGTCCCACCGGGCGTGCCAATTTGTTTACAATGATTTCTAGTAAACAACCGCTAGTCTTCCAATTATTGGTTACTTACAGGATCGACTAGATTGATCCTAGGACATGTGTCATAATTTAATTTCATGTTTATATCCATTGTTTTACAGGCTTATATCTTTTAATGTAAAACTCTTAATCTTTTCTCTAAATTGATCTAAAGAAATGCACTGACTGAACGATTTGTAGGCTAAAAGAAGATTTCGATTTAAACTTAGAAGTTTTATAACTGAATGCAAGACTGTGTAATGCAAAATAAATAAAATATAAAAGATTTCTGATAATGAAAAAAAGACTTCTGGAAATCTAAAGGGTTTGAATGAAAGAACAAGATAATAGAATAAAGTTTCTGAAAAGATAAAGTGTTTGAACAAAATGTAAAGTTTTTTGGAAAGATAAAGTGTATAAAACGAAATGTAAAGGGAAAGCAAGAGGATTCAGAAACAAAGAAACTTTAAAGGCGAAAGGAATGTTAAATAACTTGAATTTAAATTATGAAAAGGCATGATGATGTTCAATACGTACATGTTATCTTCAATTCGTTTCCTTATATCACAGTAATTTGAGTATGTGAGATTGTTTAGTACACAGGTGAACATCCCAATTCTAACATTAGAACACCTATTTATAACATTTCGAACCTAACTGCCTTGCTCTAAAATTATGCCACGTTCGAAGCATGCATGCCTCTCTCGTTTACTGGCCTCAACGTGTCCTCTACAAATGGCGCCTTTTATTTGAATTTCAAATTGTACGCTAGGGAAGTGTATTTCTGTTTCTTTCGATTCAAATAATAAGTAATTCCTCTGGACCGCTTCAGCTCTTGAACTAAAGCTCTTTATAATTAAAACATGGAGATGCAAAAATTGAAATCCACACCTTACTCGAAATCGAAGGGTTTTAGAGTAACAACTCTAATTTTTCTAACCAATCATTCTTCAACATTCTTTGTTGATGCCAATTTGTCTTAACTTTTAGACTCTTTTTGAAATAAGTATCTTTTTGACATCAAATACCTCTTTATCGAAATTTCCAGTTAACAGTAGCAGAAAAAATACAAAATCGCAGACCGCGCTTAGCGCGAGGAGGAGCCCGCTTAGCACGGAATGTTTTGACTTTTGGGGTTATTTGTTCAGCGAGGTGCGCTTAGCGCGATAGACCGGACTTAGCGTGACCTGAAATGAAAAATATTATTTTTAGGATCTTTTGACATGGAATCTTATATGATTATATTTATTGTAGTATTTTTATATATGTGATTAATTGATCCAATAGTGATTGAATATGTTTTGAATTGGTTTTGAATACTATTTCAATGTATATTTGATTACTTGAGTATAGTATGTACTAATCTTATTTGATGGAATATGTTGAATAACATTGGTGGAATGATATGTCATAATGTTATTTGTTATGTGTGGTGATATGTATAAGATACATGTGATGATCTTGCTGTTGAAATATAATGTTGTACAATTAATGTATAATTCACATGAGATAAATTGTGATGATATGCTTGGATAATTGAGGTTTTGTGAATAATCTTAATTTGCATATGTCGTCTTTGTGAGTTGTACATGCATACATTTGGCTCGATCCTTGTATGGATAAGTAGCGGTGAAACATTGGGTTTACAATTGGCTCGATCCATGATAGATAAGTAGCGGTAAAACATTAGGTTCACATTTGGCTCGATTCCATTGGGAATAAGTAGAGGTGGCTTTGGGACTTGTCCGGATCCGAAGTAAGGGCTTGGATTCTATGAATGAATCGGAAGCAGGGTTAACAAAATGTTCCCAAAATCTTGGTACCACAAGCATATTTAGTCACATTTCATTGTTGTCACATGAGTCATTATTGAACATGCAATGTGTGAAATGAAATTGTGATGTCTAATCATATGAATTAATTGGATTATTTGGATGAATGATAATTATGCTATGTATGAACATATTATACTTGCAATGTTTCTATGATCATGTTATCTTGGAATATCACTTGAAGTGTATGGAATTCATGAATAGATGTGGTTTCTTCATTTTTTTCATTTATATACTTTTGAATAATGATGTGAATTCTCACCCTTCTATTGTGATGTTGACTCTATGTGGGTAATGTGCAGGTTCTGAGAATAGCGGTTCTTCGCACGAGACTAAGAGTCTAACTAGTTTATTCGTTACTAGGTAATCTAGTCATTGCTCTGGTCATGTAACACGAGAATTATCTGGATTTCTACTTTGATGAGATATTTGTTAGTATACTCATCTATTTTTATTGGTATGATTGAGATACTATTTTGATGTGGCCTTGGTGCCGATGCATGAATTCTGATGACTTGGTTGTATTATGGATTCATTGATAGTATTTGTGAACATTAAATGATCCGCTGTGAAAATGCATGAATTATTCTAAAGCATGAGATTCAAATATGTGTTATGATTATGACCAGTGTGCATGTATTGTTTTAATTGTAAAGTAAATCATCTGACGCCCTCTTCTTATGCATTTTATTTAATCTGATTGTGCAATAGTTATGTGGGGAATTAGAGGGGGTGTTACATTATGGTATTAGAGCAATGGTCGGTCAGATTTAGCCAGGTTATTAATTGATTTAACTCCTATTGTATTTGATTTGTGTATCTGACACGATCAATGATATTGTCTATTGTTGGATGTCTTAGGAAGATTGCAGAATGGTTGCAGGAAGGAATGATGATGCTATTGCTGAGGCTTTGAGATTTTTTGGTGGATCTCTTGAGCAGATTCCACATGCGAATGCTGGACACCGAGGTGAGGAATATGAGGGTGAGCATGAACCTGACAAAGCTCAAGCATGGCTGAAAGCAATTGAGAAAATCTTAAGAGTTATGAATTGTATTGATGCACAGAAGGTGTAGTTTGGTACTCATATGTTGGAGAAGAAAGCTGAAGATTGGTGGAGCAATAATGTTTAGAGATTTGATGAGGAAGGTGTTGAAGTTTCTTGGGCTCTTTTCCATGATGCATTTTTGGAAAACTATTTCCTAGAAGATTGTCGTGGAAAGAAAGAGGTGGAATTTCTTGAGTTGAAGCAAGGTGATGGAACCGTGGTTGAGTATGCTGCAAGATTTCAAGAGTTGATTAAGTATTGTCCTCATTACAATACTATGAATGCTAAGAGATCTAAGTGTCTGAAGTTTGTGAACGGTTTGAGACCTGATATCAAGAAGGCTATTGGATATCAATAGATTACTCCTTTTGTTGAGTTGGTGAACAAGGGTAGGATTTATGATGAGGATAGTAGGGAGAGTGCTTTACTACGAGAATGTGAATGATAGGAAGGGAAAAGGTCAATTCCATGGGAAACGTTATGAGGATAATAAGAAAGCTAGTGGTGGCAAGAAGTCAAGTGGGGGAGTATCATCTGCTCCGCTTAAGTGCTACAAGTGTGGTGTGTGTAATACGGTGAACTGACTTTGAGAATTTATTTTGCTTTTTATCGCAAAAATGTTGCGGATAGCAAGAGTCGCCACCGACTTTTCTTTTATCCAATTAAGGGAAGGTGAAAAGAACAGGAAAAGACCTTCGTTAGATTCTGAGTAAGGGAGAAGGTTATGAAAAGAGAAGGTATTAGCACCCCTTTCCATCCGCAGTTTTCTACGGGCTCTTAGTTGCTTTTAGCTCACTTTAAAAATTGTGCTTTCTGTGTGTTTGACAAAATGTTTTGAAAAGGCATTTCTCTTTGACTTTGTAATGATTCATGTAGGAATGTATACAAAGTGTTTGGAAATGTTTTGTTTTTGAAAAGAGTTTGAACTTTGACAAAAGTGTGACGTGTGAAAAGTATTTTGATAGAGCAAGCAACTAAAAGTCTTATTACCTACTCAGAATGGTCGTTTTCATGTTGTTTTACTTTCCTTTAGAATAGTGCTATTCGTACCATTAGTTGGTAGGTAACCCTATCCGTTGGATGTAAGAGGGACATTCGAAGGGACATCGGGTGGTCATAGAAGGCAACTTGTAGGAGTATCCTAGCACATTCGAAGGGACTATCATCATTTTTCGTAGGCGACAATCGAGGGTCAAGATCATGTATTCGTAGGCGACATCATGGGTCTATGATCTTTGTATCGAAGGGACTATGATGATTTGTTTTGAAGGCAACAGTGCTAGAATACCTCTACGTTCGAGGGACTTGACCATTTGTATTCGTAAAGGCAACGAGAGATAATTACCCTAAGGGGTGCATGTGTGAAAAGAGTGTGTTGATTCAGGTATTTTATCTTGGCATTATAAGTGATCTATGTCCAATTTTATCTTGCCATACACGCCTAAATACTAGCAGTTTATAGGGTGCAGAAAGTAAATTGCGGAAGTGTAAAGTGCAATAAGATAAAGTCCTACGCTATTACATGGCTTTGGGGCAGTTACATAATAAGAGTGCGGAAAATAAAAGTCCTAATTAAACTATTACATCCCAGAGGCAATTACATAATTGAAAAAGAAAAGCAAGAAAAATCGTCCGAAACGTTACAACCTGTAAACAGATACATAATCGGAAATACGAGAAAATTGCATGAGATGAAAAATGTTAGTAAAAAGAAATATTTTTGAATGAGGAAAAAGGTTTTATGTTAGTAATGACAATAATATGATAAGGTAATTTTTTGGTAATTTTTTGAACCGATTTCGATATTTAAAAACAATTAAAAGTCAAATTAATGATTAATTAGCAATTAAATAAAATATGCATGCAAAAATATTAATTTTAACATTAAAAATTAAATAAACATTTTCTGATAAGAATGCAAAAAGAAAAAATATTTTTGTGATTTTTTAAATGCATGATAAAATTAATTAAAGATTAATTAAAATGCATGAAAATATTAAGAAAAGAAAAATAGTAAAAACATGTTAGTTTTTTCAAAGTTGTAAAAAGGAATAGTCTTGCCAGGAATCGAGCTCATGACCATCTGGAGAAAACACACGCCCTCTTGCCATCTGAGCCAAGCATGCTTGGTGTTTAACAACTGGAAACAACGCATTATGTGTGAAAACGTGTCCTGATTTCTGATTTTCAAACACAGTCAACGCGCGGGACCCAGGACGCATAGATGGACGAATCGGATTGCACAGAATTGCCACGCGAGTCACGCCGGAGTCAGCACATTCAACGACGCCGGAGCCCTAGCTCCGGTCGTCTTCTCCGACCAAACAAATTTCAAACCTGCAAAAATAAGCAAAATAAAAAGGAAAAAGGTACCCTACCCCCGTAAATCGAGGGCTGCGAACACGATGATGGCGTTCGTTTGCCCTGAAAATGCCTGGATAAGCCGGTTCGAAGCTTTCCAGTTTTTGAACCCTAACAATGGCAATACGAGTTCTGGACGTGCAAGCTTACATGTAATGATTCAAATGCATTCTAATGGATATCCTGAGTTCAAATATGCAAACGAAAACAGTTAGAAACGCATGAATTGTAAAAACCAAAATTGAGAAACATACCAAATCGGAGCAAGGTATATGGCACGATCTGGGCAATCTTGGCTTCAAGTAAGGGCTGGGAATGATTGCTGGGATATCAAGGAACACGTTTAGATGCTCAAAACACCTTGAAACTTGCTGGAAATAAGGATTCGAATTTCACAACTTTGAGAAAAATTTTAAGAAAATTAAGGTTGCTTGTATAGGCTAGGGTTTTGTCCTCTTGTACTACGGATGTGTTGTGTATTTATAGAGTGAAGAATTGGAGCAAAAAGAAAGAAAAAAGATATGTCATTCAATGCAAAATAATTTCCCTTTCAAATAAAATCAAATCTTTTGAAAATTTGATTTTCCCTTCCATGTAAGAGCTAGCACGAAATTGGCAAGTTGTGTGGACTATCTTGGACCTCAAGTTTGATAAAAATCCAACCCAATTGGAATTATACCCTATTTTCATATTTTATTTAATTTAAATTTGAATTAAATGCTTTTAAATTCAAAAATAAATCAAAAAAACAAAAGGTGGTCGTGGAAAGGCATCAATAGGTCACAAATAATATTATGATCAAGTTTGGATCATAAAATTATAGGCCCATTTGGAAAAAATTGGATTTTGGCAAGTATCTCTCTTTGTGCAATTGTCCAAAAATGCCCAACTTGTGCAAGGTGTACTTTGCTCAATTTTCCATATTTTTGGACTTTTTAGAAAGCTCTAGGTGTCCTCTAAACAACCTCTTTGGTTTCATCTCATTTGGAGTTTCTATGCTCAATAAAACTTCATTACACAAAGTTGACTTTTTGTTGACTTTGAAGAGGACCTGTAATGTTTTGATCCATATCTTCAAAATGAAGCATTTTTTGACCATGCTTGTGAGACATGAAGTTGTAGAGAATTGAATTTCCTTCAAAAAGAGATGTGGTGGAAAAATTTCTGAGAAAGTATGAAGAAGTTATGCTTAGTCAAAGTTCAGTTGACTTTTCTCTAGGAAACCCTAATTTGGAAAGTTTGACTTTTGAGCAAATCTTGAGTTTTCTTGATGAATCATGATCAACCCTTGATCAAATGATGAATGTAACTTCAAAATGAGGATGTTGACCAAAAATCATGAAGTTTGACTGTATGTTGACCATAGTTGACTTTTTTGTCCAATACAACTGATTTTCAACCATCTGAGCAATTGTCTGAGGGAACTTGACTTGTAAGGCTTGAAACTTGTCATGGAGATTCTTTGAAGCATATGAGGAGGCATGATGACCACTGGAGATGTTGGAAGTCCATCTGGATCTGAGAATTTTCAAACCCTAGTTTGGGCTGATTGTCTAGAAGAGGGTTTGTCTGATCAACCCTTGAGGAATCCTTGAGTATGGATATGTGAAATGTCTTGAGGAATAGGAGGGCAAATTTTGGGGTATGACAGCTTCCCCTGTTCAATCTTCTTGTATTGGAAGGGTTAGATTGGCATGCATGCCTTTCGTGACCTGGAGGTAGAAGATGATTGAACACTTGAGTACACCTGAAAATTTGCACTCGCTATTGACTGAAGATGCGGGAATGGGCTTACAGATGCCATTTGGAGAAGCTGGATATTTTGTTGGGGAATGAGTCGTACACTAGACTCAAGAATGTCGCCTGAAAAGGAGAATCATCGGGGATGGGCTTAAGATGCCATCTGGAAAGACCGATGCTGGGGAGTGAGTCGTACGCTAGGCTCTGTAGATGTTCCTGAAAGTAGAAGGGAGCACGGAGATGGGCTTAAGATGCCCTCCGGAGAGAGTCGTACGTTAGACTCCGTGCCTGTCTTTGAATGAAGTTGTTGGTTTGTATTGTTTTTTTAACCAAATATGCAGCATTCTGAAAGTGGAGAGATGTCGATAAATAATCGGAGATGGGCTTAAGATGCCATCCAGGGCAACTGAGTCGTACACCAGACTCTGTAGTTGCTGTTGATAATAAGGGGGTCATAGTAAATCTTTGTATTGATTACTCTGAGGGGATAATAGTTGGCAAAATGTGGATAGCTTCCCTGTTGTGCTTCGGGTATTGATCCAATGCCTGTTATCGGAGGATAACTTGTGTGATCGTTCGGATAGGGTTTCCCGTCTGGCTTCAGGTATTAAACCTGGATCTGTTGTCGGAGGACAACTGGGGCGGTCGTTCGGATAGGGTTTCCCGTCTGGCTTCGGGTATTAATCCTGGACCTGTCGTTTCAAAAGTGATTTTCACCTGTTTTGGGGAAAACAAAAGAAACTTTGATAGAATATAGTTAGTCTTATGTAGATTTATGATGCATGTCAATGTGTATGAATGATATATGTACAAATTATGACTTTCATGAATAATGTATGAATGATAGATGTTGTGGTATTTCAAAACATATCCATCTTGAAGAAGATGCGAATGCTCCACTTGGGGATTCTTAGCTTCTGTTTGGGGATGAAACGGATGGAAACCCCGAGAAGAAAGATAACCTTGATTCCTCCGATGCACTATCTGACCAAGTCTTGAGCCTAGATATTATCGAGGATGGTAGAGATCGAGAGGTACGCTGCCGAGGATCTTGTGCGTAGACCCTGCTGGGGAAAATTTAAGAATGTGCTTTGCTGGGGATCTTGCGTGTAGATCCTGCTGAGGAGTAATTACTCATCTCTGGGAGACATGGTTGGGAGGATCTGGAGTCTGTTGAAAACCTCTGGCTGGGGGAATAAAGGATGTAGGTTTCCTCCGATGCATTATCTGACCAAGTTTCGAGTTTGGATATTGCTACTGCCGGGGGATGATGATTGTTGAGAGGCATTCTGATGGGGACAAATACCTCTGCTGTTGATGAATCGTTACTGCTTGAAGACTGGTGTAACACGGTTCAGTTGGATTGGAATCACTGCTCGGGGACTAATGTGATGAAGTTTGGAACAAGTGAAAGGAAATTTGTACTCCACTGAGGAAGGTTTGTAGTGAGTGACATCTCTGTGGGGATTGTACTCTGCAGGGGAACGTATTGACGACTTTTGTCATCATCTCAATTCCTAGAGCCTGTAGTAATTACTTTTGTATGTTCACTTTTCGCATGTTTGTAAACAGATTTTTATTGTCATATGCATATAATCATTCAAAGTAAATGTTGGACTTTATGCAAACAACAACAGTGAAAATTGCAAAGAGAAAGAACTTGTATTAATTTGAAATGTGGCGTATGGCCAAGTAGTTTGTACACAGGAAAAGTAAAAAGTTATGCGGAAACGATCTCGTTAAGTTCCAACTATGATAGTACTCATACATTTCGACTATCTCATCTCCTTGCTGCCGGTAGAAAGTGAGTGAATTGATCTTCGCCATTTGAATCTTGAATGCTGATAGTAGTAGTCTGGAAGTAGGTGATCTGGACGAGACACAGTCGTACGCTTAAATCCCTAACTTTTGCCTAGACCGCCCTTTCGGGTTTTCAGTTTACCGGGATACCCTTTTTTGCCCAAGCCGCCTTTGCAGGTTTTCGACTTGCCGGGTGTACATGTTTCGTATATATCCTTAATTTTTTCTCGAACCTTTTTGGTTCGCCAGGATGCCCTTACTTTTGCCTAGGCCGGTCGACCTAGCGGGTCTCGTTTATGCGTAGTATTTTTTGACTATGTCTGCGTTCACAGGGTGTGGGAAGTCTTCACCATCCATGGTGCTAAGTATCATAGCTCCGTCGGAAAATATTGTCTTGACTACAAATGGTCCCTCATAGGTCGGAGTCCATTTGCCCCTGGGATCACCTTGTGGAAGAATGATGCGCTTGACTACTAGATCACCGACTTGGTAGACTCGATGCTTGACTTTCTTGTTAAATGCTCTGATCATTCGTTTCTGATAGATTTGTCCATGGCAGATGGATGCGAGTCGTTTCTCATCAATCAAGTTGATCTGATCAAGGCGAGTCTGGATCCATTCATCTTTGCCTAACCCTACGTCCTGGAGGACTCTGGTTGAGGGTATCTGAACCTCGATGGGTAGGACTGCTTCCATACCATATACAAGAGAAAAGGGGGTTGCCCCTGTTGATGTCCGTACTGTAGTTCGATAACCATGAAGAGCAAATGGAAATATCTCGTGCCAATCCTTATAAGTCACTGTCATCTTCTGTATAATTTTCTTAATGTTCTTGTTGGCGGCTTCCACTGCGCCATTCATCTTAGGCCGATATGGAGAAGAGTTATGATGCTGGATCTTGAACTACGTGCAGAGTTCGGTGATCATCTTGTTGTTGAGATTAGAACCATTATCTGTGATAATTCTTTCGGGAGTGCCATACCGACAGATAAGATTATGCTTGATGAATCGAGCCACGACATTCTTGGTAACAAATGCGAATGAGGCTGCTTCTACCCACTTGGTGAAATAGTCAATTGCCACAAGGATGAAACGATGTCCGTTGGAAGCGGTGGGCTTGATTTCTCCAATCATGTCAATGCCTCACATTGCAAATGGCCAAGGAGCGGTAAGAACATTCAATGGTACTGGAGGTACGTGCACCTTGTCGACGTATATCTGGCATTTGTGACAAGATCGAGCATAGCGGTGACAATCAGCTTCCATGGTGGACCAATAGTAACCCGTTCTCAGAATTTTCTTAGCCATGGTATGTCCACTGGAATGGGTACCAAATGCGCCTTCGTGTAACTCTTCCATGATATGTTCCACTGTTTTCTGGTCCACACAGCGGAGTAAGCACAAGTCGTGATTACGCTTGTATAAGATGTTGTTGCTGAGGAAGAATTTGGATGCAAATCTTCTCAAGAACTTCTTGTCGTTGACAGATGCCCCTGCGGGATATTCCTGAGTCTCAAGATACCTCTTCACGTCTTAGTACCAAGGTTTCTCTTCTGTATCAAGTTCACAACAGTATGTTGGTTCGTCAAACTTCTCAATGATGATTTGGGGAGCCTCATTGTCCCATCTGACCTTGAACATAGACGACATAGTAGCCAATGCGTCTGCCAACTGATTCTCTTCTCGTGGAATGTGATTGAAAGTAATCTCTTCGAAGTAGGGAATCAAACTCAGAACATGCTCTCGATACGGAATGTGATTCGGATGCTTCGTATCCCACTCGCCCTTAATCTGACTGATCACTAAAGCTGAGTCTCCATACACTTGTAAGAACTTGATTCTTAAATCAATAGCAGCTTTGATACCCATGATGCATGCTTCGTATTCGGCCATGTTGTTGGTACAGTTGAAACATAATCTGGCGATGAAAGGCGTGTGTCCGCCTGTAGGAGATGTAATGATGGCGCCAATGCCATTGCCAAGTGCGTTTGAGGCTCCATCAAAGACCATGGTCCATCGGGATCCTTGTTCAGGTCCTTCGTCTGGTCCTGGTTCTTCACAATCAGTAACTAACAAAACATCTTCGTCTGGAAATTCGAACTGCATAGACTGATAGTCACCTACGGCTTGATGAGCCAAATGATCGGCTACTACACTTCCTTTGATCGCTTTCTGAGAAGTATACTGGATGTCGTATTCGGTCAAGATCATTTACCATCTTGCTATTCTTCCGGAGAGAGTTGGTTTCTCAAATATGTATTTTATCGGATCCATCTTAGAAATCAACAGGGTAGTGTGAGTCAACATATACTGTCTTAGTCGCCGAGCAGCTCAAGCCAAAGCGCTGCAAGTTTTCTCGAGCTGTGAGTATCTTGTTTCACAATCGGTGAACTTTTTGCTAAGGTAGTATATTGCATACTCTTTTCGACCAGACTCGTCATGTTGCCCTAACACACACCCCATTGAGTTCTCTAATACTGTCAAGTACATGATAAGAGGTCTTCCTTCGGCAGGCGGCATCAGGATAGGAGGATTCTGTAGGTACTCCTTGATTTTGTCAAAAGCGATCTGGCAATCGTCGTTCCATTCTACCACTTGATCTTTCTTCAGTAACTTGAAAATTGGCTCACAAGTAGCAGTTAGATGTGCAATGAATCTGACAATGTAATTTAGTCGGCCCAAGAAACCTCTGACTTCCTTCTCGGTGCGGGGAGCTGGCATTTCTTGAATGCTTTAACCTTGGCAGGGTCGACTTCAATACCTTTACCACTGACAACAAACCCTAGGAGTTTACCAGATCTGACTCCAAAGGTGCACTTGTTGGGATTGAGTCTTAGTCTGTACTTCTTCAGTCTATCAAATAGTTTCTGCAAATGATCAAGATGTTCTTCTTCAGTCTGTGATCGAGCTATCATGTCGTCGACGTAGACCTCTATCTCGTGATGAATCATGTCATGAAATAATTCCACCATGGCACGCTGATAAGTGGCGCCCGCGTTCTACAGTCCGAACGGCATGACTTTGTAGCAGAAAGTGCCCCACTGTGTAATAAAAGTTGTCTTCTCCATGTCTTCAGGAGCCATTTTGATCTGATTGTAACCGGAGAAACCATCCATGAAGGAGAAAACCTTATGTTGGGCAGTGTTGTCAACTAGAACATCAATATGAGGAAGTGGAAAATCGTCTTTCGGACTCGCTTTGTTCAAATCTCTGTAATCCACACACATTCGTACCTTGCCATCCTTCTTAGGTACGGGTACCACGTTTGCAACCTATTGCGGATAAGAAGTAACAGCTAAGAAACCGGCGTTGAACTGCTTCATAACCTCGGCTTTGATTTTCTCAGAAATCTCAGGACGCATGCGACGAACCTTCTACTTCACTGGGAGAAAACCTTCTTTCGTCGGTAACCGGTGTACCACGATGTCAATGTCTAGACCTCGCATGTCTTCGTATGACCAAGCAAAAACCTCGACATAGTCTCATAGCATCTGAACCAATCTCTCTTTGACACTGTTCTCAAGACCTGCTCCTATCTTGATCTCTTTTCTGTCTTCATCGGTACCCAAATTCACAACCTCAACTGACTCTTCATGTGGCTGTATAACTCGCTCTTCTTGCTGTAGCAGCCTGACAAGTTCTCCTGGTACTTCACAATCTTCCTCACCTTCGTCTTCGGCTTGGTAGATCGGATTATCGAAGTCATATTTAGCAATAGCATAGCTGTTATCAACGAGATTCGGAGTGATTCTGCCGTGTACCACGTGGGTGTGTGTAAGAAACACATAGCTTTTTGAAGGGGTGATAAAGTAAAAGAAAGGAACAAAAATCAAATGCAAAAGTCCAACGATTTTATTGAATGAAAATATGCAAATGACAGATAATAACCCTCACAAACGAGCCATGATGCCCCGGGCAAGGCACTAGGCTTTAGAGTTTATTGTTCAAAACACAGAAAATACGAAAAGCAAAGCAAAAACAAAAGCAATTACTCTTGTCTAAAGGAGATGGGTATGACGTCTTCAGTCTTCCAATTGTTGAGTCTGTTGTCGAGAGTTGGGAAGATCCATTTGCTGATGTTGAAGTCGTTGTCTCGTCTTCTATAGCATGGACTCCATTCGGGCTGATGCGGAAAGGAAGTTGGCCGACACGTTCGCGGCGTATCATCTTCTGACCTTTGATGGTGAAGCCTAAACCAGCTTTGTCAGATCTGAAAGGAAGATCAGGGAGCTGACCCCAAATAGTACTACCTCCTTCTTCAACTGTAGCTTGAGCATCTTTCAGCGAGGCCATCCTAGGCGGAACTTGTGTAACTTCAGGGGTGACAGGAGAGTCAACAGGCATGACTCTAGGGATTGTTTCGAAAGCTTGACAGGGAGTCTCGAAGAATTCTCCTTCCATCTCGAGGTATCGGAATGACTGTAGATGACTGACCATATACTCTTCTTCACCACATACTGTAACAACTTTCCCCTTCACTGGGTACTTCAGCTTCTGATGCAAGGTAGAGGTAACAGCGCCTGCCCCATGTATCCAAGGGCGTCCGAGTAGGCAAGAGTAAGCCTGGACGGATGTCCATGACAAAGAAAGTGGAATCAAAAGTCTGGGAGTCGACTTTAATAGGCAGAATGAGCTCTCTAAGTACTGTTCGCTTAGAACCATCAAAAGCTCTCACAATAATGTCACTGGGCTTCAGAACCAACCCTTCAACATCAAGTCGATCAAAAGCAACCTTTGGTAGGATATTTAGAGTAGAACCGGTATCCACCAAAACATGAGACAAGGTAGTGCCCTTGCATTCAACAGAGATGTGCAAGGCTTTGTTGTGTTTCTTTCCGGCATGAGTCAAATCAGCATCAGAGAAGTCTAGGCCGTTGTTGGCAGCCAGGCTAGCAATACAAACTTTAAATTGATCAGTAGTAGTGTCTTGCGGTACGTGAGCATTCTTCAGAAACTTCACCAAGGCTTTAGCATGAGCCTCAAAGCACAAGAGCAGAGCAAGCATGAAGATCTTGGACGGAGTTTGTCCCAACTGTTCCACAACATTGTAGTCACTTTTCTTGATAATCTTCAGAATTTCCTCCATCTCTTGTTTGGAGGTGTCTTCAGCAACTTCTTTTAGTACTTCTGGATGAACAAGATGGGTCTCTGGTTCTTTCCCTCTAGTCTCAGGAACTGGTTGAATAGCTGGAATGCGAGCTGGAGTCGCAGTGTCTTTTGGAGGAGAGATCTCTGGAGAAAACACCCTTCCGGTTCTGGTCACTTTGCTTGATCCGGTGATGTTGTCAATGTCAGGAATGATAGCTTCAACTGAAAGATCCTCAATAGTCAGAGGGTCTTTCTTGACGCCATGATAGTAGACTTCAGATCCATAATTCCAAGGGATAGCTTTGTTAGAAGAATATGGAACTGGTCTGGGAGAAGTAATGATGAGAGGTGCCACTCTAGGCACAGAATCAGCAGAGGAAATCCTTATTGTGTTGACATCATCATAGTCTTCTGGGAAATCGTCTCCCCATCCGTTCGCCTTAACATCTTCAATAGGAATCTTGTAGCTTTCAGGAGCAGTATACTTCACCATGTAATCGAACTTTCCACTTGGCTTCCCCAAGGTATCCCACACATCTGGTACTGCTTCATTTACATCTTCGATCTTCAGTTTCATAGACATGTCTTCACATAGATTCTTCACAGGTGGTTTCAGGAATAGCATTTCACGGTTATCCATCATGCACTGGACACGTCTTCTCAACCAAGAACAACCATCAGGCGCAGATGGGCACCAACGACAATTCTCTGGGCATCTTGGGTTGACACCGGCTTGCAGCAAATTCTTCTTAACAGTCATCAGAGGAATGGTCAAGTCATCTATATTGAAAACATAAGAGTCTTCGCCAATAGCATTGGAACTCTTGTCATGGTTAAGCACAGGAGCGTTGATCACATTCGGAGTCTCAACAGGAGGATCAAACTCAATCTGCTTAGCTTCGATCATATCTTGAATCTTGTTCTTCAGAGCCCAACAGTTGTCAGTGTCGTGCCCTGGGCTGTTGGAGTGGTAAGCACACTTAGCATTTGGATTGTATCTCGGAGAGGAAGTGTTGATGTTTTGAGGAGGATCCCTCAAGGTAATCAGCTCTGCATTCAACATGTGTTGCAATGCTTGCGACAATGGCATGTTGATCTTTGTAAACTGTCTTCGTGGCGCGTTCTGGTTACGCGCGTTGTCTCGCTGAGGTTGTGCTGATGTAGGATTGGAGATCACAACTGCCCCCACAGATTGAGCACGGTCGGTCTTGGCTCGGCTTTTCTGACCATACACAACATTGACTTCTTTCTTACCACCAAAAGATCTCTTTGCAGCATTTGATGATAACTCTACCTGAATCTTTCCACTCTTGATACCAGCTTCAATACGCTCTCCTGTCAATATCAGCTCGGTGAATCCGGCTGAAGAGTTTCCAATCAGATGATTGAAGAATGGGTCTGTCAGTGTTCCCATGAACATATCAACCAACTCCCTATGGGACAAGGGTGGTTGAACTCTTCCTGCTAGATCTCTCCATTTCTGAGCATACTCTTTGAATTTCTCATCACGACCCATAGACATGCTTTGTAGTTGCATGCGTGTGGGTGCCAATTCAGCATTGTACTCATACTGTATGTAGAAAGCATATGCTAAGTCACTCCAAGTACGGATACGATCATTTTCTAGCTGATAATACCACTCCAATTGAGTTCCGGACAAACTCTCTTGAAAATAATGCATCCATAACTTCCTGTCATCAGTGTGAGGGTTGATCTTTTGAACATAGGACTTCAAATGCAGCTTCGGACAAGAAGTGCCATCATACTTGGCAAAAGTAGGAACTTTGAACTTAGGAGGAATCACCACACCAGGGACAAGGCTCAGATCGTCAAAATTCATCCCGGACATCTTCAAATTCTCCACAGCATTCAGACGGTCTTCAAGTTGCTTGTACTTGTCATCTTCATCAGAGTATTGATCTTCATAGTCTTCCCCTTTCTTCTCAGGCTCACGCTGATCGTCTTTGTCATTGCCCTTGACACTTCCCTCGGTCTTGACACTTTCTGAGAGCTCTATACGGCTGACCACTTTAGGACCACCTTTGTAACGTCTACCCATGTTGAGAACACCAACGACCCTATTCTTTCTGTTGATGAGCTTCTTCAGATCTTCTTGGCCTTGGACCAAGCTGGTGAACATCTCCTGGAACTGAGCATTCTAAGCCTGGAGATCTTTGACAGTCTGTTCAAGAGCCATTTCTACTAAAATAAATAGCGAGGAAATAAGAAAATCGATCTTCAATGTACCTGTTATGAAATGTTATGCCATGATATGCAATGTTTATGCAAATGCAAATGCAATGTTTTCAAGGACCTTAGGAGTTTAAATTTTTTAAACAAACATGAACAAACATTTATTAGTTCTCTTTTTATTCTTTTTCTTTTTAGGTACAAAAGATAGTTCAAAAAAAATTAAAGAACAAAATTCTAAAGCTCTAGGTCTCCCATGGGCGCTTCCTCTTGGTGTCGAGGTAGGCGTTGATGCTCCGCTCCTCGTGAAGTAGCTTGGTCAACTCTAGTACCTTCTTCTCGCTTGCATAGCATTGAGCTTCGAATGTATCCCTTTCTTCTTTAAGCTGAATCCAGGATCTCTTCAAGTCTTCAAAATCAGTAGGCATGTCAGGATGGAGAATAGTATAGGGTACGTCACCTATAGCAACAGGGTTCCATAATTACTGGTAGAACAGGCGTGAATGGCATCATGAGGTTTTGAGCTCGAGCTTGCACCCATTTAAGGTAAGGTTCCCAAGGAATGGAGTTTCGGTGCCCCAAAGTCTTGGTATTAGTCTTCTTTACCATGCCCCAAGCGTGTATGAACCTTCGTCGGTAATTCTAGAGATCGTGGTTGTAGCCGAACACAACATCTTGGAGAAGCATATGATGTGGACCATCTCTTCGAGCATAACCAAACTGACGTAGAGCTAGAGAAGGGTTGTAAGTAACACCTCCCCTTATACCGAGCAGCGGTACATTAGGGAATTCTCCACAACGTTCAATGAAAGTGAAGTCCTTTTGAGAGAAAAGACTCCAACGGATGTCTGAATGAGAGAGTGACATTAGCCTTTGAGACCACTTCAATCTTTGTTCGTTCTTCAAAACTGATGGGGGAAGGTGCGAAATAAACCACCTGGAAAGTAACGGTATGCAACACATGAGAGTTCCTTGTCTTTTGATAGTATGAGTGTGGAGAGAATGTAGGATGTCTCCAAGTAAGGTAGGCACAGGATTGCGAGTAAGGAATAACTTGATGGCGTTGATATCTATGAATTGATCTAAGTTAGGAAATAGAACCAAACCATAGATTAGCAAGGCCACAATGTCTTCGAATGCTTGGAAACTCATAGCTTTGAGGAATTCTCGGGCTTTCTTTACTAGGAACTTGGCAAGTAAACCCTTAACTCCACTTCTTGTTTCCCAATTGGATTCAATGTCTGAGCGCTTTAGGTGTAATGCTGATGCGATGTCTTCGTACCTAGGAACTTTTTCTAGACCGGTGAATGGCATTTGGTCAAGAATAGGTATCCCAAATAGCTTAGAGAAATCTTCCAAGGTAGTAACCAATGAATGCAATGGTGTTTCGGATCGAAGAACTGGAATAAGTGCATCATATCTTCTTCAAAAGCAAGTCAAGCTAACCATGCCTTTTGATGAACTGAGTGTGATCGGAATTTCAAACCAATTCTTTGGTGAGAAGGTATACCCATGAAGTTGATTCGGATAGTCTTTCAAGAAGCCATAATCCCTACAAAACAGAGCAAAGATAAATACCTAGGTCCTTGAAATAGTTAGAAATGATATGCAATGCGATGATGTCATGATGTCATGTTTAGCACACACAAACAATTCACACAATGAGCCTAGGTTTAAGGCTTGCATGAGGTATAGGTGATTACCCTACCAAAAGTTTGAGTTGGTTCATCTGTCCTATAATAGTAACCGGTTCTAGGAATCTCATATCATTGATCTTTCTCGTTTATTTCAATACGACTACCAAGTGGTCGACCGAAAATATCCCAAAAGTTTGATCTTAATGAGCGTAGCATCGAGTATCAACCAACCTTAGTCTGCACCAAAGCCAGCCATCTCACTACCTTCTAATGGCCAAGATGGGTCGATTAAGGTTCTAAAAGTTGAGTTAGTCTTGATGACACCACGAAGCCAAATACTATCCTCAACTTGGAAATGAAGAGTATCGGGATATCCAAAGTGTCACACTAACATAGCCATCATGTTGACCGTTTCGATGCTCGCGGTCGCGACGATCTATTGCTACTTACCTAAGGAAACGGATCCGGTGTAGGATCCCCACAAGTATAATACCCAAGCAACCCTTAAAAGTAAAGCAAGGAAGTCAAGCGAGCGATAAAGATGATCTAAAATCCCTAAGGTATTCTCTCTTTAAGGTGTCTCCCGAGTCGCCACGTGAAACTTTGAGAATTTGAGAATTTGTTTTGAAGCAACTCGATTTTCAAAAATCATTTGAATGAATTTTCAAAACAATGAAATCGCCACCTAATTTTATTCGTTCTAGAAAGAACGGAAATATAGATAAAACCCACAAAAATCGGATAAGGTCTACAAGACCAAAAGGATGGATTCGGGTCGGTTCGCAAGAGGAAGGTATTAGCACCTCTTACGTCCATCGTACTCGATGGGACCCATTTAGTTCGTGCATGTTTGTGTGTTTAAAGTAAAAATGCTATCTTCTACTTAATGATCAAGAAATAAGAAAGAATTGAACAAGATTTGTTTATTATTATTTTGAGTTTGACACGGCTTCGAAACCGCGTGCCTACGTATTCCCTCGTGCAATGGGAAAGTCAAAAATCCATAGTTCTTGTTGAAAATGTCTTGAATTGGTTGTGTTGATTTTAGAAGAAAATGTTTTTGATTTTTGATAATCGCATATGAGCGAAAAAAAGATTTGAATGGGTTGAATTGATTTTAATTGTAGATGACAAGTACCAAAACGTTGGGAGGTCCTCTAACGATTCAATACTCGAGATTGGTGATTGAGGTCAACCAATCATCTCTCATCCAAAATTTTTATTATGAAAGGAGTGAGGTGAAACAAAGTTCACTTTTTATTAAGTGTGATGGAATAAAGTATTTAAGTCATTGGGTTACCCTCTAATGGCCCAAATACTTTACATTTTAATTAAATCGTTGGGCGAACCTCTAACAATTTAATTAAGTACCATAACACTATGTTTTTTTTGTTTTTGTAGAAAAATTGATTTAAAGAAAACAAATTCAATTAATTAATTTAATATGAAAGTGTTTTAAATGTTCAAGTGTATGGAATAAAGTATTCAAGTCATTGGGTTACCCTCTAATGGCCCAAATACTTTACATTTTAATTAAATCGTTGGGCGAACCTCTAACAATTTAATTAAGTACCATAACACTATTTTTTGATTTTGAAAATGTGTTGAAAATTGCGGCGTTGGACGTAGAGAAATGATGTTTCGGGTTATGATTAACCAAGTATATGGACTTGATTAACCTCGTGAGGATAGGTGCTCCTATCCCCAACCATGAGACCCTGGTGCATGGTGATTGGTATATGGACCAATTTTTTTTCGGGTTATGATTAATCAAGGCAACGAGGGCCTTAATTAACCTCGTGAGGATGGCCATGCCCATCCCCAACCATGAGACCCTTAGAGAATTTGGTGTGGGTAACCAAAAATGAGAGAGAGCGGAGGCGTTGTTGTTTTTATATTAATGTGAGAGCGGAGTGTTCGATCGCGTAATAAACATACAAGCGGATAATGTAATAGCGGATAATAAAAGAAAATAAATTAACACACAATACAAATCGGAATTTAAATAATTATTAGTATAGATATTTTTTTACTTGATGAAAAATCAACTACCAATTTAATTGGTGATTCAACAAATAAAAAACTACCATATGCCAAATATTATTTAATACATCATTATATATAAAAAAAAACTTGCATAATATTAATTTAAAGAGAAAGTTTAGGAATGGGCCTGATTGAAGCTTTAAATCTGGGGGTGCAAGCAGCAAACTAAGCCCAAAAAGTCTTTGGATCTTGTATGGCAGCTCCCATGAGGCATGCTGTGGTCCACCATTCTGGATCGTCGGATCTGGACCTTGGCAGATCTGATGGCTGTAAGGAAAAGAGCATGATGGCTACCATGGATGTACCTGCATTGAATCCCAAACAGACCACACAGACGGTGACAAGTGTCACCGCCTGGACTAACCAACACATCCTAATCTAGAATACTCATTAAACAACATATTGACCTTGTTTTAAATATTTAACTAAAAATAAAAAAAACTAAATATAATTAAAAGAAAATCTGATTCTTATGTTATGTTTTATGAATTTATTAATTAGCTAAACATATAAAATAGCACTAATTATTGTTAAACTTAATAATAATAATATTAATTCTTGATAGTTAAACAAATAAACTTAACTTAAACTGGGATTTGCTCTGCCTCTCACTCACGATTCCTATTCCGAAAAACAACGCTCTCTCTTTCCCAAATCGTCTAATCCTCTCATCCTCGTTCTCTTAGGAACTCACCGAACCCTCATCGTCGCGATTTCCTCATCTCTCTTGCATGCTTCGTTGTCGCTTCTCCCAATACTTCACTGATCTCGCCGCTGTTCTCTCGAAGTCGCTCACGATCTCATCATCGCCGCCACTCTCGAATCCTCACCGATGGCCCTCGGTCGCGGCTCTCGAATCCTCACCGATGGCTTTCGATCGCGGTTCTGTTGTCTCTTTCACTCGATCTCGCCGTCGCCGGTTCCTCTCTCCTGGTTCTCATCGTCGTTCTCGATCCATCGCCGCGATCTAAACTCTCTCTCACACTCGATTTCGCTGCTATTATTATTCTGGTTTCTGAAACAAACATTTGATTGTTTTGTGTTTACAGGTTTGGGAATGGAAACGGGGAACTGAGAAACTCTAAACGCGGATTGAGTGTGACGGCGGTGATGCGGAAACAGAGAAGTCAGGGGAGAGAAAGGAGGACGGCGGCTTTCATCCGCAACCCCGGTGAGATCTATCCGTTTTACCTTACACTTTGCCTTTTCCTCATCTTCTTTTCTGAAGGATTTTCTGACTGGAAAATGATGATGATGCTAGTTAGATGGATGCTGTTCTGGTTTTTCGTTTGAATGCTGTTGGTTATCTTTCTGGGTTGATGATGAACACTGTTATATTTCTGGGTTTTGGCTTGGCAATCTATGGTATGCTGTTAGGGTTACTGACGAATTCGGCTAGGGTTTTCTTGTTGTGAACAGTGGCCTCCTCCTTGTGTTATAATCTTGAATGCCTTTATACTGTCAGTGTTTAGGGTTTTGGTTGATCTGATTTTGAAAAACAAGGCCTTCCCAATGCTTGATGGGCTTGTATCCTTTTGTTGTTGGGCTGATAATTTTGATTCTTCTGGCTATTTTGATGTATCAGTACTGCTATATCTGATTGTGTTAGGCTGCTGGTGTATTGTTTATGGTAAAATTTGCCTTTTCAGGTGCCTACCCTTGCTGCCCTGTATAAAATTCTTGTACTGTCATGCCCAAACTGCTTTATACTGCTTTTCCTCATCTTCTTTCTACACCTCCTATTGTGAACCAAGGGCTAACACTCTTGAGGATTTGCAATAGCGAGTTTATGGCCGATGATTCGCTATGAGGCCGGTTGGTTACGATCGAAACCCTTGCAACCTGATTCCGGAAAGAAGACCCTAATGATGATTTGAAAACAATGCATTTTTCTTATGCCTATGTTTGAAATCTTTGATCAATTGCTAATTATTTCTTTTCTTGTTTCATATAACTCGGGCATTGGATTGATGAAAGCAAAGTGGCGAGGACGAACCCTAGTGAAGCCTTGGCACAACAATCAAACATGGATAAAAGCAAACTTGAAGGAATCGATGGGAAAGCTTGAAGATGAAGTCAAGGATACATCCATGAAGAAACTTGCAGCTTAGAGGATTTACAATTGATTTAGGGCACATTAGTATTCAAATAGGAAACTTTGTAACTTATACTCAAAGATTTGATAAGTTGTAAATACATGTATTTTGATTTATCCTTGTATTCTTGTACAACAAAACTTTAGAGTAATTCGAAACTCTTGGATTTACATGAATGCAAAGTTTGAAGATTATGTACCAATTTGAGTTCTAGTTTGAATTCTTGAATACTACTAATGTGATCTGCAATGTTGTAGCATTTGGTGTATGAAAATTAAAAATTGCACGAAAGTTGAAGATTCGTGATGAACCAAACATTCCAACACTTTGCTATGAACCCAATATTAATTCGATTAAGACATATCATGTTGAAGTGTTGATTAGAGATATGCATTCAACTCCAATTCCAATCCCAATTCACAACCTTGAACCAAGCGAGTGATAACATGATTGCTGCACTTTTAGATTCTTGAGAAAAATTGTCATGTATGATCTTGATTCATGCTCTAAAAAAAGGAATGAGGTCTTAAGAGAACTATGAGTGGAATTTGAATATGTATTCAATTTCTACATCCTTCTTCGAACTCAATAATGCACATTATAAAAGCTTTGAACTTGTGATCAGAAATCTCGAAATCCAAGTTATCTTGTAATTAAAATAATCCCATTTGAATTTCCCGGCCACAAAGTTTCCATTTTTATCCATTCTCGTAGAAATTCGGAGCCTTTCGCTTCTTGAAACAAAAACTGAAACTCCAAGTTTCAAATGAAGCTCTTGATCAAAAAACCTTAGTCAACTTGACGATTTCATCTTTTTTTTGAATTAATCGATAGATTCCACTTGAAATTAAAGGAATTATCAACGCATTTCCAAATCGAACCATATTCAGTAGTGGAGTAAGATTCGGAACCAAACGAATTCCAAAAGGAAGCTTCTAGTTTTTCATAGAATGCCCCGAATCTTGTGAGCGATGAACGCGACAGGAAAAGATCTCAACATGCGGCAGTTTGACGTTCGTAAATCTTGTAAACAAATCCTTTGGATGAATATCTTCACATACACCCACTATTGCCGAGAGCGAACAAAGCTGACGAGTAAGCCACACGTACTAGAACTTGCATTGTTGACCAATAAACGGATAATCAATATCCACCCTTTTACATCTTGAACAATGAACTTGAAACAACAGCAAAACCCAAACTCGTGATGAATTGATCTCCTGAATCAGGAGGTGATGACATTCAAAATAACCAGACTTCCGTAGCTCCATCAAGAACAGACCATTCAATTCAACAATCGAACATCAAGCCCCGAAAACCCAAAGATATAAACGGATAAGATTTAATTTTAAACCTCGTCGTTTTCCAATATCCTAGATTGGTGGAAAGCACCACGTCTTATTCTGCTCCACGGGGAATCTTTGGGAACCAACTCCAACCCGTAACCACAAAACCAATGGTATGAATGCATGTGAGTGTCATGATAAATGCGAAGCCTAAGCCAGATAAAAACGAGATAGGAGGGCAAATTTTGGGGTGCAACAGTTGCCCCTATTTAATCGTCTTAAACCTGAAAGTGAGATTGGTGCTAGCCTTTCGAGCTTTCAAGGTAGAAGAAGATTAAATACTACAAGAACCCAAAAATTTGCGCTCCGAAGAACAAGTATAAATAATTATGTTTTTTTTTTATTTTGATTTTTTTTTTGCATTTTTTTTTTGTAAAAGATTTCGGTACATCGAGAAACGAATGCGCTTAAATAAGCGGCTTCGCGGATTAGAAATGAAAACTAACAGATCTTTGGAACGAGCATACTTCAATAAGTTGCATCGCAGATCAAAACAAAACCAGACAGACCTTTGGAACGAGCATACTTCAATAAGTTGCATCGCAGATCAGAAAGGTAAGAACTCATAGATCTTGGAACGAGCATACTTCAATAAGTTGCTTCGCAGATCAAAAATGAGAACAGGTAGATCTTTGGAACGCGCATACTTCAATAAGTTGCTTCGCAGATCGGAAACGAAACCAGACAGACCTTTGGAACGAGCATACTTCAATAAGTTGCTTCGCAGATAAAAAATGAGAACAGGTAGATCTTTGGAACGCGCATACTTCAATAAGTTGCATCGCAGATCAAAAATGAAACCAGACGGACCTTTGGAGCGAGCATACTTCAATAAGTTGCTTGCGGATCGAAAGGTACGAACTCATAGATCTTTGGAGCGAGCATACTTCAATAAGTTGCTTCGAGATCAAAATGAGAACAGATAGATCTTTGGAGCAGCGTACTTCAATAAGTTGCATCGCAGATCAAAACAAAACCAGACACCTTTGGAACGAGCATACTTCAATAAGTTGCTTCGCAGATCAGAAAGGTAAGAACTCATAGATCTTTGGAACGAGCATACTTCAATAAGTTGCTTCGCAGATCAAAAATGAGAACAGATAGATCTTTGGAACGCGCATACTTCAATAAGTTGCATCGCAGATCAAAAATGAAACCAGACAGACCTTTGGAACGAGCATACTTCAATAAGTTGCTTCGCAGATCAGAAAGGTAAGAACTCATAGATCTTGGAACGAGCATACTTCAATAAGTTGTTTCGCAGATCAAAAATGAGAACAGACAGGAGTACATGTCAGGTAAAGATATTAGACACACACGAGAAGGAGACCGACTGGAGCAGACTCACTGGGGAGAAGATATATGGAATGGTAAAATCGTCGATCGAAGACGAATTCACGGGGAAAGAGGCCAACCAAAAGAGACCCTAGTGAGGATCGCTAGGCTATGTTGGACTTTAAAAGTTTGCAAAAAGTAAGACGCTTGGTAATTGAATTGACTTGAATGATGTAAGAGACCGACACGGGGTCAAAATGCAGATAACAACAACAAGAAGAATTTCTTGAGGGAACTCTGACTGGGAATACCACTTGGGGATTTTTTTATTGAATGATCTTCGGAGACGCAAAAGGTACTCGATAAAGACTTTAATCTGGATTATGCTTAGATGCATGTTTGAGATTATTATTTTTTAGCGTAATGCTCCATATCAATGGAAATGCTACGCGTTTTTTTTGAGGATGTTATGCAACGCAGTGATGCATGTTTGAGATTATTATTTTTTAGCGTAATGCTCCATATCAATAGAAATGTTACGCATTTTTGAGAATGCAATGCAATGCAATGACGCATGTTTTAGATTATTATTTTTTAGCGTAATGCTCCATATCAATGGAAATGCTACGCATTTTTGAGAATGCAATGCAATTATGCATGTTTTAGATTATTATTTTTTTAGCGTAATGCTCCATATCAATGGAAATGCTACGCATTTTTGAGAATGCAATGCAATGCAATGATGCATGTTTTAAATTATTATTTTTAAGCGTAATGCTCCATATCAATGGAAGTGCTACGCATTTTTGAGAATGCAATGCAATTATGCATGTTTTAGATTATTATTTTTTTAGCGTAATGCTCCATATCAATGGAAATGCTACGCATTTTTGAGAATGCAATGCAATGCAATGATGCATGTTTTAAATTGTTATTTTTAAGCGTAATGCTCCATATCAATGGAAGTGCTACGCATTTTTGAGAATGCAATGCAATGCAATGACGCATGTTTTAGATTATTATTTTTTAGCGTAATGCTCCATATCAATGGAAATGCTACGCATTTTTGAGAATGCAATGCAATTATGCATGTTTTAGATTATTATTTTTTTAGCGTAATGCTCCATATCAATGGAAATGCTACGCATTTTTGAGAATGCAATGCAATGCAATGATGCATGTTTTAAATTATTATTTTTAAGCGTAATGCTCCATATCAATGGAAGTGCTACGCATTTTTGAGAATGCAATGCAATTATGCATGTTTTAGATTATTATTTTTTTAGCGTAATGCTCCATATCAATGGAAATGCTACGCGTTTTTTGGATGCTATGCAATGCAATGATGCATGTTTTCATATTTTGTCTAGGACTAAAGACAATTGTGAGCTGTTGAGGAAACATCAACCATCCATGAATTGAATATAAATCATCTAGCCTTCGTCCAAGAGATGATAGTCTGGACCATGACAGGGGATTGTAAAATAGAAGTATCAACTTTCAATGATCAACATCACTGGGGAAGTAACTCTTGGAGATTAAAATTCATCTAGGATGATGATCCTGTTGCGCAGAGTTCCTGATTTCAATAACTCTGGATAACGAGTTCTTGCATAAGACAGGTCGACAACATCTTCTGGCATAAACGAGCCTTTGAAAATGATCTCGTTGGTGGAAACCGTTCTTTGCGATCTTCCACGTCGGGTAAAGAGTGGTAACATTTGAGGGCACACATATACCATAGATAATTCTTGTTGGAGAGAAAGAATCCTTGTCAGTTGACCGATGCTCAGGCGCATCATGCCTTTCATTCTAAAATCTTTGAATAACAGAATGTGTCAAAAAATGCGAAACACTGCAATGATGATTACTATATGCAATGTGTCGAAGCAAAGACATCTGTTGGAACTCAAAGGATAGAATCCCGTCTTCTGACTTCTGTTGAAGGAAAACAACAACCATGAATTAAACCTTGATCTCTGATGAGCTAAGGATGACAATCCTGACTTGAATTGGAGATATTGATCCTTGATTTCTGATGGAGAAAATTCGACACAAACTTAGATCTCTGAGGATGAGGATAATGATCCTGACTTCCTAACATGCCATTTAAACTCACGGTTGTTTAGCTTGCGCCTGGACTTGACTTGATTAATTATGAGGTGGAGGAATGCCCCTGCATAATGTTTTGCCCCAATCTGTAGGGATTTTGAAGAAAACAGCCTCAAGAGGATTTTTGGAATCTGTACCATCAAGATAATTTTCCCCAATATTATAAACTTGGAAACACTGCCCCTGGCCAACCAAAGGTAAAGAAGGTTTCAACCATGCTCGGATGAATGCCCCTGATTAGTCAACTTTTTGAGGGGTTCTCTGAATCTCGACATAATTGCCCCAGATTGACTGAAATTAGAAGACATCACCTGCTCAGGGTGGTTAACTTACATCTTGAAAGTAGGCTACTTCACAACCTTACTTCTCAACTTGAGCTGCTTTGTGTTCAATCAGATACTTGAAGCAATATGTCCTTGAGGACAATCGAATTATCCATCTGATGCTCATTATGCAAGCTTACTTGATGTTTAAGCACTTGTCTATATGCAAAGAATGTTTTATTCTACGAATGATAATTCTAATGCAAAGTTCATGTTTGTCTTGAAGTTTAAAAACTTTTATTGAAAGGATGTCGAAACATCGAATTTCTTTGTGAAAGATTGAGTGATACCAACTCAAATGTTTAGCAAGCCTCCTAGGAGTCAGGTTACCGTATTCTTGTAACAATTTTGCTTTCGAATTAACCCATGCTTCAAGTAGGACTTTTAAGGGTTGTAGCATTAGTGCAGTTCACGGGTTTTTAGAAAAAAAGATTTTTAGGCTCAAAATATTTGGTGCCCTCCCATTCTCCGTGATGTTCTCCATTCCTAAGTTCAGATAACTTGATGCGAGCATTCATCTCTTGTGAGAAATTTGTAATGCGGTTGAGGAACCACTGAGGTTTCTTGGACACGACAGTCACTCACCTTTTTCTTTTGGTGTCTGATCACACGCCTTTGTTCTTTTGCTGAGGATTTTATTTTATTTTGTAATCACTTTCTTTTCTTTTGCCATTTTTGCCTAAGCGACTTATTATGAAGTTTCGACTTAGCGGGCTTTTTGTCACTTTTTTATCACTTTTTCTTTTGAACAAGTCATGTGATCTTGCATCTTTGTTTGATTGAAGGTGATTGCGACTGCTTGAATCCTTAGTGGATGAGAGATAACGATTGTGGTATCGTCATCTGTTGATTTCCTAATGTGCGAGAGTTAACCACTATGGTATCATCCTCTTTTGATGAACATTGTTGATTGACGAAGATTGACCATTGCGGCTTTGACCTTCCTCAATCTTTCGAAAGATAACCATTGTTGTATCCTTGGATGCGCACTCTTAATGAGTTTTAAACGCTCGATCAGGTTAACTGAACACTACCCTGCCCCGGGTTTAAAAATGAGGGTTTTTTCTGAACAGAAAAGAAAATCCTACTTCAAGGCTCAAAAGGGATTAACGAGGGTTTCACTCCCTTATATCTCCGGTGTTTGGGAATTTGAAACAAGGTCTGTACCTCGTTAGCAGGGGTTTTACTCGAAAGTATACCGTTTGAGATTCTTGGTAAATTTTTCGTCATCCTCCCTACAGAGGTGTTGCTTATTAATAAGAGTTGAATATCAAAAGCATATAAAAAAAACATTTAAGAGTGAATACGAATGGATTATTTCAAGACGAACATATTCAATGCATTATGATTAGTATTCAGAGATGAGCAAGTTTTGCATACAAGAAAGTACTGAACAAAATAAGAAAGATTACAAATGAGCATGCAAGATGAAACTAGAAATCTCCATGTTGAGGAGACTAGTCTCCGTATGGATTTCTTGCTTCAGAAGATGCACTTCGTAGTCCTGGCCTTTACCGAGTCAAAATAAAGTTCAATTAATGCGTAGGCCTTCTGGAGTGAATGTGATTGCTTTGGAATCAATGAGTTTCTGAACTGTGCCTTTGAAAAGATTACATCCTTCAATTGTATGGCCAGGTGCCCCAGAATGGAACTCACAGTACGCATCAGGATCATATCCCAAAGGATACAGAAAAGGAGGTGGCCCGAGCTCTTTTAGCTCCACCAAAGAATGTTGGAGTAGGTGAGTTAGCAACTCACTATGAGGCATAGGGATTGGATCATGCACTTTTCTTGGCCTTATCAGATTCTTTCCACCTCGATGTTGACGATTTTGTCGATAAGTTTGTTGTCGAGGAGCGTTCTGCTGCTGGGGAGCATACTGAACGAGTGTTTGACAAACAGTTGCATTACAGATTTGTGGAGCACACAGATTTGAATTAGCTTTTGTCACTTGATTAGGCATCTGAAGTGGAGGGTAAATAGGAGCTTCTTCCTCATCCTCGAAGATTGTACTTGCCTCTTGATCGATTTGCTCTAGAAATTCAGAAATAATAGCAACATCCTGACTATTACCCATCTTGAGACCACGCTCAATTCGTTCCCCTACAACAACTAGGTGTGAAAATGTAGAAGTACATTCATCAACCAGATAGGGACTCTGCAAGGTATTGGAGAACATCTCAATGAGTTCTCCTTCCAAAAGAGGAGGTTGAACTCTAGCAGCTAATTCTCTCCATCTCTGTGCATACTCTTTGAAAGATTCTTCACTCTTCTGAGTTAATCCTTGGAGTTGAATTCTGGTGGGAGCCATGTCCCTATTATAGTCGTACTGATTGACAAAAGCTTCAGCCAAATCCTTCCAACTTTGGATGTGAGTTCGTTCAAGCTGAGTGTACCATTCGAGAGATGCTCCATTGAGGCTATCTTGAAAAGCGTGCATGAGGAGCTTGTCATTTTCCACATAGGGAGCCATCTTATTGCAATAGGCTTTGATGTGGGTAATCGGACAAGAGGTACCCTTATACTTCTCAAAAATGGGGACTTTGAACTTTGCAGGAATTTTGATACCAGGCACCAAGCACAGACTAAGAGCGTCTAAACCAAGGGAATCACGACCCTCAATAGCTTTCATCCTTTTCTCGAGGAGGTGAAGCTTTTTCTCTGACTCAGTTTCTTCAATCGAAAATCTGAAGGTGTCAAACGAAGACTCGAAGATGTCATCACAGTGAGAAGTTCCATTGACATGCACTTTAACGGCGTTTCTAACATTTTGATTTGAAAGGACCTCCATGTGGTTAAGATTAACACCTGGTGGATTAACATGATCAGTAATAACAACTTCGGATCTCTGAACAACTTGCTTCAACTCTTTTTGTCCAATGGCGAGGTTCTGGATAACCTCCATGAATTGATCCATCTGGGCATCTATATGAGTTTTCATCGCATCCACACTTGCCTGGAGTTAATCCATGATGACGACGATGTCAAGAAATCAGTCTTGTAGTCTTGAGATTCTGAATAAGAAGCCAGTTTGGAATGAGTCCTTTGATTGAAATGAATGAAATGCATGATGATGCATGGATGATAAGAGAAATAAACTCTTTTGAGATGATTGATGCAAATGGAATGCAACATGATGATAATATCAGGTTCACAAAGACGTGAATCAAGGATGATATTGGTAATTAGAACAACTTATTTAGGTGGGCTCCTACAATAGGATAGCTCTAGGCTTCCTACCCAATAATCCCGAACAAGGTGGTTCTAATGTTTTTTTGCTAAATGTTTCTCGGAGTCTCAGATCCCCTTTTACAAACACTATCATCGCGCGAGAGGCCTACGTGGTGATAGTATTTGTAAAAGTATACCAAGACTCTTAACGGGATGCTCTAAATCCAACATTTGAGCGTTTTGGTCTCGGTTAGGACAACATGAACAAACTTAGAGTTATAGGTCATTTGTCCAAGATTGACGTCTGCGCTATCGCGCCAACAACCTCCTTGAAACAACCAACTCTAAGCGGAGTCTTCGCTTGGCCAACAAGACAATGAAGTCGGTTGGACCTAGGCTCAACCCCTCTATTCCTAAAAGGTGACCTAGAAGCACAGGTAGTGGGCTTATCTATGTAACAATGCCCATGAATTCCCATCACAATAATATATCAACAAAATAATATACAAAGTATAGAGGAAAATAAGCAAATAAACAATAGATAAGCATAAAGAAGAAAGCGATAAACAAACACACAAACATGCGAAGAACTAAACTAGGGTTGACTCGCTTAGTCAAAAAAAGTTTTTAAAATGAGTCCCCAGTGAAGTCGCCAACTGAAGCAACTCGATTTTCAAAAAAATCATTTGAATGAATTTTCAAAACAATGAAATCGCCACCTAATTTTATTCGTTCTAGAAAGAACGGGGAAATATAGATAAAACCCACAAAAATCGGATAAGGCGGTCTACAAGACCAAAAAGGATGGATTCGGGAGTCGGTTACGCAAGAGGAAGGTATTAGCACCTCTTACGTCCATCGTACTCGATGGGACCCATTTAGTTCGTGCATGTTTGTGTGTTTAAAGTAAAAATGCTATCTTCTACTTAATGATCAAGAAATAAGAAAGAATTGAACAAGATTTGTTTATTATTATTTTGAGTTTGACACGGCTTCGAAACCGCGTGCCTACGTATTCCCTCGTGCAATGGGAAAGTCAAAAATCCGTAGTTCTTGTTGAAAATGTCTTGAATTGGTTGTGTTGATTTTAGAAGAAAATGTTTTTGATTTTTGATAATCGCATATGAGCGAAAAAAAGATTTGAATGGGTTGAATTGATTTTAATTGTAGATGACAAGTACCAAAACGTTGGGAGGTCCTCTAACGATTCAATACTCGAGATTGGTGATTGAGGTCAACCAATCATCTCTCATCCAAAAATTTTATTATGAAAGGAGTGAGGTGAAACAAAGTTCACTTTTTATTAAGTGTGATGGAATAAAGTATTTAAGTCATTGGGTTACCCTCTAATGGCCCAAATACTTTACATTTTAATTAAATCGTTGGGCGAACCTCTAACAATTTAATTAAGTACCATAACACTATTTTTTTTTGTTTTTGTAGAAAAATTGATTTAAAGAAAACAAATTCAATTAATTAATTTAATATGAAAGTGTTTTAAATGTTCAAGTGTATGGAATAAAGTATTCAAGTCATTGGGTTACCCTCAATGGCCCAAATACTTTACATTTTAATTAAATCGTTAGGCGAACCTCTAACAATTTAATTAAGTACCATAACACTATTTTTGATTTTGAAAATGTGTTGAAAATTGCGGCGTTGGACGTAGAAATGATGTTTGGGTTATGATTAACCAAGTATATGGACTTGATTAACCTCGTGAGGATAGGTGCTCTATCCCAACCATGAGACCACAGTGCATGGTGATTGGTATATGGACCAATTGTTTTGGTTATGATTAATCAAGGCAACGAGGGCCTTAATTAACCTCGTGAGGATGGCCATGCCCATCCCAACCATGAGACCCTTAGAAATTTGGTGTGGGTAACCAAAAATGAGAGAGGCGGAGGCGTTGTTGTTTTATATTAATGTGAGAGCGGAGTGTTCGATCGCGTAATAAACATACAAGCGGATAATGTAATAGCGGATAATAAAAGAAAATAAATTAACACACAATACAAATCGGAATTTAAATAATTATTAGTATAGATATTTTTTTACTTGATGAAAAATCAACTACCAATTTAATTGGTGATTCAACAAATAAAAAACTACCATATGCCAAATATTATTTAATACATCATTATATATAAAAAAAACTTGCATAATATTAATTTAAAGAGAAAGTTTAGGAATGGGCCTGATTGAAGCTTTAAATCTGGGGGTGCAAGCAGCAAACTAAGCCCAAGCCCAAATCCAAGCTGCTGGATCTTGTATGGCAGCTCCCATGAGGCATGCTGTGGTCCACCATTCTGGATTGTCGGATCTGGACCTTGGCAGATCTGATGGCTGTAAGGAAAAGAGCATGATGGCTACCATGGATGTACCTGCATTGAATCCCAAACAGACCACACAGACGGTGACAAGTGTCACCGCCTGGACTAACCAACACATCCTAATCTAGAATACTCCTTAAACAACATATTGACCTTGTTTTAAATATTTAAGTAAAAATAAAAAAAAAACTAAATATAATTAAAAGAAAATCTGATTCTTATGTTATGTTTTATGAATTTATTAATTAGCTAAACATATAAAATAGCACTAATTATTGTTAAACTTAATAATAATAATACTAATTCTTGATAGTTAAACAAATAAACTTAACTTAAACTGGGATTTGCTCGCCTCTCACTCACGATTCCTATTAGAAAAACAACTCTCTCTTTCCCAAATCGTCTAATCCTCTCATCCTCGTTCTCTCGGAACTCACGAACCCTCATCGTCGCGATTTCCTCATCTCTCTTGCATTGTCGTCGCATCCCAATACTTCAGATCTACTTGTTCTCTCGGCGTCGCTCACGATCTCATCATCGCCGCTCTCGAATCCTCACCGATGGCTCTCGGTCGCGGCTCTCGAATCCTCACCGATGGCTTTCGATCGCGGTTACATTGTCTCTTTCACTCGATCTCGCCGTCGCGGTTCCTCTCTCTGGTTCTCATCGTCGTTCTCGATCCATCGCGCGATCTAAACTCTCTCTCTCGATTTATTGCTATTATTATTCGGTTTGAAACAAACATTTGATTGTTTTGTGTTTGAGTTTGGGAATGGAAGCGGAGGCGAAACTCTAGCGGATTGAGTGTGGGTGATGCGGAAGCAGAGTCGGGAGAAAGGGAAGACGGCGGCTTTCATCCATGACCGGTGAGATCTATCCGTTTTACCTTACACTTTGCCTTTTCCTCATCTTCTTTTCTGAAGGATTTTCTGACTGGAAAATGATGATGATGCTAGTTAGATGGATCTTTATTACGGTTTTCGTTTGAATCTTTGTTGGTTATCTTTACGGGTTGATGATGAACACTGTTATATTTCTGGGTTTTGGCTTGGCAATCTATGGTATGCTGTTAGGGTTACTGACGAATTCGGCTAGGGTTTTCTTGTTGTGAACAGTGGCCTCCTCCTTGTGTTATAATCTTGAATGCCTTTATACTGTCAGTGTTTAGGGTTTTGGTTGATCGATTTTGAAAACAAGGCCTTCCCAATGCTTGATGGGCTTGTATCCTTTTGTTGTTGGGTGATAATTTTGATTCTTCGGCTATTTTGATGTATCGATCTTGCTATATCGATTGTGTTAAATCTTTGGTGTATTGTTTATGGTAAAATTTGCCTTTTCGGTGCCTACCCTTGCGCCTGTATAAAATTCTTGTCTTGTCATGCCCAAACTGCTTTATCGCTTTTCCTCATCTTCTTTCTACACCTCCTATTGTGAACCAAGGGCTAACACTCTTGAGGATTTGCAATAGCGAGTTTATGGCGATGATTCGCTATGAGGCCGGTTGGTTCTGATCGAAACCCTTGCAACTGATTAGGAAGAAGACCCTAATGATGATTTGAAAACAATGCATTTTCTTATGCCTATGTTTGAAATCTTTGATCAATTGCTAATTATTTCTTTTCTTGTTTCATATAACTCGGGCATTGGATTGATGAAAGCAAAGTGGCGAGGGCGAACCCTAGTGAAGCCTTGGCACAACAATCAAACATGGATAAAAGCAAACTTGAAGGAATCGATGGGAAAGCTTGAAGATGAAGTCAAGGATACATCCATGAAGAAACTTGCAGCTTAGAGGATTTACAATTGATTTAGGGCACATTAGTATTCAAATAGGAAACTTTGTAACTTATACTCAAAGATTTGATAAGTTGTAAATACATGTATTTTGATTTATCCTTGTATTCTTGTACAACAAAACTTTAGAGTAATTCGAAACTCTTGGATTTACATGAATGCAAAGTTTGAAGATTATGTACCAATTTGAGTTCTAGTTTGAATTCTTGAATACTACTAATGTGATACGCAATGTTGTAGCATTTGGTGTATGAAAATTAAAAATTGCACGAAAGTTGAAGATTCGTGATGAACCAAACATTCCAACACTTTGCTATGAACCCAATATTAATTCGATTAAGACATATCATGTTGAAGTGTTGATTAGAGATATGCATTCAACTCAATTCAATCCCAATTCACAACCTTGAACCAAGCGGTGATAACATGATTCTGCACTTTTAGATTCTTGAGAAAAATTGTCATGTATGATCTTGATTCATGCTCTAAAAAAGGAATGAGGTCTTAAGAGAACTATGAGTGGAATTTGAATATGTATTCAATTTCTACATCCTTCTTGAACTCAATAATGCACATTATAAAAGCTTTGAACTTGTGATCGAAATCTCGAAATCAAGTTATCTTGTAATTAAAATAATCCCATTTGAATTTCCGGCCACAAAGTTTCCATTTTATCCATTCTCGTAGAAATTCAGACCTTTCGCTTCTTGAAACAAAAGCGAAACTCAAGTTTCAAATGAAGCTCTTGATCAAAAACCTTAGTCAACTTGCGATTTCATCTTTTTGAATTAATCGATAGATTCCACTTGAAATTAATGGAATTATCAACGCATTTCCAAATCGAACCATATTCGGTAGTGGAGTAAGATTCGGAACCAAGCGAATTCAAAAGGAAGCTTCTAGTTTTCATAGAATGCCCGAATCTTGTGAGCGATGAACGACAGGAAAGATCTCAACATGCGGCGGTTTGGCGTTCGTAAATCTTGTAAACAAATCCTTTGGATGAATATCTTCACATACACCCACTATTGCCGAGAGCGAACAAAGCTGACGAGTAAGCCACACGTACTAGAACTTGCATTGTTGACCAATAAACGGATAATCAATATCCACCCTTTTACATCTTGAACAATGAACTTGAAACAACAGCAAAACCCAAACTCGTGATGAATTGATCTCCTGAATCAGGAGGTGATGACATTCAAAATAACCAGACTTCCGTAGCTCCATCAAGAACAGACCATTCAATTCAACAATCGAACATCAAGCCCCGAAAACCCAAAGATATAAACGGATAAGATTTAATTTTAAACCTCGTCGTTTTCCAATATCCTAGATTGGTGGAAAGCACCACGTCTTATTCTGCTCCACGGGGAATCTTTGGGAACCAACTCCAACCCGTAACCACAAAACCAATGGTATGAATGCATGTGAGTGTCATGATAAATGCGAAGCCTAAGCCAGATAAAAACGAGATAGGAGGGCAAATTTTGGGGTGCAACACTTTTTATCGCAAAAATATTGTGGATAGCAAGAGTCGCCACCGACTTTTCTTTTATCCAATTAAGGGAAGGTGAAAATAACAGGAAAAGACCTTCGTTAGATTCTGAGTAAGGGAGAAGGTTATGAAAAGGGAATGTATTAGCACCCCTTTCCATCCGCAGTTTTCTACGGGCTCTTAGTTGCTTTTAGCTTACTTTAAAAATTGTGCTTTCTGTGTGTTTGACAAAATGTTTTGAAAAGGCATTTCGCTTTGACTTTGTAATGATTCATGTAGGAATGTATACAAAGTGTTTGGAAATGTTTTGTTTTTGAAAAGAGTTTGAACTTTGACAAAAGTGTGAGGTCTGAAAAGTATTTTGATAGAGCAAGCAACTAAAAGTCTTATTACCTACTCAAAATGGTCGTTTTCGTGTTGTTTTACTTTCCTTTAGAATAGTGCTATACGTACCATTAGTTGGTAGGTAACCCTATTCGTTGGATGTAAGAGGGACATTCGAAGGGACATCGGGTGGTCATAGAAGGCAACTTGTAGGAGTATCCTAGCACATTCGAAGGGACTATCATCATTTTTCGTAGGCGACAATCGAGGGTCAAGATCATGTATTCGTAGGCGACATCGTGGGTCTATGATCTTTGTATCGAAGGGACTATGATGATTTGTTTTGAAGGCAACAGTGCTAGAATACCTCTACGTTCGAGGGACTTGACCATTTGTATTCGTAAAGGCAACGAGAGAGAATTACCCTAAGGGGTGCATGTGTGAAAAGAGTGTGTTGATTCAGGTATTTTATCTTGGCATTATAAGTGATCTATGTCCAATTTTATCTTGCCATACACGCCTAAATACTAGCAGTTTATAGGGTGCAGAAAGTAAATTGCGGAAATGTAAAGTGCAGAAAGATAAAGTCCTATGCTATTACATGGCTTTGGGGCAGTTACATAATAAGAGTGCGGAAAATAAAAGTCCTAATTAAACTATTACATCCCATAGGCAATTACATAATTGAAAAAGAAAAGGAAGAAAAATCGTCCGAAACGTTACAACCTGTAAACAGATACATAATCGGAAATACGAGAAAAATGCATGAGATGAAAAATGTTAGTAAAAAGAAATATTTTTGAATGAGTAAAAAGGTTTTATGTTAGTAATGACAATAATATGATAAGGTAATTTTTTGGTAATTTTTTGAATCGGTTTCGATATTTAAAAACAATCAAAAGTCAAATTAATGATTAATTAGCAATTAAATAAAATAAGCATGCAAAAATATTAATTTTAACATTAAAAATTAAATAAACATTTTCTGATAATAATGCAAAAAGAAAAAATATTTTTGTGATTTTTTAAATGCATGAAAATATTAAGAAAAGAAAAATAGTAAAACCATGTTAGTTTTTTCAAAGTTGTAAAAAGGAATGGTCTTGCCAGGAATCGAGCTCATGACCATCTGGAGAAAACACACGCCCTCTTGCCATCTGAGCCAAGCATGCTTGGTGTTTAACAACTGGAAAGAACGCATTATGTGTGAAAACGTGTCCTGATTTCTGATTTTCAAACACAGTCAACGCGCGGGACCCAGAACGCATAGATGGACGAATCGGATTGCACAGAATTTCCACGCGAGTCACGTCGGAGTCAGCACATTCAACGACGCCGGAGCCCTAACTCTGGTCGTCTTCTCCGACCAAACAAATTTCAAACCTGCAAAAATAAGCAAAATAAAAAGGAAAAAGGTACCCTACCCCCCTAAATCGAGGGCTGTGAACACGATGGTGGCGTTCGTTTGCCCTGAAAACGCCTGGATAAGTCGGTTCGAAGCTTTCCAATTTTTGAACCCTAACAATGGCAATACGAGTTCTGGACGTGCAAGCTTACATGTAATGATTCAAATGCATTCTAATGGATATCCTGAGTTCAAATATGCAAACGAAAACAGTTAGAAACGCATGAATTGTAAAAACCAAAATTTGAGAAAAATACCAAATCGGAGCAAGGTATATGGCACGATCTGGGCAGTCTTGGCTTCAAGTAAGGGCTGGGAATGATTGCTGGGATATCAAGGAACACGTTTGGATGCTCAAAACACCTTGAAACTTGCTGGAAATAAGGATTCGAATTTCACAACTTTGAGAAAAAATTTAAGAAAATTAGGGTTGCTTGTATAGGCTAGGGTTTTGTCCTCTTGTACTATGGATGTGTTGTGTATTTATAGAGTGAAGAATTGGAGCAAAAAGAAAGAAAAAATATATGCCATGCAATGCAAAATAATTTCCCTTTCAAATAAAATCAAATCTTTTGAAAATTTGATTTTCCCTTCCATGTAAGAGCTAGCACAAAATTGGCAAGTTGTGTGGGCTATCTTGGACCTCAACTTTGATAAAAATCCAACCCAATTGGAATTATACCTTGTTTTCATATTTTATTTAATTTAAATTTGAATTAAATGCTTTTAAATTCAAAAATAAATCATAAAAACAAAAGGTGGTCGTGGCAAGGCATCAATAGGTCACAAATAATATTATGATCAAGTTTGGATCATAAAATTATAGGCCCATATGGAAAAAATTGGATTTGGCAAGTATCTCTCTTTGTGCAATTGTCCAAAAATGCCCAACTTGTGCAAGGTGTATTTTGCTCAACTTTCCACATTTTTTAGTGTTCTTGGACTTTTTAGAAAGCTCTAGGTTTCCTCTAAACAACCTCTTTGGTTTCATCTCATTTGGAGTTTCCATGCTTAATAAAATTTCATTACAAAAAGTTGACTTTTTGTTGACTTTGAAGAGGACCTGTAATGTTTTGATCCATATCTTCAAAATGAAGCATTTTTTGACCATGCTTGTGAGACATGAAGTTGTAGAGAATTGAATTTCCTTCAAATTGAGAGGTGGTGGAAAACTTTCTGAGAAAGTATGAAGAAGTTATGCTTAGTCAAAGTTTAGTTGACTTTTCTCTAGGAAACCCTAATTTGGAAAGTTTGACTTTTGAGCAAATCTTGAGTTTTCTTGATGAATCATGATCAACCCTTGATCAAATGATGAATTTAACTTCAAAATGAGGATGTTGACCAAAAATCATGAAGTTTGACTGTATGTTGACCACAGTTGACTTTTTTGTCCAATACAACTAATTTTCAACCATCTGAGCAATTGTCTGAGGGAACTTGACTTGTAAGGCTTGAAACTTGTCATGGAGATTCTTTGAAGCATATGAGGAGGCATGATGACCACTGGAGATGTTGGAAGTCCATATGGATCTGAGAATTGCCAAACCCTAGTTTGGGCTGATTGTCTAGGAGAGGGTTTGTCTGATCAACCCCTGAGGAATCCTTGAGTATGGATATGTGAAATTTCTTGAGGAATAGGAGGGCAAATTTTGGGGTATGACAGTGTGGAAGGACATCGTGCTTATGATTGTGGGAAGGATGCTGGAAAGGATGTTATGAAATGCCATAGGTGTGGCAAGGCCGATCATAGAGTTGCTGATTGTAGATTTAGTGCGGATGTGACTTGTTACAATTATGGTGAACGAGGTCATATTAGTGCTAAGTGTGAAAAGCCAAAGAAGGAGAAAGCTAAGGGGAAAGTTTTTACATTGTCTGGTTCTGAGACTCCGGTTGAGGATAGACTTATCCGAGGTACGTGCTTTATTAATGCTACACATTTGATTTCTATCATTGATACTGGTGTGCCACATTCTTTTATTTCTGTGGATTGTGTTAAGAGATTGAATTTTTAATTGTTTGATATGCATAGAAATATGATCATTGATACTCCTGCTATGGGTTCTGTTTGTACTTCTGTTGCATGTCTAAATTGTCCGTTGAGTATTTTTGGTAGAGATTTTCTGATGGATTTAGTTTATCTTCCGTTAGATCAATTGGATGTGATTCTTGGTATGAACTGGTTGGAATACAATCATGTTTTTATCAACTGTTTTGACAAGTTGGTTATCTTTCTTGATTATAGTGTCGAGAATGGTTTATTTTTGTCTGCTAAGCAAGTGGATATATCCTTAAAAGATGGTGTTGTGTTGTTTTCTTTGTTGGCATCGTTGGATCTCGGTGAGAAACAAGCTATGGGTGAATTGGCTGTTATTTGTGATTTTCCTAAGGTATTTCCTGAAGATGTAATTGATTTTCTGCCATAGCGTGAGGTTGAGTTTTCGATTGATTTAGTTCCTCGAACTAGTCCTGTTTCGATGGCTCCGTATCAGATGTCTGCTTCTAACTTGAAAGATTGAAGAGTCAACTTGAGGATTTGCTTGAGAAGAGGTTTATTCATCCGAGTGTATCTCCGTGGGGTGCACCTGTTTTATTGGTTAAGAAGAAGGAAGGTTCTATGAGGTTGTGTGTTGATTATAGACAACTGAACATGGTGACTATTAAGAACAAGTATCCACTTCTGAGGATTGATGATTTGATGGATCAGTTGGTTGGTGCTTGTGTTTTCAGTAAGATTGATCTGAGGCCTGGTTATCATCAGATTCATGTGAAAGATGAGGATATTTAGAAGACTGCTTTTAGAATAAGGTATGGTCACTATGAGTATTCTGTAATGCCATTTGGTGTGACTAATTCTCCTGATGTTTTCATGGAATATATGAATCGTATTATTCATGAGTATCTGGATCAATTTGTATTTGTGTTCATTGATGATATTCTGATTTATTCTAAGAGTGAAGAAGATCATGCTGAGCATTTGAGGATTGTGTTATTTGTGTTGAAAGAGAAGAAGTTGTATGCTAAGCTTTCTAAGTGCAAGTTTTGGTTGAAGGAAGTGAGTTTCCTTATGCATGTGATTTCGAGTGGTGGTATTTCTATTGATCCTTCTAAGGTTGAGGTTGTATCTCGTTGGGAAGCTCCGAAATCTATTTTTGAGATTAGAAGTTTTCTTGGTTTGGCTGGTTATTATCGTAAGTTCATTGAAGTATTTTCTAAGTTGACATTACCGTTGATGCAGTTGACGAGGAAAGGTCAAGCTTTTGTTTGGACTTTGCAGTTTGAAGCTAATTTTCAAGAGCTTAAGAGAAGGTTAACAACTGCTCCTATTTTGATTTTTCCTAATCCGGCAGAACCATTTGTGGTGTGTTGTGATGCTTCATTGATGGGTTTAGGAGGTGTGTTAATGTAGAATAGGAAAATGGTAACTTATGCTTCGAGGGAACTTAAAGTTCATGAGAGGAATTATTCGACACATGATTTAGAGTTAGCCGCAGTTGTGTTTGTGTTGACATTTTGGAGGCATTATTTGTTTGGTTCGAGATTTGAGGTGTATAGCGATCATAAGAGTTTCAAGTATCTGTTTGATCAAAAAGAATTGAATATGAGGCAACGAAGATGGTTAGAATTCTTGAAGGATTATGATTTTGGTTTGAATTATCATCCGGGTAAAGCCAATATTGTAGTTGATGCATTTAGTACGAAGTCATTGCACATGTCGATGTTGATGGTGCGAGAATTGGATTTGCTTGAACAAGTTTTAGATTTGAGTTTGGTTTGTGAAGTGAATTATTCTTGTCTTAAGCTTGGTATGTTGAAGCTTACTAGTGTTATTTTGGATGAAATTCGAGAAGGTTAGAAATCTGATTTGGTTTTTATAGTTAAGTTGGTGTTGATCAAGGTCGAGGTGGTGATTTTTGGATTAATGAGAATGGTATCATGAGGTGTCGTGATAGAGTTTGTATTCCTGATGTTGGTGATCTTCAAAAGAGAATTCTTGATGAAGGACATCATAGTGGATTGAGTATTCATCTTGGTGCTACCAAGATGTACCAAGATTTGAGGAAGTTATTTTGGTGGTCGGGTATGAAGAAGGATATTGTTGAGTTTGTGTATTCTTATTTAATCTGTCAAAAGTCGAAGATTGAACATCAAAAACCGTCTGGTTTGTTGTAGCCGTTATCCATTCCTGAGTGGAATTGGGATAGCATTTCTATGCATTTTGTTTCTGGATTTATGAGGACTCCGAGTAGTCATGATTCTATTTGGGTTATTATGGATAGATTGATGAAATCTTCTCACTTTATTCCAATTTTGATGGATTATCCTATGGAAAAGTTTGCTAAGTTGTATATCGAGAAAGTTGTGAGTTTGCATGGTGTTCATGCGAGTATTGTTTTGGATAGAGATCTGAGGTTTACTTCACATTTTTGGGAAATTTTGCGAAGTGCTTTGGGTACAAAGTTGCGTTTGAGTTCGGCGTATCATCCACAAACTGATGGTCAGGTTAAAAGGACGACTCAATCATTGGAGGATCTTTTGAGAGCTTGTGTTTTAGAGCATGAAGGTGCTTGGGATAGTTATTTGCCTTTCATTGAGTTTACCTATAACAATAGTTTTAATTCAAGTGTTGATATGGCTTCGTTTAAAGATTTGTATGGACGAAGGTGTAGGACGCCTTTGCGTTGGTATGAATCCGATGAGAGTTCTGTGGTTGGACCTAAAATAGTTCAACAGACTATGAATAAGATTAAGATGATTCAGGAGAAGATGAAGATTTCCCAGAGTCGTCAGAAGAGTTATCATGATAAGAGGAGGAAAGATATTAGCTTTGAGAAAGGTGATCACGTGTTTTTGAGAGTTACTCCTATCACTGGTGTTCATAGAGCATTGAAGTCAAGGAAGTTGACTCCGCATTTTATTGGTCCTTATCAAATTGCTGAAAAGATTGGTGAAGTAGCCTATCAAATTCATTTTCCTCCGTCACTTGCTAATCTTCATGACATATTCCATTATCTCAATTGAGGAAATATATTCCAAATATATCTCATGTTGTGCCGCTAGATGATGTGCAAGTTAGAGATAATTTGACGGTTGAGACTTTACCGATGCGTATTAAAGATCGAGAAGTTAAGCAACTTCGAGGGAAGGAAATCGCTTTAGTGAAGGTAGCATGGGGAGGCACTGCTAGTGGTAATGTGACTTGGGAGCTTGAGAGTCATATGAAGGATTCATATCCTGAGTTGTTCGCTTGAGGTAATTTTCGAGGGCGAAAATCTTTTAAGTGGGGGAGAGTTGTAACATCCTGATTGTTAAATAGATAATTATTAATTATTATTATATATTATATTATGTGATAATTGATTTAATTGGGTGTTTTAATTTAAATTTGAATTATTTGAATATGTGTGTTATTTAGATAATTGAGTTTTATGAGTAGAATTATTATTATTTTGTATTGGGCCTATTTATAAGAATGGAAGTAATAGAGAGGTGTTAAGTATTAAGCCCATTAAGACAATCCTAGTTAGTAAGGATTAGAAGGGAATCATAATTAGAATTTCATTTGGAGAAAGAAGAGAAGAAAAGAGGAGAAAGAGAAAATGTGAAGAGGAAACCCTAGAAGAGGAATCTTCAAGAGGTAAGGGTGGAGAATCCATGTTACTGTTTGATTGTATGTTTGGGGTAATGATTAAGAACATGCTAGGTTGTTCAATTTCAATTTCTAGAATCTTTGAATGTTAGGGTTTGCAAGGAAATTATGTTTTTCAACTTAGAGTGATGACCCATGACTAGAAACATGTTAGGATACCCTTTTATGATGTTATTTGGTTGATTGGAATGGGTTTTTATGGTAATTTCGTGGGAAAAGGAAGTTGGTTCGTAGCAGAAAAAAAATGCAAAATCATAGACCGCGCTTAGCGCGAGGAGGAGCCTGCTTAGCGCAAAATGTTCAGACTTTTAGGGTTATTTGTTCAGCGAGGTGCGCTTAGCGTGATAGGCCGAGCTTAGCGTGACCTGAAATAAAAAATGTTATTTTTAGGATCTTTTGACATGGAATCTTATATGATTATATTCATTGTAGTATTTTCATATATGTGATTAATTGATCCAATTGTGATTGAATGTGTTTTGGATTGGTTTTGAATATTATTTCAATGTATGTTTGATTACTTGAGTATAGTATGTACTAATCTTATTTGATGGAATATGTTGAATAACATTGGTGGAATGATATGTCATAATGTTATTTGTTATGTGCGATGATATGTATGAGATACATGTGATGGTCTTGTTTTTGAAATATAATGTTGTGTAATTAATGTATAATTCACATGAGATGAATTGTGATGATATTCTTGGATAATTGAGGTTTTGTGAATAACCTTAATTTGCATATGTCGTCTTGGTGATTTGTATATGAATACATTTGGCTCGATCCTTGTATGGATAAGTAGTGGTGAAACGTTGGGTTCACAAATTGGCTCGATCCATGATGGATAAGTAGCAGTGAAACATTGGGTTCACATTTGGCTCGATTCCATTGGTAATAAGTAACAGAGACTTTTGGTCTTGTCCGGATCAGAAGTAAGGGCTTGGATTCTATGAATGAATCTGAATCAGGGTTAACGAAATGTTCCCAAAAACTTGGTACCACATGCATATTGAGTCACATTTTATTGTTGTCACATGAGTCATTATTGAATACGCAATGTGTGAAATGAAATTGTGATGTCTAATCATATGGATTCACTGGATTGTTTGGATGGATGATAATTATGCTATGTATGAACATATTATACTTACAATGTTTGTATGATCATGTTATCTTGGAATATCACTTGAAGTGTGTGGAATTCATGAATATATGCGGCTTCTTCATTATTTCCATTTATGTACTTTTGAATAATGATGTGAATTCTCACCCTTCTGTTGTGATGTTGCCTCTACGTGGGTAACGTGCAGGTTCCGAGGATAGCGATGCTTCGCACGAGACTAGTTGAAGAGTCTAGCTAGTTTATCCGTTACTAGGTAGTCTAGTCATTACTCTGGTCATGTAACATGGGATTTATCTGGATTTCTGCTTTGATGAGATATTTGTTATGTATACTCATCAATTTTGATTGATATGATTGAGATACTATTTTGATGTGGCCTTGGTGCCGATGCATGAATTCTGATGACTTGGTTGTATTATGGATTCATTACTTTTTCATCGAATGATTATAGTATGGGATGTAATCATTGATAGTATCTGTGAACATTAAATATCTGCTGTGAAAATGAATGAATTATTCTAAAGCATGAGATTCAAATATGTGTTATGATTATGACCAGTGTGCATGTATTGTTTTAATTGTAAAGTAAATCATGTGACGCTCTCTTGTTATTCATTTTATTTACTCTGATTGTGTAATACTTATGTGGGGAATTAGAGGGGGTGTTATAGATCTAATCTACTTCCAAAAAGCTCTCTCATTGACTAGATTTTCGTTACAAGCAAGGTGATGTTACCATCTAGGTAACTCTCCTTGTATTTAAAGGCTTTACTTCCTCACCATCACTCACAAGCTGCATTTCACCATGAACAATTCTTCCAAAAATATTGATGTAGAGAAGGTTCTTGTGCTAGAAATCAAGAAGCAAATCGGTTCTGGTTTAAATAATGTTGTGTCCAACACTCTAACAAATGTTGGAACATCCAGAACAGGGAAAACATATGTACCAAAGATGAAATAAATCAAGAAAAACTATGTGAAAATACATGATTCAGAATAAGATGTTGATAAAGATTGGGTTAATTTCATTGACTCAGGAAGCAAGTTTTTATAGCGACAATCTACTATCTTTTATTAAAACAATAAACAAAAAATGGAAATACATAAAAATAAAGGTCTTTTCAGATGTGTCTTTTGTTTGTGTCTTGTTAGTTTTTGTCTCTTTGTGTGGATATGTTTTTTCTTTCTTCTTTGTGGTACTATTTTTGAGTCGGTTTGATACAATTAGTCTTGCAACAAGTATAGGGTATGTTTGCTTTCTATCCTTTGTATCTTTGTTTTGAGTAAGTTTTGAGTTTCTTTTTCTTTGCTTCTTTTTGTTTCTGTTTCTTTTCACTTCGATTTTATCAATTTTTGGCTAAAAAAAGGGGGGAAGTATTATTGAGTCTAGTCAAGTATTGTTGCTTGCTATATGCAACACTTTAGGGGGAGCATGTCTGTCTGTCATGGGAGTCTTAAGTCTGTTTTGCTTCTGTTGTTACTTCTGTTGTAGTTGTTTGTAGGATGTCTTATAGGATGTTATAATATCATGTATGTTGTGTCTTTTTTGTTTGAGTCTTGTCTATTATGTCTTGTGTTCTAAGTTATGAGCATTGTTCTGTCTTGTGCTCTGAGTTATATGAACATTTTCTACTGCATATTCTTCTAATATCTTAAACTTTGTTAGTTCAAGGTTGTGTTCTTGAGGGGGAGATTTATTTCTTTGTGACAAGAATTGGTTATTCACTTTAGGGGATAACCTAGATGGTTCTGAAGATGCTGATCATCTTCTTCCTCATGTACAACATGTAGCTTGTGTTTGTTTGTGGTTTTATTCCTCTATGGTTTTATTTCTCTCTTTATTTTAATTGGCCTTTGGTTGTTTTAGCCAAAATTTAGGAAAAGAGAAGATTGTTATTTCCATGGTTTTATGATTGGCTAAATTTTGTTAAAATATGGTTTCTATTTATGTTGAGAAAAAATGTATAACATCTTGACCAACTGTGATGACAGATTCTATTGTCATGATAGTTTGCAGATGCAAAGCCAGATGTCCTAACATCATGGCCTTCTAAACAACAATGATTGTTATGTATTTTATTGACAAATTTGATTTGATTTTAGAGATTCCTTTTGGATATATTTAATTATTTTTGCAGATCAGGAAGAGTTAATCTGGAACAAAAGATTTGATCTACAATTGTACAAGAGTTTCTATTTTAAGATACTTGAAGATTGTATTCCAAGATTTAAAAAGACTCAGCAGCATTTTCTGCTATCTTTTCATGTGTGGATAAAGAAATATTTAGACTAAAAATTCGAAGTCCATGGACTTCCAAAGCTTATAAGAGAAAGACCAAGACCTAGTGCAAATTAAATTTGTTAGGTGTTGAGTAAAAATTAGGGTTTAGGTTTTGAGAGTCTCTCACGTTCTTATTTTTGTAAGTCACCCTTGTATCTTTTGATACTTGTGGTAGACATCGTGTTCTCACTCTGATGTTTTTAAGCAAAGAGTTGAGTATTGTTCTTGGAAGAAGATTTTAAGAAAAACCATGTATTGTTCTTAGTTAAGAGTTTTAACTAAGTAGTTTTGTATTGGAAGTGTAATCTTCTTGTTGATTTGATCTTGACACAATGACTGAAATTAGGATGGTCAGATATCATTGAGGGGATTGAGAAGTGAGATGGGATTTCTCATATCTAGATTGTGATTTCTAGATAGAATTTACACGGGGTAGTGATTAAGAGAGAAGTTGTAAATTGAGGTTGTTAAGGCTTTGAACTAATACTATTATAGTGAATTTCCTTCATGGCTTGGTTGATCTCATATGTAGGTGATGTTGCACCAAATTGGTTTAACAATTCTCTGTGCTATTTATCATTCTACAATTTTATTTCAGTATCAATTACAGCTTGATGAATCTATTCAGTCTGTCGACAAATATTGTAACTTTTTTTTTTATATTGTTTTAATATTAAGATATCAGTATTAACATGTGTTGCATATGCCTAAATTTTAATATTCTCTCTTTCTATATTATAAGTCATTTTGCAATATTAAAAATCTCAAATTATAAATTACTTTATCAATTTTATGCAACATTAATTATATTTTTATTAATATATCGTATATCATATAATATTATTTGTTCTTTTAATTTTTACAGATTTTCTTTTACATTTAATAAATAATAAATAATATTGTAAAGTCATGCATGATTTCTATTTTCCGCACAAAATTCTAATCACATTTTTTAATCTGTATGAAACATCTAAATTGTCTTCTAATTTAAGAAGGAGAAAGTATATGATTAAGATTAAAGAGTACATTTATATATAAGATATGAAATTAAGTGACTAACAACTTTTTTATCGTTATAAGTTGACTAACAACTTTTATTTCTTAAGATTTATAATTGATCATCTCAATCTCATATAAGAATTAATTTTTTATTAACAACTGTTATATATAAGTTAAGATATTTATGTGACTTACAAGTTTAAGAAATTCTTTTTTTTTGTTAATGTCTTTTATATATAAGATAATTAATATATTTAAGTGACTTAACAACGTTATATTTAAGTGTTTATAATTGATCATCTCACTCTCATGTGGGAAATCAATTTCTCTAAAATAAATATACTTAGTTAGCGAAATAAATAATGATACATAAATAAAATAAAAAAAAGTTTTAAATTAAAGTAGTTAGTGCATTAATTATTCATTTAGCATCCCAAGTGAAAACAATCTTCCTACACAATCATTCACTCAATAATATTGACATCTAGAGCAGATTGTCAGTTTCTTAGTAAGAATTTAATGCTACAGGTGATCTTGATTGCTTCTTTTTTTTTTTCCAACATTGTTCATAATTATTTTATTCACACTCCTCTCTAAACTCCATAAATATGTTTTGAATATGTAATGTTCCTCCTTTGGCATTATCTCATATAAGTTAAAAATATGTTGTGTAATGGTATTGTTTTGTTGGTGAGCTGCATTTATAAATTGGATAAAACTTGAGTTAAATCAGATGAGACCACTTTTATTGCATGTAAATTTCTTATTCCATTCCATTTTATGTTGAAAATCAAAAATATATTTTTAGTGTGTACTATCATCTGATAAAATTTACACTAAATCAGAAATTAAGTTCTGGTTATTAACCGTAACTATATTTTTTATTTAATTTATAACAGAAAACGAGAAAACTTCATTTCATTGTCTAACATAAATATACACAAACTTAGCAAATACAAACCGAAAGTTAAATATAAATCGAACATTACAAATCAATATATGGGTGGACGTTGCAACATCCTCATGATATCATCGACGGTTCTTGATAAAGTAGCATCTAACTCGATTGAAACTTTCTCCTGAAAACTTCGATAAGCCGACCACATAGCCCGTAAATCGACTCCGTTCTTTAGTTCACGGTTCATGAAATGAAGATTATCTTCATTGTCAATCGATGGCGAGCGGTACTCAATCTTCTCTACCTTTCGAGCGTCGCCGTAAGGAACAAGTTCCTGCAAAGTTTCAAGTACCTTTTCAATTGGGGTGTACACCCTGATCTTGAATTTGCGATACGGTAATGCCGCCTGGAAAATGAACAACTCCAACAATCCATGTGATGTCTAATTTCATGTCCATATCTAGTTTTATGTGTTGTGGTAAGAAGAAATATAAGAGGAGATGTATTTTTATAGTAGAAGGATGTAAACATGGACCATAGAAATCCTATCTTTGTGTCAGTGATAAAACCCAAATTTAAATTCCGGTTTCCAACTTAACCAAAACCAGAAGTGTACTTTCGGTAAATGGCCTGGGTTTGAAAAACCAGAAACATAATAGAAACAACAAGTATAACACAAAATCTCATATATTCAAATTTGTTGCAAGTGGTCAAATTACAAAAATGAGTATATTTCCACATCATAATACATTATTAAAATGAAGTTAACATTACAATGCTACCTATACCACTTGAAAGAGCCGAAAATAGTGTCGCCGGATAAATCCACCGGTGGAACCCCTTTCGAATTTTCCCTATTTATTTCTATATATATTTCCCTCAACTTGTTGTATTCTTGCATCCTTTCCATGATCTCGTCCTTGCCATGTCTCCGATGGTTCTGTGAAACGAAGCGACCACTCTGGTGATGTCACTAGTATAGGGCAACCCGGTTTCAAGTATACTTGAACAAAATGTCGTGGATTTGAAATCCACCCAACACAAATGATACAATCAATGTGATTTGGTGTAGGAGTTGTGCGTAGAGGAAAATAAGTCTCCGAAAAACCGTATTGGGTCAGATTAATACACACCTGTCATATGCACTTGCTATGAGATGACCCATTTCAGGAAAACGCATCCAACCTTAATAGGTACTAGTGCGTGATATATTTCCTCAACCTTCTCTTTACTCCCTAACACACGTGTGTACAACTCTCTGTGTTCCGTCACCTCTTATTAGAGTATCTTGCATAGTATTGTAATACTCTTCACGGCTACCTAGCAAACAAGAAACAACTCGAAAGCCACAATTACCGTCACCATCCACATTGACGATCCTTTCAACGTGTTTGTGCATGAAAACCGATATTTGATCAATGAATGGTATCTTTGATGAAGTCAGTGTAGGCGATAGTTTGCTAATACGGGCACCTTTGAAAGCATATTTTTGAGATTTCAGTGTAGGTGAATCGGGAAATACTTTGTCAACATGTTCATAATACGAAGGACTCCTCGTAGTAGAATTCTCTCCCGGTATAGGTTTCAACTTCTTCGGTGCACCTTTTGTTTTTACCGATTGGGAGGGTGATTTCAAATTCGTGGTCTCCAAAAACGCAATCTTCCTCAACTCTTCTTTGATGTGGATTTTGGTGGCGTCATCGACTCTCAAAAATCTCGCTTGTATCACTTCTCACTCGGTAAAGATGGAGATATTTGATTTATCACTTTTCATTTTCTCGTCATCGTCAAAACTAAGTCTCTTCCAATGACTAGAGACCTTGTCCATACTTATCGAGACATTACCACTCATCTTCTTGTATGTGACACAAGCACAATGGAGACCATATGTTTTCACAATAGTGCACCCACAATTTGAGATGTCATCACCCACATTTGAAGCTCTTTTGGCCTCATGAAAAATATAATTAAGCGTCGACCGAGAGATGTTACTGACTAATTGAGAATATAGTATATTCTCCTTGAACCTGTGTTCCAACACCATGATACTGCGACCAAATGTCATTTGTATCTCATTATGCTAGTTCAAAATCATATGGTTCACAACTTCCCAACCCGTAATCAAATCGCCCCTTGCTGTTTACCAACCAATTCTTGAGACCAGCATGCGCAGATTCTACTCGGTTTGATGTTGGATGACCGAGGTGCATAACCTAATTAGTCCATGCACAAACAAATTTCTCCTTCACTTGATCAAGTACTGTGCTCTCCATATATTTCAACAGATTCAAATATTTCACACAAACTCGGAATTGTAAAACAACATCAACATACATCTCTTTTATAGATGCATTTACAATAATATTTCTTGCAACCATGATTTTATCCACAATAACACCAGAGTTTACCAACTTTTCATCTTCACCAGCTACCTGTTTCGGCCCCACAACAAGTTTAACCCGACTTTTCACATTTTTTTTGTAATTTGGCACCTACAAAGTAATAAGGAAGAATTCAGAAATACGGTTGCAACGAAATTCATTAATGTGGTATCTCGGCCGGTAACAATTACCTTTGGCATATCCTCTTGGTCTTTCAATATTGACCTACACACCTCTAAAGCCCATTGAAAGTTGACTTATTTTTTGCACTCGAGAAATGCAAAACCAACTGAGTACGTCTTCTTGGTCGATGTAACACCAACAATTTCCAACAACGGTAGCCTGTACTTGTTGGTTTTGTACGTCGAATTCATTACGAGCACGGTAGGAAACATGTTGAACAATTTAATGGAATCAGGATGAGTCCAATAAATGTCTCTAACATTTACTCCATCATCACCCCGTTGGTGCTTACAAACATAATTATTCTCATCCAGAACTTTCAAAAGGTGTTACATTTCGGTTCTATCCTCCCGAAGGGCTCACTTTGTTTGATAGCTTATTGTACACTTGTTTGATATTTGAGGTGTTCTCCGGTCTTTTGCGCTTCAAAGTTGCGAGAATGTTTTTGGGAGGTACCAAATTCAAAGTCATGTCGAAAACACAAGTTTTATCATCTGGTAGTAGCCGACATGCTATTAGATGATCGGTCAACTTTGGAGTTAATCATGATTGTGTTCTCTACTAATCACATTAAACTTCCACTTATTGTTGGCCATGAGATAACCATGCAACCAAAACGGACACTCACATTTTCTTCTTCCGGTTTCGTCGCGTTTCAAATTTTGAATGCGAGCCACATATTTTCCACTCCTTTCCCAAGTCAAAATAACAAAGGCATTTCTTCTATCAGTGTCATTATCGGACCTTGCTATCATAGTAGAAAATCCTAACCTCTTTGCCTCTAAACGAATCCACTGTAACATATCGTCCCATAATTCAAATTCTTGAACATTTTCAAAATGTTCACGAACATCGACTGACTTAATTACGAGAGGCGAAACTACGACCGACGATACAACTTCGGTCACATCGGGTTTAGGAATGTTATCAAGGTGCACCATACCTATGTAACATAATAAAAATTATAAATACACTTATGACAGTGAAATCTGCTGCATAATTTAAAATTGATACAAAACCGGAAATAAAACTTTCGGTTACGTTCAACCAGAAACCGGAAATATAAATCCAGTTTGTATGTAACCTTATTTTGAGCAAAAACAAACAGATTAATATAGTAAATGATGGATAAAAGGGATGAAGTTTACCTGAAATTATTCTTTCTTGTGCAATTTCTGATATGATGAACCCAAAAAATATGGATTTGAAGTGGAAAATGGATTAACAATGAAGAGGGTTTTGGAGAGGTTTGGAGGAGGAAGTGTGTAATGGTGGTGATTATTGCACCCCAAAATCCGCCCTCTTCATTTTGTTAATTAATAATTGGATAACACTTAATTAATAGGTGCATCGCATACATATCATTCATGCATTGATCACGGGTTCGAGATTTTCTAAATCATATGAATCTGTACAATTCTGAAGAAAAGGTTTAGTTCTGGATATTTGAGGTTCTGTCAATTCGAAGCGTCATTTCAATACGCAAGAGTGTCCAGAAGCTTCTGATTATTATCTCGCGAGTTGAGGTTTTGGTGTTTTGATCGCTTATCAGGTGGATATTGATTATAGTTCGAGCTACAATGTGTTGTGGTCGAATATTTGAGCCCGAATTGATTATATGGCCTTCTATGAGTGGTGAAGTATCAGTATACGACTTATCGATCCACGCGATTTATCAGAAAATCAAGAACGGACGGATAAAATGATATTTGAGTGCATGTATCAAAAAAAGTCAACAAAAGTCAAAGTTTGACCGGGCAGAATTTCGGGTCAAAATTATGGTCAAAAGTCGACATTTGAGAAAATGCGATCATTTGTTGAGAAAAATCGGAAGAATCGGGTAAAAATGAGGTTTCTTGCATTGTAAGTAATTTTAGACTTCGGAGACATTTCAAACATTTGAAGTTTTACACTTAGTAAAATTTTGAGTGTTTTTAACATGTTCAAGCGCTCGACTTCGGAGACATTTTACACGTATTTCGAGGCGTCGATTTGAGTCGAGTTCAAAATCAAAGTTGTTCATTTAGTGGCAATCTACAACTTTGCTGAAGAAATCGAATCCATTCGGGAAACGGATCAAAAATTACGGATCTCGGAAGTTACGGTTTATCACTTCTCAAAATTTCAACACTTAGAAATATTTTGAAGTGTTTGTTTCTATGCTCAGGCTGACAGTTTTAGGGTCGATTTTATCATAGTTCGTGGCTCCGAATCAAAAAATATTCAACTGGAAAGTTGTTGATCTCACGGCAATCTACAACTTTGTTGAAGGAGTCGAATTCATTCGGGACTCGGATCGGAAGTTGTAAAGCTCGGAAAATAAGAACTCATTATGCTTGCATCGTATCGAACAGTTTTTGTGCATGTGTTCGGGGCTGTTTTCCCGTCGATTCGATCGCCGCAAGGAAAAACTCCGAACACGAAAGTTGGAGTTCGTAATTCCATCTACAAGTTCCGTTTAGAAACGTTTTCGTTTAGGACGTTGGAGCTGGAAGATACGGAGCGCCGTAGTTTGCAATTTGAAGTTGTTGAAATGCAAGACAGCATACACATCGCTTGCCAAGCTACGGACGCATTTCATCGAACAGTTTTTGTGTGTATGTTCAGGGCTGTTTTCTCGTTGATTCGATCACCGCACGGAAAAACTCCGAACACGAAAGATGAAGTTTTCCGTATCCTCTATAAGTTCCGTTTAGAAACTTTTTTCGTTTCGGACATCGGAGCTGGAAGATACGAAGCGCCGTAAGTGAAGGCTTGAAGTTGGAAATTGCCGCAAGACATGCACCAAAACTTGCCCAGCCAAGCCAGGCATTTCGTCGAGCACTCATACGGCAATTTTCAAACACTTTTTATTCGATGATAAAGGCTTCATTTGGATTTTCGTCGAACTACAAAGTTGTTGTATGTCACGCAAGCTTTCCAACGGTACCGGGTTCGAGTCGTCCGGTCGAGTACCGAAGGAATTACGGGGCTGCAAAGTGGTGTGCACGAATTGATGTATTAACTTAACACTTACAAAAAAATTTCAAACATCCAGAACAGCTTATGCTGTCGTAACTTCGAAGCTAATTACGGCGAGTTTGTGATCTTTTTTTCGTCGGACACTCAACATCAAAGTTGTTATGCCAAGTGTGCTCTTCGATTCGACGTTCTCGTTGTGTCGGTCGGGCTATTACACACCAAGACAGGAGCATACAAAGTAGCGAGCATGGTCATGTTTCGATTAGAAAAAAGTGCTAGCAGTAGAAAACCATAACAGTAACAAGCTTCCATCACCAATTTTTTCTTCTCACCATTTGCTCACTGTAACAAAACTAACACTGCCATACACTCTGCTCTCTCCACATATAACATACTCCATCCATCACTAATAAAACAAAAAAATGATTTACAGCAAGAGCCTGACTTCACCTTCCATTTTTTTTTTCTTTCTTTTTTTATTTGTAACTAACTAACAGAAAAAAACTCCATTCATTTTTTTTTCTTTTTTCTTCCACTGTTACTAACCAACACTCTCTCTTCCACTTTTTTTTTCATCTCTAACAAACTAACAGAACTTTCTTTTTCTTTTTCCATTCATCTTCACCATCCAAAAAAAACCAACACACTCACTTTTTCTATCATCGCCGTAACTCGCGGTAACTCAACAAATTGACCGTTACGACCTCCACTCTCTTCTTTTTCTTTTCTTTCCACCATAACAACCTCCCTAACCTCCATTCTTGCTTCTTTGGATTGTAACAAACAACACAGAATCCTCACGCCTCCTTTTTCTTTCTTTCTCACTCACTCTCATATGAGAATCTTCTCCTCTCTAACGATAACCGCCATCGCTCTCTTCTCTCCATCCTCAACCGTGACAAAACTCACTCATCCTCACGCATCTCACGCCATTCTCTCTCTTACAGCCACCGACCAGCTCCATTCTTCTTCATCTCACACTTTACTCCCTGTGAAAACCAACATAACGAACTCTCTCGCGCGTCATACGCTCGCGACTTCCTTCTTCCATTCCTCATAAGCTCTCACCCTTGCCGTTCATGGATCTTCATTTCATTCTTTGCAAGGATTATACGAAGGAGTTCACTCACGTCGGAGGGTAATTTTCTTTTCTTCTTCTCATCTACCGTAAGAAAATTCGGGTGCTTCTTTCTTAATCGGTAGTAGTTTCAAGCAATCACCGTCTCCGTCTTGAAGATTAGAGCAATGGGAGTTTACTTCTCGAATCTTGATCTTCGTTCTCGGAATATCACGTGAAGAGTTTTACGAAGTTTTCCGTCACTCCGATCTTGAGCGACACTTGAAGTTTTCAAAGATCTCTTTATGCTCGCCGCCAAGTAAGTTTACGATTGCTAGCCTTAATATGTTGATCATTTGTCTACTTTAGAATCTGGTTTAGTACACGAGGATGTGCGAAATTTGAACATAAGCGTGATATACATACATGAGTCGAGTCCGTGGGATTTCAACTTTTAGATCCGGTTTTATGTTCGGTTTCGTGAGGTTTGAGTAGCTTTTAGGAAAATGGAGAGCAAATTCGTGACCAGCCTTGAAACCGAGTTAGGCAGCCTTGTTTCGTTTCCGTCGAGATTTGTTTTTTACCTCACGCGAGGAGGATGGCCGGAAGCGTCCCGTTCGGTATATTGTTTCCTTGCCCTATGCATGCCTTTACGCCATTGGATCATCTTGTTTTCCATGCTAGCCGCTAGGATTTTGACATATGTCATTATTTGTTTAATTAAAAAAATCTGAGTTTTAATTTAATATGTGACCAATTGATTTAATGTTACATGCACATAATAATATAACGTGACAGCATGTATTATAAAACCTGTATAAGAAAATAATAATAATAATCTTTGTTAAAAAGGGAATTGGATTTTAGACAAAAATGAAGCGGGCTTAGCGTAATTCATTCTGGGCCTAGCGAATTTCTACTTCATACCCCCCTGTATTAAGCTTATGGCAGCAATATAAACTGAATTTTAGTTCAAAACACGAATCTGGTTATACACCCCCCTGTTTCTTCAATTCACAATTTCCATGTAATTTCAATTTAACTCCCGATTTCGATTGTTTCGAATTATAAAAAATATATATAAATGGTTTATGACATTTTAGGATATTAGAATATTTTGACATTTTTTAAATATTTTTGCAATTAATTCTAATTCTTTTTAAATAATACATTTAGATTTTTTTTTCTTTTATAATCGGTTTAGGAGTATAACGTCACATTTTTTTTAGAAACTCTAAAATATTTTTATACTGTTCAATTATAGTTGAAAGTATATATCACCTTAGTGTTGTAAGTAAAGTTTCGAATTTATTTTTGATATTCCGATTTCATTGTAAATAATCATTTTTTTGCGTTTTATACTTTATTTAAAAGCCGCATTGCTGTTTCTGACATTCTATTTTGTATGCGAGGTACGCAGAACGTTATACTGTTGATTTGGAAGTATAAAATCCATATTTTTATGTTGCACGCATGTATGTGCAGTGGCAGAGCCAGGACCTTAGGTCAGGGGGTGCAAAAATAAATAAATTTTGGACTAAGTAAATTAATTGTGCAAATAAAAAAATTTAGGAGTTCAAAGTGCAATTAATATAGACAGAATTTAGATTTGAGGGTGCAAAAGTGAATAAATTCAAGACTAAATGAACAAGTGGTGCAAATAAAATTTTTCAGGGGATTCAAAATGCAATTTATATCAACATTTAGATGCAATATTTAATGTTCAGGGGGTTCAATTGAACCCCCCTCAAATAGGCTGCCTCCGCCACTGTGTATGTGTATTCTGTATCTGTTTGTCTGGATTATGATCTTGTACAGGTGTATCTGATTCAGATGTGTATGATACACTTTCTGATTATGCTTTTTGTGTCTCTGCACACTTCTCACCGGATTTTCTTATTGCGTGCCAGCAGTACTTGAAGTTTTCCGGAGTATTTCTTAGCTTGCGTGCTCTTCGGATTTAATATTCGTCGGGTATTTATTTTACTTCATTTATCGCATTTCTTTACCGCTTTTCTAGAGAGCATGAGAAGTAGGATTTTACTGACTGCTTTCCTTGCCATGAGAAGTAGGAATAGAGATGTATGAAGGGGCTTCCGTAGTTGGAGCATGTTCAGGAACCCCTTTGGTTTATTTAAAGACCCGTTTAGGGCAATTCTGTTTGCTAATTGTGGTTGGTTTGTTTAAAATCCTCCATCTACATAAGGAGGTAATTTTTAGTAAGTGTTTACATTTGTGCTTGCATAGGTCAGAGTGGTTAGGACACCCGACGTGGTACCACTAAGCAAAGTCCCGTTTTTTATATTTCCTGCTATCGAGTCATTGATATATGGGCAAGCCGGAAGGTAGGGTCCGCAACCAACCCCCGCACAGTTCTAGTCCGTGTCAGCTCCGCACACGCGAATCGTGTTGCTTTCTTTATCGAGTCAATAAAAAGTGGCAAGAGTTCCCTATTCTGACTCTCCACTCATTCATGAGGTTCGCATTTACTGCTGAACTCGCATCATTTGCTCTGTAGGCTATGCCTATGCTTGTGTGCCATTTGTTTTCGCATTGCATTGTTCGTGTGCTTCTGTCAAAGCACTTGCTTGCTTCATCCCTCTTGTCGTCTTCGACTCTACTTTAGTTAGTGATTCGAGATGGACATAGACTTAGGTTGTAAACATTTTCCCTCCTTTTTGTCATCTTCGACTCCATTCTAGCTGGTGATTCGAGATAGACATAGATCTAGGTGGTAAACCTTTGCATGTTCCTTTAGGATTCTCTCGACTCTATCTTAGGTAGTGATTCGAGTTAGACCTTACGATGTAATCCATGCATGATGACATTAGGGATAACATTAGATAGTTTCCCTTGATTGTTTTCACTTTTGTTTTGCATTCATGCATTTAATAAAACTAAAAATTGTTTTCTTTTTCTTTTTTGCAAATTAAAACACTTAATGACGGTTCAAACTCCTTTCTTAAGGTAAAAACAACCAACCAATGCAAACTTTTTTCCTACGGGTTTCCTTTTGTTTTTAAATTATTTTCATAATTAAAAAACACATAACCCATCAAAACATATGAGCCGAACTACGCCGCTCTGACTTTCCCATTGCACGCGGGAATAAGTAGGCATCTTGTCACGGGGCTCGATCGAGCAAACTTTGTAAATACTTCCTTCTTTTCCCCGTGTTTTCTTTATTTTCTTTTCTTTCACATACATTCTCTTTTAGCATACATTATAGCAATAAGTAGTAAATAGATATAAACACACCCATTAGACAGAAAGTAGAAGTGGATACCGTAGAGTACTACGGGCGCGTGGGGTGTTAATACCTTCCCTTCGCGTAATAGATTCCCTTACCCTATCTCTCAGTCGCAAGACCGTGCCTTATCCCTTTCAGGTTTTCGCGATGCGTTCACCTTTCTCCTTTTTGCGAGATAAAAAACGTTCGATGGCGACTTCATTGATATAGTTATTGGATGATGTTCAGCCGGTTGTTTCAGTGATCACTATGGTTGCTGCTTATAGCAATCATATTTGTGACAAAACCAGAAGTTAAATTCCGGTTTTTTACAAATTATCCAGATGACATAGAATTCAATGTTCCCGCTACTATAATTGGATGTATACTTCTGGTTCCAAACCGAAAGTGCATCTCCGGTTCAATTTCTTACAATTTCAGGGGTCACACTACATTTTGACTGGTTTGAACAAAATGAGATGTGAATCGGAAATAAACTTCCTATTTTTAGAAGGGCATTTTCGAGTTTTCATGGGGTGTGCCCAACCTCTATGGGGTGGATTAAGAAATCCACTTATTGCATTGGGGGAATAATCGAGTGGAGTGGTTTTCTGTTTCTTTTGAAGGTTATTCTGATGGTTTAATAAAATTTTGGAGAATAGTGTGTGTAGAAATTTCGACGCCATAACTTGTTCTAAAGAAAGGAAGGGGAGACTGAGTTATAACAGATAGGCAAAAATGAGGGACTTCAATGCATTTATCGAAGATATGAACCTTATTGATATCCCTTGTAAAGGTAATAAGTTAATTTGGTTTAGCAGAGACGGTAAATCTATGAGCAGGATTGATCGATTCCTGTTGGATGGTAGATTGGTTGATCGATGTGGTATGGTGGAGAAGAGAATAGGAAAGAGGGACTTATCATATCGATGTTGAATCTGGATTATGATAAACAATTCGGATTGGGGACCCAAACCTTTCAAAGTGAATGATAATATTTTTGATGACAAGAACTTTCTTCCTTTTGTGAAGGAGAAGTGGAAGCGTTTCAAGGTTCAAGGTATGAGCGATTTTATCATCAAGGAGAAATTCAAGATGCTTAAGGATCGTCTGATTTTTTGGAACAAACGGGTTTATGGGATGAATGATTTAGAATTGGACCTAGGAAAGGATGAGATTAACAAGCTCGACAAGTTATTGGGTTCTTGTAGCAATGATCAGGTGGATGAGATAGTTGTTAACAAAAGCTTCGAAGTGAGCAATTTGTGGTTGAAATTGTATAAAAGAGAAAATGATTTGATTCAAAAGTCTAGGGTGAAGTGGGTTAGGGATGGAGACCAGAATACATGTTATTTCCATAATATTATGAAGGAAGGAATTTGAGGAAATTCATTGGTTCAATTTCTATAGCTTCTAGAACATTTGATTTGGTAGGTGGTATTAAGGAAGAAGCGTGGAGACACTTCAAAGAAAAATTAAAGGAATCAGAGCGTAATACTTTGTTGATAAAAGGTTTTATTTTTTTTCTTTATCTCTGGTACAAAGAAGCAGTTTGGAGATGAGTTTCTCGAATAATGAGATTAAAGATGCGGGTTGGAGTTAGGAGGTGTCTAAGAGTTTGGGTCCGGACGGTTATAATTTTGCGTTTATAAAAAATTGTTGGCAATTCATGAAGGAGGATATATGCATATTTATTAAGGGATTCCACGACAACCCTATTTCATCTAAATCCATTACATCCTCTTTCCTAACATTGATTTCTAAGTCGGTTAACACGAAAACTTTCGACGAGAACAAACCTATATAGGGAGTTTGTAAAAAAACTTGTCAAAGATTTTGGTGACGAGAAAAATATAACCTTGACAATCTGTTTACGGTGATTGATCCTAGGACATATGTCATAATTTCTAATGTTTGAATTAAATTTCATGTTCATATTTTACTTATTATCTAGGGATTTGTATCTTCAAGGTATAATACAAGAATCTTATAATAAACTCTATGAATTCGTTTGAGAATAATTTCTTATGCAACGAAATGTATTAACGAAATAATACTTAAACTAGTTATTGACTTCGATTTGAGAAAAGACTTTAAAATTTAAATATAACACTTTGTAAAGTAAAGTGGATAAAATGTAAAAGACTTTGACAGGAAAAATAAAGGTTTCTGAAAAAGTAAATGCTTGATTGAAAAGTAAAGGAAAACGAAAGACTTAAAAGGAATGAAACTGTAAAAGCAAGGATAAAAGTAAATGACTCTAATTTAAACTGCAAAAAGTATAACAATGGTGTTCCATACGTACATGATCTCCGCAACTCGTTTCCCTTAATCAGTTGGTAGTTTGAGCATATAAGAGTTTTTAGTACAACATGAACACACTAAATTCTAACACTAAAACTTCTATTTATACTATTTCTACCCTAACGGTCCTACTCTAGAATTACGCCACGTTCGAAGCTTGCATGCCTCCTACACCCAATGGCTTCCACGCGTCTTCTAAAAATGGCGCCTTTTATTTGAATTTCGAACTTGCAACGGACTCGGTTTAATTCAAATCTTTCGTTTTGAACTTAAAAACCTCTTTGTTGTACCGTTACACTTCCTCACTTCGAATCTTCATGTCTATAAGAAAACAAAACATTCAAAACCCTCAAAACGAACTTCAAAGTTCCTATTAACTATGCTTCATTCGAAATCGAAACAACTCTAAAGTTAAAATTCTAAATCTTCAACCAACTGTCTCTTTTTCGAATCTCCTTGTTGATCAGCCAAATCATTCATCTCTGGACCTTATTCTTCTCCTCTTAAATGCTTTGACACTGATTTTTGAAGACTTCAAAAGCATATGATTTTTCTCTAAGAAAATTTATTTAAGTAACCTAGAGTAATCATCTATAACCACATAAATATACCTTTTTACACCCAAGTTTCTTATTTGCATTGGTCCCATTATATCCATATAAAGAATTTCCAACACTTTAGAAGTAATATGATGTTGCAACATCTGGTGTGACATCAAAGTTTTCTTTCTAATTTCACGCTCTCAACAGACTTCACCTTCTCCAATTTTGAGCTATGGCATTCCTATAATGTCTCCTTTAGATATGATTTCCTTCATTCTTTTACGATGAAGGTGTTCAAGTTTGTGGTGTTATAGCTTCACTCCATTCTCATTGGATATTGAACATGTGGAAGAGTAACCAATTAGTTAAGATCCACACAAATAATATTTGTCTTTAGATCACATGCAATTCATATTAAAATCATCTTTCTCATCTTTGACCATACATTCATATTTTGAGAAATTGACTAACAGTCCTTGGTCACACAATTGACTAAAGCTAATAAGATTATCAGTTAATCCATTCACAAGAATTACATCTTATAAACCTGGTGAACCAACACACATCAATTTCTAACTCCTTTGATTTCACCTTTAAACCCATCATCAAATCTGACAGTTCATGTGGGATGAGGCCTAATATTCACCAATAACTAGAAAATATTCTCCCTGGAACTCATCCAATAACTAGAAAATGGTGTCTAATTTGATACCAATTAAAATTATGTCACTTGAAATACAGATGTCAATTTGATAATATTACTCAAAGCCTAAACAATCCCAATTTACATCTTCTCCCCTAATCACTACCATTTGCAACTTCTACCTAGGAACCTCCTAGATATGAGAATCTCTTCTCACTTCCAATCACCTCAGTGATACCTACAATCACAACTCGTGAGTAGACTTAAAGAACCATATAGAAGATTACACTTCAAATAAAAAATACTTAGTTTTGCTTAAACTATTCAACCAATAAGAATACTCAACTCTTTTCTTAAAAGCTCATGAGTGAGAATAATAACTTGATAAACTATGAAGCAACAATCAGCCTACCTTAACGTATCAAAATATACATGAGTGACATACAATGAACAAAAACACAAAGAACTTAAAAGACTCCCCAAACCCTAATCCTTATGTTTCACCCATGGTTTCTTCAATGTGAATGCATGCTATTTTAGGTCTAGAAATTCCTTATTTATTGACTCTTGCATAATGGGCTTGGGCTCTTCAAATCAAATCCAATATTCAATTTTAAATCAGTTGCAGGACCTTCACATAAAAATAAGAACAAATCTTCAAGGTTTCCTAAAAACTATCAAAGATAATTTTTTAGGAATCAAATAAAATATGTACTTGTTCCTAAAATATCCTTGATTTGTTGCGCCTGTATGATTACCATAATCTCATATTTTTAATCAAATCTCCAAGGAAACAAAACAATAGTGTTTGTTGCATAACAAGCTAAGATGTCAAGACATCAAGCTCAACATTCGTCTGATAATCATGACACCAAAATGTGTCATAATAGTTGATTAAGATGTTATGAAATCTTGCACAACATCAGTCAAGAACCAATGTTATAGAAAAATTAATGTCAAACCTAAAAACAAATATTTAACATAATTCAAGTTTTTTCAAGTCCCACATCGCTTAATTTAGTGAATGAGGAAGGAGTCCAAGGATATATATAAGATTCAAGTTTTTCTTTACAAGATGAACCAATAAAAATTACTTTAAGCTTATATTTGACTTTTATTTATTTTCTCTTATACTCTTGTTTTAAAGTGTTGTAAGGGATAGTTAAATATTTGCTTTGGAGAGCATAGGGGTGTTGGGGACTTGGGGTGTTTGAGGGTAGTCTATGTGTTGTAACAATTTTTACATAGTCATATTCTCTTGTTTTCATTTGACAACTATCGTGGTTTTTTCTCTAGTTTTGGAGTTTCCACATTAATCTCTTGAGTTGTTATTTTGTTTCTCTTTTTTTCTATGCTTTGTTTTTTTTCCTAACATGTGGTATCAAGAGCCTTGGTTTGTTAGGGTATCAATTTTAGTATGCCCTGTGGTTGCAATTTTGTCTGATCTTCTACGTCAGGAAAAAATTTATACTCTATGTTGGTTGAGAGGATTTTGGTTTGTTGCAGGAAAGGTTTTGGTTGCAATGTCAAAAGTTTCAAGTGCAGTGAAGATTGATTTAGAAAAATTTGATGGAAGAATCAATTTTGACTTATGAAAAATTCAATTCCAAATTTTTTTGATACAATTAGGATTACACAAGGCTTTGAAAGGAAATGTTTCCAAAATGGACAACGAGAAGTGGGAGGAACTAGATTTGAGAGTTTTGAGTATAATCCATATGTCTTTGGCTAAGAATATTCTTATGAATGTTCTTGGTACGTCGTCAGCCAAAGAACTTTGGGAGAAACTTGAAGGGCTATATAAATGAAAGGGTATATCAAATTGTTTATTATTGAAGAAGCAGTTTCATAGCTTGCATATGGATGAACATACAAAATTATCTAATCATCTAAGTGTTATAAATGGAATTTTTATGAATTAGAAAATATTGGAGTCAATATTGATGATGAAAATAAAATTTGGAGACTCATATGATCTCTTCCATTTTTCTATAAGCACATTACCCTAATTTTGATATATGAGAAGGAAACTTTGACTTTTGAAGAAATTGCTAGTAAAATTATTTATGATGAAAGAAAATTGAAAGGTGAGGATAATACTTCATCAAACTCAGTGTTCGTTGCTAGTTGGAGGCCTTATGTGAAAAAAAAAGCAATGAAACGGGTGTGAGATGTTGGAAATGTGAAAAGATTAGACGTAAGTGTCCTGATGGAGCAGCATCAGAGAAGGGCTCTAATTCAAATGATAACAATGTCTCTCTCGCTGTGAGAGAGGATGATTTATCTGAAAAATTGAGAAGTATGTCCTCATGACATTTTTGCTGTCATGGAAAAGGACATGTTATTGCTAGAGGATTAACACATGAGCATTGATAAAAAGTGTGTTATGAGATTATGTCGATGGTTGAAGAACTTCATATCAACATGGAAGTTGAACCATGCTTTTGGCATGTGAAAATTCTTGAGGTGGTTTACATTCAAGTGAAGTATTTTCTTCTTTAGGTGGAGTATGATAGTTTTTAAAACTAGGATTGTTAGTGAAGATAATGTGAAAATTCTTGGAGTGGTGTCGCTTCAAGTGACTCTAATCTTTATGTTGGAGTACAATTTTTGGTGAAGACAATGAAAGTTAATGTATTATTTTCAATCAAGGTGGAGATTTGTGGGGTTGGTTAAAAATATACATGTTGAATAAGTCATACATCACTTATTTTTATAAAGGAAGAGGGAGTACAAGACTATATATAGAATTAAAGTTTTTTCAAGTCTCACATCGCCTAATTTAGTGAATGAAGAGGGATTCCAAGACTATATATAAGATTTAAGTTTTTCTTTATAAGATGCACCAGTCAAAAACACTTTAAACTTATATTTAAATTTTTATTTTCTCTTGTACTCTTGTTTTAGAGTATTATGAGGGGTAGTTAACACTAACATTTTAGCTTACAATTGAGACATTTCAAAGAACTACAAGTGAAGCAATTTTATTTAAGATGTGTTAAAAATGTATCAGCAAAACGGAAAATACATAATTAACATTTTTAGTGATATATGAATGGTAACACAACTACTACAAATTAATTTAACATTTTTAGGATTTTGTATGTAGTTGACCTTCTTTATGTTTCTGAATCAGAATATATACATGTTGTTGACTACAATCAGGTTTTCCCATTGCAGTCTTAGTCCCGTCAGGAAATTCAGGATGAAATTGATTGAGTAACAGGGAAGACAAAAATACCTATCCTATTTCTGTTCATCTCAATATCTATTCGCCGAATGGTATGTTTCATTCGAGTTAAGATCTTCTCTATTTCCTTGAAAAAATTGAGAATACGATTACCAATGTTTGCATTGTATAAATATCAAACTATCTAAAATATGTGTCACACTATTAAATAATATAAATGTAATATACTCTAAGACTTTGGTAATGGTGTGATACGGTGAACTGACTTTGAGATTTTTGTATCGCAAATGTGCGGATAGCAAGAGTCGCCACCGACTTTTCTTTTATCCAATTAAGGGAAGGTAAAAAGTACAGAAAAAGACCTTCGTTAGATTCTGAGTAAGGGAGAAGGTTATGAAAAGGGAAGGTATTAGCACCCCTTTCCATCCGTAGTTATCTACGGGCTCTTAGTTGCTCTTAGATCACTTAAAATTGTGCTTTCTGTTGTTCGCGTTAAAAAGTGACGCGCTAGTGAATCAAATATGAATTCGGATTCTCTAACTCGAAACGATTTACTCTTTTGATTTGTTTATAAAGATGCCGCGAGCATCAAGCTTTATTATTTTCAACACAAGAAAAGATGATTTAATGATTATGAAAAAGGGGAAAGCTGTTAATACCCTCAATTGATTTTGATATGCGTAATGACTAGGGCAAACTAGGCATACGCATTGGGAGATCAGTAAGGGGTTTGTTATATAAAGGGAATAGATGGAGCACCCTAAATATATATGGTTATCCATAGCTTTATATATGAATACGTTTGATATGTTTGTGTGTTTTAATTGCTATTTCTATGATTGGGAAAGTTTCTCCTTTGGGATTTTAAGAAGGATAGATTATGTGGGATCCTAGGTTTAGTTATTATTGTGCTCAAAGATCATGGATCTTCGCATACATATCTAGTGGGAATCGAGCATTTGTAGCTCGGATCTACGAGGATCTATGGTTTGTTTGGTCGAGGAGAAAGAAATTTGCTCGGCAAGGATGAGACCTTGTGCCTACGTATTCTCAAAAGGATGTTGAGAAAGTCAGAGCAATCGTAGTTCCCACTTATGCTAGTGGAAAGCAACGGGATGTTAGTAAGAGACACAGATGAATGTCATCTTAATGAAAAATGTATCTAATCTATTTCATCACATACATTTTGAAAAGTTTGTCTGATAAAAAATCTTTCATCGTAAGTTATAGGTGTTTTGCTTGAGTGTACAAGCGTTACCACTTACATGTTTAAGAAAGACGTTTGAAAAATGATTGAATCTTTTAACTGTAAGCATTGGGTGTTTTGCTTGAGTGTACAAGCGTTATCACTTACAATTAAGAGATGTTTTTTTGTTTGAAAGTAGTTTGAAAAGAGTTTGATTGAGTTTAATTGTATGTGATGTGATAGATGAGATACTTCTTCCATAGAGATGATAAACGTCTAAATCTCGAGGAGAAATTGATTTGGATTTAGGGGATGCTTTTAAGACGCCCATGGGTCCTTGTATTGTTAGCCCAAGAGGAGGCATTCCGAGGGTCGTCGAGGGTCATCGAGGGTCCTTGTACGAAGCTCAAGAGGAAGCTATAGGGTATGGCTGGCTTTGGCTTTAAAAGGGATTTCACCGGGAAACCATCCTTTTGGAATTAAGAGCAATTTCACCGGGAAATTATACTCTCTGGGTTCTATCCTAACGCGGGTGATTCTTTGTATTGGAAGCCCAATAGGAGGCTGTTAAGAGATTTTATGGTCTCTTTCATTGTATGATGCCCAAGAGAAGACTAAACTCAATGAGGAGTTCTTTTGAACGAAGCCCAAGAGGAGGCTGACTCAACAGGGGAGTGTTGTCTTATATGAAGCCTAAGCGGAGGCTAAACTCAGATGAATGAGTTACCTTGTACAAAGCCCAAGAGGAGGCTAACTCTGTGGGGAGAGTTATCTTGTATAAAGCCCAAAAGGAGGCTAACTGTGGGGAACCTATTGGTTAGACTAGTTGTTATGTTATAACTAGACAGTTGTATAAACAAGTGTGTGTGATATGTATTCACAGGAGTTTATGAAGGAAATATAAACAATGCATGATGTTTATTTACAAGAGTTTATGAAGGAAATATAAACAAGTGTCTGTGAAACGAACGTTTAAAACGAGCGTAACTTGATTATTTACAAGTTTGAATGTGTACAAGGAAGTAAATATGTACACAAACGAGTATTTATGTACAAGGAGATGTGGATTTACATAGGAGGGTTGGGACTTACACCATAAGGGTGGCCCATTGGTTTAAAAGCAGTTTCACCGGGAATAATGCTCCTTTCAATACCAATGGTATTCATTTGTATATACAGACGAAACGAAAACAAATGACCGAAGTTTATCTGTGTTTGAGTAAAAAGTATCTGTATTATGTACAGATAAAGATTTGTATGAAAAGAATTTGATATGTACAAGGAAAATATGTATGTACATAAAGAATGTTGGTTTGGGACTTACACCGTAAGGGAGGCCCATGATCGGTTAAGAAAAACGAGAGAAAACGAATTTGGTTTTATCGTTTAAATCGGATCGATCATGGAAAAAATGTAAGTTTGATGAAAAAAGTTTTGAAGAAATGGTTTTGAAAGTGTTTTTGAAATGTGAAGTTTACTTATAAGAAGTTTTGAAAAGAATCGGGATTCGAAAGTTTGAAAAATTCACCCTTTTAAGTGGTTTTGAAAAGTGCTCGAAGTACCGTTTTCGGCTCGATTAAAATATAATCGACTGAAAGTTTTTTCCGAAACTTTTTGCACTATCATAAAATAGATACATTTATTGACAAGTGTACAAAAAATCACCTCAAAATGAGGAGTTTTGATTGGTTAAAAAAAATGCCAAAGTTTGTAAGAAAATATGAAAGTTTTAAAAAAAAATGGTCCATGGGAGGCTTGAACCCGGGACCATTAGGCAAGGCATAGTGTTAGTGACTTACGAGTGAGCTGGCAACCGCTGGGGCAACAATGCATTCGTGTACTGTAGTCAAAACACATGTTAATATTGTATTGGATTTTTTTGAATTTGAAAAACAAGAACACGCGCGAAACCTTGTTCTTCTTCCCTAATCTTCATCCAGCCATGGATTTCTTATTTCTTGATGAAAACGAATGATATAAACATCAAACTTGGTCCTTTTTTAACAAGGAACATGATGATGCTCATTAATTTCATTTATTTTCAGTTAATCATGATTAAATTCCCAAAAAACATGAAGAACCCTAAAACTGAAAATCCTAATTGAAATCACGTATGGTTGATGATTTAATCATTTGGTTGAGGGTTAATGATCGTGTAGGGTGCAGAAAACAAATGGCCAAGAGTTTTTTTCAAATGAATCAAATAATCATAGAGTTGAAGTTCGAGCTCTTACCTGTTGAAGCTGGAATCGAATTCTGGGTTTAAGTGTTTCCAGTTGATGTTTGAGGATTGCTTGAGCACCAACGGCCTATGTGGAAGGTATTTGAGTGGTCTGCTCACTTCGAATCACCCTGGATCAATCCAACCAAGTCCACCTGCATAAGCTTAAAATGGAAACTCGAATTCTGGGTTAGAGGTGTTACAGATGGCTGTTTATGATCTGCATCATCTCTATGATGTTTGTGGATGATGTTTGAATGACTAGAACTCAATTTAATCAAGCCAAGCTATGGATTCGAATTCTAAGGCAGTTTTGAAAGCTTATGATCATGAGATGTGAAAATTGGTTTCTAGCTTTGCCTATGTTGATTTTAAGTTTCAAACAAGTTTCAAATGGATATTAAAACATATTAGACACCAATTTGATCAGAGTTTTTCATTAGTTTTCAAAATTGCAAGTTTTCACAAATTGAACTATGATTCATGAAATTTGAGAAAGTGGAATGAAAGCATGTACTTGCATGGCTTTGGTGTGTTTGAATTTGAAAATGATGCCTCTATTTATAGACCAAGATTTCTGAAATGTTAGGCAAAGAGATTGGCTTTTGGTAAATCAAACTTGCCTTAGAGGGCAAGAAAGTCTTTTTGCAAAAGGAAAAGGAAACTTCCTTTTTAACCATGTGTGAAAATCCAACTTGATCCTATCCTACAATAATTACCTTCAATTGATATTTATCAGTTCTAAACTTATCTTGGCAAGGTGGCAAGTGTTCTAGAAGAAGAAATTCAAAAATGACCTATAATCTTGAAGTTTTGAACTTGAAATCCATGGTTATGGAGCCTTATGTTTCAATTTCAAAAGTATAGCTAGACTCCATGGATTTGAGAGTTCTTGGACATTTTGGAAAGCTTGTTTCAAGGGCTACAACTTTCATGTTTTGATTTATTTCCAATTCAAAGTGAAACTATGTGAAAAAATGCCATGAAGTTTGGAAAAAGTACAAAATTTTAACACTTGAAATTTTTCTAAGTGTTAGAAATTTTGACTTTTTGTTGACTTTTTCAAATTCTTTGATTTTTTATGATCATGATGGATCATTTGAAGTATTTTGATGATTGAAAAAGTTTTGTCTTGAAAAAGTTGACCAAAAGTCAAAGTTTGACTTTTCTGTGCAGATGAAATTTCATCAGATATTTTAGAAATTGACTGATGAATCCTGTGAACTTTTGTGATGTTTTGAATCCAGAAATTAGGTGAACATGTTGTATCTAAGATATAATGACCAATCTGTAACCAAAAAAGTCATTCCTTGCTCAAAAAATCAGAGAATACTCATGCTCGACCAAAACCCTAATTGGTCGATCCTCGATTGATTAATGAGAAAAGTTGGATATCTGATGATCAGAGGTTGTTGATTTGATCAAGATAGGTCAAATGAAGTGAGTAAAACTCAAACCCTAATTGGTTGCTTCTTGAATCAGATGAAAATTTGATGAAACCCTAATCTTGACCTGTGAATGCTACACCCGTTTAATTCTGTTCTGAACTGTTAGTTATGCAATGATGCAAATGTGAGGTGGTATATTAGGTCAAAAATTGGGGTATGACAGATGCCCCTATTTAAGTTTCTTCAACCTGAGATATGAAGATGAATATCTTCGTTTTGATACGTGTGAAGAGACTTAAATATCAGAATACGCAAATTTTGGACCTAAGATACCAAAAGATGCGGGTGATGCAAAATGATTGCAAAAAGTTTCACCCAGATGATATCAAAGACATGACATGGTAGGGAAAATTTTGTGAGGATGACTCGATCTGTTTAAGAAAAGAGGATCCTGTTTGTTGGGAAACATGCAAATATGTCCCTGCTGGGGAAAGAGTGATTCACAAAATATGTGAATATCTGCCTCGCTTTGGGAAACAAAGAAATTACCTTCTGTCAGCCTTGTGACAATGTTTAAGGTAAGTGAAAACGATATTACCAATTATCAGCCTTGTGATAGTTTATGGTAATGAGCTCTGAAGATATTACCAATTATCAACGAAGTGATAACTATAACAAGGTAAATCTTTTTTTGAGGAAATTGTTGTGTATTCAGCTTTGTGAATAACAGACAATGATGGAAAAGGATCTCAAACAAGTTTTGAAGATATTACCAATTATCAGCAAAGTGATAACTATAACAAGGTAAATCTTGAGACATATTACTGAGTATTCAGCCTTGTGAATAACAGACAGTGAGAAAAAATAGATCTCAAATGAGTTTCTATTTTCAAAGCTATAATCCTGCCGGGGATCTCTCTCTTTCGAGGAGATGCAGGCATCTTGACTGAAAGTCACAGGTTTTCTTTTAGACAAAAAGACAACTGCTGGGGAATTTCTCGTACAGTCGTGATTTGACTTTGTTGAGAAGAATAATTGTTTTATGACAAGGAAATAAGCGGCTCGGATGACGAGGCTATTGCTTATTGTTTTGTTGGCTAGAGACGAGGTTCCATCCAGGAATAAACTGGAAAGAAGCGGTCAATCAAGACTTTGTTCCTGACGCGGAATGATCTCAGCTGGGGAACAGGAGAGAGAAAAGATGTATTTCTCTGCTTTGGGGATAATCTACTGGGGATATAATCGTACCTACATGAGTAAGTGTGATTTAAACCAGTGATATGGAAGCAAACATTTTGAGGAATGCAAAAATGCACGAATGATGCTATTATGTATGAATGTCATGAATGTTATGAATGTCATATGCATGATGAAGATACTTGACAATACAATAAAGAGGTATTTGGGAAAAGGACCACGTCACAGTTCCAACAAATACTCAACAAAATCTGCAGCAATGGTGTAGACGTTGCTGATGAAGGATCTGAGTTGCATGCTTTTTCGGAGAAAGGCATTTCATTGGCAACTTTGCTGGGAATTCTTTTCGGATAAGAATACCATCCTTTGATAATTTCTGCTGAGGAGAAGACTTCTGTAGCAGCCATTCTATCTTTCAGAGATCGAAACACTTATGGAGAAAACTGTTGAAGTTCTTTTTGTGTTCAGAGTTCAAAGAAGATTTTTGCTTTTATTTCAAAATTTTGAAGTAGAAATTCATTTAAAACCTTTTTAGTTTCAAAAGTGATTTTCACAATAAAAAGCGTTATTTTGCAAAACTGAATAAAGCAGGAATTGCAAACAAAAAGGCACAAGGCTCAAATTTATTGATAGAATGGTAATCAGCCAAAGGCGTGATTCCATGAGTTATTTACAAGAGTTGGAAATGACAATTTATTGGGAAAAGGCTACATTGAAAGCAAATAACCGCTATTATCCCTAACAACTTTGAATTCCAACTGTGCTTGTTACTTCAGAAGAGTTGATTGAAAATTCATTGACGGAAATTCCTCCAGATTGACGAAGTACAGACTGATTACAGTTACTTTGTCATTTTTGTATCCTTATTTTTGCCTAGATTTCCCTTTTAGGTTTTCAATCTATCAGGATAATTTCTGTTTATTGTCTCTAATTTTTGCCTGGACCGCCTTTTCAGGTTTTCAATCCACCGAGACGCTCTTTTTTGCCTAAGCCGCCCTTTTTGGGTTTTCGACTTACCGAGCTGTTTTTTTTGTTTTTTTTTTAGACAAAGTATTTCTTGACTGCATCAGCATTGACAGGATGCGGGGAGTTCATCACCGTCCATGGTTATGAGAGTCATAGCACCGCCAGAAAAGCTTCTTTTGACGATGTATGGGCCTTCGTAATTAGGAGTTCATTTGCCCCTAGAATCTGGTTGAAAAGACAGAATCTTTTTAAGCACGAGGTCGCCTTCTCGGAATTCACGAGGTCGAACCTTTTTGTCGAAAGCTTTCTTCATTCTTCTTTGATATAGTTGTCCATGACACAGAGTGGTCAGGCGTTTTTCTTCAATTAAGTTCAGCTGGTCGTATCTGCTTTGACACCATTCGGCCTCAGATAACTTAGTTTCCATGAGAACTCTCATTGACGGAATCTCAACTTCTACGGGGATCATTGCTTCCATGCCGTATACTAGAGAAAAGGGAGTTACCCCTGTGGAAGTGCGTACTGAAGTACGATACCCATGCATAGCAAATGGAAGCATTTCGTCCCAGTCTTTGTAGGTGATGACCATTTTCTGGACAATCTTTTTGATGTTCTTATTGGTAGCTTCAACGGCGCCGTTCATCTTTGGCCGGTAAGGAGATGATTTATGATGCTCGATCTTGAATTCCTCACACAGTTCTTTCATCATCTTGTTGTTCAAGTTTGATCCATTGTTTGTAATGATCTTACTTGGAATTCCATATCGGCAAATGAGGTTGTTCTTGATGAACCTCACAACCACTTGTCTTGTAACGTTGGCGTAAGATGCTGCTTCGACCCATTTGGTGAAGTAATCAATAGCCACTAAAATGAAGCGATGTCCGTTGGACGCTTTTGGTTCAATCATCCCAATCATGTCGATGCCCCACATGGAGAAAGGCCACGGAGAGGAGAGAACGTTGAGTAGAGTCGGTGGCACATGGATCTTATCTGCGTAGATCTGGCACTTGTGACATCTTTTGACGTGTTTACAGCAATCAGATTCCATTGTTATCCAATAGTATCCTGCTCTTAAACTCTTTCTGGACATTGCATGCCCATTTGAATGGGTTCCAAAGGACCCTTCATGCACTTCATGGATGATCGTGTCCGCTTCTTGTCTGTTGACGCATCTGAGCAGAACCATGTCGAAGTTTCTTTTGTATAGCACATCTTTATTGAGGAAGAAGTTTCTAGAAAGCCTCCTTAGAGTTTTCTTATCCTTGTACGATGCCCCAAGTGGGTACTCTCGTGTTTGAAGGAAACGTTTGATGTCGTGAAACCACGGTTTATCATCGAAGACTGCTTCAGTTGCAAATACATATGCAGGTCTTTCAAGGCGTCTGATGCGGATCTTAGGCATATCATTCCAATTGTTGACTTTGAACATGGAAGATAGAGTGGCCAAGGCGTCTGCCATTCGATTATGATCTCGAGGGATATGATGCAGTTCAACTTTGTTGAAGAAAGTCAACAAACGTCTTGCATAATCTCTGTAAGGAATTAGACCAAAATGATGAGTTTCATACTTGTCTTTGATTTGATTGATCACCAGGGCTGAGTCTCCATATATATCAAGGATCTTGATCCTCAAGTCAATGGCTTCTTTGATACCCATGATACAAGCTTCATATTCTGTGATGTTGTTGGTGCAATCAAATAGCAATCTGGCGGAAAACGGGATATGAGAACCTTCGGGAGTGATGATAACTGCCCCAATTCCATTACCAAAAACATTAACAGCTCCATCAAAAATTAGGCCCCATCTAGATTCTGGATCTGGGCCTTCTTCGGGTAGCGGTTCGTCGCAATCTTTCATCTTCAAGTACATAACATCCTCGTCTGGGAAGTCAAACTTGAGAGATTGGTATTCGTTGAGCGGCTGATAAGCCAAGTGATCGGCGAGAATGCTTCCTTTGATCGCTTTCTGAGCACGGTACTGGATGTCATACTCAGATAATAGCATCTGCCATCGAGCGATTCTTCCTGTTAAGGCAGGCTTTTCGAAGACATACTTGATTGGATCCATTTTGGAGATTAACCAAGTCGTGTGATTGATCATGTACTGGCGGAGACGTTTTGAAATCCACACCAAAGCACAACATGTTTTCTCGAGCATGGAGTAACGAGTTTCACAATTTGTGAACTTTTTACTCAAGTAGTAAATGGCATGTTCTTTCTTACCGTGTCATCTTGTTGTCCAAGCATGCAGCCCATGGACTCTTCTAGCACGGTAAGGTACATGATTAATGGTCTTCCTTCGACTGGAGGAATCAGTATTGGTGGTTCTGACAGATATTCCTTGATACTGTCAAACGTTTTTTGGCAATCGGCTATCCATACAACCTCTTGATCTTTGCGGAGAAGCTTGAACATCGGCCCGCAGGTAGCAGTCATTTGAGAGATAAATCTGGAGATGTAATTCAATCGTCCAAGAAATCCTCTTACTTGCTTTTCTGTATGTGGCGTAGGCATTTCTTGAATAGCCTTGACTTTGTCAGGGTCAACTTCAATACCTCTTTGACTGACGATGAAACCTAGGAGTTTTCCGGATCTTACCCCAAAGGTGCATTTGTTAGGATTCGGGCGAAGTTGAAATTTCCTTAGTCGCTGAAACAACTTTAAGAGATATTCTATATGCTCTTCTTCAGTATCAAGACTTTGCTATCATGTCGTCTACGTAGACTTCAATCTCTTTGTGCATCATGTCGTGAAAGAGAGTAGTCATTGCCCTCTGGTAAGTTGCACCTGCATTCTTTAATCCAAACGGCATTACTTTGTAGCAAAACGTGCCCCATGGCGTGATAAAGGATGTCTTCTCCATGTCTTCGGGAGCCATTTTGATCTGATTGTAGCCAGAGAAACCATCCATGAAGGAAAAGACGTTGAATTTTGCAGTGCTATCCACTAGCATGTCAATATGCGAGAGTGGGAAATCGTCTTTTGGACTTGCCTTGTTCAAGTCCCGGTAGTCAACACACATTCTGACCTTTCCGTCTTTTTTGGAAACAGGCACTATGTTGGCTAGCCATTGAGGATATTCGGAAGTGACGAGGAAACCTGCGTCGAGCTGTTTTTGAACTTCCTTTTTGATTTTGTCGGCCATTTCAGGGTGAACTCTTCTTAGTCTCTGTTTAACTGGTGAACACTCTGGTTTTAACGGCAGGTGATGCTCCACGATGCTGGTATCTAAACCTGGCAAGTCCTGGTATGACCAAGCGAACACATCAACATATTCTTTGAGAAGATCTATCAGTTTTCCCTTGACGTTGCTGCCGAGTGAAGCTCCGATATTTACTTCTTTTTAATCTTCTTCAGAACCCAAGTTGATTGCTTCTAGAGGTTCTTTGTAAGGCTGAATGAACCTTTCCTTGTGCTTTAGTAGTCGAGAAATCTCATCCGGGATCTCTTCTTCAACTTCTTCCTCGGCGACTTTACAGGGGATTTCAAAGTTGGGAGAGAGCATAGAGTTATTGCTTTCAATGGATTTGTCCATCTGTTTAATCTGCATATTTGATTTATGTTTGATTAATTAATTTTTCATCATTTTTTTTTTGAAAAAGTTAATGTGAAAGTGTATGCAGATTATTATTATTTTTTTTTGAAGATTTTTATTTGTGTTTTTTAGGATTATCATTTCCAAGAAAGGGTAAAAATAAAAAACAAACACAAAGTGTGGAATCAAAACAACGCGTTTTATTTATGATTCAAGATATGAAACAGGGCCCTAAAATACAAACTCATTTGTCTTGGGCAAGACAAAGAGAAATTATTTAAAAGCTAAGCCCTATAAAACATCTCTTCATTTTGGGCGAAGTGAGAGTTCAAAACAAAAGCAAAAGATAAACTACTTAGAACTAGGAGCGTTAGTCCGAACTTCAACAGGTTTCCAGTAGTGGCGAACTCCTTGGAAGTCGAGGTACTCGGGTAATTTTCCGCTTGGTTTAACCCTTGAGTAGACTTTGGCCGTTGATCGGGCAGGTTTTGAAGATTCTGGACGACGGACCTTGCCTTTTGTGCTGCTAAAGCAGTCTTCTTCAGCTTGATGAACAGATCGGGAAGTATGGGATGCAGCATATGTGCTTCCTGTCGATCTCTATGTAGAATTCTGGGGATGTACCCTCCAATCTTCTGAGTGAAGAGATTTGTTGTCGGCGACACTTTCCACTTTGTATCCTGAATCGTACCCCTGATCTTCAGTGATCACGTTGATGTAGTGGTAATCAGGATCTGATTTAACAAACTCTACAGGCGCATTAAAGCAGAAATCTTCGTTGGGGATCTCGATTTGTTGATGAGATCGAGAAGATGTATATTCTTCCTCTGGTTGACTAGGATACTCAAAAGAATCACCCCATCCAGTGGGCTGGATATCTTCGATTCTAATTTTCGAGCTTTCTGGCGCAGTGTATTTCACCATGTAATCAAATTTGCCACTTGGTTCTCCCAAGGTATCCCAAACTTCAGAAGGGACAGGTGGATTTTCATGCCTTTGCAGGGACATGTCTTTGAATTGATCAGTTGGAGGATAGTACGGTGAGTACGATTCTTCTTGAGACACATATTCAGGGATGTTTAAATAAGTACTCCATTCTTCAGATCCAGAGGGGTCATCTTCATCTTCTTCAATGGTAACAACGTTAACTTCTTGAAGAACAGGGTTTAAGAAACCCCCACTGTTGAATACTTCTTTAATTGGACGAAGTGCTTCATCCTTTTGCTTGTCTTTGGGAAATGCGGGTGTGAACCCGAGTCCGACTTTTGTTTCGTTGTTGACCGGTTTGATTACTTGTCCCCAACCTTTAGCATTGCCATCTTTTACTATTTGTGATTCTTCTTTATACGAAAAGATAGATGATCTGTTTTTGCTGGTAGATTCATCTTCTAACGGATGTTCGGGGAGGTGTGCTCCTTCAACATCGTTGGCTGTGATGAAAGAAAAACTAGACAAATGGCTTATGAGCAAAGCTTGTTCGCCGAGGATGGTTACTAGCTTTCCATTTACTGTGAATTTTAATTTCTGATGGAGAGTAGAGGTCACTGCTCCTTCCTCATGGATCCATGGTCTTCCTAGCAAGCAACTATAAGCAGCTGGCACGTCCATGACCTGGAAAGTAATTTGGAAAGTGTGTGGACCGATTGTCATCGGGAGATCAACTTCCCCAATAACTGACTTCCTTGATCCGTCAAAAGCTCTCACTACTATGTCATTGAACTTCATCGGTGTCCCTTTGTAAGCTAAACGAGCGAGTGTCGTTTTTGGCATTACGTTCAAAGATGAACCAGTATCTACCAATACATTTGACAGGGAATCTGATTGACAAATCATCGAGATGTGCAAGGCCAAGTTGTGATCTTTCCCTTCTTCTGGAAGTTCTTCATCACTGAAACTTAGATTATTACAAGTTGTTATGTTGGCGACAATACCTCCAAATTGGTCTGTAGTCACATCGTGATCTACACACACTTGTTCTAGTACTCTCATTAAAGCTTCTCGGTGAGCTTCGGAGTTGAGGAGTAGAGACAGTATTGAAATCTTGGAGGGAGTCTGCATCAACTGATCTACAACTCGGTATTCGCTCTTTTTGATTAATTTCAGTATCTCATCAAAATCTGTGTTGACGGCGGTCCTATCAGGAGGACCAACATTTGTGCTCAGATTAACATCGGGAATCATTGTGGGATTCTCGAGAGATATGTTAACTGGATTTTGTCTAACAACAGGAACTGCAGGTGGTCTTGGTGGCAACGGAGCGTGCACTCGTCCACTTCGTGTTACTCATCCTATCTCTGTTATATTGACATTAGCTGGAAGAGTTGGCATAGGTTTCTCTTTTCCATCCTCTATCACAGTTGCATTGTATTGGTAAGGAATTGCTCTGGTAGAACTGTATGAAACAGGACCGGGTAGGCAAATCACCAAAGGAGACCCTGGAACGTTGGAACCGTTGTATTCAATCTCCACATGCTTGGGTACATTGAAACAGGGGACAATAACGTTTACTTCGGGATTTTTCGAGTTGATATCTGAGACTAAAAGCTCATGCGGAAAATGCCCTACTGCATTTACGTCATAGTCATCTCTATTTCTGTAGATCTGTATGTCACCAATGTCTAGCAATCGTTGAATGTCTGCTCTTATGGTGGGACACCCTCGAATATCCTTGACACAGATGTCGCAAGCTGCGTAATCGTGTTTAGTGGAGGCACCCATTATACTGTATGTATCATGGAGGTGCACCAAGTTTCCTCTGATCAGGTTTATGTCTGTGACGAGATACCTGTCTGTATTTCTTAGCATCAAATTCACCGCATGTCCACTATGACTGAGAAGTGGATTTTCTTGCACGTTCGGGTTCGTGTTTCTAAAAGAAAGAAGATTAGATTTCACTAATCTCTGCACTTCCGCTTTTAACGCTATGCAATGTTCAAGGTCATGGCCTGGTGCCCCTTGGTGAAAAGGGCAAGATACGTCTGCTTTGTACCACCACGGCAATTTTTCAGGAACCGGAGGTGGTGACCTTGTCTGTACCAGATTTCTTTCTATTAATGCCGGGTATAGTTCTGTGTACGTCATCGGAATTGGATCGAATTGCGAGACCCGAGGCGCACGGTTTTGATTGTTAAACTGCTGAGCCTGTTGACGAGGTTGTTGAGTTTGTTGGAACTGCGGAGCAATTCCTATATTTGGATTTGCGTTAACGACAGGTGCTATGGCAGCTACCTGTCGTTGTTGACTGACATTCTTTCGCGGTTTCCCTCGGGATACCATTCCTATGTCATGTTCCTTTTTCTTTGGGAAACTGGTTCCAACCTTTCTAGTTCCACTAGAAGATCCTGCTTCCTTGGTTAGGCGTCCGGTTCGAACCCCCTCTTCTAATCGCATTCCCATGCTTACCATCTCGGTGAAATCTCCGGGAGCTCTAGCGATCATTCGTTCGTAGTAGAATGAGCCAAGAGTGTTTAAGAATACCTTAGTCATCTCTTTCTCTTCCAGTGGTGGGTTGACTTGAGCAGCAATTTCCCTCCATCGTTGAGCGTATTCTTTGAATGTCTCTCTTTCTTTCTGAGACATGGAGCAGAGTTGATCCCGATCGGGAGCCATATCCAAGTTGAACTTATATTGTTGTACGAAAGCTTCACCTAAGTCATTGAATGTTTGGATACTTGCGCTATCTAATCCCATGTACCACTTCAGTGCGGCACCGGTAAGACTGTCTTGGAAGTAATGGATTAATAACTGGTGATCATCGTTGTATGTGGACATTTTCTTGGCATACATCGTGAGATGACTTTGTGGACAGGAGTTTCCTTTGTACTTTTCAAAGTCAGGGACTTTGAATTTTGCAGGTATCCTTACGCGAGGAACTAAGCACAGATCCTGGGCGTTTTTCCCAAACAGTTCTTTTCCACGAATTGTTTTTATCTCAAGCTGCATTTTGAGGAGTTGTTCCTGGAGATTCTCCATCGAGCCACGGGAATTCGTGTTATTGCCTGGAGTATGGTGAACTTCTTCGTCTATGGTAGTGTGCACTACGGAAGCTGAGTTCGTCATGATTGGTTGAGAAACCGTCATTGTTACTTGTGGAAGAGTTACTCCACGTGGCGGAGTAAATGTAGAGTTTTGCTGCAAAGTAGGTATTTCAAGCGTGGTTGTTTGCACTTGAGAAGTCAGTTGGCGAAATCCGATGCCAAAGTTGAAAGGCATACCCCATGGATAGCCTTCTGGCATGCTGAAAGGTGAACTACTGGCTGCGACAGTTGAAACTGGAGTAGTAGTATCCTCTGAAATCGCTGCTTGGTTTTGACTGCTCGAGGCTGCTTGTTGACTTTGCGCTGCGGCCAATGAATTGACCAAAGAAGTGAGTCTCTCCACTTCTTCTTGCAGTGTTGTTACCGTGCTACGGAGTTCAACGTTCTCTCGTTCAAATCCTTCCATTACTTTTCTTCTTTTTGAACGTGTATTGTATGTTCGAGTTGGCTGTGGACGCGGTCGAGAAACTCTAAGACGCGACAGCTTGGCGATCTTTTCCTATCTGTTGAAACTGTTGAAAGATCAGACTCTAGACAATAGACTCAGAATGCAAAGTATGATGCATGATTATGAATGTAAAGAAAAGGAATTTCCAAAGAATTTACACTACAAGAGAAATTTCTGGCAAATATTTGGATGGAAAACACACATTTATTGATTATTGAAAAAAGATTACAACAATTCAGTTTTTGAGCATTGCTCACTCAAATGATAAAATAAATGATAAAATATTACAAACTAAACTACTCATCCTCGTCGGATGAAGATCCAAAGGCTTGATGCAGCTTCAACTTCAGGATTTCCTTTCCATAGTGAGCTTTTAGTTCAGCTTTCTCGGCTTTTAGCTTGCTAATGACTTTCTTCCATTCGTCGGGAGCAGGATCGCTGGTTGTTATTTCCTCAAGCTTTCTCTTCCTTTCTTTGATGTATCTTTTGATCGCGTTATCTTTCTGGCGAATCTTCTCATCTTTCTCCATGAGCCATTCATCTTGGAAGTAGAGCGTCTTTTCATGATCTTTGACCTGCTTCTTGAGCTTTTCATTCTCGAGATCAGTCTTAAGGAATTCGTTTTCCAAGACTTCTTTCTCAAGCCTCATCTTGGCCAAAGCTTCTTGGTATTCTCCCATAGTTTCGACGGGAAAAATTGTTGATTTGGAAGCGGTTGAGAACATGGGTTCTTCATAAGCGTAAGGCATTCGAAATTCCTTCGCTCTTTTCTTTACCCAAGCAGTGTAGGTTTCCATGGCTACACAATTCTTTGCCTTACCTTTTTCTTTCCTTCGAATGTGATGCCAAGCTCTGATCATTCTGGCCTTCAATCCCTGGGAATCCTCTCCCTCATGATAGAAGTAGCTTTCTACTGTAAAACCAAGAGGTTTACTAGAATTTGCGTGTCTGAGTTGACGCCTCGCCAGGAAGGGATTGTAGTTAATTCCTCCTTTGGTACCAATGAGAGGTACGTTGGCAAATTCTCCACAGCTCTCAATGATTTCCATCTCATTGTCTCCTATGGTAAACCAATGGATATCGTCGTTTGTAAGAGACATGAGTCTTCTTGACCAATGCCAATCATCTTTGTTTTTGCGGAAGATAGGAGATTTAGGCAAGTGTGAGACAATCCATTTGAAAAATAGAGGTACACAACACACGATAGTTCCGTCCCCTTGACGATTCCTATGGTGAATGGAGAAGTACGTGTCACCAAGCAGAGTGGGAACGGGATTTCCAATCAGAAAGATCCTTATGGCGTTGATATCAACGAAATTTGGGACGTTGGGAAACAACACCAATCCATAGAGGAGTAAAGCTAAAATAGCTTCAAAGGCTACCATACTACCAGCCTCAGAGAATTTAAGAGCCTTCTCCATTAGGAACTTTGAAGTTAGTCCTAAGAGTTTTCCTCTGGTAGTTAGGTTTTTGTCTATCTCAGATTTCTTTAAATAAGTCATCGTTGCAATGACTGGTGACTTAGGAATGGCTTCCAAACCATTGAAAGGCACTTTGTCTGATACTGAGATACCTAGTATGTGCGCGTACTCTTCCAAAGTAGGCATCAACTGATAGTCAGGGAAAGTGAAACAGCGATAGACTGGATCGTAAAACTGAACGAAAGTTTTGAGAAGTCCTTCATCAACGTTAGTGTTCAGAATAGTTAAAAGAGTTCCATAGCGTTTTCTGAAATCCGAGGGATCTTCTACCAAGGATGCCAACTCTTTCAACTTCCCTACGTCAGGAATTCTAAAACTGTATCTCTTGGTGAATCTTCCTCTGACGTCCATCACTCTAACCTAAAATATTTTACAAAGAAAAATCTCTAAATTCTTTGGAAATGGGAAGAGAAATGAAGTTTTTTGAATGAATGCATGAATGAATGCTACAAACATGGTTAGTAGTTATACACACGGTCAAGCGTTTGAAGTCACGAGCATGAGGCCAACGATAAGAATCAAACGTGGGTAAGTTCTAAGGGCTTATTCATCTGTGAAACGGGTTCTACTGATAATGCAGGCTCAACACTCCTCTTTGAAATATTATCGGATTTGTTGAATACTCGATGGTCCAATAATATTTTTCAAGAGAAACTCGCCTGATCGTAGTCTCGCATGACAAATATTCTAGGCTTACGCCCGAATAATTCTACACTACATCCTAAATGGCCGGATGGGTTATGTGTTCTCTGACCACTCGACCGAAGTTCCCTTGAAAGCAAAATGTCTTTGCAAATACTTGCTAAACACAAATACCCCAAGACAACCTCCAGAGAGAGGATCTCAAATTAACTCCGTAAATTGAGACTTCTCACAAGTTAATAGGACTATACCCCCACCTAGATCTTAAAATGTTTCTTAAATCCGGGTTAGGATTTCTTTCCATCAGATGAAATCGCGAAAACACACAATAAAGAAAAACAAACATATGCACAATATGAAAGCTTAACCCCTTTTTTTTCTTTTTGAAAACAAAAAAAAGCTTGGTGCTCTTGAGCAGAGTCACATTTTTTTTGAAAATCAAAGTTTAGACAGCTCTCCCCAGCAGAGTCGCCATTTTTCCTGTTCGCGTTAAAAAGTGACGCGCTAGTGAATCGAATATGAATTCGGATTCTCTAACTCGAAACGATTTACTCTTTTGATTTGTTTATAAAGATGTCGCGAGCATCAAGCTTTATTATTTTCAACACAAGAAAAGATGATTTAATGATTATGAAAATGGGGAAAGCTGTTAATACCCTCAATTGATTTTGATATGTGTAATGACTAGCGCAAACTAGACGCAACGCATTGGGGAGATTCTGAGTAAGGGGGTTTGTTATATAAAGGGAATAGATGGAGCACCCTAAATATATATGGTTATCCATAGCTTTATATATGAATACGTTTTATATGTTTGTGTGTTTTAATTGCTATTTCTATGATTGGGAAAGTGTCTCCTTTGGGATTTTAAGAAGGATAGATTATGTGGGATCCTAGGTTCAGTTATTATTGTGCTCGCAAAGATCTGTGGATCTTCTGCATACATATCCCCTAGTGGGAATCAGAGCATTTGTAGCTCGGATCTACAGGGATCTATGGTTTGTTTGGTCTGAGGGAGAAAGAAATTTGCTCGGCAAGGATGAGACCTTGTGCCTACGTATTCTCAAAAGGATGTTGAGAAAGTCAGAGCAATCGTAGTTCCCACTTATGCTAGTGGAAAGCAACGGAATGTTAGTAAGAGACACAGACGAATGTCATCTTAATGAAAAATGTATCTAATCTATTTCATCACATACATTTTGAAAAGTTTGTCTGATAAAAAATCTTTCATCGTAAGTTATAGGTGTTTTTCTTGAGTGTACAAGCGTTACCACTTACATGTTTAAGAAAGACGTTTGAAAAATGATTGAATTTTTTAACTGTAAGCATTGGGTGTTTTGCTTGAGTGTACAAGCGTTACCACTTACAATTAAGAGATGTTTTTTTGTTTGAAAGTAGTTTGAAAAGAGTTTGATTGAGTTTAATTGTATGTGATGTGATAGATGAGATACTTCTTCCATAGAGATGATAAACGTCTAAATCTCGAGGAGAAATTGATTTGGATTTAGGGGATGCTTTTAAGAAGCCCATGGGTCCTTGTATTGTTAGCCCAAGAGGAGGCATTCCGAGGGTCGTCGAGGGTCATCGAGGGTCCTTGTACGAAGCTCAAGAGGAAGCTATAGGGTATGGCTGGCTTTGGCTTTAAAAGGGATTTCACCGGGAAACCATCCTTTTGGAATTAAGAGCAATTTCACCGGGAAATTATACTCTCTGGGTTCTATCCTAACGCGGGTGATTCTTTGTATTGGAAGCCCAATAGGAGGCTGTTAAGAGATTTTATGGTCTCTTTCATTGTATGATGCCCAAGAGAAGACTAAACTCAATGAGGAGTTCTTTTGAACGAAGCCCAAGAGGAGGCTGACTCAACAGGGGAGTGTTGTCTTATATGAAGCCTAAGCGGAGGCTAAACTCAGATGAATGAGTTACCTTGTACAAAGCCCAAGAGGAGGCTAACTCTGTGGGGAGAGTTATCTTGTATAAAGCCCAAAAGGAGGCTAACTGTGGGGAACCTATTGGTTAGACTAGTTGTTATGTTATAACTAGACAGTTGTATAAACAAGTGTGTGTGATATGTATTCACAGGAGTTTATGAAGGAAATATAAACAATGCATGATGTTTATTTACAAGAGTTTATGAAGGAAATATAAACAAGTGTCTGTGAAACGAACGTTTAAAACGAGCGTAACTTGATTATTTACAAGTTTGAATGTGTACAAGGAAGTAAATATGTACACAAACGAGTATTTATGTACAAGGAGATGTGGATTTACATAGGAGGGTTGGGACTTACACCATAAGGGTGGCCCATTGGTTTAAAAGCAGTTTCACCGGGAATAATGCTCCTTTCAATACCAATGGTATTCATTTGTATATACAGACGAAACAAAAACAAATGACCGAAGTTTATCTGTGTTTGAGTAAAAAGTATCTGTATTATGTACAGATAAAGATTTGTATGAAAAGAATTTGATATGTACAAGGAAAATATGTATGTACATAAAGAATGTTGGTTTGGGACTTACACCGTAAGGGAGGCCCATGATCGGTTAAGAAAAACGAGAGAAAACGAATTTGGTTTTATCGTTTAAATCGGATCGATCATGGAAAAAATGTAAGTTTGATGAAAAAAGTTTTGAAGAAATGGTTTTGAAAGTGTTTTTGAAATGTGAAGTTTACTTATAAGAAGTTTTGAAAAGAATCGGGATTCGAAAGTTTGAAAAATTCACCCTTTTAAGTGGTTTTGAAAAGTGCTCGAAGTACCGTTTTCGGCTCGATTAAAATATAATCGACTGAAAGTTTTTTCCGAAACTTTTTGCACTATCATAAAATAGATACATTTATTGACAAGTGTACAAAAAATCACCTCAAAATGAGGAGTTTTGATTGGTTAAAAAAAATGCCAAAGTTTGTAAGAAAATATGAAAGTTTTAAAAAAAAATGGTCCATGGGAGGCTTGAACCCGGGACCATTAGGCAAGGCATAGTGTTAGTGACTTACGAGTGAGCTGGCAACCGCTGGGGCAACAATGCATTCGTGTACTGTAGTCAAAACACATGTTAATATTGTATTGGATTTTTTTGAATTTGAAAAACAAGAACACGCGCGAAACCTTGTTCTTCTTCCCTAATCTTCATCCAGCCATGGATTTCTTATTTCTTGATGAAAACGAATGATATAAACATCAAACTTGGTCCTTTTTTAACAAGGAACATGATGATGCTCATTAATTTCATTTATTTTCAGTTAATCATGATTAAATTCCCAAAAAACATGAAGAACCCTAAAACTGAAAATCCTAATTGAAATCACGTATGGTTGATGATTTAATCATTTGGTTGAGGGTTAATGATCGTGTAGGGTGCAGAAAACAAATGGCCAAGAGTTTTTTTCAAATGAATCAAATAATCATAGAGTTGAAGTTCGAGCTCTTACCTGTTGAAGCTGGAATCGAATTCTGGGTTTAAGTGTTTCCAGTTGATGTTTGAGGATTGCTTGAGCACCAACGGCCTATGTGGAAGGTATTTGAGTGGTCTGCTCACTTCGAATCACCCTGGATCAATCCAACCAAGTCCACCTGCATAAGCTTAAAATGGAAACTCGAATTCTGGGTTAGAGGTGTTACAGATGGCTGTTTATGATCTGCATCATCTCTATGATGTTTGTGGATGATGTTTGAATGACTAGAACTCAATTTAATCAAGCCAAGCTATGGATTCGAATTCTAAGGCAGTTTTGAAAGCTTATGATCATGAGATGTGAAAATTGGTTTCTAGCTTTGCCTATGTTGATTTTAAGTTTCAAACAAGTTTCAAATGGATATTAAAACATATTAGACACCAATTTGATCAGAGTTTTTCATTAGTTTTCAAAATTGCAAGTTTTCACAAATTGAACTATGATTCATGAAATTTGAGAAAGTGGAATGAAAGCATGTACTTGCATGGCTTTGGTGTGTTTGAATTTGAAAATGATGCCTCTATTTATAGACCAAGATTTCTGAAATGTTAGGCAAAGAGATTGGCTTTTGGTAAATCAAACTTGCCTTAGAGGGCAAGAAAGTCTTTTTGCAAAAGGAAAAGGAAACTTCCTTTTTAACCATGTGTGAAAATCCAACTTGATCCTATCCTACAATAATTACCTTCAATTGATATTTATCAGTTCTAAACTTATCTTGGCAAGGTGGCAAGTGTTCTAGAAGAAGAAATTCAAAAATGACCTATAATCTTGAAGTTTTGAACTTGAAATCCATGGTTATGGAGCCTTATGTTTCAATTTCAAAAGTATAGCTAGACTCCATGGATTTGAGAGTTCTTGGACATTTTGGAAAGCTTGTTTCAAGGGCTACAACTTTCATGTTTTGATTTATTTCCAATTCAAAGTGAAACTATGTGAAAAAATGCCATGAAGTTTGGAAAAAGTACAAAATTTTAACACTTGAAATTTTTCTAAGTGTTAGAAATTTTGACTTTTTGTTGACTTTTTCAAATTCTTTGATGTTTTATGATCATGATGGATCATTTCAAGTATTTTGATGATTGAAAAAGTTTTGTCTTGAAAAAGTTGACCAAATGTTAAAGTTTGACTTTTTTGTGCAGATGAAATTTCATCAGATATTTTAGAAATTGACTGATGAATCCTGTGAACTTTTGTGATGTTTTGAATCCAGAAATTAGGTGAACATGTTGTATCTAAGATATAATGACCAATCTCTAACCAAAAAAGTCATTCCTTGCTCAAAAAATCAGAGAATACTCATGCTCGACCAAAATCCTAATTGGTCGATCCTCGATTGATTAATGAGAAAAGTTGGATATCTGATGATCAGAGGTTGATGATTTGATCAAGATAGGTCAAATGAAGTGAGTAAAACTCAAACCCTAATTGGTTGCTTCTTGAATCAGATGAAAATTTGATGAAACCCTAATCTTGACCTGTGAATGTTACACCCGATTAATTCTGTTCTGAACTGTTAGTTATGCAATGATGCAAATGTGAGGTGGTATATTAGGTCAAAAATTGGGGTATGACATCTGTGTGTTTGAAAAATGTTTTGAAAAAGGCATTTCGCTTTGACTTTGTAATGATTCATGTAGGAATGTATACAAAGTGTTTGGAAATGTTTCGTTTTGAAAAGAGTTTGAATTTTGACAAAAAAAAGTGTAAGGTGTAAAAAGTATTTGATAGAGCAAGCAACTAAAAGTCTTATTACCTACTCAGAATTGGTCTTTTTCGCGATGTTTTACTTTCCTTTAGAATAGTGCTATCCATACCATTAGTTGGTAGGTAACTCTATTCGTTGGATGTGAGCGGGACATTCGAAGGGACCTCGGATGGTCATAGAAGCCAACTTGTAGGAAGTATCCTAGCACATTCGAAGGGACTATCATCATTTTTCGTAGGCGACAATCGAGGGTCAAGATCATGTATTCGGAGGCGACATCGTGGGTCTATGATCTTTGTATCGAAGGGACTATGATGATTTGTTTTGAAGGCAACGGTGCTAGAATACCTCTACGTTCGAGGGACTTGACCATTTGTATTCATAAAGGCAACGAGAGAGAACTACCCTAAGGGGTGCATGTGTGAAAAGAGTGTGTCAATTCAGATATTTTTATCTTGGAGTTATGAGTGATCTATGTCCAATTTTATCTGGCCATACACGCCTAATTACTAGCAGTTTATAGGGTGCAGAAATTAAATTGCGGGAAGTAAAATGCGGAAAGATAAAGTCCTACGCTATTACATGGCTTTGGGGCAGATACATAATTGAAAGTGCGGAAAATAAAAGTCCTAATTAAACTATTACGTCCCATAGGCAGTTACATAATTGGAAAAGAAAAGCAATAAAAACTGTCTGAAACGATATAACCTGTGAAAAGATGCAAAATCGGAAAACGGAAGAAAATTGCATAAGAGGAAAATGTTAGTAAAAATAAGTATTTTTGAATGAGAAAAAGTTTTTGTGTTAGTAATGACATAAATATGATAAAATAATTTTTTGGGAATTTTTTGGAGTTAATTTGATAATTAAAAAACAATTAAAAGCTATTTAAATGATTAGTTAGCAATTAAATTAAATATACATGCAAAAATAATAATTTTTATATTAAAAATTAAATAAAGATTTTTCTGATGATTATGCAAAAAATAAATATTTTTGGTGTTTTTTAAATGCATGATAAAAATATTAGAAGATAAATTAAATTGGATGGAAAATATTAAATAAAAATAAGAAAATATGAAAAAAATAGTTAGTTTTGCAAAAAGGGAAAAATGTTTGGTCCTGACCAGGTTCGAACCAAGGACCATGGAGAGCATCTTCACATACCAACGCCTTAACCACTGAGCCATTGTACATTTGATGTTTGGAAAATACAAACAATGGTTTAAAAAGGAAAACGTGTCATGGATATGTTTCAAACCCAGTCAGCCGTTTGGACCCCAAGTGGAACGAAGGAACGAATCAGAAAGCGCGATTGTGCCACGCATGCCTCGCCGGTTCAAACGAAGTCAACGACGTCGGAGCCCTAGCTCCAGTCGTCTTCTGCGGTGAGTATCAACCTGAAAAACCTGCAAAACGCATCATTCAATGCATAACAAAAGCCCAGATCAATTAACTCGACCCTTGCGAGCACGATGGTGCCATTCTTTTTCCTTGAAACGGCCTGGAACTCGTGTTTCGAAACTCACTGCTCTAAAAACCCTAGCAATGGTATTCTGAGATTTCTACGTGGAAATTTACATGTGATGCATCAAACACACTCTAATGAATGCCCTGGACTCAAATAAACACATGAAAACGATTAGCAATGCATGGAATATAGAAATCGAAAGTGAGAAAAGTAGCAAACCGGTGAGAGCTAGATGGCTCGATTCAGAGTGATTTGGCTTTGAGTAAGAGCTGATTTCGATTGCTGGGAACCTCAGGAAGGTGTTTGAGTGCTTAGAACTCCTTGAAACTGGCTGGAACTTAGAATTCAAAAATTGCAACTTTGAGAAAATTTTTAGCAAAATAAGGGTTGTTGTTGGGGCTAGGGTTTTGTCCTTTGTTCTTGGCAATGTACTAGGTATTTATAGAGTGTAATGCTGGAGCAAAAAGAAGGAAAAAAGATTGGGTATTGAATGTGAAATAAATTCCTTTCAAATAAAATTAAATTTTGGAGAAAAATTGATTTTCTCTTCCATATGCAAGCTAGCACAGAATTGGCAAGTATTGTGGGCTATCTTGGACCTCAAGTTTGATAAAAATCCACTCCTTTTGAAAATATATCTTATTTTCATATTTTATATAATTTAATTTTGAATTAAATGGTTTTAAATCCAAAAATAAATCAATAAAATAGAAAGTGGTCATGGCAAGGCATAAATAGGTCACAAATAATATTATGATCAAGTTTGGATCATAAAATTATAGGCCCATTTGGAAAAAATTGGATTTTGACAAATATCTCCTTTTGTGCAATTGTTCAAAAATGCCCAACTTGTACAATGTGTATTTTGCTCAATTTTCCATATTTTTGAGTGTTCTTGGACTTTTTAGAAAGCTATAAGTGTCCTCTAACTAACCTCTTTGGTTTCATCTCAATTGGAGTTTCCATGCTCAATAAAGCTTCAAAACAAAAAGTTGACTTTTTGTTGACTATGAAAAGGACCTGTATTGTTTTGGCCCATACCTTCCAAATGAAGCATTGTTTGAACATTCTTGTGAGACCTGAAGTTGTAGAGAATTGAATTTCCTTCAAAATGAGAGGTGGTGGAAAAATTTCTGAGAAAGTATGAAGAAGTTATGCTCAATCAAAGTTCAGTTGACTTTTCACTGAAAAACCCTAATTTGGAAAGTTTGACTTTTGAGCAAATCTTGAGTTTTCTTGATGAATCATGATCAACCCTTGATCAAATGATGAATATAACTTCAAAATGAGGATGTTGACCAAAAATCAGGAAGTTTGACTATATGTTGACCACAGTTGACGTTTTGTCCAATACAACTGATTTTCAACCATCTGAGCAATTGTCTGAGGAAATTTGACTTGTGAGGCTTGAAACTTGACATGGAGAATATTTGAAGCATATGAGGAGGCCTTGATGAACATTGGAGATGTTGAAAGTCCATCTTGATCTGAGAATTGCCAAACCCTAGTTTGGGTTGATTGTCTAGGAGAGGGTTTGTCTGATCAACCCTTGAGGAATCCTTGAGCATGGATGTATGAAATGTCTTGAGAAGTAGGAGGGAAAATTTTGGGGTATGACAAATGGCACTCTCCATTTCTTTTGAGTAATGGAGAGGATCTCAACTCGTTTCATTCATTTGTTATAGTCTATTGATTGTGCTGGCAGTTCCACTAAATCTCTCTAAAATGGCACTACGACGCTTTGTTTGTTAACCTAATCAACTATGGAACAAAGAATATTAAAGGTGGTTATGGTTGTCACGTATCTATAGCCATGGCAACAATTCCAACCTTTTTCCTAACACTAGGTCCACTTTTTGTTCAAGAAACTCTCAATAGCCTAATCCAAACCAGCCAAGAAAATCAAAAGGCTAACTTTAACACACTTTAAGCGTAGAAGATGTTCAAGCAGAACTTGATGACCTCACTAAAGCAATTTATTCTACTTCAAAAACAAGTGGACAAGAATCATTTAAGATTATTTTGAAAAGAAGATATAGGCCTCAACTAGTAATGGCAATAGCAATGCCATTCTCCAACAAGTGACATGTATCAATGACACTAAACAAACAATCTTATTAGTGTTAAGCCAATTCAAACAATCCTATGTTAAAGATTCAAATATAGATAAATAATTTAATTGGGCATAGTGAAGTATTTCTATTGAACATTTGGACCATCACAAAAACATTCACATTTGTTAGAAAGGTTGAGTTTGAAATAAACAAGTTAGTAATAGGTTGTAAAAATCAAATTATTAAAGTGATAACAGTAACAAATAACATTTTGTTTCTTGTACTATTTGTCTTTTCATGTCTTCAATATATTTAAGAAAAGAAACATTCAAAACATGAGGGATTTCTGAAGAGTAGAATTCATTCACCTCAACCACTTAGCATATCTTTTTTCTTAGCTTTGTTCCCTAAATATATTGCACAAATTTATGAAGAAGATGAAAGATGAAAGATGAAAGGAAAAACACCCAGGGATATACAATATGAAACAAAAATGCACATATTTGCAGAAAAATTAGGGTTTGAGAAGGGATTTAAGGTTTGAGAAGGAACTTAGGGTTTGAGAAGTAATTTAGGGTTTGAGAAGACAAGCCTGTTAAGATTCGAATTGATGGTGGTTTCTTTAAAGGTGTTTCACACTGACGACGTGAGTAACTAAGGCTGTGAAAAGAATATAAAGATTTTGGTTTGGAGGATTTTGGAGGGTTTGGTTTTCTTCATAAGACCCAAACCCCCTTATTTGGAGGAACACAAAATTTGTATTGAATGAGGGTTTTGGAGGACTTAGAAAAACTATTCAAATATATTTTTTGTTGTTATAGTATTTGAAAAAGTAAAAATATTTAATGATAAACATTATTTTACCATTCTAAACAAAATCTTTTTTTAAAAAATGTTATAAATTTTTTTATATTTTTTTAAAAAATTATTTTTTGAAGCCCTCCCTTTCCCTCCCCTCCAAACTCCCAAACATGTTAGTGCGTGAGGCACTTTTAGTGAGGAGAGAAAGAGAGAATAATAAAGGAAATAAGGATTTGTATTATTGAATTGTACTAATGATACATTTTAAGACTATTTATATACAATCCTAATTGGGCTTGGGTCTACACAACTTGGATTATATTTAAATATTAAATCTAATCAAATCTAATATTTTTACCAAATCTAATTTAATATTTCAACACATCCCCATAATCCAAGTTGTCGAACATCCTCAAAAATAGTCAATTTGAACTATTCCTAGTTTCTTTCTCAAATTCAGGAATCTGTTAATCTTCAATCCTTTGGTGAACATGTCGGCCAATTGTGCTTCACTTGAGCAATGTCTAACTTTAAGTTCACCTCGATTTATATTTTCCCTCGAGAAGTGAAACCTAGCTTCGATATGTTTAATTCTTCCATGCAGAACTGGATTCTTCGCCAGATTTATAGCTGACTTGTTGTCGATTTGCAACACCAGCATTTTCTTCACTTTGACATCCATTTCTTCAAGTACTAATTTGATCCAAATTGCTTGACAAGCAGCATAGGATCTTGCTATACATTCAGCTTCGCAAGATGACAATGCCAGCACAAGTTGCTTCTTCGAACACCATGAGATTGGGGCACCAAATACTTGAAAGAAATATTCAGTTGTGCTTTTTCGATCTTCCTTATCTCCACACCAATCAACATCTGAAAAACAATTAACTATTGCTTCTTTATCTTCAGAATATCGTCGAAAATAGTATTTCACTGTTTATTGTAACACCATTCTAAATACCCCGCGAATAATATATTAAATTCAGAGTTTAACATGCATACAAGGGCGTCACAATTGATAAAAAGTAAAATTTCAATACAATGTCATGCTGTCATGGGAAACATAGCTTAATTAAAAATGAATTACATGTTTAACACAACGGTATTATTTATTCAAAACTCGGATAATTCAAAATATCAAATACCACCAAAAGGTCAACACCTTAATTCATCAAAATAATTATCCAACAAAAATTAAACAATTTAAGAGTTTAATAGTAACTCTAAAGACAAACGTTCCCCAGTGTTACAAGACCAGAGCATGACACCGACACGTGACAAAATAAATAGCATAGCTCTACGAATCATCCTCACCAACGCCTAAGCCGCTAAAGCTTCAATCTGAAATCATCAAAGTAAGGGTGAGACTACATCATAATTAAAATGCATTATAAATTCATAAAAAGCATAATCAGAATTATTCATTCATTCCACAACACAAATCATAAACATACATCACACATAACAACCAGATTATAACACTGGAAACCATCCTATCATGTTATAATCCATACAAAATGCAATGCAAGAATCTATGCATGTGGTACCGACAGTGAACTAAATTCACATACTGTTCCATTCCAACTCGGACACAACATTAACATATGTTTCATTCCAACTCGGACACAGATAAACCTCACCGTCCATTCCAACTCGACAACGGATATTGGCCAACTCACTAATTTCACACAATGGGAATTAGCTACCACCAAATGTATATGCATGCACATCAACAAGCATCTAACATCAAGAACAACACATAATATCAACAACCATCATGAACCATCACCAAGCATATAATATGCACAACCGATTACATAATCAATCCGTAATCACTATCATCATTATACAAATACAACCATCTCATGTATTTATAACAACACCAAACTCACCACCAAAAACATAATACAATCATTTATCATGAACACATCCAATCACATAAACATGCACATCATCAAGCATGCAACATCATCAACCAAAACATAATACAGGCATTTATCTTGTACATCACCAATAATATTACATGTAAAGCAATTACTCATCAAATAAGAATGCTATCACCAACATAAGCATACAGCCATCGATATGCACACATACATCATCACAAAACAACATATCATTGGCTACCCATCAAGTGTACAAAATACGAATAACCACAAGTCGGAAAATCAATATTTTTCACAATAAAATCAAGTTACTGTTATTTTCTTCATTTTATAAAATAGAGTATTTAATTTAAGAAACAACGTCCAAAACGGCGACTAAAACGGACTTACGGTTTGAAAATTATGAATTTTTAAAGTTTAGTATTTTTCAAAAAGTAATAGTGGGAACGGGTTCCCAGACCCAAAAATCAGTTTTTCAAGTAAAATACACAATGGTAACTGGTTCCCCCCACAGGGTAACTGGGTTCCACGACCCCTGTAGCAAAAAATCACTATTTTGACAACATTCTTCATTCTCAATCCATCAAATAGTTCCAATTACGAACCCATACATAATTAACACCAAAACACATCCTAATACATGATTCCAATGTCATATCAACACACCATAAAATAATACAACAAATCTATAACACCAATTGCATCAAAAATGTCAAAAATCATGCATTTAGGGTCAAAACTCATAAACCTACAAATCTTAAATTGGGATTCCTAATCTACTTAACCAATCCTATCATTCCCAAAATCTATAAGGCATAATAACTAGAGAAAGTCACCCCTTACCTTGGTCAATCTCTTGAATCCTTGAGCTTTGGGTTCTTCCTCCTCCTCTTTGCCTCTTCTCTTCTCACGTACGTTCTTTTCTCCCAATTCCTTCTTTTTGGCTTTTCTAACTCTTTTCCCTTTTACTCCTTATTTTATTAATAATAAAATAAAATTGGTTAGAGACTTTTACTACCTTACACCTCCTTCCTCCACTAATCACAACACAAGTCCAACTCTTTTTCTTTATTTATTTTCCAATAATTCTAATATTCCAATAACTCCCAAAAATCAAATTTTAATTAATTAAATAATTAAAATTTCAATTTAGTAATAATTGAAAATATGGGGTGTTACAACTCTCTCCCACTTAGAATATTTTCGTCCTCGAAAATTCACTTGATACTAATAACTGTCGATACGACTCTTGCATCCTTCCTTCTAACTCTCACGTCATGGTTGGCATCATTTCAAATACCACTAACCAATATCCTTCCTAGTCAACCACCATAATCCCACACGATTCATTGCCACCGGGTTAAGAATGCACTGGTTCATCTCACTTCTTGCCCCATCACTCTAAGATACATGAGTTATCACTTCATTACACCGCAACACAGTTATAAGAACCTCCACATAACCACAATATCAACAACATTTATACACAATGCTAGTACCACAAGTCTACGTTCCAACAATCGAGCTTGCAAATTAATACATCTATTAGAATGGTTGTAATACCAATAATACATAGAAACCTTCACCTAATAATTCCATTTTGGAATTTCTAATAGTTGCATAAACTCCACAACTTCTGACGTTTAATTTGTGACTTCAAAAGTCATACCCGTATAACAAAGTGTGTCACCTTACGCTTTTGCTATGCGACTCTGATCGTCTACCTTAAGTCACTATCTTCATTCGATTCCCATCAACTACCACTCTACAAGTTTCACTTCTATCTTCAGACTCTCTTTATTATCCACCAGAAAATCATTTTTCACCTTTTGACATTCTCAACCTTCCACTCTGCGACATTAGCTCGCATACACACTCAAGTCTCTGACCTGCTTAAATAATTTCCAAGTCTTTTTCATAGCCACTTTCCTCTTAGGTTCATGCGAACTGATGAGCTATTATCCTCTTGATATAACAGTCAATCACTTCACACACTATCAAGCTTGCAAGATAAGTCTATTCGATCCAACACGATCTTGTCTATCATCAAAAAGATATTAAGGGTGATCAGTTCCTCAATTTGTCAATAGATAGCCGAAAACCACAATGGAGTATAAACCATCGTTACCAAACTATAATAGCATTCCTTTAGAACTTGTGCTCAAAGTCACCCAAGCACCATGGTCCAATAATCTTCTTTTAAGGTTTACAACTTCCTTCATAATTCTTACTCATTTGGTCTCGATGATGAAATACCATCGATCGAACAAATTATATAATATTCTTCACACTCAATTAGCATCACACAAATGTTAAGTATTTTCCCACTCATGAAATGCTAACATACCAAATACACCATAACTCATTTTGTTTCCATTTGAAGTCCTTATCCATGCAGAGAACTTTAACAACATTCACAACTCTTAGTCTTCCTCTAAATATCATAACATCGAGGATCCACATATTTTCAATTTGAATCTTATTCCAAACGCAATCTAAATAATACATCTCAGCATATGATTGGTAAAATAAACTCCCAAAATTTCCTTGACACGTGTCAATATTTTGACGTCTTAAACATGATTCCATTTCCTCTCAAATTTATTTTTCCTCTAGCATTAATTATTGTTATACACCAAAATTTTCCCTCCTACTTCACAAGACAATTCACATCTCAAATCTCAAGGATTTTACAAGGGTTGACCAGACAAACCCTCTCCTAAGCAATCAATCCAAGCTAGGTTTTGCTATTCTCAAGTCAAGATGGACTTCAAATGCCTCAAGTGGTCATCATACCTCATCATATGCTTCAAGGGATTACCATGTCAAGTTTCAAGCCCTACAAATCAAATTTGCTCATCCAATTGCTTAGATAGTTGAAAATCAACTATATTCGACAAAAAGTCAACTATGGTCAACATACAGTCAAACTCCATAATTTTTTGTCAACATCAATATTTTTAGTCATATTCATCATTTTATCAAGAGTTGATCATGATTCATCAAGAAAAGCCAAGATCTGATCAAAAGTCAAAGTTTCCAAATTAGGGCTTCTCTAGACAAAAGTCAACAGAACTTTGACCAAGCATAACTTTTACATACTTCATTAGAAATTTCTCCATCAAAGCTCATTTTGAAGATAATTCAATTCTCTACAACTTCATGTCTCACAAGCTTGGGCAGAAAATGCTTCATTTGGAAGATATGGATCAAGACATTATAGGTCTTTCTAGAAAAGTAAACAGAAGTCATCTTTTTGAAAAGAAGTGTTCATGAGCATGGAAACTCCAATGAATATGAAACCAAAAAGGATGTTTAGAAGACATCTTGAGATTTCTAAAAAGTTCAAGAACACCCAAAAATTTTGAAAATTGAGCAAGATACAAATTGTGCAAGTTGAGCATTTTTGAGGAGGTGCATGAAGGAAAATACCTAGCAAAAGCCAAAAATTTTCAAATGGGCCTAAGAGTTTATGATTTAAACTTGATCATAAGGTTATCCATGACCACTATGCTGCATGCCATGCCTCTCACTCTTTTATTTATTTATTTTTGAATTTAATAGCTTAAATTCAAATTTAATTAAATAAAATGCAAAAATAAAAGATAAGGCAAGTTGGGCTAGATATTTGCATGGCTTGGGGTCCAATATAGCTCGTTATAAGCTGTCAATTTCGTGCAAGAAGATTGAGGAAGAGATTGAGCAAATTTGAAAAGATTTTGTGCAAATTTTCAAATCAAATATTCTCCATTTAAGGAGAATATTTTCTCTTAATGCCTTGACCTAATTCCACTCTCCTATAAATACCTAGCATTCTTACAAGACAAGAGACCTTGGAGACACCTCTTACACGTACAGCCAGCCTCTCACAAACCCTAATAATTCTCAAAATTTTCTCAAAGTTGGCAAAATCGTGTTCCAACTTCCAGCCGGTTTCAAGTGCTTCCAAGCATTGATTCTTGTTTCTGAGGTATAGTAGGATAAGATTGGATCATTATCTATGGCCAAAGCATGCTGAATTGTGCCATTCATAAGCATCCGTTTTCATATTTTCTTGAAATCGTATTTTGCATTTTATCTTGTTTTCATGATATTTAACCATGCTAATATGTTCATGAAGTTTGTTAGAACAGGTTTGATCCATCCTCCACAAGTTTTGACGTATAAATCACTAGATGCCATTGTTAGGGCATGAGCTTAGTGAAGATTCGGATTCCATGATACAGGCAGTTTTAGGACAAACAAACCTTACCATTGTCCTATATAGTCAATCTAGGCTTTTACTTTTCATAAATTGATGCATTTTACAGGTTTTTGATGATTGATGCCAATCGGAGAAGATGACTGGAGCATCACTCCGTTGCTTCTGAATCAGAAGCCAACAACCCTTACCTATTTATGGGTCCATAAGGATGAATGGATGTATCACCGCCCCATCGGTTCACCTTGCACGCACTATGTCATTCTCTCTATCAGGTCGTGGGTTCAAACCCCACCTTTGCTCTTTATTTTTGCGGTTTTCGGATCTCCGAAGAACGCCTCCGCTCTAGCTCGGGCATCCCAACACCAAGCTCCGCCTGGCCTCACTGCCAAAAGTGCCAACTTTTGAGTCTGCCAGTTGTCATACCCCAAAATTTGCCCTCCATCCACTCAAGAGATTTCATACATCTATACTCAAAGATTCCTCAAGAGTTGATCAGACAAACTCTCTCCTAGACAATCAACCCAAACTAGGGTTTGGTATCTCTCAGGTCAAGATGGAATTCCAATATCTCCAATGGTCTTCATGCCTCCTCATATGTTTCAAAGATTCTCCATGTCAAGTTTCAAGCCTCACAAGTCAAGTTTCCTCAGACAATTGCTCAGATTGTTGAAAATCATATTGGACAAAAGTCAACGTGGTCAACATACATCAAACTTCATAATTTTTGGTCAACATCCTCATTTTGAAGTTACATTCATCATTTGATCAAGGGTTGATCATGATTCATCAAGAAAACTCAAGATTTGCTCAAAAGTCCAACTTTCTAAATTAGGGTTTCTAGGTGAAAAGTCAACTGAACTTTGACTGATCATAACTTTCTCATACTTTCTCAGAAATTTTTCCACCACCTCTTGTTTTGAAGGAAATTCAATTCTCTACAACTTCATGTCTCACAAGAATGTCCAAAAAATGCTTCATTTGAGAGGTATAGCTCAAAACATTACAGGCCATTCCAAAGTTGGGCAATTTTGAAGGAATGCACAAAGAGAGATACTTCTAAAAATCAATTTTTTTGCAAATGGGCTTGCTTTTTCTTCATCCAAACTTATTCCTCATACAATTAGGAATATCCAAGCCCAATGCCACGAATTTTTGATTTATTTTTCTATTTAATTTGGAATTTATTCATTTAAATGCAAATTAAATTTAAAAATAAAGTATAAAATCAAAATTAATTGAAAGATTGATTTTTATTCTTTCCTTGAGACTCAAGTAACTCACAAAGGCCAGCAATTTTCGAAAATTGATCAATATGGCAAGATTGGATTGGAAATTAATCAAATTTTGAAAATTTGATTTTGTACAAAAATCAATTTTGATTTACACTGAATGTTGATTGATTCTTTCCAAAAACCATGCCAAATTCATCCAGTATAAATGTGTGATGCATACCTATCAAGAGAAAAACAGAAAGATTGCTCTAAGAACCCTAACCTAAAGTCAAAATTCCGTGCACTTGAAGCAACTAGCAGCCATCGATCCAGCCACTTTCAATTGCTTTTGAGGATTCCATTGCATTCCTTGGGTTGTTCTGAGTCGATCCAGACCCTTACATCATCCAAAACCATCAAGAATCAAGGAATCCCGGTTTCGGTTTGTTCTTCCTTTTCCAAAATCGATTTCTAATTCTCATGCATTTTTAACATGTTTCGTGGTTTGTTTTGTGTTTAGATGCAAGTTTGCAAGCTTTCTGCATAGTTTGATTGAGTTTTCATGGCCGGAATCGATATGTACCATAGCTAGGGTTTCTTTGCACGAATTGGGAACTCACAAAATACGTAAAATTGGAACATGAGACCACCACCACTGTGTTTAGAATCCAATTTGCAACCGATTCATGTACTCACAACAAATTTATATTATGTGTATGAGATTTTGGAAATTGCAGGGGTTATAGCGTCGCACTGAGGCCGACGCTATGTTTTCAAAAATTCAAAAGGTTGAAGATGAAGTTCTTGGCGCGGAAACGAGGCAATCGGAGGGTGACGCGTGCTTGTATTCTACTCACTTCGTTTTCAAACATCAGATGCAACGTGGCCCAGTGGTTAAGGCGTTCACTATTCCTGGATCCTCTCCCATGTCCTGAGTTTGATCCCTATGGGCACCGGTTTTCCTTCTTTTTTCCAAACTTGCAATATTTTCATATTTTCTAATTTTCTAATATTTTTGCATTGTTTTTAATTCTTTTCATATTTTTATTTATGCATTAAAAAATTGTCAAAAATTATTTTCCTTTCACATTTGTTTTCTGAAAATCTTTATTTAATTTAATAAATTAAAAAATACAATTTTGCATGCATATTTATTTTTATTCATAATTTTGCATTTAAATCATTTTAAATTCATTTTTAATTATTAAATTGCATCCAAAAAATCCCAAAAATTTATTTTAGCATATTTATATTATTTCCAGCATGTAATAATTTTCTCATATAAAAATTTGCATTTTTCTAACATTTTTTCTCTTATTCGATTCATCTCGCATTTTCCGATTTCTCGTTCTTTTACAGGTTGATCCGATTCAGACGATTCTTGCTTTATCATTTTATTTTTTCAATAATGTAACTGTATATGGGATGTAATAGTTTAAAATTAGGTCTTTATTTTCCGCATTTTAAATTATGTATCTGCCCCAAAGCCTTGTAATAGCGTAGGATTTACCTTTCCGCATCTTTACATTCCGCATTTTACTTTCCGCACCCTATCAATTGCTAGTAACTAGGCGTATGGCAAGATAATAATGAACTTAGCCCACTAATTTTCAAGATAAAATATCAAATCAACACACTTCTTTCACACATGCACCCCTTAGGGTAATTCTCTCTCGTTGCCTTACGAATTCAAAATGGTCATGTCCCTCGAACGTAGAGGTATCCTAGCACCGTTGCCTACAAACAAATCATCATAGTCCCTTCGATACAAAGATCATAAGACCCACGATGTCGCCTCCGAATACATGATCTTGACCCTCGATTGTCGCCTACGAAAAATGATGATAGTCCCTTCGAATGTGCTAGGATACTTCCTACAAGTTGCCTTCAATGACCATCCGATGTCCCTTCGAATGTCCCGCTTACATCCAATGAATGGAGTTACCTACCAACCAATGGTATGGCTAACGCTATTCTAAAGGAACGTAGAAGTACGAAAATGACCAATTCCGAGTGGGTAATAAGTCTTTTAGTTGCTTGCTCCAAACCAAATGCTTTTCACACCTCACACTTTTTTCAAAGTTCAAACTCTTTCCAAAAACGAAACATTTCCAAACACTTTGTATACACTCCTACATGAGTCATTACAAAGTCAAAGCGAAATGCCTTTTCAAAACATTTTTGTCAAACACACAGAAAGCAATTTTAAAAAAAGGTGATCTAGAGCAACTAAGAGCCCGTAGAATAAACTGCGGATGGAAAGGGGTGCTAATACCTTCCCTTTTCATAACCTTCTCCCGTACTCAGAATCTAAACGAATGTCTTTTTCTGTACTTTTACCTTCCCTTAATTGGATAAAAATAAAAGTCGGTGGCGACTCTTGCTATCCGCACATTTGCGATACAAAATCACTAAAAGTCAGTTCACCGTACTTTTACCTTCGACTTAAAAGATCATAGTCCCTCGATGTCGCCTAACGAATACATGATCTAGTCCCTCGATTGTTGCCTACGAAAAGTGATGATCGTCCCTACGAATGTGCTAGGATACTCCTACAAGTTGTCTTCTATGACCATCTGATGTCCCTTCGAATGTCCCCTTACATCCAACGAATAAGGTTACCTACCAAACAATGGTATGGATAGTCTTATTCTAAAGGAAAGCAAAATAACACAGAAACGACCGTTCTGAGTGGGTAATAAGTCTCTTTTGCTTGCTCAATTAAAACATTCTTTTTACACCTCACACTTTTCTCAAAACTTTTCCAAAACAAAACATTTCCAAACACTTCATATACATTCCAGCGTGAATCATTACGAAGTCAAAGCGAAATGCCTTTTCAAAAATCTTTTCAAACACACACAAAAAAAAAGAAATTTAAAGTGAGCTAAAGCAATTAAGAGCCCGTAGATAACTACGGATGGAAAGGGTGCTAATACCTTCCCTTTTCATAACCAACTCCCTTACTCAGAATCTAACGAAGGTCTTTTCCTGTTCTTTTCGTCTTCTCTTAATTGGATAAAAGAAAAGTCGGTGGCGACTCTTGCTATCCGCAACATTTGTGATCAAACGCAAAACAAACAAGTCAGTTCTCCCACCGTGTTACACTTATCTTTTCCTCAAAAGCTAATGCCACTCTATTCATTCTTAATCGACATGAGATGCATCTCTAATACTTTCACATTCTTACTAATACCAACATCTCATTCATTAAAAATATATCATTCTTGACTTTGTCTCAAATAAAATGCGACTATTACTAGTTATATCCCAAAAAAATTTCTAATACCCGTAACTAATTTTGGATTTTCCCACTGCAACACTGCATCAATCTTAGATGGGTCTACCGCAATACCATCACTTGAAATAACATGATAAGGAAAACTCATATCCTCATACCGTAATCTACACCTTGAAAACTTAACAAAATTCTACTCCCTTTCGAAGCTGAAATTCACATCGCAACATTCAACATGCCTATACCGAGTTCTAGAGGCTTCTCTCTAACTATCTTCATCCTTAACCTGACTACGAAGGTAAGTTAACCTCAATTCGACTTTACTGAAGACATACTCTCATACCAATTGATCCATCAAATCACCAATTATTTGAAATGGATATTTAATCTCAATCACCACTTTAATCAGTTATCAGAAATCCACACACAATTCGTACTACTTTCTTTCTCCTTGACTAATGAAATTAGAGCTCCCAAAATAACACACTTGGTTTTACAATCTATTTCTCCGCGCATCTTCCAATAGCTTCTTCAATTTTCCTAACTCTGAATTTGACGTCTTGTATGGTGTCATAGAAACAAGTTTGGTACCAAGAACGACATCAACAACAACTTCGACTCTCCTCCAACATCACTACATGATAAATAAATGACTTCGGGTTCTGGAACCATTTTTAAAACAAATTTCATCACATTAGCTCTCCAACGCTTCAAACGGAACTCAAATCAGACGTCTATAACTCAAGTTATGAATTTTACAAGTTTTCAAAAAATGATGCCAGCTTTAGGAAATCAATTCCCCGTAATAGGTAATCGATTTCCACCTTGTGAGAGTGAAAAATCCCAAAACATCACAGAATACAAAATTTGAGATCCTAACTTCAACATACCGCAACACACATCATTCACCATCATTAATTGCATCAAGTTACAATTCCAATAACCAACTCACACAATTGCATACTTTATAGAAACCATTGACACTCACACAATTAATCTTTTCAAGAACACAAAGAGGCAACACACACTGACAACTTCACGATCAACCGGAAGTGTTGCAACATTCCAACCATACGAGCGTCATCTTCTAAGAGTTATCCTTCTTACTTACCAAATATCTTCTAGCACAAGAATATGCATCGACTCATCAAAACAATTCATAATCGCTTGGTTTAACTTCAAACATCCAACCCAAGTGTTAATGTTTCTAGGTTGGCATTAATTTTGGTAAAACTAGGCTTTAGCAATGTCATGATAGATGTCATGACATTCAGAGATTGAAGATAAATCCTACCTACTAAGGATGGTAAATGGACAGCTCAGAACTAGAAGCTAAAGGTGTGCTGGAAATTCTGCAGAAAACAGTCTGATGTCATAACAGATGTTATGATATTCAGTGTGACATTCTGCTCAGAACTGCTTTGTTCTGAGATTTTTCGAAGTTTGTTGAGCTAAATATTGTTTTTCCGTTATTAGAAAGCATGCTCACGTGGCTGCTAGGTTAATCTTAATTAAACCTAAATTGGTTGTTGAAAAGACCATGTTTTTAGGATTAAATTAAGTGAACCCTAGCTATCTTTATGGAAGCCCAAAAAAGTTTCGTGGATCGCTTCTATAAAAGGAAAAGAACCCTTACAACTGTTGCGCCTTTGAATGTATTGAAGAGATAGCACTTGTGTTTGTGTATGTTAGGATTTGTAACAGTTGATATTGTGTAATTCTAGTTTCTTTGTGAGCCAAGCAACTATCAATTGATAAGTGCATTGGACTAGGATTTCTGTAAGGGTAGTTTATCACTCAAAGCTTTAAAGCACGAGTGTTTGTCTCTTGATTGAAGCTTTGAAGCAAGATCAAGATATTTTATTGAAGTGTGTCTTCACAATTCAATTAGTCAATAGGTTGATATCAACGCTGTGATTGAGGGGAGTGAGTGGGTACTCGATCTAAGTAGGACTTAGGTTGAAGTTGCATTGGGTAGGTTTTAAGTGAAGGAGATAAACCGTGGTTTATTCACGAATTAATTCTACTAATAGTGAATTTCTTCCTGGCTTGGTAGCCCCGATGTAGGTTTGTTGAACCGAACGGGTGAACAACTTATTGTGTTCTTTATGCTTTATGTATTTCTTGTGTGAATTGTTAACATAGTGTCGACATCGTGTCATAACATTCTGACACCACGATCCGCTGCCGGAATTTCAATTAGCATCGAGGCACCACTTATTATTTCTGGGTGAGATCTAGGGATAATAGTTTCTGGCGTAATGGATAAAGAAGGAGGATTTGGAGGAAGACCACCTATTCTGGATGGGTCTAATTATGATTACTGGAAGCCTCGTATGGTTGCCTTCTTAAGATCAGTGGACATTAAAGCTTGGAGAGCTGGTGATAAAGGATGGAAACATCCCACCAAGCTTGAGAAAGATGGGACTACTGTCTTGAAACCTGAGGAGGAATGGAGCAAAGAGGAAGAAGAGCTTGCTCTAGGGAACTCTAAAGCATTGAATGCTCTATTCAATGGTATTGACAGGAACATCTTCAGACTGGTCCATCAATGTGAGTTAGCCAAGGATGTTTGGGACACTCTCAGAATTACTCATGAGGGGACATCCAAGGTGTAGATGTCAAGACTTCAGATGCTCACTACCAAACTTGAGAATTTGAAGATGAAGGAAGATGAGACTATTCATGAATTTCACATGAATATTTTGGAAATTGCCAATGCCTCAGGAGCACTTGGTGAAAAGATGTCGAAGAGAAGCTGAGAAAGATTCTATCCTTGCCTAAGAGATTTGCAATGAAAGTCACCGCATAGAGGAGGCTCAAGACATCAGCATCTTGAAGGTTGAAGAACTTATTGGATCCCTTATAACTTTTGAGATGGGAATCAGTGAAACTGTTGAGAAGAAAAACAAGAGCATAGCACTTGTATCCAACACTGAAGAAGGATGCAAGGTGGAAGATGAAGAGAAGATATCTGAAGCTATAGCCATGCTTGGAAGACAGTTCAACAAATTGATCAGGAGGGTTGATCCAAAGTCAAGGTCAAATGTCAAGGACATTTCATCTTACATTAGCAGATCTTATGACTCAAAGATCCAAGTCAGATGAAAAAGGAAGTCAAGGCAGTAGAATCCAATGTCATGGATGTGAAGGATTTGGACATATTAAAGCTGAATGTCCTACCTTTCTTAAGAAACAAAAGAGAGGAATGAATGTTACTTGGTCTGATGGTGAATCAAGTAGTGATACTGAAGAGGAATCAACCAAACTTGTCACTGCATCTTCTGAAATTGGCAATCCTGATAATGACTCTAGTGATGAGGAAGTGACCTTTGAAGAACTTGCTGATACTTACAAGAAACTGTGTATCAGAAGTGGTGAAGTATGTCAGCAAAATGAAAAACAGAAAAAGCTGATTGAAAAGTTGGAGGCAGAAAATGTGAAGTTGGAAGCTGAGAAGAAGGAAAATACAGTCACTATAAGTCATCTCAACAGTGAGATTATAGTGTTGAATTCCAAGCTTGATCATATGACTAAGTCGGTCAAGATGTTGACAAATGGAACTGATAAGCTGGAAGAAATTCTTCAGCTTGGACAAAATGTTGGAAATAAGCATGGTCTAGGATATGTGACCAAAAGGAACCCATTAGTGACAAGAAAAGAAGAGGCATGGAAACCAAAGCCGCAGATGTCACAATGTAAAAGGAAGTGTTCCCCTCGGGGCATGTAGATGCAAAGAAATTTGGATAACAGAAGAAGACCGACCTAATAGGCCAATGTCAAAGCAGATGTCACAACATTGGGGCCAACATCATGATCGGAGAAACATGAAAAGAAGTTTCAAAGATGGAGATGTCACCATTGTGGAAGGTTTGGACACATAAAACCCTTCGCTATAGGTTACATGGGTACCCTAATCGACTCCTATGTTGAGCCTAAGAACATCAAAGTACCCTACACTCAAAAGTGGAAGAAGAGGATCAGAAGATTGATAGCACACACCTCTCTCGTAGTGTCCGCCAAGGAAGATTGGTACTTTAACGGGTGTTCCAAGCATATGACCGTATAAAAACCTTCGAATAATGTCAAACCTCACTCTACCAGCTTTGTTACTTTTGGAGATGGAGCTAAAGGAGAAATCAAAGGTGTTGGAAACTTGACCGCTCGAGTTCCAAATCTAAATGGAGTGTGGTAAAAGGCTTGACCGCTAATCTCATAAGCATAAGTCACTATGTGATATGGGATTTAAAGTCAACTTCACCAGTCCGAATGTCTTGTAATCAATGATAAACAAGAAGTTGTTATGAGAGGAGTCGATCAAAGGACAACGCTACATGTGGAATCGAGAACACCAACCTCTCTCCGTGTGCTCTACAGACAAGGATGAAAAGGAGGTAAAGCTATGGCATCAAAAACTTGGACATCTGATCTCGTAGGATGAAAAGATCATCACTATGGAGGCCGAGGATACCAAAACTCCATATTGATGAAGGAAGAGTCATGGTGAATGTCAAGTTGGAAAGCAAACCAAAATGTCACACCCAATGTCTAGACATCCGACCACTTCCAGTGCTAGCGCTTCATATGGATTTGATGGGGCCTATGCGTTGAAAGCCTTGGTGGAAAAGATATGCCTATGTTGTTGTGGATGACTTCTCCGATTTACCGGATAAACTTCATCAAGGAAAAATCATGTGTTTGATGTCTTTAAGAGCTATGCAAAAGACTTCAAAGAGAGAAGGAAAGTTGTATTGTCGAATAAGAAGTGATCATGGAAAGGAGTTTGAGAACAAAATTTGATGAATTCGCTCCTCGAGGAATTAATCATGAGTTTTCTTCTCCTATAACGCCCAACAAAATGGGTGGTGGAAAGAAAGAATAGGACCATACAGAATCGCGAGCAATGATTCATGCTAAGAAACTTCCTATCCATTTTTGGGCTGAAGCTATGAATACAGCTTGCTATGTTCACAATAGGGTCACCCTAAGAAAGGGATCTTCCTCCACCCTGTATGAACTATGGAAGGGAAGAAAACCAACTGTGAAATATTTCCATGTATTTGGCAGTAAATGCTATATTCTGACAGATCGTGATCAAAGGAGAAAATGGATTCTAAGAGTGATGAAGGCATTTTTCCGGATACTCCACTAACAAAGAGCATATAGGGTATTCAACCCGAACCCAGTTATGATGGAGTCTATTAATGTCATTGTTGATGATCATCATCAGGAAAACAATGTCCCATATGATGTTGAGACATGGTTTGAGACATCACCTCAAGTACCTGATAAGGAAGATGTACCTGATCCTTCTCCTCCAAAATCTGAACCAGAGGAAGTTAACAAAGATCCTTCCATTAGAATTCAGAAAGATCATCCAAAGGATCTCATCATTGGGGATCCAACCAAGGGTGTCGTTCAAGATCCAGAGAAACTGTCTCAAACTCTTGCTTTGTGTCAAAAATAGAGCCAAAAAATGTCAAAGAAGCTCTAAGTGATGAATTCGGATTGGAGCAATGCAAGATGAATTGAACCACCAAGCAACATGAAGTATGGGAATTAGTTCCTAGACCGTAAGGAACAAACATCATTGGCACAAAATGGATCTACAAGAACAAGTCGATGCGTAAGGACCGTCACCGTGAATAAAGCTAGACTTGTTGCTCGTGGTTACACTCGGTTGAAGGGATTGACTTTGATGAGACTTTTGCACCATGGCTAGACCGAATCAATCAGCTTCTAGGGTTGCTTGCATTCAAATTCAAACTATTTCGATGGATGTGAAAAGTGCCTTCCTAAATGGCTACTTAAATGAAGAAGTATATGTAGAATTTAAAGGATTTGTGGATCCAAGTTTCCGATCATGTCTACAAATTAAGGAAAGCCCTATATGGACTAAAGCAAGCTCCTAGGGCCGTATGAAAGGCTAACCAAGTTCCTTATGCACAAAGGCTACGAAAAGGAGGCTTGGATAAAACTCTCTTTGTCAAGAATGAAGGAGGAAAGATAATGGTTGCTCAAATTTATGTGGATGACATAGTATTTGGTGGAATGTCAGACTCAATGTTGAAACATTTTACCAATCAAATGCAATCTGAGTTTGAAATGAGTCTTATGGGAGAGTTGACCTACTTTCTTGGACTGCATGTCACACAGATGGAAGACTCAACATTCCTTTCACAGAGCAAATATGCAAGGAATATTGTCAAAAAGTTTGGAATGGAGAATGCCAGTCATAAAAGGACTCCTGCTCCCACACATATGAAGTTATCCAAGGACACAAATGGTGAAAAGGTAGATCAAAGTTTGTATAGAAGCATGATAGGAGCTTGTTGTATCTAACGCAGACCGACATTGCATTTGGTTGGGGTATGTGCAAGATACCAAGTCGAACCTAAAGTGAGTCACATTAACCGTGTGAAAAGAATCAAGTATGTAAGTGGAACTTATGGTTTTCAGATTCCATGGATGTGAACCCATTTTGTCCGTTATTGTGATGCTCATCGGTAGTAGTGATGAAAAAGTACCTCGAGGATGCTTCTTCTTGGGAAACAATGGTTTCTTGGTTCAGAAGAAGCAAAACATGTCCTTGTCCATCGCTAAAGTCGAATACATAGCGGTAGCGTTGTTCTCAAATGGTCTAGATGAAGCGATGTTGTGCGAGTACAATGTCACAGATGTCATGACATTGTCTTGTGACAACTGAGTGCTATTAATATTTCAAAGAATCCTATACAACACAGAGACTAAGCACATTGACATAAGACATCACTTCATCGAGACCTTGTGGAGGAGAAAGTGATTAAACCGGACCATGTAGTCACCGAATCGCAATCGTCGATATATTTACTAAAGCTCTTGATGCTAGTCAATTTGAGAATTTAAGGAGCAAACTGGGCATTTGTCAATATGAGGAATTGTAGCAATTAAAATTGCTTACAAAGAGGAGAAGAAACCGTGTATTTCAAATAAATATGAATGGGTCATTCCTTTATTTCCCTCTTATTTTTAAAGGTTTCAAGAATATCAAGAGACACCTCTATATAATAACCTCTCTTATTGAAAGTATCATTTCCTCTCCACCCACAAGATACTTTCAAATTCTTTGTCAGTTCCTCAATATATCTCAGAGAAATATGTCTTCTTCATCCTCTTCATCCCAAGACTCTGACTGTTCATCTCCCACCATGGCTGAGATTAGGGCAATCGCTGCAGCCATGAATGTTGAACCTGTGAAGGTCTCCCCTCAGCATTCAATGGCAATTGACTCTCAGAATCAGCATGCACAGAATTTTCAAGACTCATCAGTTTCCACTGGTAAGATTTCTGCCTCATCCTCATCTGTTCCCCCTGAGATAAGAAATAGAGAAGGTACCATGTATGTAGAAAGAGCCATTGCTAGGATAGTCACCAGAATCCTAGACGAAAATCACACTGTTCCTGGAATTTATGTTCCCCTTAATCAAAGGCCTACTAGCCCTAGTTTAGCAGATGATCCAAATGTCACAAAGGATGTTATGACATCTGATGATCACGTCCAGGCAACACATGTGGACTCTGATACTCTTGTTGATTTCCCTGCCAAAACAAAGGGTGGTATTTCTGGTTCTCAAGATGAGAAAATGACCAGAACTGGAACTTCTTCAAAGAAGTATAGAGCTAAATTTGCCGGCTGCTCAAAATGCAAAAGAACACCAATGGCCAAGAAAAGGAAAGCTCCTGGACCTGCAAAGTCTGATCAAGCTTCTGGTAATGCTGATGCTGCTGATGATGCTGCTAACAATGAAGATGCCTCTTCAGCAAAGGAGAGCAACTGATTAAGTTGATGTGATGCTTCCATTTATCTGTTGTGTTTGATCTGTCAATTGTCTTCTTTTCTTGTTCTGCATTTTTTTTTTTTGGATGATTGTAATCATTGTGTTGACAGATGTGTAACCCTTGAATACTTGCTGGTATTGTTTTTTTCTGGTATTGTTTGATTAAAAGTTTGGGCAATTGTATGGTTTCCTTTGGCCCTTTATGGCTAAAAAGGGGGAGAAGAACTACTGTGTGACAGTAGTATGGAACTTTGGGGATTTGTATGGCCTGTTTTTAAATTTTGTATGTGGGCAATTGTGGGAATTGTGGGATCTTTGTATGGGTAGAATTTATCTTATCTCTAGGTTCTAGTTTATTTAAGCTTAGAACTAATTTGTCTTCTGCTGCATATGTACTCTGATAGGTTAAGTAGTTTTAGCCAAAAATGTGCCAAAGGGGGAGTTTGTTAGTGTTTCTAGGTTGGCATTAATTTTGGTAAAACTAGGCTTTAGCAATGTCATGATAGATGTCATGACATTCAGAGATTGAAGATAAATCCTACCTGCTAAGGATGGTAAATGGACAGCTCAGCGGAAGCTAAAGTCGTGGGAAATTCAGAAAATGTCATAATGATGTTATGACATTCAGGACATTCATTCGAATCTGCTTGTTCTGAGATTTTTCGGAAGTTTGTTGAGTGCTAAATATTGTTTTTCTGTTATTAGAAAGCATGCTCACGTGGCTGCTAGGTTAATCTTAATTAAACCTAAATTGGTTGTTGAAAAGACCATGTTTTTAGGATTAAATTAAGTGAACCCTAGCTATCTTTATGGAAGCCCAAAATTGAAGTTTCGTGGATCGCTTCTATAAAGGAAAAGAACCCTTACAACTGTGCGCCTTTGAATGTATTGAAGAGATAGCACTTGTGTTTGTAATCGTTAGGATTTGTAACGGTTGATATTGTGTAATTCTAGTTTCTCTTGTGAGCCAAGCAACTATCAATTGATAAGTGCATTGGACTAGGATTTGCTGTAAGGGTAGTTTATCACTCAAAGCTTTAAAGCACGAGTGTTTGTCTCTTGATTGAAGCTTTGAAGCAAGATCAAGATATTTTATTGAAGTGTGTCTTCACAATTCAATTAGTTGATATCACTGCGTGATTGAGGGGAGTGAGTGGGTACTCGGATCTAAGTAGGACTTAGGTTGAAGTTGCATTGGGTAGGTTTTAAGTGAAGGAGATAAACTGGTGGTTTATTCCTGAATTAATTCTACTAATAGTGAATTTCCTCCCTGGCTTGGTAGCCCCCAGATGTAGGTTTGTTGAACCGAACTGGGTGAACAACTTATTGTGTTCTTTACTGCTTTATGTATTTACTGTGTGAATTGTTAACATAGTGTCAGATACTGTGTCATAACATTCTCTGTGACATCACGTATCTGCTGCCAGGAATTTCACCAAGGATAACCTCAAGCTAATCCAGCATCTTTTCCTAACGACGAGTCATTGTTATTTCCGTGGAAACATCATAACTTACACCCAACTGGAACATTATTATCCATAACATCGTCCTCTACTCCCAGTGATGCGAACAACGCAAGTACCTAATTGTTACCCCTTAAGAGCACTCTATCTGACCGTTAGATTGAACTTTTGAATTCATACTTCCTCCGAATTTGGAAAACCACACGGTCTAGCCAACATTTCACTCATGTAATCAATAGCACATCAATCCAACTCTTCACACCAGAACATCTCGGAGAAGTAAAGCTTCTCCCCCACTTGCTTCTAAACCACTCCTGCAACTAAGTAGTTTGAAAAACAAAAGTATCGACAGTGTTTCACACACATGTTGCATACAAAAGGAATAATGACATTAAGACTCTGGTCACAACAACCAATTATGCTCTGATACCACTATTATAACACCCTCGTAAATACCCCGCGAATAATATATTAAATTCAGAGTTTAACATGCATACAAGGGTGTCACAATTGATAAAAAGTAAAATTTCAATACAATGTCATGTTGTCATGGGAAAGATAGCTCAATTAAAAATGAATTACATATTTAGCACAACGGAATTATTTATTCAAAACTCGGATAATTCAAAATATCAAATACCACCAAAAGGTCAACACCTTAATTCATCAAAATAATTATCCAACAAAAATTAAACAATTTAAGAGTTTAATAGTAACTCTAAAGACAAACGTTCCCCAGTGTTACAAGACCAGAGCATGACACTGACACGTGACAAAATAAATAGCATAGCTCTACGAACCATCCTCACCAACGCCTAAGTCGTTAAAGCTTCAATCTGAAATCATCAAAGTAAGGTTGAGACTGCATCATAATTAAAATGTATTATAAATTCATAAAACAACAGAATTTCATAAGCTATTATTCCACCCTATTCAACATAATCATAATTATTAATTCATTCCACAACATAAATCATAAACACACATCACACACAACAACCAAATTATAACACTGGAAACCATTCTATCATGTTATAATCCATACAAAATGCAATGCAAGACTCTATGCATGTGGTACCGACAGTGAACTAAATTCACATACTGTTCCATTCCAACTCGGACACAATATTAACATTTGTTCCATTCCAACTCGGACACAGATAAAACCTCAACGCCCATTCCAACTCTGCAACGGATATTGGCCAAATCACTAATTTCACACAATGGGAATTAGCTACCACCAAATGTATATGCATGAACATCAACAAGCATGCAACATCAACAACAACACATGATATTAACAACCATCATGAACCATCACCAAGCATACAATATGCACAACCGATTACATAATCAATCAGTATTCCCAGGTTGTTAACAACTTTGGGTTTAGACGCAGAATAATCATATTTAATTGCATTAATAAAATGGGATTTTGCTTTTGGTTTTTCCTTAGGTTTAGAAAGAGGTTTACCTTCTTTTTTTTATTTAGACTCCGAACCAGAAGAGACAAAATCAGAATGGAATATCATTTGATTTATCTTTTTCTTCTTCTTCAGAATCATATTCTTCATAAGGATCATAACCAATTCCTCTTGTATCGTTTCTTATTTTACCATAGGTCATTGAAGCCATGACACTTCTACCTAGTCTTCTAGCAAGAAATTTCTAAAAATATTTTTCATATTTATTTATGGCATCATCAATGCTCACAAAATATTCTGAAATAATTTTCTTCTCAAGTTTGGAAGTCCTACTTCTGAGAGCAGAGTTATCATTCTTAAGAATAATATTTTAAGGTGAAAATTATTCCTTAAGTTTAAAGTGTTCTTCAAAAACATATTCATGGATCTTTCTAAGTTCCTTGAATTTGTTCTTAAGAAATTCATGTTTTTCCAGAATTTATAATAATGAAAATGTTAATTTAGAATGAGAAATATTAGAAAATACCTCTTCTATGTCTGAATATGATTCTACTTTTGCATCTAATTGGATCTTCTCATTAAAAGCTCTAATGCTTGTCACCAGTGCCACATTAGCTTTCTCTTCTTCAGAATCATCTTCTAAAGAATCATAATCATCCCATGTTTCCACTAACCCCTTCTTTTTTCCTCTAAAAGCTTTCTTTTAGGGCTTGTTCTTTTTTAGCTTAGAATACTCGTTCTTTTAATGGTCTAGCTCTTCACACTCATGGACTGTGACATCTTTGTTCTAACCAAAATTATTTAGTCTAGAAGTAGTCTCGAACGACTTCCTGTCCTTCTGGATCCTCTAAACTTGCAACCTTGCTTCCTCTTCTAGAGTTGGTTGACCCTTCTAGGAAGAAGCGATAACTCATCTTCGTCTTCTTCTGAATATTCTTAAGATTCATCTTCCTCTTCAGGTTGAAGAGCTTTAGTCTTCTTAGATCTTCTATTGGATTTAAGATTTATAGATTTACCTTTTATCTGAGGTTCATCTTGTTCTAACTCAATCTCATGACTTCTCAAAGAACTAATTAGATCCTCAAGAGAAGATTTGTTCATATCTTTAGTAATTTTGAGTGCAGTTACAATAGGCCTCCATTTTGTTGGCAAGCTTATGATAATATTATTCACATGATATGAAGTATAATACCCTTTGTTCAGAACCTTTAGTCCTGCAACAAGAGTTTGAAACCTTAAAAAGATGTTCTCATAGATTCATCTTCTTCCATCTTGAAGGCTTCGTATTTCTGAATCAAGGCCTTGGTCTCTTTTACTTGAGTGTTACCCCCATGAGTCATTTTCAAATAATCAATTATAGACTTAGCAGAGTCTCCATTTTTTATCTTTTCGTACTCAGTGTAAGAAATCGCATTCAACAAAGTAATTATTGCTTTATAATGATTCTTATAATATTTATTTTGTTGCTTATTCATCGTTCTTCTTTCAATCTTGTTTCTGCTAGCATCCATAGGATGTTCGTATCTATCTACTACCATATCCCATAGATCAGCATCATGACCAAGAAAGAAACTTTCATGTCTATATTTCCAATAATCAAATACTTATCCATCAAAGATTGGAGGTTTAGCATGATAGTTATCTCTTTTATTGATAACGGGTGCAATTGGTGGTGGAATAGCCATTTGTGTTTTCACATAAAATTCTAGATCTTTATATCGCATAGTTAAGTGTTTGATAAACAATCAATACCAGAACCGAAGCTATGATGTCAATTGAAGGTGTAAGAAACACAAGAAAGGGGAGCTTGAATTTGGATTCATAGATTTAAAACAAATTCTTCCCAAGACAAAAACAATGAACACAAGAACAAAAATAAACGACACATATATTTTTATTCTGGTTCACTATTAACAAAGTTAATCCAGTCCATCCGCCAATGAGATTTTGCCTTCTCAAACAAGGACTTAATCCACTATAACAGAACTGGTTACAGACACAACAAAGACCAACTATCAATGTTGCAAACCACAAATACTATCTATCAATGCCTTCTTGAGAATCTTGACTAGCCATAGTCTCTCAAGGAACTATCAACTTAAGAGTTGAAATACAAAGAATGTGTTTAAATAGTTGCTTCTTGAAAGCAGATTATACAAATTTGAATACAATGAAATAATACAACAATGTTAATAGCAAGTTAATGGACAAAAGCTCCTTCCTTGCAAGTTAACGAACAAAAGTTCCTTGCGTTTACAAAACTTTACAAAATAATATTTGAAATAGAGTTGAGCAGCGTTTCAGCCTAAGTTTTGCAATGAGTGAGTTGTTCCATATTTATTCGATCTTCCAACTCTTCCATTTATAGCTAAAAAGAAATTCGTTGGATGGTAGAAAAAGAATACTCAATTCCGACTGTTTTGTCCATAACGGTTAGTGAGGGATTGGTAGACAACATAGTATGTAGTATTTTCCTTGCGCCATCATATCAAGGTAGTGGGAACATTTGTACGGTGTACTATTCTCTCACGTAAACCAATTATGATCTTATCTTCTAATCTTCAAAGACTTTTGATGGTTGATGATGAATCATGCTTAAAAGGACCAAAACTAGAGTCTTTAGAACCTAAGTCTTCAGAGTCTTCCTAACAAGTTCATCCAGAACCTTGTCTTCAGAGTCTTCAGCACTTGGTCTTCAAAAATTTTATCTTCAGAAATTGTTCTTCAAGAACCTTGTCTTCAGAATTTTCAAAACTTGGACAAACATAACCAGAGCTTGAGAAGTCTTCAAAAGCTCTTCCAAAAGAATCACGGCTAGAAGCTCTATCACTAATGTTCATCAGAACCATTGTTATAGAAGCATTCTAAAACTTGATTGAGTCTTTGTAAACACAATTGATTTCTTCCAAAGTTAGAGTGTGTTGAGTTCAGAACCTGATGACATCATACATCTTATCTTCATAGTCAAAATCAGTTATCAAAAGTAACACACTAGACAAAAACCATTAGAATACTAAATTGTTCTCTAAGATACAATGTAATGTTACATCAAAACTTAAGGTCATAATACATAACAAAATCTTATTCTTATAGATTTCTGGAAAGAGGAAGTGAACTTAAGCTGAATCCATGGCTTGAGATAACTAGGTCACAAATGTTTTCCTTTTCTCTCATGAAATTTATTCGTCTTTGCAAAATGTCTTAGACCGCAACAATAGGCAAAATCAAAATCAAACCCATCGGACTAAGAATAATTACAACATTATTTCTTAAAATTCACTTGCCCTCTATAATTAATTTTAGGATGCTGGCTCTGCAGTCTGTTATTGAATAAATTGCTTTTGTTCTGCTTTGGAAAGTTTGTGAAATAGTGTCACAAAGGCGCCATAACACCCTAGTATAGCAAAATTTGAAAAAATCACATTTTTTTACATTCTGCAATCAACAACACTGATCAAACCGATTTACAAAATTATATTGGTAGTGTAGTAACATACATTATGTACCTTCACCTTGCATAATTGTATTCAGTTTATTAACTTTTAATAATTGTTATGAAGACCATAGCGAATTGTCAATACTAGAAGAATTCACCAAGGTTGATAAAGAAACAGCAACACAAGGACATAAAAATGATAATGAGATTTGTCTTATTGACCAAATTGAAGGTGGAGTTCAAATGATTTGCAACCTCAATATTTACATAATTTTTATCTTTTCTAAAATAGACAAACAAAGTAACAATTTTCCATTTCTTTCAACAAAAAAAAAGTCTCATAAACAAATAACGTGTCACCTTATACATTAACTAATACAATATCAAACTTTTCTTTTTCAATATGAGAAGAGAAAAAATGATCATATTTCCTTCTAAGAACATCATAAATCTGTGTTGTCAAAAAATGTTTAATCCAAGTTCCAGTTATCATATTTTTGTCTAGTGCACAATGTATGATCTTTGGTATTCATAGTGATGAAAATATAGGCACGCCGGGTAAGGTAACACCAGCGTCAACAATAAAAATATTTCCAGTCACATATTCAGAAGAATCGTGAATTAAATACCGAACAACTGAAGTTAATGCTGGATTTGAAGTGCCATACTCTTTTAATGGTACTGTTTTTATGGCCACACTGTTTAGCCAATCTTTCTTCATCAAACCTTCGGTAATTTCAGATTTGAAAAGTCCGGGTGATATTGAATTCACTCTTATTTTGTACGCCCCCAATTCCAATGCCATCACCTATTAATTTAAACAACATTTTAACATTAACAAACATCGTGTTTAATTTATAAATTTGATTTGATTTAGACGTTAATTACCTTTGTTAGCATATTGACACCTGCTTTTGAACATGCATATGCACTACCTCCGGGCAATTGTCCCCTTTCTAAGCCAGCAATTGAAGAGATATTGATAATTGATCCTTTTCTATTTGAATCGCGCATGAGTTTGCATACATGTTTTGACACCAACCATGTACCCGTTATGTTTGTTTTAAACACATTATTCCATTCTTCCTCAGACAATTCCAAAGATGAACTAACATTTCCTACACAATACAACAATTAATCAAACAACGTGAGATGTTACAAATTAATGTCAAGTGGTACTCAAGCATATTACCCAAAAATATCCTAATGTAAGCCGGTTTAAGTCCGCATTTATTTATCTTTAATAAATACTTAAATTTGTCTAAAATCTTAACTTAATTAACAGAAACCGATCTTACTGTCGATTTTGTTAATTATCAAATTATCAAATTCTTTTACCATAAATTACTAACCAAAAAAAAGGATATGATCAAATTTTCACGCATTGTTATAACAAAGTTCACTACCACTAGATAATAATAATTTATATTAAATTAATTAAATGTACGGCTCTGGACTATTGTTGAACATGATAAATTATTTTAAAATCTAATAATAAAACAATATCTAAATAGATTTAATTTAATACTCCGTGAAAGTATAAACTTTAGACAAATAAAATACAAATAAAGTTTTTGTCCCACGTATTTTCCTCTTTCCACTATTGGATGTCGGTAGCGTCTGCATGAAGGTTGCATATCGCAATCAAGATTTTTTCACATATGCAATGAGCCATCATAATGTTTTGAGGGTTGCTATGTATAAACTAAAAATCTGACATCCTATCAAATACAATATGGCCCATGTATTTCTTGGTGTTAGAATAAAAAAAAAATTAAATATTTTAGAAAAACAAAACCTTATGTAGCTGTGACATTCAGTATAAACCCAACATTTCTCTAATGTTTTCTAATGATTTCAGAAACAACTTTGTTTTTTATACATCAACATCAAACACTGTGAACAGTGTTTTTTTTTATTTTAAAAATATATATTTTTAAAATATAAAAATAAACAGTGCATGAATAGTATTTGAACAGTATCGGTGAACAATGTTCGTGAATAGTGTATGAATAATGACTTTTATTGATAAAATGAACTTGGTTAATCAAATACAAAAAATTGATTAATATCGTAATGAAGTTGGTTAATAAACATCCAGATATAAAAAATAATTTTTAATAGTAAAACAAAATTGATTTATGAAATGTAAAAAGTTAGTTAATAAAGTTAAGTTGGTTAATAGACTGTCCAAATTTTAACTATTTTAAATGAAGTTAGTTAATAAAATATAAAAATTGATCAATAAAATTATGAAATTGATTAATCAAGTAATTTTGTTTTTGTACTCCATCGATCTAAAAAAAATGTTAAAAACAAAATTTAAAAAAAAAAAACTATTTCTTTTAAATATAATATATTTTATAATATTTTACTATGCATCTTATAGATAAACGGTGAAATACGATGTAAATGTAGAAAATAGTAAAAAAATAACATTTTTCTTTCATAAATACGGACACGCAAATCGTGTTGCCTCAAATTGTAAATAGCTTTGCAAAATATGTTTTGTTTCAAATTTAATGAAATAGTAATCTTTGAATTTTATTTTTGTTTTAATTATTTATTTCTCATTTTTAATATTATTATAATAAAATCTAATATTACAAATCCTCTCATAATTTATATTTCCTATGCAAAATTAACACGAGCAGAGCAAAATAGTCAAAATATTCTAGTAACATCTATAATTGAAAGAAAAACCAAAAATATAAATACAGAACTAGTATTTTTTTAATCTAGTCTAAAACCCAGCTGTACTTTATAGTAGTCATGTATTTAAAACAGAAACTGACTCCAACAGAGACATTTATATTTTATACATAAGCAAAGAGTTGACCTCCGGTGTTTGGGTACTTCAATGAAATTTATTGGCATTTATTAAAATAAAACTTCGAGAGAGAAGTTAATTGTAATTACCTCTGATTCCGGCATTATTTATCAACGCATCAATATGCCCAAAAGCCTCCCACGCCTTCTGCACATACTTCTCTATGGCAGACCCGTCGGCTGCGACATCGAGCTCCACCGCAACTGCACGGAGGCTTTCCGATTGCTGTGACAACACCTGTCCATTGATTTCGTCACAGACGGACTGGAGGCGGTTTACACGACGAGCTGCCAAGACAACACGGCAGCCGGCTTGAGCAAGATCGAGACAAAGATCACGGCCGATGCCGGCAGAAGCTCCGGTGACAAGGACGACTTTCCCGGTTAAGGTGTGCCATGGTTCCAGATGAGAATTCTGTGATGCCATAGTGATTTGAACAATGAGAAATGAACTTTAAAATGGGTTTGGGAGCATCTTTATTGACCGAAAAATTTGGTCTGATTTATTGGTAAATTGACAAGTGGAAAGTTCTGGGAATGGAAGTGCAGAAGACTTGTTTGGTGACAACTACCAACCGTTTGAATGAAAATATGTCTTTTTTTCTATTATAAATTAGGTAGAAATATTTTCTCTTTAATGCTAAAAATATCTTTAAAAAATTAATTATTGCTACATAAAAATTTTAAAATAATCTTTACTAAAAACAATTAAAAAATTTTGAAAAATAATATTATAATTAGAGATTGATAGAGTATAGTAATATAAATAAAATATCGTTTCTTTATAAAAAAAATATGGAGTTAATTATTAATTTTTGTAGGACAATTTTTAATGTTAATTATTGTGTGAGAAATACTATTGATTGACCAAGATCTGGTTGGTTCTTTATTTGTGCAAACCAAGATCTTCTTGAGAACACAAAACCTTGCCTGCCTTCAAAACAGGATATTTATATATTTTAGTTTTTATTATGGATCTTTCTCCTTTTTAAATGATATTTACTTTTAAAATTAGAAAATTTGTAAAAAAAATATAATTATAAAATATTCTTTTTAATCATCTATGTACAAGATTGGATTTATTTCGATCTCTCAAATTTTTTAAAACGACCATTTAATCCTCAATTTTTAAAACATGCCATGTTATTTTTTTTTTAATTTTTCTTTTAATCAAAAAAATTTTATTAATTCAAAAAGCAATTATAAGTCTAAGGCGATCACAAACAACGATCCTACCCAAAGAAAACAAAAGAACCAAGGAGAAAACAAATTACATCATTAGAGACACTAGATGTTTCCCAAACTTAACTTTACTCCACAATCTATAGGTTATAGTATCAATGATCCTCTCTTCAATAGGTTTAAGATTCATATTGCTGCCAAACAGCTTGCTATTTCTCAAACTCTAGATTGCATACACCGTCTCAGTGATAACACACTTCAAGAAGGCAGCTCTCCAACCTTTCCCCCCACACTTCTAAATTAGCCAAAGAAGCTCTGAACTCCACTTTCCCGGCTTATGGGTGACATTTAACCAACTCAGAACTTTCATCCAAACAGTTTGTAAAGTTTCACACTCAAAGAAAAGGTGATTGAGAGTTTCTTTGAGCGGACAAAAAAAATAATCATCCAGAATAATTCCAAATCGTTTCAAGCGGTCCTTTGTCGCAAGCCTACAATTACACGCTAACTAGAAAATGACATGGGCTCAAGGTCTAGCAAGGTTATGATACAACAAACCACGTCAGCTCACTTTAATATTCGTACCAAGCATGTTGATATAAACTTGCTTCATGCGAAAATCACTTATACCAAGCTGTTGCACTCTATTGTAATGAATTCTCATCTTAAGAATAGCCTTGAAGATCCAGGAGTGGGATTCCTTGATCTCCATGCTCAACACATTGTCATTTTTAATATAGTAAGCATGTATCCATTTGATCCACATGTTGTCAGCTTTATTACAAACATTCCAGAGAAGCTTAAGGAGATTTACCTGATTCCAAATGCCTATGTCAATGAGATTTAAACCACCAATGTTCTTGGGACGACATACCTTCTCCCAAGCAACTGGAGCTTTCCTCGAACTCTTGCCACCAGACCACAGAAAGTTTCTACAAATGCCATTGGTCATATTCAAAACTGCAACAGGGGGGCAGGCTCTGTATCCAGAAACTAACTGTTGAGAACATGACGCTTTGTATGATCTGGAGGCGCCCTGCATATGTGAGAAAGTTGGCACTCCAGTGGGTGATACAGTTAACAAGTTTGTCAATCAAAGGCAGGTAGTATTTAATGGCTAACTTCTTGATGGTCAAAGGGATCCCCAAATATCTAAATGGGAGACTCCCTTCTATAAAACCTGTACACTGTAGAATCTCCTTCTTGTTGCTATCATCAACACTACCAAAGTAAGTTTGACACTTCTGAGGATTAACTTTCAGCCCTATAGAACGCATGAATTTATTAAGCTTGGCCATCATAAGACTAACAGAAACAGGATCTCCTCTAGTAAACAGGAGCAGATCATCTGCAAAACACAGATTGGTGATTAGCAGCTTTTCACACCTAGAATCATAGTTAAAGTCATGATTGAATCTCAACTGTCTAAGTAATCTATTGAGATATTCCATCACCAAGATAAACAGCAAGGGGGAAATGGGATCCCCCTGCCTTATTCCTCTTCTAGCAGGAAGAATGTTAGAGAGATTGCCATTAACATTAAATCTGTAGGTTACACTACTGACAGTAAGCATAATTCAGTTGCTGAAAGAATAAGGAATGCCAAACTCCCTCATGATCCTTTCCAAAGCACCTCAGTTCACCATATCATAAGCCTTTTGAATATTAACCTGCATTGTACATCTCGGAGTGTCATTCCTCCTCCCATAACCCTTTAGTAACTCATACGCCAGCAGGACATGGTCGTGAAGATGTTTTCCGGGAGTGAAAGCCGCCTGATTATAGTCCACAATGCTACAGATAACTTTTCCCAACCTGGCTGTCAAAATTTTCGAGATGATTTTGTATAAAGTAGTGCAACAGGAAATAGGCCGATAGTCCCTAACCATTTTTGCTTCAGTTGACTTGGGAATTAACGCAACCACTGCACGGTTGAAACCTTTATGCATTATGTTATTCTTAAAGAAGTCTTGCGATTTGTTCACATCAATGTCTTTCAGAGCTTTGAAAATTTCCTCCTGTGTGATGGGAGTGATTAGAGTGTCTCTTTGCAAATTGTTGAGTTAGGCTCCATCTCTCAAGGAAGGAATGTCCAGACCGTCAAGGCAATCGTCTGTAACACCCATGAGACCTTTGTAGAATCTCAAAACTTCCTCCTCGTTATCCTCCTACGTAAAAATGCTACATCCATTATCTTTTTGCAGGGATTTGATTCTATTCCTGGATTGTCTGCTTTTGATAGAAGCGTAAAAATAATTGTTATTACCATCACTATGGAAAATCCTGTAACACCCCAAATTTAATTAATTAGTTAATTAAATTATTGAAGTATTTTATTATTGGATTAAAATGTTGGTTGAGTGGTTGAGTGGATAGTTGAGCGATAGCCGGTTTAATCGGAGAAATAATATTATTATGGAATTATTATTTGATTAAAAGTTGGATTTAGTGGTGGTGTGAGAAATAATGTGGGAGGTGTTAATTAGTTGGCCCATTAAGGAATAACAGTATTATTATTATTATTAATATTATTATTGGATTAAAAAGAATAAAAGGAATTAGGTTGCAGAGAATAAGGTTTTGGCTTTTGGGAGAATTGATCGTGAAAAGAGAAACTACAGACCAAAGAGGAACGGGGATTTTGACGGAGAAAAGTGGAATGATCAAGAATTCGTAGATCAACCTTCAATCCAAGGTAAGGGTGGGGTTCTTGCTCTATAATTGGGGATATGATGGGCAGTAGGTAGTTTTGGAATGTATGATTCACTAGGTTGTGTCATGTCGATGTGGTTAACCGTAGAAAATCCCAAATTGGAATATATGATCTTAATATTCTGTGTATGTTGTTGTTGTTGATTCAAAAAATTGTGCAATTCTGATGTTGTATGTTGTGTTACTGTTGTTGATTGAAACATAGCCTTGAATGAATCGTGTAATATTGAGAAATCTGGTTTTTGGGTGTTTCTACGCAGCATGAGTCGATCCATAGAGTTAGGTATAGATACAAGCTGTTATGATTTTAAAAACCAGACGCATGAAAACAGCTTGCATCGGTACAAAAGGGCTTGTATCGGCTCATGGGGCTGTTTTGGAAGACTCGTATCGACTCATACGAGGTATGTATCGTTACAAGTCAGTTTTGCATCGATATATAAACCTATGCATCGACTCATACTGAAGGAAATTGAGAAAACAAGTTTTAGAATAATGTATGAGTCGACTCATACGATGTTTGTATCAATACAAGTGGTTATGTATCAATACAAGTGGTCTATGCATCAATACAAGTGGTTATGCATCAATACAAGTGGTTATGTATCAATACAAGTCAATTTTGTATCGATACAAAGCATGTATGCATCGACTCATACTGAAGGAAATTGGAAAAACAAAATTTTGAAAAGCTATGAGCTGGCTCATACGCTGTATGCGTCGATACAAGTGGATTTTGTATTGATGCATGGAGTTTTGTATTGGCTCATACTGAACAGAAACAGAACTATAATTCTGGAAAATTGTTTTGGTCGTATCTTCGTGACCGTAACTCCGATTTTGATGTCGTTTGGACCGTTGGAAAGCTAGGAACATGATTTAACCTATAATAATGTTTTTAGGTACAGTAGGTGAGTTTTTGGATGACTTGATATAGTTTCCGTAAGTGAATCCATTGTTGTCGTTATTGTTGAACGTTGTTGTAGAGGCTTTGATAGCTAAGGTTGATGGTTGTTGTTGTTGTTGATTACATTGGCAGTAAGGGGAAAAATGAATATGTTGTAAGTTGGTTTCCGTTGTGGATTACGTTGTTGTTGTATGCTGTTTAATTTCATCGCATACATACATTTGCATATTATGTTGAGCCGAGAGGGGCAAAACCATGTTGAGCCGTTAGGGGCATGTTGTTTACGTTGAAGGCTTACGCCTTGATGCCTCAGAATTACTGGCAGTTGTTTACGTTGGGAGTTATACTCCGATGGATTCACGTGCATTCACATAGTTGAGTCGCATTCAAGTTGTTGATTACGTTGTTGTTGTCATTGTTGTTGTCGTTGTTGTTGTTGTTTGAGTCGTTGTTGTTGTTGTTGTTGTTGATGTTCATGTTGTCGGTTGATATATGTTGTTATAGTTTTTGAATATAAGTTGTTGTTGATATGTTGTTGTGTTCAATTACGTTGTTGTGAACGATCGTATGTTGTTACGGAATAGTTGCGTGTTAGCGTTGATTAGTCGTGTGATTACAAAATGGTGATATTATAGGATTTCGAACTATATATTTTTTATCATAATCTCAATTATATGGTTTGATATCTCACCCTTTACTTGTTTTCGTCGTTGCCTTTATATTGGTAACGTGAAGGTAACGAAGGATGAAGAGTTAGTAGCAGTTAGTTCGAGTATGGTGTCATTTGCTCTGATACATAGCACTCGGGGGAAAATGCTCGTTGTTTCTATTCTGTTATGTTTATGTTGAACTGATGTTGTTGAAATAATCATAAGATGCTATGTTTTGTTTTGAAAAAACTATTTGAATTTCGCTGCTAGTTAATGAAATTGTTTACGTTGAAAACTATTTAAGAGTGTTATGTATCTGTTGAATGAAAATGACATGATTATGTGTTTACGTTTGAGAATTGTGACATCCTGAATTGTGATACCCTGATTTTAATTAAACGAATATGTGGGGTAGAATCAGGGTGTTACAATAGTGGTATCAGAGCAGGTCCGTCCGTCCGGCCAAGTTGTTGAGTCTTTAACAATTGAGTATTGTTAATTATTTCTGATTGTGAGTTGTGTTACAATGATAAGTTGAGATGGATGGAAGGAACGATGATGCGATTGTTGCTGCTTTGGAAGAAATGGCTAATGCAATGGAGAATCAGCCAAATGTTGGTGGGGATGCTGGATCCCGAAGTTTGGCGACTTTCTAGAGGGAGAATCCGCCAGTGCTCAAGGGTAAGCATGACCCTGATGGAGCACTTGATTGGCTGAAGGAGGTAGAGAGGATCTTTCGCATGATGGACTACACCTAAGCACAAAAGGTTCGTTATGGGGCGCATATATTAGCAAGTGAGGCTGACGACTGGTGGCTAGAAACGCATTAGAGGTTGGAGGCTGCAGGTGAGGAAATCACTTGGGTTGTGTTCCGCAGAGAGTTCTTGAGAAAGTACTATCCTGAAGATGTTAAGGGTAAGAAATAGATCGAGTTCCTTGAGTTGAAGCAGGGAAGAAAGTCTGTGATTGAGTATGCTGTGAAGTTTGTGGAACTAGCTAAGTTCTATCCACACTTTAATGGAGAAGGTGCTGAATTTTCTAAGTGAATCAAGTTTGGGAACGGGTTGCGCTCAGAAATTAAGAAAGTTGTTGGCTATCAGAAAATTCGTGTCTTTTCGGGTTTGGTTGATAGTTGCAGGATCTTTGAGGAGGATAGTAATGCTCATCACAAGATTCTTACTGATAAGAGAGGCAAGAATCAATAGAATCGTGGCAAGCCTTATGATGCTCCAGCCGGTAAGAGTAAATCGGAAGTGGATGATGGTTAGAGAACTAGTGGGGGAGATGCTCCTACTAAAGTTGTATGCTTCAAGTGTGGGCAAGCCGGTCATAAGAGTTATGCTTGTAGTGCTGATGTGAAAAAGTGTTTCCACTATGGTAAGTTTGGACATGCAATTTCTAAATGCAAACATAAGGATGTGATCATTTTCAACTGTAGTGAGAAGGGACACATGAGTAATCAGTGTCAGAAACCAAAGAAGGCACAAACTGGTGAGAAGGTGTTTGCGTTGGCTGGAAACTCTGACGATTAAGTGAGGACAAGTTTACTGGAGGTAAATGTTTTCCTTGATAGTGTCTTTTCTAATATTGTTGTTACTACTGATTGTATTGAATCATTAGTATGCGTGCGTTGGATTCAACTATTGTTGGGCTGGTTGTGACGGGGGATGTAGCGACCTAAGTAAGAACCAAAACGCGACTTAGGCTAAATTAGTAAGTGAAGTTAAAGGTGATAGTATCAGATGAATTTTTGAGGACAAAAATATCCTAAGTGGGGGAGAGTTGTAACGTCCCAAATTTAATTGATTAGTTAATTAAATTATTGAAGTATTTTATTATTGGATTAAAATGTTGGTTGAGCGGTTGAGTGGATAGTTGAGCGATAGCCGATTTAATCGGAGAAATAATATTAGAAATAATATTGTTATGGAATTATTATTTGATTAAAAGTTGGATTTAGTGGTGGTGTGAGAAATAATGTGGGAGGTGTTAATTAGTTGGCCCATTAAGGAATAACAATATTATTATTGGATTAAAAAGAATAAAAGGAATTAGGTTGCAGAGAATAAGGTTTTGGCTTTTGGGAGAATTGATCGTGAAAAGAGAAACTACAGACCAAAGAGGAACAGGGATTTTGACGGAGAAAAGTGGAACCATCAAGAATTCGTAGAGCAACCTTCAATCCAAGGTAAGGGTGGGGTTCTTGCTCTATAATGGGGATATGATGGGAAGTAGGTAGTTTTAGGATGTATTATTCGCTAGGTTGTGTCATGTCGATGTGGTTAACCGTAGAAAATCCCAAATTGGAATATATGATCTCAATATTCTGTGTATGTTGCGTATTTTGTTGTTGTTGATTCGAAAAATTGTGCAATTCTTATGTTGTATGTTGTGTTGCTGTTGTTGATTGAAAAATAGCCATGAATGAATCGTGTAATATTGAGAAATCTGGTTTTTGGGTGTTTGTACGCAGCATGAGTCGATCCATAGATTTATGTATCGATACAAGCTGTTATGATTTTAAAAACCAGAAGCATGAAAACAGCTTGCATCGATACAAAAGGGCTTGTATCGGCTCATGGGGATGTTTTGGAATACTTGTATAGACTCATACGAGGTATGTATCGATACAAGTCAGTTTTGCATCGATACATAGACCTATGCATCGACTCATACTGAAGGAAATTGAGAAAACAGGTTTTGGAATAATGTATGAGTCGACTCATACGATGTTTGTATCAATACAAGTGGTTATGTATCAATACAAGTGGTCTATGCATCAATACAAGTGGTTATGCATCAATACAAATGGGTTATGTATCAATACAAGTGGTTATGTATCAATACAAGTCAATTTTGTATCGATACAAAGCATGTATGCATCGACTCATACTGAAGGAAATTGGAAAAACGGAATTTTGAAAAGCTATGAGTTGGCTCATACGCTGTATGCATCGATACAAACGGGTTTTGTATTGATGCATGGTGTTTTGTATTGGCTCATACTGAACAGAAACAAAACGATAATTTTGGAAAATTGTTTTGGTCGTATCTTCGCGACCGTAACTCCGATTTTGATGTCGTTTGGACCGTTGGAAAGCTAGGAACATGAGTTAACCTATAATAATGTTTTTAGGTACATTAGGTGAGTTTTAGGATGACTTGATATAGTTTCCGTAACTGAATCCGTCGTTGTCGTTATTGTTGAACGTTGTGCTAGAGGCTTTGATAGCTAAGGTTGATGGTTGATGGTTGTTGTTGTTGATTACATTGACCGTAAGGGGAAAATGAATATGTTGTAAATTGGTTTCCGTTGTGGATTACGTTATTGTTGTTGTTGTATGTTGTTTAATTTCATCGCATACAAACATTTGCATATTATGTTGAGCCGAGAGGGGCAAGACCACGTTGAGCCGTTAGGGGAATTTTGTTTACATTGAAGACTTACGCCTTGATGCCTTAGAATTACTGGAAGTTATTTAAGTTGGGAGTTATACTTCGATGGATCCACATGTATTCGCATTAAAGTTGTTGATTACGTTGTTGTTGTCGTTGTTGTTGTTGTTGTGTAAGTCATTGTTGTTGTTGTTGATGTTCATGTTGCCGGTTGATATATGTTGTTATAGTTTTTGAATATAAGTTGTTGTTGATATGTTGTTGTGTTGAATTAAGTTTTTGTGAATGATCGTATGTTGTTACAGAATAGTTGCGGGTTAGCGTTGATTAGTCGTGTGATTATAAAATGGTGATATCATATGATTTCTAACTATATATTGTTTATCATAATCTCAATTATATGGTTTGATATCTCACCTTTTACTTGTTTTCTCCGTTGCCTATATATTGGTAACGTGCAGGTAGCGAAGGATGAAGAGTTAGTAGCAGTTAGTTCGAGTATGGTGTCATTTGCTCTAATACGTAGCACTCGGGGGGAAATGCGCGTTGTTTCCATTCTGTTATTTTTATGTTGAACTGATGTTGTTGAAATAATCATAAGATGCTATGTTTTGTTTTGAAAAAACTATTTGAATTCCGCTGCTAGTTAATGAAATTGTTTACGTTGGAAACTATTTAAGAGTGTTATGTATCTGTTGAATGAAAATGACATGATTATATGGTTACGTTTGAGAATTGTGACATCCTGAATTGTGACACTCTGATTTTAATTAAACAAATATGTGGGGTAGAATCGGGGTGTTACAATCCAGCTTAGCTCGTTGTCTTAAGTTTTGGTCCTCCAGCTCTCGTAAGAACACAAGCTGATCAGTGCATTTCTTCACTAGATCCAAATTATCAGAGTTAAACCGACAGGTGTAAGAGACTCTTGGGCCATATGAAGCTCTTTCCTAGCCATCTCTATCTTGGACAGAATATCCTGCATAGGAGTGTTAAGATTATACATCATAGTTTTCAATCTTTTGAGCTTCATCCACAACACATACATTGGATTACCTTGAACTTGTTGATTCCAGCAATTGAAAAGCCATTAATCTTGGAAATGCAATTCCTGTAGCAAAGTTGGAATTTAGGTTTTACTGTTCTCACATTATCTTTGAGGCACAACATGCCATGTTCAGATAAATGGGGAGCTAAAACCTATAAGGTTGAATCAGCATTAGCCTGCAGCCAGTCAATGTTGCCCACAACCCTGTCAATTCGCGAATAAATGGTGTTGGCAGCCTGCTTATTGGACCAGGTATAGTAATCACCTTCGCTATCCATCTCAAAGAGCCCAACATGATCCATCATGTCTCTGAGGTCTTCATATTCATGTTCAGTAACAATTCTACCTCCAATTCTATCTTGAGGCCTAAGAACGTTATTGAAATCTCCCAAAATGCACCAGGACCCCTGCTGCTGAAGACTGATTACCTCAATGTCTTTCCACAATTTCTTTCGATCTTCTAGTTGATTCAAAGCATAAATGGTTGTAATCCAATATATGAAGTTACCTCTGGTGTCATATACCCCGCAGTGAAGCAACTGACTTGTGCTTCTGAATAGCTTTATGTCAATCATATTGTCATCCCAGAAAACCCAGATTCTCCCATTTCTGTGATGATCATAGTTATCCAAGCAATTCTTATTTCGGTTGAGCTTCTTTCTAATGTTGACGGCTTTATTCTCTTTAACTCTAGTTTCAAGTAAAATGCTAATAATTGGATTAAGATTCTTGAGTCGGGAACTAATTTCTCGAATCTTTCCAACTTTATTAGGTCCCCTAGTGTTCCAGGAAATAATCATGGCACCTTTTCATGAACCACCAGGGGCTCCTTCAAAAACAGAATATGAAGACCTCCTAATGTTAATTATTTTTATTCAAATTTAAATAAAAAATTAATATTTTTTAATGTGTAATTTTTAATAGACCCGGAAAAAACGGAAGCTATATTTTTTTCTCTAAAATTTGATCTCCATCTTCTTCAAAACTAAAAAACATTCAAAATCTGCCTTTCTTCCAATTCACCAATTACTTTGACATCTAAAAACAATTAATTTACCAAACTTTCTTCTGAAAAAAAAATTGTATTACAAAACCAACAAAGTTTGAAATTTCTTTCTTCAAACAAATTTGGGACCTCTTTACAACAAATTCTGAAAAAATAGTGTATTGCAAAATAATTTAACATCAAGTTTGGGATCCTTTCTTCTAGTATGTTGTTCATATTAACTTTGGGGACATCTTCCTTCTATTAATTCATGCAACATATTGACAAATACCAGCTAATATCCAAAAATATTTATGTATATAAATTATATTTAATTTACCTTTTCTCTCATCTTTTTATAATTAATAATTAATTAATTTTTTAAAAATATTTTTAAATATTTTATTTAAAAAACACAAGCCAAATGATTATATTTTTATTTTTCTTAATAAACATGTTTTGTTTATTTTTTTCACTTATATTTTATGATGGATATAGTAATTTATAACATCGTCTCAAAACCATGACAAATCATCGAATCCTTCACTCTACAATTTTTATAGAATCTGCATTTTTCATTTCTCTATTTCCCCGAGTTGGGTGATTGACACAAATTTCATAAAACAAAATTAGAGAAAACGAAATAATTGATGGAAAGAGAAAAATAGGTTTGCAGCGTTGGACCTATCGATTTTATGTGTCGAACAAATTCTTTTAACAAGATTCAACAAATTCAACAATTATTTTGTCTGAAATACAGCTCTCGATTTCTAAGTCAAAGTTAATTTATAAATATGATTGGTTTGAATTTAAGCTTCTCCAAACTCTTAAAGTTCATATTCGTCCTATTAGAGCTCCTATTATCAAAGAGATTATTTAGTGTCCTCCCCGCTCAATTGGAATAGAGTAGTGTGGATGCTTCTACTAGGTCTGGTTCTGCGGATTATGGTGGGATTGTTAGTGTGAACACCGACCTTTTTTTATTGGCTTTTTCTTAGCCTCTTTTTTGGAACAACTCTTTCTTGGCTGAGTTCGATGGGGTTCTTCGGGCCATTGAGATCGCTAGAGACCGAGGTTGAAATTTTCTTTGGGTAGAATTAGACTCATTTTCTGTGGTGAACACCTTCTCCTCTTCTCATTCTAACTTGGTTCCTTGGCAGCTCAGGGGGAGATGATGCGTTTGTCTTAAGGTTATCATGGACATATCTTTCAATATTTCTCATACTTTTAGGGAAAACAATAGTTGTCCATATTTTTTTGCAAATATCGGTCACACTTCAAATGTCTTAACTTTTTTTTGACTCTTTTCCTTTAGACATTAGGAAAGATTGTATAAAAAAATAGGCTCGATTTGCTTTTTTATTTATTTTTAAATTCTGATATTTTTGAGTGGGTTTTAACCTAATCCCCACTTTTTATGTATATCGATCTTTCTTTTTTTTTTATCAATTTTTTATCTCTTTATAAAAAATAATCTTTTAAATTCTTCAATTTTTAGAAATATATAAAAACAATCAAACTAGAATGAGTTTTGAAAAAAATGAGTTTTAGAACATATTCTTTTTCTATAAATTAAAGTAATTTTGGTAAATTAATTATTTTTCCATGTGGTGAACACCTTCTCCTCTTCTCATTCTAACTTGGTTCCTTGGCAGCTCAGAGGGAGATGATGCGTTTGTCTTAAGATTATCATGGACATATCTTTCAATATTTCTCATACTTTTAGAGAAAACAATAGTTGTCCATATTTTTTTTGCAAATATCGGTCACACTTCAAATGTCTTAACTTATTTTTGACTCTTTCCATTAGACATTAGGAAAGATTGTATAAAAAAATAGACTCAATTTGCTTTTTTATTTATTTTTAAATTCTGATATTTTTGAGTGGGTTTTAACCTAATCCCCACTTTTTATGTATATCAATCTTTTTTTTTTAATCAATTTTTTATCTTTTTATAAAAAATAATCTTTTAAATTCTTCAATTTTTAGAAATATATAAAAACAATCAAACTAGAATGAGTTTTGAAAAAAATGAGTTTTAGAACATATTCTTTTTCTATAAATTAAAGTAATTTTGGTAAATTAATTATTTTTCCATGTTGAATTGGAATAAATGGTAAATTTGAAGAATTATAAATTTTGAATTTAGTTTTGAGAAAAAGATGAAAAATCAAATTAAAATTCAGAAAAATTGTAGCCATGAGTTTTTTCATCACTAAGTATTTTATAAAAATTAAAGGTTATACATTTGAAAAAAATTAACGTCGTTAGTAAAATTTAGACGGAAAAATTAAAATGATATGTTTTAAAAAGTTGAGATCTAAATAATCACTTTTAAAATTGAAGGATTAAGTGTATGTTTGATTTCATTTCTACAAGACTCATAATCAATTTTAGAGATGTAGAATTGATTTTGGATGATTTTGAAGTATTTAATTTATTAAAAGTAGAATTAGTTTTGTCTCAAGAATTGATTTTACTTCAAACTATAATTTATAATTTCTATCTCCAAAATTGATTCCTTGTGATTTTTACTTTAAAATTTGTTATTCTATTCACTTTTATATAAATATTTCCAAAACTAAATCAATTTTACTAAATACAATTCTATTAAAATTTATTTTACCAAACTCAATTCAAATAGAATCACACATCTAACCCTAAAACTAACTATAGACTAAAAACTAAAAAGAATATTTTGTCTAAAAAAAACATACTTGAAAACAGCTGATATACCAATTAAGTTTGAGCGTCAAGAAATTAACCTTTTACAATATTTTAAATTAAGGATTAATTCCTATTAAGAGATAGGATAATAATTTCTGTTTACTTTAATCACTTTTAACATATATTCGATAATTAGCCATACAATAAATTCGATAATATGGCTAACTATTTACTTTAATTATTCCCACTTACATATTAAGTTGGTAATTTATCGTTATCACTCTATTATGTTATATTTTGTTTTTTTATTTTTTTATTTAATAATTTTTCTTTATTATATAATTTATAATTAGACTTCTTTCATGTCAATTTTTTTAAAGATAAAACATAAGTATAATATTTTAGACATGATTTTTACTATTTTCTAATAAAAATATGATAAGTATATAATTTCTTCTTACAAATATATATAAATTTTTGATATTTTTATTTTTTAAATAATATTAAAATATATTTATTATATATTTATTGGAAAATAGTAAATACCACACTTAAAAAATTGTATTTAAATTTTTTCTTTTTTATATAGAGTCAACATGTGCTTTAAAGATACATGTTAAATGTATTATAATTAAAAAATAAAAAAATCTAACTTTTACTCTAAAGACACAATTTAATAAGTTATTTATAAAAATATTCTTTTAAAACGCGTGCATTCAATATTTTAAAATATTAAATATAATTTATAACATTTATTTATATTAATTTTTTTTAATTATAATATTTTTAACATTTCCTCTCAAGACACGTGTTAATATGACCTTTAAAAAAATTTAAATATAATAAAATTATAAATTTTAAGAGAATATTGCAATAACTAAAACATGTGCCCTGTATTTTCCTTTTATATAATCCACACAGAGTCTTAAAGCATGTATTTTCTATATTTTTCAGTGCATGACTACTCAAAGTCTCAAAACTAAAGATTGTGTCTCAAAGTCTTAAAGGAAAAAATTTATTTTAAAATAAATATTATTTTCATTTTTTAATATAATAATAATAATAATAATAATTTATTAATTGTGTCATAATTTTTATTTTGCACATAATTTTTAATAAACTTATAAGATTAATTTAGTAAAAATACAATGTCTTATGATAATATAATTAATTTTTTTAAATTTTTTTAAAAAAATCTTAAACGGTATTTATTTTTAAACGGAGGGAATAAATCAGTACTTCGAAAGTAAAATCAGTTTTCTACCCTGATTTCCTTCAAAAATGCATTGATAATCTTTTTCACTCATGTTAATGTGTGGGTCTCACATGCCTTTACTTCCTTCAAAGTTTAAACAAATGAGAGAAAGTTTTTTTTAATCTGTGTGCCTTTTCATACATAGACTAGACCCGACTCTAGTGGCAAGCGAACTAGGCAAGAGCCTAGAATCTCTAATTTTTTTCTTTTATTTTTTATTTTTATTTGAATAAAGACAAAATATATTGAAATCAAAAATAGGGATTACACAACAGAACATGGAACTAATCCAAAACCTTTCTAATGACCAAATCTTAATCTTGGAGTACCTTACTTGTCTAATAAATAATCTTTAAGAATGTCATTATGGACAAAATTAAACCACGAAAAACAATTGACAAATAAACCTAAGTTAGTCAAGTAATCTGCATAAAAATTGGTCTCCTGGTATATATGCGAAATTAAGAACTCAATACTCACATAGTAAGCTTTACACGAGAGCCAACGAGACCGGAGATTCCAAGGCACTGAGCTATAATTCGAAAAAGCTTTAACAACCAGCAAACAATCAATTTCAATCCATAGTTTTGACCAATTGATTTCCTTGGCCTTTTCAATGGCAAGAATAACTGCATAAAATTCAGTAGTAGCAGGACTACTTACACCCAAAAAAGAGCAGAAACTGCCCAAATGATTGCCCAACTCATCTATAAAGATGCCACCGCAAGCAGTAGATAAAGGCATACCAGCAGCAGCGCCATCAACATTGCCTTTAATCCACCCCGCAAGAGGAGGAGACCAACGGATGTTAAGAATAACAGGATGATCTCTAGGATGAATGTCACTATCAAAACTTTTCAAAACTGAAAAACTAGTGATGGAGTTATTAGATTTTTTTCAAAGTAATTTTACCAACCATCCTAGCATGAGCTGCGACTGAAGAAGCACAAAATTTCCAATGAGTGATCCTGTCCTCAAAGCGGGTAAGGTTTCTAGCATACCAGACTTGATAGATGATGTTAACCATGCAAGCTTGTATAACTGTGGCTGCCCGTGGACTCCAATCTGCGTCCCGAATTTCGACACAGTCAAAAATTTGGGTAATTGAATCCTACATCTGAATTTTTCCCTTGAACCAAAGCCAAATGTTTTTAGCAAACTTGCATTGAAAGAACAGGTGCTCCGAGGGTTCACTGCTGGAATCACACAAGGAGCAGACATAAGGAAAAGCAAAACCGTGAAAGTGAAGATTTTCATCAGGAGGAAATTTATTGTGTAATAATCTTTAAACAAGCAATGAATGAGACGACGCAGAGTCTATATTCCAGGGAAATTTAGACCACAAAGCAGTAGGAGAAGAATTGATCAAGAATTGATAGGCATGCTTTGTAGTTAAGTGGCCATTCTCCATATCTTTCCATGCCAAGAAGTCTTGGATATCCAACATAGAGACACTAAATGGAGCAGTGGCGGTTTGAAGAGAAGGAATGGCAAGGAGCATATTTCTGCTAAAAACCCAAGAGTTCTGAGACCACCAATCACAAAGTTTCGAAGAGAGTTTAACATGGAATTTTTTAAGAATTTTGTATTTTTCAGCAAGAGACTCTCCCAGCCAATTATCCAACCAAAAGTTAATCAACTTGTCGTTGCCAACGGTCCATATGCAGTTGTCCAAAACCTTAGAGTAGCAGGCTTTTATTCCCTTCCAAATGGATGACTTAATTGAGTATTTGATGAATTTAGAGTTCCTTTGCACTCTAGCAGCCAGAGAAGCAGACCAGTCACGAGACTTATTAAGATAGTGCTAACATAACTGCAAGTTAGTTGTAGTGTTGAAGTGATGCAGAGAGATAATTACAAGCCCACCATCATTGATTTTTCTGCAGCACGTACGCCAGGAGACAGTGACAAGTTTTTTCTTGTCCATGTTGCCACTCCAAACAAAATTGCACATCCATCTCTCAATGATCTTAATTATGCTTGAGGGCTAGTTGTAAATAGAGAGACAATGCACCTTCATGCTTAGAATCACTGACTTTACAAGGAGAAGCCTCTCCCCTCCATGGATAAGAGGTGAGCCTGCCATGAAGCAAGTTTGAGCCTAATGTTATCCGCCAAGGGAAAAATGACACGCTTTGGGACTGCCATCGAAGATTAGAACACCCAAATATATGAAGGGAGGAAAGGCTTTCTTGAAACCAACAATCTCAGTAAGGAACTCGTGTCTGCTAGCGGACATCCCACCTGCAAAGATCAGATTTGGATAAGTTACATAACTGGCCAGAGCAAGCAGCATAAACCTTGAGAAGAACAAAAACTACAGTGATGGATTTGAAATCTCCCCTGCAGAAAATCTTGATATCATCTGCAAACAAAGTGTGAGATGGAAATCTAAAATTACGAGTAGCTTGTATAAGATTCAATTGGTTAGTGTTCACAAGCTCTATGATGCTTCTACTTAAGACCTCTTCAGCAATACAAAAAAGAAAAGGAGAGAACGGTTCTCCTTGTCGAACTCCATTAGAACAAGTGAAATAGTCAACTTGTTTGACATTAAGACCTATGGAGAGCTTAGCAGACTTCAGAATGGTTATAATCCAATCACAGAATTTTCTGCAGAAGCCAAAACATTCTAACGTTTTTATTAAAAAAAATCCAGTTAAGAGAATCAAAAGCTTTGGAGATATCGATTTTGAGAGTCACATTGCCACTAAATTTTTTTTGTTTAAAAGATTAATGGCTTCCGAGGTTAAGAAGATGCCATTCTTGATGCTGCGACCTTTCATAAAACCTTTTTGTTCCTTAGTGATAATGGAAGGAAGAATGGAAGCAATCCTGTCAGCAAGAATTTTAGAGATCAATTTATATTTGAAATCAGCAAGAGTTATGGGCCTGAAATACTCTATCTTGTAAGCCTCCTTAATTTTGGGAATGAGCATGATAATGTTGGCATTGTAGTTAGGAAGGATCCATCCCTGCAGAAAAAATTGTGAAACAACATTTACAACATCATGTTTAATAATTTCCCAATAAGTTTGGTAGAAAATAGGACCAAATCCATCAGGATCTGGAGCTGAATCTACATTAAGACTCGTGACAACATTGAGCACTTTGCTCGGGCTGGGGATCATGGTGAGCATGTCATTGGTTTGAGAATTGACAAGCTTAGGAATCACATTTTGAACTAACTCGAAGTTCTGCACAACCACATTCATGTTAAAAATATTATTGAAATGAGATTCAATATGATGTTCCAATCTGTCTTGGTTAGTTTCAACTAAACCATTAATAACCATAAAAGAAATTAACTTAGTTTTCCTTTTAAGCTTGAAATAAGTGTGGAAATATTTGGTATTACTATCACCATTCTTATGCCAATTGATTTTAGCTTTTTCTTTCCAAAGCTCCTCTTCTAAGTTAAGGGCCGTGTTAAGGTCAAATTGGGAAGGGGCCTCTCTATCTTGTAATAAAACAGTGTAACCATCCATTAATATTAGATTGAATATCAACAAGATTTTTTTAAGCAATTTTAACTTGATCTTGAACATTACCGAAAGTGGTCTTATTCCACTCTTTTAGATTGGCTTTAAGAAGCTTGAGTTTCCTATCAAGAATATACATTAGACAACCATAGAGCTTGGTTTTCCAAGTATCCTCAACACTTTTAGCACAGTCCTATCTCTGAGTCCACATTTTGAAGAATTTAAATTGACTCTTAAATTTAACATTATCAAAGTTAAGATTTAGCATGATAGGGAAGTGATCTGAATTAACTTTCGATAGAGTGTTGCAAATAGCAGAACTGCAAGCATCAATAAGAGGCATGTTACAGATGACTCGATCTAAACGTTTTTCAGTTTGGTGCCTACCTCTCCTGCCATTACACCAGGTGTAAAAACTACCAAGAGTTGGGAGGTGAATAAGATTATTGGTGTCGGACCAGTTAAAGAACTCTTTGATAGGAGTTTTAGCAGGAGAGTGAGAGCCCATGTATTCATCAAAACTGGCGATGGCATTGAAATCCCCCGTGAAGGACCAAGGGATGTTAGCAGGAATAGAACTAAGAGAATTCCAAAGAATTATCCTAAGAACATAATTGGTAGAAGAATAAAATATAGAAAAACCAATAGTGGCATTATTAGTGTCAACAATGAAGCTAATATGCTGATCATCAGAATTGATAATAGATGGATGATATAAAGTTTTGCAAAAACACCATAGGTTAGGAAGAAGCGTGTTTCTGTTATTAACAATAAACAACTTAAGAACAAACCTGACAAGCCAATATTGAGGGAAGTTATCAAATCTCATCCATGTTTTTGCTATAAAAACAAAATCTGGAGAGTTATTGTGAATCAGATTCTTGAGGGCTAGCCTAGAAGAATTATTTGCAATACCTCTAATGTTCCTATAGAGGCAAATCATAAGGTTTTGATAGTTTGACTAGACTTATGTCTAGTATTACCCACAAATCTTGATTTTTTGTTTCTTTTCTTTCTTGAAGACACCAACTTGAAGTCCATTTCAGAAAGCAAATCGACTCCATTATCATCATCTCTATCCAAGTCATCCATGTTTTCCCAGGCTTGGTTCACAAAATCTTTAACTTGTTCCTTGTGTGTAGGGTCTATTTGAGTCTCAGGAACCACCACGACCATTTGTGTTGCATCTATGTACTCACTCTCTGATTTACTCTCATCATCAGACGAGGATGATGAGTTCACAGCAAGCTGAGCATCATGATTGTTGAGAGAATTATCAGGGACCACATTTTCCAAAACAAGTTCAGGCTGAATTTCCTGTCTCTCTATATGAGCAAATGTTTTCAACTTGAGTCACCCGCGTTGCAACTACCTCATGTTCTTTTTCTGGGACCTTAACCAGTTTTGGTTTTCTTTTCTCTTGGTCCTTATCTTTGTTGCCGACGAATTCCTTCCTTTTACAGTTGTTGATTGAGTGTCCAATTATTTACTATGGAAAATGATAAATAAGCGATGGTCCTTCCAATGTCCTAAAACTAAAGGATACTCGCAAGGTCGACCAGTTGATCTTCAGACATGTGCTAAGATTTTTTGAGATTATACTAGTTCTGTCGAAATCCTTATCTAAGAAACGGTTTTCTAAGACTAAGGAAACAAGTATAACGACTTTCCACACTAGGATTAGAATCGACTGGCTGGTGACTCGTGATCGACATAATGAGCCTAAATGAAACAACTCATAATCTAATTGCTCACAATATGATTTGACACCCGCTACAGTGACTCGTGACCGATAGAAGGCTGTGAACTTCAAACTTTCTTGTTCTAAACGAAGTATGTGTCGACTGACTCTTTTGTTAACTCGAAACTTGTAATGAAAAGAGAATCAACGTAAATGAAAATACAAAGAGATTTCTAAAAAGTAAATAAAATGCAAGTAAAAGTTTCATAAGAAATGACTGAAATATAAAGGTTTTGCATTGAAATAAAAGTGGTGATTCACATACATCAAGCACTTCTCAACTATTTGCTTCCTGGCGCTCGGAATGAACATAGTTTTTTCAAGTGATTTGAGTATACAAGTGAACACACCAAAATCACATTGAAACTACTTATTTATAGTATTTACAAAGTAACTTCCTAAAAGTAATCGACGAGTGACATTTAAATCCTAAGGTAACCGCTTCACCAGATGTTGCCACCTATTTGACGCTCAAACGAGTTATAAACTGTTGGCAACTGCTTAGAGATTTTGAATTTTGAATCTTCCCGCTTCTAACTAAACATCATTTGCTTCTGGCTGCTTCGACATGTTCCCTCTTTAACAAAATAAAAACAACAAAATTCTTCTAAGTTCAGAATCCTCTATGGTCGACAAGACCAAATTCGACCATTTTCTTCGCTTTGCAAGCCTTGGTCGATTAGACCAATTTCCACATATTTTAAGATGTTCTCCTTCTGGTCGACATAACTCCACTCCGACATTGTTGCCTAATATCTCCTTAATCATTGATTTCTTTAGACGACTAAAACCAAACTATCAAACACTTTGTTCTTAACTTCCAAAAGGTCTTTATTTGAGAAAGTCACCCTTAACTTATGAGAACATCTTCATTTAGTACACGTTCTTGAATACCTTAAGATTTTTCAAGGTAACAAAATGCCCCCCTAGAGATGCCATTTCTGAATTTCGACTTATATGAGATAATGGCATCTTTGAAGTGTCGGTCTCAGTATTCGACTGAATCGTTCCCACTACTTCCAAAAGTGAATGTTACTATTCCGCTTTTTTCGTGACGTCATATAATCATGGAAACGTATCATGCTTTTAATTTCAAGACGTATGATCATTTATTGTTCACCACCATTACGCTTTTAGTAGCAGACATGGCCCACCACTCCCGCTTTAATCTCGCAGCACGTGTCCATCGACTTGACACGATTCTGACTTAGGAAATCACAAAGATTTTTTCATTATTGCCTCTCTTCTTCAACGAGGCTATAAATACCCTATTATCTCATTCTTCTTCTTTTCTCCTCTTCACTTTCTTCAACCTCTTGCTTTAGAGAAAAAACCCAGAAATCACAATCCACCATCCCTGTTCACCTTCTTCAAACCTCTTCAATCCTTCTCCGATGGCGAACACTGATAACATAACTAATTTTCCAGCCATGGAGCTTCAACTACGTTTTGTCGATGGCAAAACCTATGTACCAGAACCTCCATTTGCTGAGGAGAAAACGAAAAATTTGGAAATCTCAGGTACTTATTCCTTTCATTCTTGAAGGAGAACCCTTAGCTTTTCTGGGTCCTCTCCCTACGGATATGCCTTCTGAAACATACGTAGATGACAAATGGGCTTTTTTCCCTACCAGCATCACAACCAGACCTATAATATCTTCTCCAAACCCTATTTCTCTGCAATATATTGATAGTTACTTCAAAATTGCTCCTCCGCTGAATTTCCCTAAGTTTAGTGCCTGGATGGCACGTTTAGAAACCGACAAGATAGAGCAATGGAAGAAAATGGGCATTTACACACTGTTGGAACTTACTCGTTGTGGCCAGCGCTATTCTAGTAGAATGCTATTGGCTGTCTTACATTTTTGGGAGGGATCGACAAATACATTCCACACCAAGTGTGGTATGATCACTCCCACCTTGCTCGACGTCACCGCCATTACAGGGTTAAAACCAAATGGCATAGTTTTTAACCACATGGATGCCGACCCTCTGCCAATAAGGTTCGACGTTGGTGAAAGTAAAAACCCGACATACAACAATTTCATCGACCACCACCAACAAGAGTCTGGCCATATAACCGACAAAGAACATGTAGCATTCTTGACTCTATGGATCTCACGCTTTATTTTCTGCTTTAGGTCGATGCAGGTGGCCAAGCAATTTTTTGCTTTGGCCTCCTTATATGCATCTTTAACTGACGTTGCCAATCAGATCAAGAATTTCGACCCCAACAATCCAAAGAAAAAGAACGTTTTGGTACATGGTCCTTTCTGGATTCTGTAGTTGTGGCTGAATGCCACTTTTTCTGAAGACATTAAAACTTTCAGAAGCAGGAAGATAACATGTCCCCAAAATCAACTCCACGTTGTTTGGCAGCGTCTTCATCCACTAATCCCAATCAACAAAACTTCTCCTAATCCTGAAGTCTTCAAACTGTTGTTCAACATCATGTTGACAAGATTCGAATTAACACCCTCAATGGCTCCATTTTCTGATGGGACAAGTGGCCTAGAGTGACTTACTAAATTGTTTCCACCTATGAAAGATGAAGACAAGAATATATCTTTAATCTGTTGGAGATGTTTTCTAACTCCCTAATTTTTATCTTCCGTGATTGTCGGCATGAATCTAGACTTAGTTGCCTACCAACCTTACTTAGTAGCTCGATAATTCGGACACTCTCAACTGGTCCCTAAATCTTTGTTTAACTCCCACGAGCTACCGGTCGACATCATATCTAATAAACCTTTGGAAGTTATAAAATAAGACTTCGACAATCTCTGGGCACAAAGGCCTATGCTTACTTTTACGCCTTTTCAACCATCATTCTACTACACCAAGGAATTTGAGACTCGGTGGCAGTCATATTATATTACTTTCGTTGTTGATTTCGATAGAAATATAGTTGAACTAACTGCAGCTTTTGATGATTTTCAGGGCAAGACGACCAAATGTAAGGCCACTAAAATCAAGCAAATTCATGATTTCCATAAATATTTTAGGGTGGTGTATCTACCAACTAACCTTCATTTTGGAAAATTAAATTTCCTCCTTTACCGACTAGCCCTTTGGCCTTGGCTTTTCGCCCACCTATCCCATATTGGTGGTATAACTCTTGGTCTAATGTATAAAATGCTTATAAGAAAAAGGCCGACAGGGTGGTACCGACGAAGATACTAACCTAAATTTAGGCGCTGATACTATAATATTAAATACAACCATCATCACTCCGACTTGTGCCCCCAGAACTGATGAAGTTCAAAATCCACTGGGGGATGCTGTTGCTGCTTCTGTTGAAAAGGATGAGCCTGCCGGTCTTAATTCATCGCCACAGGTATTTGCCCAATTTTTCAACTTCTATTTTTCTTTGTTTGTCAAATTGATTTGGCTAACATCTGACTTGTTTTCTTTAGGTTGAAGCTTTTGGCCCATAACAAAGTGTGGCCGATTATACTCCATCATCGGAGGTTTCTTCTCCTCATCATCACGATAATCTCGATGTAGTCGCTGGTGAGTTCATTGATCTGATTGTTCCGGCTACTCTTTGTGACTTTGATTCAGTCACTAGTCCTGCCAAACATAAGGGTTATAGCTCGACTAGCTCTGACTCTAGTCTTTCAGATTCACTGCAGGGTTGAGAGGCAGACAAAAATGCCACTACTTCAGATAAAATTGCTACAACTTCTCAAAATCCTCCTCCTCATGAAGGCATTCCTCAAGTTTCCACTAAGGAAAAGAAGGTCGATTCACCCAAAAAGAAGGTCGACTCACCCTCACCTTCAGCACAAAAGCAAATTGATTCGCGCAAGCCTTCAGAGGAAAAGAAAATTGACTTGCCAACACCCTTATAAAAGTTAGGGATTCATGACGCTACTCTAGAAGCACTAGCAAGGCTACGTATCTTTGTGAGCTCTCGCACTTTTTCCTCTAATTTTAACCAATCTCAAACGCACAATAACAAGTTAGGACCTGAGGAAACAAAGGTCAAGAAATTGACAGATAAAATTCGAACCTACACTTTGAGCCCTGAGTTGCCTCAAATGCTTCATGATGATCCAGCTATTGGCTCAGAAATTTCTGACGCACTTACTCAACTAAAGGCCCTTGATATTTCTGATTCGGCTAGGCTCATGATGACAGTGTTTGAAAAATTCTTCACATTTATACCCCAAAATTTTCCCTCCTATTTTTAAGATCAAGATACATCTTCATACTCAAGAACTGCTCAAGGGTTGACCAGACAAACCCTCTCCTAAGCAATCAAGCCACAACTAGGGTTTTGCTTCTCTCAAGTCAAAAATGGTTTCTATTGTCTCAAGTGAGCATAATGCCTCCTCATATGTCACAAAGTATCACCATGACAAGTTTTAAGCTTCATAGCCTAAGTTTTCTCAGTCAATTGCTCAGATGGTTGAAAACCAATTATATTAGACAAAAAGTCAATTGTGGTCAACATATAGTCAAACTTCACCATTTTTTGTCAACATAGAGTTTTTGAAGCCATATTCATCATTTTATCAAGGGTTGATCATGATTCATTAAGAAAATTCAAGGAATGATCAAAAGTCAAAAGTTTCTAAGTTAGGGTTCTTAAGAGAAAGTTAATAGAACTTTGACCAAACATAACTTTCACATACTTCATCAGCAATTTTTCCACCAAATCTCACTTTAAAGGGAATTCAATTCTCTATAACTTTGTGTCTCACAAGGTTTTCCCAAAAATCATTCATTTGAGAGTTATGGGTCAAGACATTATAGGTCCTTCTAAAAGTCAACAAAAAGTCATCTTTTTCCAAAGAAGTGTACATGAGCATGGAATCTTCAATGAAGATGAAACCAAAAGGAGAATTTAAAGGACAACTTGAACTTTCTAAAAACTCCAAGAACACTTTCAAATGATACAAATTGAGCAAGTTATGGCTTGGGCAAAATTGGAAATTTTGAAGAAATGCATGAAGGAAATATTGATCAAACTTGAAATATGGGCCTATATTTCTTTGGTCCAAACTTGTTTCTAACATTGCCAAGAGCATCTAAAGCCCATTTACACGCCATAGCCTTATTTATTTTATTTATTTTTGTATTAATTAATTTTATTCAAATTTAATTAAAATAAAATATGAAATTAAATAAAATAAGTGCAAGGCTGTAAATCTAAGCTTCTTGTGGTCCAAGCAACTCATAGCAAGCTGGAAATTTCGAAAATATTTGATTGACATGAGATTGGAGTGATTGAAGATATAAAATAGAAAGATTTGGTGTTGATTTCCAATCAAATATTCTTGCATTCAAAGCTTGATTTTTGATCAAAATTATTGACCTAAATCCATCTCTTATATATATATATATATATATATATATATATATATATATATATATATATATATATATATATATATATATATATATATATATATATATATACACACACACACACACATACACACACACACACACACACACACACACAAGGATGCCAGATGTCAAAGACACAAAATCCTTGCCTCAAGAACCCTAGTAAAACCTCAAAAGTCTGTGACATTCAAGCAAATTGAAGTCCAATATTTCCTCCGATTCAAGCCATTCCAAGGGTGCCAATCAATTCCTCATTGCTCTCTGAAGCTTTCCAGCCTATCTCCATTAATCGAAACAGCCTGAAACACGATATCCAGATCACAGTTTGCTCAACTTTTTTCAAACATCAATTTCATACTTTCATGCATATTTAATTGAATTTAACCATATATTTGTGTTTGTGACAAAGTTTCAATGCTTTCTGGATAGTTTGATTGAAGTTTAAGTGCAGGATGAAGGTTTCACCATGGCTAGGGTTCATAACAAAAAAACCAAAATTAGATAAAACCAAGAGTACCATCATGTTCAAGAGGTCGATTCCAATTGATCCATGGTCTCATAACAAATTTATATTGCATATTTAATGAGTTGTGATTTGCAGGAGCTATGGCTACAGACGAAATCTGTAGGTAAAGGATTTACCAACGGACTGTGTCCGTAGGTAAAAGTCTGTTCCAGATCAGCGAAGAAGAAGACCCCCTGCGTGCGTGTGCGTTATTTTAAATTCAAATATTTAATTTTTGTTTTTATTATCTAATAATTCCGTTTCATTCCATTAACAGCAAAACATCACAGCTTAGTTGGCAAGGGAGACGCGTGCATGAACCAGAGGTCCTGGGTTCGATCCCCAGGGGCTACCTCTATTTTTTGCCAATTTTTTCCACTAACCATATTTTCTTATTTTACTATTTGTTTTCTTATTTTAATTCTTTTGTAAATATTTTTTTAAATGCAACAAAAAAACACAAAAATATTTTCTTTCGAAGTAATTAGGTTTTTTTATCAATCTTAAACTTTTTCTACTAACACAAAAATCTTTTTCCTAATGTTATTTCCTCTTTTTCCTATCACGGGTCTCAAGAAGAAGAAGGACAAGACTATATGAGCGGGTTGTATCCTCTTGACAACGAGAAGTATAAGTTACTCGAAGACCGTCTAAATGCTGTGGAAAATCTGAAAATGTCAGGATTGAACTTTGATGACTTAAGTTTGGTTCTTGGAGTGGTGATTCTCAGCAAGTTCAAAGTTCATACTTTTACTAAGTATGATGGCATTTGTTGTCCTAAACTTCATCTGAAGCCCTATGTTCAGAAGATTCAACCACACACTGCTGACAAGAAATTATGGATGCATTTCTTTTAAGAGAGTCTGTCCGGAGCACAGTTAAAATGATATTATCAACTAGAGAATACTCACATTCATACCTGAAATGATTTGGCAAGTGCTTTCTACAAATAGTACCAATACAATACTGAGTTGGCACCAACCCATATGCAACTACAGGATATGTCTATGGGCCGTGATGAGAAGTTCAAAGAGTACGCTCTGAAATGGAGAGACCTAGAAGGTAGAGTCCAGCCACCCTTGTCTAATAGGGAACTAATTGACATGTTCATGGGAACACTGACAGGCCCATTCTTCAATCATCTAATTGGAAAATCTTCCGCCGGATTCACCAAACTAATATTGATAAGCGAACGTATAGAAGCTGTAATCAAGAGTGAAAAGATCCATGCCGAGACATCTTTAAATGTTGCGAACAGGTCTTTTGGTGGGAAGAAAGAAACCAATGTGTATGGTCAAAAGAACCGTGACAAAGGTGATCACCACCAATTTATGGGGGAAATCCTGATCTCCAATCCCACACCAGTGCAACCTCAAAAAGATAACATTCAATCACAAGATTGATAAACAATAGAAATTTTGAGTATGTTGAGAAAGAGATAGTGAGGGATGAGAGAGTTAGAGAGAGAGAGAGAGTTGAGGGTGATAATTAAATATTTCATTCATTATTCATCATAAATATACCATCATGGTATATTTACCAGTGTTGGAATACAAAAGCATCTAGCCAAAAACCATAAAATTAAAAAAAGGGCTATCAATTGTAAACAGTTACTGCATTTGCATAACCGGTTACAACTTCTATTAACTGGTTACACAAACAAATAATTACTAAAAATTGTTATCATATGTGAAACCACCCGGATGAACTTCCGACTGATAGGGGTATATCAATGGAGTCACCATCAAACGTCTTTTATCTCACGACGGAGAAAGGAAAACATCGAGTAAACCTGAAGGGGAGAAATCGTGGTCCTATGACTGAGAGATCAAGAGAATCACACGCCTGTAGTACTCTACGGTATCCACTTTCTATTTCTAGCAAGAGGGCGTGTTATATCTATCTACGCTTAGTCGCTACAATGTATGCAAAAGAAAGGGGAAAATAAAGAAACCACGGGGAAAAGAAAGAAGTAATTACAAAGTTTGCTCGATCGATCCCCGTGACAAGATGCCTATGTATTCCCGCGTGTAATGGGAAATTCAGAGCGTCGTAGTTCAGCTCACTTGTTTTGGTGGGTTTTGTGTTTTTTACTTATGAAAAAGGTTTTAAACACAAATGAAAAGTGCGCACAAAGGCGAAAAGAGTTTGTGTTGGTTGGTCACTTTTACCTTGAAAAAAGGAGTTCAAACCATTATTAAGTGTTTTGTTTCCTAAAGGAAAAGAAAGCAAGCTTTAGTTTTAATCACATACAAGGATGCAAAAGGAAGTTAGCAAAACAAAAGGGAGACTAGCTAAGTACTAACCCTAATGTTGTCATGCAAGAATTAGACCTATGGTTGAGGATGTAAGGAAATCTCTACCTATGTTAACATGCAAAGGTTGTGAATCCTAATGTCTAGGCTAGAGAACCTATCCTAACCGAACGAACCTGGAGAAAAAATAATCAAGCATGCACAATCCACAAGTAGAATCGCCCTAAACGGGTCTTTAAATAAACCAGAGGGGTTCCTGAGCATGCTCCAACTACGGAAGCCCCATCATGCATCTCTATTCCTACTTCTCATGGCAAAAGAAAGCTGTAAAGCCCTACTTCTCATGATATCTAGGAAAGTTGTAAGAGAATGCGATAAATGGTGTAGAAACTACCAAACAGATATAGAATCCGAAGAGCACTGCGAGCTAAAGAAATACTCCGAAAAACTTCAAGTACTGCAGCCATGCAATAAGAGTAAACCGGTGAGAATTGTTCAAAGCATCAAAAACAAGCGGAATGTGCGTCGATACACATCCGGAGTGATAACGCCTGCAAGAACGAGATTAGACCGAGCAAAAAAAGGTAGAAGAGATGCACATATGGGTGCACAAGCATAAAATACCTGCAAGAAGGGAGTTAGACCCAAAAGGCAAGAAAAAAATAATAAACATCGAAGAAATGTGTCGTATGTATATGCAACACAATCCCCTGCATCAAACAGAGCTCGAACAGTAGCTAGGCATGACTAAAGTGTTTGATGTTCGCTGTTAGAATCAAGAAAGAACAGAAAAATACACCAGCACAGGTCGCAATAATCCTGCTATACCACGCTAAGCGCGACCCAAACAGAGGCCACCGCGCTTAGCCTGCCCTGGACCGCGCTAAGCGCGACCTGCTGTAATACGGTGGGAGAACTGACTTTGAGATTTTGTTTTACTTTTAATCGCAAATGTTGCGGATAGCAAGAGTCGCCACCGACTTTTCTTTTATCCAATTAAGGGAAGGTGAAAAGAACAGAAAAGACCTTCGTTAGATTTTGAGTAAGGGAGAAGGTTATGAAAAGGGAAGGTATTAGCACCTCTTTTCATCCGTAGTTATCTACGGGCTCTTAGTTGCTTCTAGCTCATCTTTAAAAATTGCTTTCTGTGTGTTTGACAAAAAATGTTTTGAAAAGGCATTTCGCTTTGACTTTGTAATGATTCATGTCGGAATGTATACAAAGTGTTCGAAAATGTATTGTTTTGAAAAGTGTTTGAACTTTGACAAAAAGTGTGAGGTGTGAAAAATATTTTGATAGAGCAAGCAACTAAAAGTCTTATTACCTACTCAGAATGGTCGTTTTCGTGTTGTTTTACGTTCCTTTAGAATAGTGCTATTCGTACCATTATTTGGTAGGTTACCCTATTCGTTGGATGTAGAAGGGACATTCGAAGGGACATCGGATGGTCATAGAAGGCAACTCGTAGAAAGTATCCTAGCACATTCGAAGGGACGATCATCACTTTTCGTAGGCAACAATCGAGGGACGAGATCATGTATTCGTAGGCGACATCGTGGGTCTATGATCTTTGTATCGAAGGGACTATGATGATATGTTTGTAGGAAATGATGCTAGGATACCTCTACGTTCGAGGGACTTGACCATTTAATCGAAAGGCAACAAGAGAGAATTACCCTAAGGGGTACATGTGTGAAAAGAGTGTGTTAAATTCAGATATGTTATCTTGCGATTAGAAGTGATCTATGTCCGTTTTTATCTTTCCATACACGCCTAATTACTAGCAGTTTATAGGGTGCAGAAAGTAAATTGCGGAAAGTAAAGTGCAGAAAGTAAATCCTACGCTATTACATGGCTTTGGGGCAGTTACATAATAGGAGTGCGGAAAGTAAAAACCTAATTAAACTATTACATCCCATAAGCAGTTACATAATATTGGAAAAGAATGCGAGAAAATAAATCCTAACTATTACAACCTGTAAGAAGATACATAATAATCGGGAAAGATAAGAAATTCGCATAAGAGAAAAATACGTTTAAAAGAAAATTTTGAATGAAGAAAAATGTTTTTGGGTTAGTAATGATAATTATATGATAGACTAATTTTTTGGATCGTTTTTGATAAGGAAAAGCAATTAAAAGTCAATTTAATGGTTAATTAACAATTAATTAAAATATGCATGCAAAAATATTAATTTTAATGTTAAAAATTAAATAAACATTTTTCTGATTAAAATGCAAAAGGAAAATATTTTTGGTGATTTTTAAATGCATGAGAAAATTATTTGAAGATAAAATAAATAAAATGGAAAATATGAAAAGAAAATAGAAAAAGAGTTAGTTTGCAAAAGTGTTAAAAAATATATTGCAAAGCCAGGGATCGAACCCAAGCCATGCCTCTCCCACGCGCGCGCTGTTACCACTAGGCCATCCTGCATATGGTGTTAGGTAAATGAAACAAAAATAATTTAAACGAAATTGAGTTCTGAGAACCCAGAAACCGCGCGAAGATCTTCATCTTCTTCGTTTGAAATTTTAAACATAACGTCGGCCTGGTTCGACGCTAAGGCCCCTGCAAAATTCCAAAATCTCATACAAGCAATATAAATTTGTTATGAAGACATGGATCAATTCGTTTTGGTCTCCTGAGCACGATGGTGGTCTTAGTTTTGGCCAATTTTACTTATTTCAGAAAGCCCTAAAACGAAACTAAGAACCCTAGCCATGGCATCTTGTGATTCCTGTACTTAAAACACAATTAACCAATGCAGAAAGCTTCGAAACTCCATCCTAAACACAAATCAAACATCAAAACGTGTTAAATATGCATGGAAATAAAAAATCGAAATTGAGTTAGAATGTACAAAACGAAATCTGGAATTCGTGATTCTGGATGTTTGGATGGCTTATGAGTATCTGGATTGATTCAGGGGACCTCCAGGAATGTATTGGAATGCTTAGAATCGATTGAAACCAACTGAAACTAGGGCTGCAAGTTCCTTGAATGGAACGATTTTTTTGAGTTTGATTAGGGTTCTTAGAGGCAGAATTTTCGTCTTTTGTTCATGTGTATGCATTGTGTACTTATAGTGGATGAATTTAGGTCAAGAATGATGAGGAAATAATGTACCAATCAATGAGAAAATATTTGATTTGGTATAAAACCAAATATTGCCTTTTTGATCAAATTTCAATCAATTCTCTTTCCAATCAATGCCAATTTTGAATTTGCCAGCTTATATGGATTGCTTGGACCTCAAGGATGAGAGAAAAATCCAATTTGCATTTAATTTTGATTTTCTACCTTTTATTTTAATTTAATTGGCTTTTAAATGATTAAAATCCAAATTAAATAGAAAATAAAAGATAAAATTCGTGGGCTTGGGCTTGGAGGTTCCGAATTAGCTGAGGAACAAGTTTGAACCAAGAAAAGTTAGGCCCATTTGCAAAATTTTGGATTTTGACAAGTATTTCTCTTTCTGCACCTCTTCAAAAATGCTCAACTTGTGCAAGGTATATCTTGCTCAATTTTTAACATTTTTGGGTGTTCTTGGACTCTTTAGAAAGCTATAGATTTCCTCTAAACAGCCTCTTTAGTCTCATCTCAATTTGAGTTTCCATACTCAATAAAACTTCTTTACAAAAAGTTTACTTTTTGTTGACTTTGAAAAGGACCTGTAATGTTTTGATCCATATCTTCCAAATGAAGCATTTTTTGACCAAGCTTGTGAGACATGAAGTTGTAGAGAATTTAATTCTCTTCAAAATGAGAGGTGGTGGAAAAATTTCTGATAAAGTATGAGAAAGTTATGCCTGGTCAAAGTTCTGTTGACTTTTGTCTAAGAAAGCCCAATTTAGAAACTTTGACTTTTGATCAATTCTTGATTTTTCTTGATGAATCATGATCAACCCTTGATCAAATGATGAATGTTACTTCAAAATATGGATGTTGACCAAAAATTATGAAGTTTGACTGTATGTTGACCACAGTTGACTTTTTGTTCAATATAACTGATTTTCAAACATCTGAGCAATTGTCTGAGGAAACTTGACTTGTAAGGCTTGAAACTTGACATGGAGATTTTTGAAGCATATGATGAGGCATGATGACCATTGGAGATGTTCGGAACCACCTTGATCCGAGAATTGCCAAACCCTAGTTTGGGTTGATTGCCTAGGAGAGGGTTTGTCTGGTCAACCCTTGTGGAATCCTTGAGTCGGGATGTATAAAATGTCTTGAGAAGTAGGAGGGTAAATTTTGGGGTATGACGCCTGCAAAATAGAAGTCATTGAGTTTGGCGCTTAGCGCGCTCCTGGTGGCGCTAAGCACGGTCTGCAACCTGCAAAAACGCTGTTTCTGGTCCAGATCACCTGTCCATGATGTTCTCATGCCGAAAGTCGATCCACACAGTTAGACCACAGTCCTGCAACAGATAAAAGTCAAATGAACATGCGAGGAATGTAAATCAAAAGTATAAATCCAATGTTCATAGATGAAGAGTCATGCATGAACATGCGAGGAATGCAAATTGAAACGATAAATCCAATGCTCATAGATGAAGACACATGCATGAACATGTGAGGAATGGAAACCGAAACGGTAAATCTAATGTTCATGTGCAAGGTTATAATGAATGGACATGTCCTAAGTACAAGCGGCATTTGTAATTTAAACATTCATGTACAAGGTTGTAATGCATGAGCATATTGAGAATGCAAGTGAAATTTACAATTTTAATGTTCAAGTGTGATGACAATTGACGCATGAACATGACAAGGATGCAAGCTACGATGACAATCCTAATGTTCGTGTGCAAAGTGGTGCATGAATATGCTAAGGATGCGAGATAAGATAACAATCCTAATGTTCATGTGCAAAGTGGTGCATGAACATGCTAAGGATGCGAGTTAAAATAACAATCCTAATATTCATGTGCAAAGTGGTGCATGAACATGCCAAGGATGCAAGTTACGATAGCAATCCTAATATTCACAAGCAAGAAATTGACGCAAGCAAATCATGCTACCAAAAATGTTGGAAACTCATGTTAAGTCTAGGTTATGCATTAATACGAACACTTGGAATGCGTATGCAGTGGATTTATGTACAATGCCTTGTGTGCCTAATGATCGAGATGCTTGGATATCTACATATCGACGTATTTCAAATGTAAATTATGCTTCAAATCACCATGAATCAATGCAATTGGATCAAACTAAATACTCTCTAGTGCATAAGCATGTGATAGATGATGCAAAATGCATGAATTTGTGGCTTATATGCAAGGAAGATACAAATACACAAAAACATATGCATGCTATGTACAAAAATCCTCACTCCGACACAAATAAGAATGCAAAATCCAATTCAATTCGACGAATTCAAGAGTAAAAGTTCAAGAATCAGAATCTATATTGAATTTGCATACAATTTTAGTATTCAATTTCCGAAAAAGCTGAAAGTCAATAACATCTTAAAATAAGTGCTTAATTGAACCTAACACTTACTTGAACTTGAAGTTTGAATCAAATTGAAGAGAAGTTCCTTGTGCTCCTCCAAGAAAATACCAAATCTGCAGCGAATTGATGATAATCCTCGAAATTAACCTTGGATTCTTGAGGAAAAACTTGAAATCTTCAATGGAGGATTGAAGAAGATGAAGGAGAAATCCTTAAATCTTGAAATTAAAGAGAAATCAAGATGAAACAGTTCCTTCCATGTCAAATTTGAGCAGAAGAAGGAGAAGAAGATTGAGATTCAATAAGAGAAGCTGCAATGAAAGAAAACCAGAAGTCGCAGGGTGCGCTTAGCGCGGTCTGTGGCTGAGACAGGTGTTAAACGGAGGTCCGATGGCGGCCTGTGGTGGATGCTTGGAGGGAAAGTTGCAGTTTGAACTTTCTTGAGTTTTTTGCTTTTGATTTGAGAGAATTAGAGTGTGATTGGTAGTGAAAATTAAGCAAATAATTGTGTCGTTGTGATTTTTGAAGAGGAAAATCTATTTATAGTTTTAGGAGTTGGGCCTAAAAACCATAATCAAGTCGAAATCAAGATTATCTCGATAATTTTCGTAATTAATCCAAATCAGCCAAATCCGTGCGGAATTTGGAGTCGGAATTTAAACGAAAAATGTCCGGAATGTGATTTTGCTTGCGTAAATCAAAATTTTGACTTGATTGGATGAACGGTCAAGAAAATACGATTTTTTTGATGTTTCAGCATAATTTTTAGACAACTAGCACATGCAGAAGTTTATTTGCGCTCTTCCGAGAAAATGCCTCGAACGAGGGTCTTTTGATCAAAATTTGCAAGTGCATATTCCTGAGACAATCGAAGCTAACAAAATTTGTAAACTTTTGGCACTGATCTCATCCTGTTTCGATGAAAATCAAGCGAGATGTGATTTTTCAGACTTCGCGTATCAGATGAAAATTGCTCGGTTCAGCCCAAAATCAACCTCAGAGAATACAATTCTGGTATTGATCAGTGAGGAATTAGCTCCCGAATTGCAAATGAAGGTTGTAGAGGATTTCGATACGAAATTTTGGAAATCGGGTCCGCTTAATTCCGAGTTTCCATATGAGAAATAGAGATTATTTAGCTGGAAGAAGCTGCTCTCGGCTTTCAAATGAAAGCTGTAGATAATAATGAGAAGGAAATGCCAGTCGAAAATCGTCAGAAAATACCCAACAGGCTGAGAGATACGCCTTCTGGAGTATCCAAAATGCGTCGAAAACCCGAAATTCACTTTATTGAAAAATAAACGAATAAACTCCTTTTGTGTGTACCAATTGGTATACCGTGAACTTGGTAACCTAATGATGAATGCTTATGCATGTGACTATATGTATGTTTATACAGTCGAATTATAAGCCAGAAATGCGGAAAAGAAGAGGGTAAATTTTGGGGTACAACAGCTGCCCCTATTCAATCATCCTCAAGCTTAAGAGCAAGGTTGGTGTCTGCCTTCCGGGCGACAAGGTGTGAGGTGATTGAATACTGAAATGGACTCGAAAATTTATGCTCTGACTCCCAAGAGCCTCACTGGGGAAAATATATGTTGCGCCAGAGCTCAACTGGGTCACAACAAGAAAGAGCACATAATAAATGTTATATTCTGCGAAGACAGGTACAGGTGTATTCCCGACCTAAAAGAAGAATTGGCCTCTACCCAATTTAATCCATAATTTCAGGGGAGAGCTGACATGCAAGCGGAAGCAAAGACTAGATATGCTAACCAGACTAACCACATTACGCCAGAAAATAACTGGACGATCGTGATGCAAAGACCGAAAAACGCCGATTAGACTTGACGAAAGAGAGAAACAAGTGTATTCTTGTTCTCAAAAGATGACCCACAATTCCAGGGGAGAGCTGACATGCTAGTGGAAATAAATACTAGATACACCGATTAGACTAACCACATTATGTCGACGAATTAGGCGGGTTTGTGATGCGAAGGCTAAAAAGTGTCGATTAGGCTTTACCGGCTCAGAACGCTGTACTCTGAGGAGAGAAACAAGTGTATTCTTGTTCTCGAAAAGGAACAGGGGGAGAGCCTGTCCTAAGGACGTTGCAGCACGGGATGTGCTGGAAGTTTCAACGATGATGAAGGCTGGAAATATTGACCAGACTTCACACATAGTACAGGGTAGTTTGTATCATGTGTCTAGGAGAGAGCATAATACTCAGAACCGTTCAAGAATTGATAGTGAATCAACTCTTGTTCGGAAAAATAGAAAACAAGTGTAGGGCTTACGTTCAAAGCTTAAAACGTGTTGCACCAGGGTAAGAACTAGCAGTTTCAATACCAATCAGGAAATAACAGACATATTGCGCCAGGAAACACTGGGACATAACGGATTCCAAAAAGGACAAGGACACACACCAAAGGAAATGATATTTGTTGGGATTCAAATATTAGGTAAGGACGTCATTGGGGATGAGAATTACGTTCCTGGCTTATAATCCTATGAAATGCATGAGTTTCTTAGGAAATAATGCAAATGCGATGATGTATGTTTGCAAGAATGTATAAAATGAACGAAATGGTGACCTGGGTCACTAGATCATCAAGTTGAATCGGGAAGCTCCACCCGGGAACAAAGCATTAGTAGGCCACCAAGGAGACGGTAAAGCTGATAATTCAAAGAAAATCACTCGAGGCGAATTGAACATTGTCAGGTAAGCCTGTTGAGGAGATGACACCATGGGAAAGTTGTCTGCTAGACAGAGATCTGTTGTGGAACAAAGGTGATATTTGAAGAGGTTCTTCCACCGTTACCCATCATAAATCTGACTGAGGAAGGCGGCGATACGCCAACTCCCTGGGGAAACCGAATAGCAAAACAATGACTAACACCCGCACATTGGGGATGCTAGGAAATATGAATCCACTGGGGAAACAAAACGCCTGATCAATAGTTAGGATACCGCCTCCATAGGGGATAAAGGAATGCATCACACTTGAGGTTTTAATGAACATCCACTGGGGACTTCCACCAAGATGGACATCGCTGACCTGTACCGGGAATTAGTGCGACGTACGACAATGATCCTTGTCCAGGGAAACACTGGGGAGGAAAAGAAAGGACTCCAATGGGGATTTTTGAGCTTCTGGAGATCGCTTATATCTAGGAACGGACTCACCAGGGAAGACTCAACTGGGGAAATAGCAGGGAGGATCCCGATTGATCTCCATCTTAGTGCATCCAGATATCTATTAACAAGAGAGAATCCCTGCAATATAGTGTTAGTGGAGTGCCCCTGACATGATGCGACAGATCTGCCTGCCATCCAGGTCACTCAAGTCTCGGAATAATATTCAAACGTTTCTGATCATGGTAAAACCAACAATGTTTATATATGCAAAATTTTACCACAAAACTTTGAACGTCTTTTGCAAACAAATCAGTAAATGCAAGAAATTAATCGACAAGTAAAAACTCATTTTATTGATTGAACATAGGCCTGTAAATAGGCAAGTACAATAGGAGGCAATTTCAATAGTAAAATTAGAGGAAAACTAAAACGCATGGCCATGCGACAATGAAATCCTCACTGGGTTCCAACCCTGCTATCACTTTTATAACCCCAACTATCTCATCAGTTCGCTTTTCCCGAAAAAGGTGATTGGCTTGATCACTGCCCTTCGGAGTAGCTTGAGATATTGCTACAAGGTGCGATCGTTGATCCGATGCGGGACATAACTGTTGGCCTTTCTTACTTTCACAACTAAGCAAGTCTATGCATAGTATTTCTTGATTACGTCCGCATTCACAGGTAACAGAAAATCTTCTCCGTCCATTGTTGCTAGCATCATGGCACCACCGGAGAAAACTTTCTTCACAACAAACGACCCTTCATAATTCGACGTCCATTTTCCCCGAGGATCACCCTGAGTAAGAACTATTCTCTTTAGCACGAGATCACCAGGCTAGTAATTTTGAGGTCGCACTCTTTTGTCATACACTCTCTTCATCCTCTGCTGATAAACCTGTCCATGACCGACAGTTGCCAACCGTTTCTCATTAATGAGGCACAATTGATCCAAGCGGTTCTGCACCCACTCGTTTTCATCAAGCTCTGCATCTTTCATGATTCTTAATGAAGGGATCTGAACTTCGATCGGAAGCATGACTTCCATGCCATAAACAAGAGAAAACTGACGTTTCCCTTGTTAAAGTGAGAGCGGTAGTCCTGTATCCATGCAAAGCGAAAGTCAACATCTCATGCCAATCTCAATAGGTTACTACCATTTTTTGCACAATCTTCTTAATGTTCTTATTCGCCGCTTCAACAACCCCATTCATCTTTGAGCGGTATGGAGACGAATTGTGATGCTTAATCTGCAAGGACTCACACAGCTCCTTCATCATTTTGTTGTTAAGATTCGACCCATTATCTGTGATAATCTTGTCAGAAATCTTGTAACGGAAGTTGATATTGTGCTTGATAAACCGGGCAACCACCTGTTTGGTGACACTTGCATAAGATGTTGATTTAACTCACTTGGTGAAATAATCTATTGCAACCAGAATGAAGCGATGTCCATTGGAAGTTTTCGGCTCAATCTTTCCGATCATATCAATACCCCACATAGCAAATGTCCAAGGAGAGGTTAAAACATTCAAAGGCGATGGTGGCACATGTATCTTGTCAGCATATACTTGGCATTTGCAACAAACCTGGGCATGATTAAAACAATCGACCTCCATGGTTGACCAGTAATACCCAGCTCGCAAGATCTTTTTAGCCATGGTGTGCCCACTGGAATGAGTTTCGAATGAGCCCTCGTGCATCTCTTCGATGATCTTTGCAGCTTCATCTTTATCAACACATCTGAGCAACAGCCAGTCGTGATGTCTACAGTATAGAACATCGTTGTTGAGGAAGAAATTCATCGAGAATCTTCTCAAGAACTTCTTATCTGTCACAAAAGCTTCCTCTGGGTACTCTTGAGTTTTAAGATACCTCTTGACATCGTAGAACCAAGGATTGCCATCTTTCTCTACTTCAATCTCAAAACAAAAGGCTGGTTCATCCAATCTCTGAATGGTTATCGAAGGCGCTTCATTAGCCCATTTGACTTTGAACATGGATGCTAAGGTGGCCAAAGCATCAGCCAAATTGTTCTCTTCTCGTGAGATTTGGTCGAAAGTGATCTCCTCAAAGTAAGGAATCTATTTCATCACGTGTTCACGGTAAGGAATCAAATTTGGGTGACGAGTCTCCCAATCATCGTTAATCTAGCAAATCACAAGTGCAGAGTCTCCATACACTTTTAGATGCTTAATTCTCAATTCTCAAGTCAATCGTCGCCTCGATACCAAAGATGCAAGCCTCATATTTAGCCATGTTATTGGTGCAATCAAAGCAGATTCGAGCTGTGAACGGGATATGATGACCGTCCAGAGTAGTGATTACCGCACCAACACCATTGCCCAACGCATTGGAGGCTCCATCAAAAACCAAAGACCACTTGGATCCCGGTTCGGGTCCCTCATCTAGACCGGGGATGTTACAATCCCGAATGTACATAATATCTTCATCAGGAAATTCAAACCTCATTGGCTGATAATCATCCACAGGCTGGTGAGCAATATAATCTGCCAACACACTACTATTGATAGCCTTCTGAGTATTATACTGGACGTCATATTCTGTTAAGATCATTTGCATCCTGGTGATCCGGACTGTCAAAGCTGGTTTCTCAAATATTTACTTGATCGGATCCATCTTGGATATCAATAAGGTTGTGTGAGTCAACATATACTACCTTAGTCGGCGAGCAGCCCACGCTAAAGCACAACAAGTTTTCTCGAGCAGTGAGTATTTTATTTCACTGTCGATAAACTTTTTTCTTAGGTAGTATATTGCATGCTCTTTTCGACCAAACTCGTCATATTGGCCCAGCAAGCACCCCTTTGAGCCTTCGAGCACTGTCAAATACATGATCAACGGTCTGCCCTCCACGGGAGGCATGAGGATCAGAGGTTCCTACAAATACTCTTTTATCTTGTCGAATGCGACTTGACAATCGTCACTCCACCTGACCATCTGATCCTTTCTTAGCAACTTGAAGATAGGTTCGCATGTGGCAGTCATGTGAGAGATGAATCTAGAGATGTAGTTTAGCCTCCCTAGAAAGCCACAGACCTCTTTCTTAGTTATTGGTTCAGGAATTTCTTGAATTGCTTTTACTTTAGCAGGATCAACCTCGATGCCTCTTTCACTTACAACAAAGCCTAACAGCTTGCCAGATTGTACGCCAAATTTATATTTGTTTGGATTCAGCCTCAATATGAATTTCCTCAACCTGTCAAGCAACTTTTGTAGGTGTACCAGATTCTCTTCTTTGGTCTGAGACTTATCCATCATGTCGTCGACATATACCTCAACCTCTTTATGAATTATATCATGAAAAAGAGTTACCATTGCACGCTGGTACGTTGTCCCGGCGTTTTTCAATCCGAATGGCATCACCTTGTAACAGAAAGTTCCCCATGGGGTGATGAAAGTTGTTTTAGCCATGTCTTCTGGCGCCATCTTGATCTGATTATACCCCTAAAAGCCATCCATGAATGAAAACACTTTTGCATGAGCCGTATTATCCACCAATATGTCGATATGGGGAAGCAGAAAGTCATCTTTCAGAATGGCTCTGTTCAAATCCCTGTAATCCACACACATTCTGACCTTGCCGTCTTTCTTGGGCATAGGAACAATGTTAGTGACCCATGGAGGATAAGATATGACTTTCAAAAATCCTGCATCAAGCTGTTTCTGGACTTCCTCTTTGATCTTCTTAGACATCTCAGGATGAGTTCTTCAAATTTTTTGCTTAATGGGAGGACAGTCTTCTTCAAAGGTAGCTTGTGCACAACAATATCGATATCCAACCCAGGCATGTCTTTATAAGACCAGGCGAAGATATATGAATACTCTCAGAGTAGTTCGATCAATCTTTGTTTCACGCTATCGTCTAAAGCAGCCCTGACTTTAACCTCTCCAATCACATCAGAATTGCCCAGATTTACCTTCTCAATCTCTTCTTGATGCGGTTGGATAACTTTTTCCTCTTGCTTTAACATTCTTGCTCTCTCTTCGGGGAGTTCACAATCTTCCTCACCTTCTTATTCAACTTGGTTGATCGGATTATTGAAGTCATAAAGAGTGATAGCAGAGTCGTTATCAAAAGGATCCATTAGGAGTGTGGGATTATATCTGCTTGATTAATTTTAATGCTTATTTTATTTTTTAGATGATAAAATAAAAATAAAGCATTGCCAGTTTGCGTTTTAAAATTGTGATGTAAAATAGAAAGAAAGGGAACAAAATATTTGAATGAAAAGACGTTCTTTATTTCATGATAAAAAGTTGCAAATGCAAACATGGTGGCCCTACATATGATTCACTGTGCCTTGGGCACAACACAGGAATTATTGCATGATTAACAGAAACAAAAGAAAACTACTCTTTGACCATCGTGACTGGGGCGCAGTCTTCCGAGGTCCAATTATTGAGCTTCACGCAAGGAACACTGGGGCGAATCCACTTGTCAACATCAAACTCATTATCAGAATCATCCACAACATTTGCTTGTCCAGGACCGATGCCAGCGCTGGAAAACCTCACAGGAGTATCCAAGTTGGGTGCTTTCAGAATCTGACGGTGCAGAACAGGGTCAAAGCCCAACCCGAACTTGTTGAATTTGCGTGCTACCTCCACCACACTGCCCCAGCCTTCAGGGTGTCCAGCTTCAACCACAACTTTTGCATCTTTTAAAGATGCCATGGAAGATTCCAACCTGTCTTTCTTAACCTCCTTCTGTTGGGGAATCTTCAACATATGCACTATTACAAAGCCTTGAAACAGAGTCTCATGAATCTATCCATCGACCTCAACATACCGGAAGGAAGCAAGAGGACTCATAATATATTCTTCTTCAGCACAGGCTGTGATAGTTTTCCCTTCAACAGGGTATTTCAGCTTCTGGTGAAGAGTGGATGTGACCGCTCCAGCTTTGTGGATCCATGGACGACCCAAGAGGCAATAGTAGGCAGGCTGAATATCCATGACAAAGAATGTTGTAACGAAAAGATGAGGGCCAACTTTGATGGGGAGATCCAATTCCCCAAAAATAGATCGTCTGGAACCATCAAATGATTTTACAATCAGATCACTAGGTCGGAGTTCAAGACCACCATAATCAATCTTCATCAATGCTTATTTAGGAATTACGTTGAGAGAGGAACCGGTATTAACCAATACTCGGGACAAAGTAGTGCTCCGACACTCTATGGAGATATGCAACACTTTGTTATGGTTCCGACCCTCCGGCGGAAGATCATAATCAGTAAAACCCAATCCATTATTAGCCGATATGCTTGCACATAAATTTTCAAACTGCCCCACAGATATCTCTTTCGGCACGAAAGCAGTGCTCAGCGGCTTCATCAAAGCATTTCTATGCCCTTCTGAATCTCGTAGCAAAGAGAGGATAGAAATTTTAGCGGGCGTCTGAGCAAGCTGATCAATCACCCGGAAGTCACTTTTACGGATGAACTTCATGATTTCCTCTACATCCTTCTCAAAGTCAGGATTGCCATTTTGCAGTTCTGGTTGTTTCATGGGCTGCTTGCCCTTAGCTTTAGCAACAACTTCTGCATTGAGTTGTATTGCTGGATTAGAGAAAATTCACCCACTTTGGGTCATACCACCACTTCTAGCAATGTTATCAGCATTAGCAATACCCAACACGTCATCCTTCTTAGCAGAGGAGGAGACATCTTCCTGTATCACACCATGATAATAGACATCTGATCCATAATGCCATGGCACAGCTTTGTCAATTTCATATGGAAAGGGACCGAGTTTTGTAATTGCCAACGAAATAGGTTTTGTTGGCGCAGAAATGACAATTGGGGAATAAGGGATAGTAATCACAGATACATCACGTGTTTCAACCTTTATATTATTTCTGATCCGATCAAATTGCAACTGGCCATCATCAATCAAATACTGAATTCCATCTTTCAGATTCACACAACCATTTGAACAGTGTGCACATCTCTCGCAAGCAGCTTCACAACCAGGAAAAACACATTTCTTGATCAAGTACTCTTTGACAAAAGGCAGTGGTGTTTTCACTAAATCAACATCCATTATCAGATTAAGGACCTCCCCATCTTCCATCACAGCTTGAACAACCCCATGACGCGACATCAGATTCTGGATGACATTAGGTCCAACGACTTGCGGTCGAGCTTCCAATTCAATGGTCTTTGAATCAATAAGGTCTTGCACTTTGCATTTGAATGCATAAAAGTTCTCAATGCTATGCCCCAACGTCCCAGAATGAAACTCGCAGTTGGAATTGGCATCACAATTTCTGGGACGCTTATCCAGAGGAGGAGGTGCAAATGTAGGTTTTGGCACTACCAGCTTAAGATCATTCAAACGAACAAATAAATCCACATAACTCATAGGAACGACATCAAACCTCCTGGGAGTACGATTCTCTTGTTGCCTCTGATTTTGTGGACGAGGTGCTTGTTGAGCTTGTGGTTGAGAAGCGGATATAGTCACTACATTGACTTGAGCTTTGTTTCTGCCCCCATATACAACGTTGGCTTCTCCCTTTTCCTTCTTGGGATGGTCGTTGTACGCCTTCTTAACACAAGAGGAACTTCCTCCTTCAGAATGTTATATTTTGCCCGATTTCAGCCCACTCTCGATCCGTTCACCATAACGGACCATTTCAGCAAAGCTTGCAGAAGTACTACATGCAACCTAATAATATCCAGACAGGGTACTGGTGAACATATCAATCATCTCTCGCTCGACCATGGGTGGTTGAGTTCTAGCGGTAATTTCTCTCCACTTCTAAGCATATTCTTTAAATGTTTGCCCCGATTTCTGAGACAAACCCAACAACTGTGTGCGATTCGGATCCATGTCAATGTTGAACTGGTATTGTTGAATAAAAGCATTCACAAGATCACACCATGTCCTGATGTGACTTCACTCCAGATGCATATACCATTCTAATGATGCTCCAGTCAAACTCTCTTGGAAAAAATGCATAATCAATCTCTCATCTTCAATATACACCGCCATCTTGCGGAAATATGCAGTGATATGAGTTTTGGGACAAGTCTCCCCATTGTACTTGTCAAACACTGGTACTTTGAACTTCGGAGGAAGTCTCACTCTAGGTGCCAACCCCAAATCAGATAAGTCCAGACCCGACAATTTCTGTCCCTCAACAGCCTTCAACCGCTCTTCAAGCAAACGGTACCTGTGATCATCAACTGGAAAATCAACCTCACTGCCATTCACAGAATAAGCTTCTTCATTCTGATCAAAATCTGGGCCTTGGGAACGAGGACGACCCCGAATACGATGTCTTTGCATCCCATCATCAAAGAAATAAGGCCCCTGAGGCAGAGAAGGTGGTAGAGGCGGGAACCGACCATTGAGATGTGAACTCGGACCACGAGGGTGGTCGTTGACACCTACATCAGCGTTTTGTGCCTCATGCTCAACGCGTGTCTGACCCACATAAGCATCATCAAACGAATTGCGACGATCATCTTCTGGATGAGCCCTCTCAACCAAAGCCCTCAACTCTTGTTGTCCTCGATTCATGTTAGTGATAACTTCCATGAACTGAGTCGTCTGCGCCTCGATCCGTGCTTTCATTGCGGCCACTTCTGCTTGAAGTTGTTCCATCTGTCGCCTTTCGTTGCTCTGAGTCGGGTAACGGTGGAAGTTTACAATTTTCTGCTGAATAAAAGCAGAAGCCGAGGATGAGAACTCTGGTGCAAACTTTTTATGCATGGCATGTATATATATATGAATGTTATGCGTGTAATGTTATGCATGTAATGTCATATCTGAACATTTCGAAGACTCTTAACACTTTGACTCGAGTTTTAGGTTTTAACAAGATAAAGAATACTGAAAAAGTCTCATCATCATTGAACCAAATAGGTTTACAAGCAATTCTGAACATTGGCTTTGCACTTTATACAATAAAAGAAATAATCCCATCAACAAGCCTGATGGTGATTTCAGCAAAAGACAAATAAAGCATAAATCTAGACATCAGACATACGAAATCCTTCAGCATCCTGCACACCCAATTGAATCTTGGGACGTTCCAACTCTTCGTCAACGAGGGATAATTGGGATTCTTTCTCTTGGATGCGGGCCTCATACGCCAACTTCTGATTATGCATTTGCTTCTTCAAGTCTTCGATTTGAGCCTTATACTTATTTTCCAAACCGACGACAACTTTCTTGTGATCTTCTATGGGAATGGAGAAATCTTCAACTCTAGGCCGCTTCCTGGTTGAATCAGATGCTTCCCCTTTGAAATACTTGAGCTCGTGTGCCAACTGATTCTTGGTTTGAGTGGCAACAAGACAATTCACTGCTAGTGTCTCTTTATCTTCAAGAAAAAGGCGATTCTGAGAAAGCACTCGCTCATAGTCTCCTTTAGAAACAACATCTAGAGCTATCTCTTGAGGATAAAAAGCTGCGGCTCCGGTAACGGAAGGCCACTGATGATCACTATACTTGTCTTTGATCCACTGGATGTAGGAAACATAGGCCATGGGATCTTTCTTGCCGAAATATTGTCCTCCTTCAAGACGGATGCTTCTCCATGCTTGAACAACCTTAGTGTCATACCCCAAATTTTGACCTAATATACCACCTTACATTTGCATTGTTGCACAACTAACAGTTCAAACAGCATTAATCGGGTATAGCATTCACAGGTCAAAATTAGGGTTTCATCAGATTTTCATCTGATTCAAGAGCTAACCAATTAGGGTTTGAGATTTTCTCACTCCATTTGATCTATCTTGATCAAATCATCAGCTTTCAAATCCTCAGATATCCATTTTCTTCACTGATCAATCGAGGATCGACCAATTAGGGTTTTGGTCGAGCATAGGCATTCTCTGATTTTTTGAGCAGTGATTGACTTTTTTGGATAGAGATTGGTCATTATATCTTAGATATAACATCTTGACCTAATTTCTGGATTCAAAACATCACAGAGGTTCATAGAATTCATCAGTCGTTTTCAGAAACATCTGATGAAATTTCATCTGCACAGAAAAGTCAAACTTTGACTTTTGGTCAAATTTTTCAAAACAAAACTTTTTCCATCATCAAAATACTTCACATGATCCATCATGATCATAAAAAATCAAAGAATTTGGAAAAGTCAACAAAAAGTCAAAAGTTTTTATACTTAGAAATTTTTCTAAGTGTTGAAATTTCTTACTTTTTCCAAACTTCAAGCCATTTTTTCACCTAGTTCCAATTGGAATTTGAAAAAACTCAAAACATGAAAGTTGTAGCTTGTGGAAAGATCTTTCCAAAATGTCCAAGAACTCTCAAATCCATGGAGTATAGCTATGCTTTTGAAATTGAAACATAAGGCTCCATGAAACTTGATTTTCAAAGTTCACAACTTCAATTATAGGTCATTTTGAGTTTTCTTCATCTAGAAGCTTTCTAACCTTGCCAACTTGACTAATGGACTGATAAATATCAGCTTGAAGATAAGAATTGAAGATTGGATCAAATTGTGAAAATTGCACATGGTAAAAAGGAAGCTTCCTTTTACCTTTAAAGTCAAAAGACTTTCTTACCCTCTAAGGTAAGTTTGATTTTCCAAAATGCCATTCCTTGCCTAACATTTGCAGTCCTATTTGCCTATAAAAGCATCACAAATCCAAGAGAAATGCACACCAAAGCATTGCAAGAATCATGCTTTCTCTTTTTCTTTCTTCAAAATCAAGAAACATGATGAACTTTTTAAAACCTTGCAATTTATAAAATCAGTGAAAATCATGAAGTTCTTTGGTGTCTAACATGTTCTAATACTAACATATAGTTGAGTTGAAACTTAAAATCAACATAAAATCAAGCCAAAATCAGTTTGCACTTTCCATGTTCATAAACTTGCAAAACTGCCCAAGCAATCGAATTTGGAGTTGAGCTTGATCAAACTGTGACCTAACCATTCAAACATCATCAGTATGCATCATAGGAATGATCCAAACCATTAATCCTGAACTGTAACACCATTAACCTCGATTTCGAGTTTTGTTTTAAGCTGACTATAGGTTGACTTGGTTGGAGAGATTGGAGCAAGTTCAAAGCAAGCAGGCCATCCACAAAGCTTCCATACATGCCGATGAAGGTGTAGCAATCCTTAAACCAATTCTGGAAACACGTTTTGAGCTCCTTCGATTCTCACTTTTCCAGGTATCCATATGAACTGTGATATCCATATTCCTTGCATCTTTTTGAAAAAGCTCTTGGCCAATTGTTTTCTGCACTAAAAACGATCATTAACCCTCAACAAAGTCAAAGAATCACCAAACCTTCATCATTTAATTTGAGTTTCTCAGATTAGGGTTCATGAGTGTTCTTCGAAACCAAAACGTTCTGGGCTTAATATAAATGAAATTAACAATCACCTTTGTGTTCGTGATGAAAAACCGATCAATATTGATGTTTGTTTCACTTAATTTGGTTAAGAAATGAAGATTCTAGCTAGGATTTGAATTTCTGGAAATCAAACACGAAGAACATGATGCGCGCGTTCTTCATCTGTTCTTCATTTTTCAAATATTCAAAATTTCCACTCTTATGTTAACACGTGTGTTAGTCCACTAAACAAAGAAACGCGTTTGGTCTAGTGGTTGTCTGCTTGCCTTTAAGTCATTCTTGCCACGTGCCCCACCTCATGATCATGGGTTCAAAACCCACCAAGACCATTCTTTTTACAAAACTTCCATATTTTCATGTTTTTTTTTATCAAACTTCAACAATTTTTTTAACCAATCAAAACTTCTCATTTTGAGATGATTTTTTGCACACTTGTCATTTAATATATATATTTTATGATTATGTCAAAAAAATCCAAAAATATTTTCATCTGATTAATTTTTAATCGAGCCGAAAACGATGTTCTGAACACTTTTTCAAACCTCCTTAAAAGGTGAATTTTTCAAGTTTTCCGATTCTTTTTTCAAAACTTCTCATAAATGAACTTAACATTTCAAAACATTTTCAAATCATTTTTCAACACATTTCATCAAACTTGCATCTTTTACCATGATCAATCCGATTTAAACGATAAAACAAATTCGCTCTCGAATTTCTCAATCATGGGCCACCCTTATGGTGTAAGTCCCAATTTATGTACATACTTAGTTTTACTTGTACATATTCAAATTATCATTCAAACGTAAACAAATTTCTTTCATTTGTTTTCATTCGCATACGAATCCATTGGTTCTTTTTTTAAACCAATGGGCCTCCATCATGTAAGTCCCATAACATTCTTTTATGTACATAATATTTCCTTGTACATATGTCAAACACATACAAATTTTTATACATAACACTTTTAAAACCTCAATAATACAAATACTTTTCTCTTTTGTATAAACTTTCAATCATTTCATCTGTACATTTTACACTAAATACCATTGGTATTGAAAGGAGCATTATTCCCTGTGAAACTGCTTTCAAATCAATGGGCCTCCCTTACGGTGTAAGTCCCAACCCTCCTATGTACATCCATCTTTGTCTGTACATAAAAACTCATTCGTGTACATATTCATTTCCTTGTACACAATTCAAACTTGTGAATAATCAAGTTACGCTCGTTTTAAACGCTCGTTTCACAAACACTTGTTTATATTTCATAAACTGTAAATAAACATCATGCATTGTTTATATTTCCTTCATAAACTCCCGTGAATACATATCACACACACACACACTGCTTATACAACCGCTAATAAATAACATAACAATTAGACTAATCAATAGGTTCCCAAGATAGCCACCGCTGGCTTTATACAAGACAATTCATCATCAGATGAGTTAGCCTCCGCTTGGGCTTCATACAAGATAACTTATCCTCAAAGATGGGTCACCTTTCTTGGCTTTGTACAAAGAAACTCTCCCACAGTTAGCCTCCGCTTAGGCTTCAGATAAGACAACACTCCCTGAGTCACCTCCTCTTGGGCTTCGCTCAAAAGAACTCCTCATTGAGTTTAGCCTTCTCTTGGGCATCATACAATGAAAGAGACAGAAATCTCTTAACAGCCTCCTATTGGGCTTCCAATACAAAGAATCACCCGCTAAGATAGAACCACGAAGGATGGTTTCCTGAAATCACTTTCAAATTCCCCAATGAGTAAAATTTCCGTGAAATTGCTCTTATTCGAAAAGGATGATTTCTGGTGAAATCCTTTCAAGCCAAAAACCCATACCCTATAGCTTCCTCTCGAGCTTCATACAAGGACCCTCGATGACCCTCGATGACCCTCGAATGCCTCCTCTTGGCTAACAATACAAGGACCCACGGCTTCTTAAAAGCATCCCTTTAATCCAATCAATTTCTCCTTGAGATTTAGACATCTATCATCTCTATGGAAGAAGTATCTCATCCATTACATCACATACAAAAAACTTTTCAAACTCTTTTAAATTCTTTTCAAACAAAAAACGTCTATTAACAGTAAGTGGTAACGCTTGTACACTCAAGCAAAGCACCCAATACTTACAGTTAAAAGATTCAATCATCTTTTTCAAACATCTTTCTTAAACATGTAAGTGGTAACGCTTGTACACTCAAGCAAAACACCTAATACTTACGATGAAAGATTTTAATCAATCAAACTTTTCAAAATGTATGTGATGAAATAGATTAGATACATTTTTCATTAAGATGACATTTGTCTGTCTCTTACTAACATCCCGTTGCTTTCCACTAGCATAAGTGGGAACTACGATTGCTCTGACTTTCTCAACATCCTTTTGAGAATACGTAGGAACAAGGTCTCATCCTTGCCGAGCAAATTTCTATCTCCTCGCACCAAACAAACCATAGAACCCTAGATCCGAGCTACAAATGCTCGATTCCCACTAGGGATATGTATGCGAAGATCCATGATCTTGAGCACAATAATAACAAAACCTAGAATCCCACATAATCTACTGCTTCTTAAAATCCCAAAGGAGAAACTTTCCCAATCATAGAAATAGCAATTAAAAACACACAACATATCAAACATATTCATATATAAAGTCAGATAACTACATATATTTAGGGTGCTCCATCTATTCCCTTTATATACCAATCCCCTTACTCGAATCTCCCAATGCGTTATGTCTAGTTTGCGCTAGTCGTACGCATACCAATATCAATTGAGGGTATTTCACTTTCCCTTTTTCATAATCATTAAATCATCTTTCTTGTGTTGAAAATAATAAAGCTTGATGCTCGGCATCTTTATAAACAAATCAAAAGATTTAAATCGCTATGCACTGTAAGATCCGAACTCACGTCGATCCTCAGCGCGCCACCTTTAACGCGAACAGAAAAATGGCGACTACTGGGAGTACTTGAAACTTTGATTTTTCAAAAAAAAAGCATTTCGCCCGAGAGCACCAAGTTTTTTTGTTTTCAAAAAGAAAAGAAAGGGGATAAGCTTTTCATATTTTGCATATATCTGTTTTCTTTATTGTGTGTTTCGCGATTTCACTTGATGGAAAGAAATCCTAACCCGGATTTAAGAAACATTTTTAAGATCTAGGTGGAGATATTAATACGTGAGCAGTTCAATGCTTTCGAAGTTAATATTTCCCGCGCAGTGGAGGTTGTCTTGAGGGTATTGTGTTTAAGCAAGTAATTGCGAAGACGCTGTATTTTCGGGAGAACTTAAGAAGCTGAGTGGACTGTAGAACACATAAACCATCCTGGCCATTAGGATGTAGTGCAGAGATTATTCGGGTGTAAGCCTAGAGTAATTGTCATGCGATACTACGATCAAAGAGTTTCTCTTGAAAATATTATTGGACCATCGAGTATTCAACAAATCCAATAATGTTTTGGGGAGTGTTGAGCTCAGATATCGTAGAACCCGATTCACGTATGAATAAGCCCTTAGAACTTAACCCGCTGATTCTTATCGCTGGCTTCATGCTCGTGACTTCAACGCTGCCGTGTGTATAACTACTAACCATGTTTCCATTCATGCATTCATTCATTCAAAACAAAAAACTTCATTTTCTCCATTTCCAAAGAATTTAGAGATTTTTCTTTGTAAAATATTTTAGGTTAGAGTGATGGACGCCGAGGAAGATTCACCAAAAGATACAGCTTTAGAATTCTGATGTAGGAAAGTTGAAAGAGTTAGCATCCTTGGTAGAAGATCCTCGATTTCGTAAAACGCTATGGAACTCTTTTAACTCTTTGAACGCTAACGTTGATGAAGGACTTCTCAAACCTTCGCTCGCTTCTACGATCCATATCGCTTCACTTTCCCCGATTATCGCTGATGCCTACTTTGGAAGAGTAGCGATATCCTAGGAATCTCAAGATTTACAAAGTGCCTTTCAATGGTTTGAAGCCATTCCTAAGTCACAAGTCATTGCAACAATGACTCATTTAAAGAAACCCGAGATAGACAAAACCTAACTACCGAGGAAAACTCTTAGGACTAACTTCAAAGTTCCTAATGGAGAAGGCTCTCAAGTTCTCTCAAGTCGGTAGTATGGTAGCCTTTGAAGCTATTTTAGCTTTACTCCTCTATGGATTGGTGTTGTTTCCAACGTCCCAAATTTCGTTGATATCAACGCCATAAGGATCTTTCTGATTGGAAATCCTGCTCCCACCCTCGCTTGGTGACACGACGCCTCTATTCATCATAGGAATCGCCAAGGAGACGGAACTATCGTGTGTTGTGTACCTTTTCAAATGGATTGTCTCACACCGCCTAAATCTCCTATCTTCCGCGAAACAAAGACGAGTGGCATTGGTCCGTAAGACTCATGTCTCTTACAAACGATTTATATCCATTGGTATACTTTGGCAAACAATGAGATGGAAATCATTGAGAGTCGTGGAGAATTTGCCAACGCATTCTCTCATTGGTACGAAAGGAGGAATCAACTACAACCCATTCCTAGCAAAACGTCAGCCCGGATACGCAAATTCTGGTAAACCTCCCGGTTTTACAGTAGAAAGCTACTTCTATCATGAAGGAGAGGATTCCCAAGGATTAAAGGCTAGGATGATTAAAGCTTGGCATCACATCCGAAAGAAAGGAAAAGGTAAGGCAAAGAATTGTGTAGCCATGGAAACCTACACTTCTTGGATAAAGAAGAGCGAAGGAATTTCAATGCCTTACGCTTATGAGGATCCCATGTTCTCACCGCCCAAATCAACAAATTTTCCCGCTGAAGTTGTGGAGAATACCAAGAAGCCTTGACCAAGATAAGGTTTGAGAAAGAAGCTTTGAAAGCAAATTCCTTAAGACTAACCTTGAGAATAAGAAGCTCAAGAAGCAAGTCAAAGATCATGAAAAGACGCCTACTTCCGTGATGAATGGCTCATGGAGAAAGATGAGAAGATTCGCGTAGGATAACGCCATCCGTAAATACGCCAAAGAAAGGAAAAGAAAGCTCGAGGAAATGACAACCAGAAGCCCACTCCCAACGAGTGGAAAAGAGTCATTAGCAAGCTAAAAGCCGAGAAAGCCAAACTAAAAGCTCACTATGGAAGGAAATCGTCAAGCTACATCAAGTTTTGATCGCCATCCGACGAAGATGTTTAATTAGTTTAATTTAGTTTGTAATTTTATCATTTATTGTATCATTTGTGTGAGCAATGCTCCAACAAAAACAATTGTTGTAATCTTCCTTCATTAATCAATAAAATTTGTGTTTTCCATCCAAATATTTGCCGAAATATCTCGCTTAGCATAAATTCTTTGAAATTTCTTTTCTTTACAATCATATTCATGCATCATACTTTGCATTTAAGTCTACCATCTAGAGTCTAATCATTCACAGCTTTGAACCGTCACTTTTCCGATAGAAAATTGTCAAGTCGTCGCTGCCTTAGAGTTCGATCGTCCGCAACCAACCCGAACGCACGATACCGATCAAAAGAAGAAAAGTAATGGAGAATTTTGAGCAAGAAAACGTTGAACTCCGTAGTACGGTAACTACGCTACAAGAAGTGGAAAGACTCACATCTTTGGTCAACTCGCACACAACAAAGTCAACAAGCAAAGATCGATATAACCAAATAGCAACTTCAGAGGATACTACTACTCCGGCCAAATACAACAAGAGTTCACCTTTCAAAGATGCCGTAGGGCTATCCATGGGAATGCCTTTAACCTCGGCATTGGAGTTCGCCAACCGACTTCTCAAACAACCTCGCTTGAAATACCTACTTTGCAAAGAAAACGCTACGCTCACTCCACAACGTGGAATAACTTTTCCACAAGTAACAATGTCGGTTTCTCAACCGATCATGTTGAACTCACCAGTAGTGCACACTACCACGCACGAAGAAGTTCATCACACTCCGTGAAATAGCACGAACGCCGTGGTTCAATGGAGAATCTCCAGAACAACTCCTCAAAATGCAGCTTGAGATAAAACGATTCAAGGGAAAGAATTGTTTGGGAAAAGCGCCAGATCTCTACTTAGTCCTCGTGTAAAATATCACAAATTCAAAATCCCGATTTTGAAAAGTACAAAGGAATTCTTGTCCTCGAGTCATCTTACAATGTATGCTAGGAAAATGTCTACGACAATGAGGATCATCACCGTTAATTCATTACTTCGGATAGTCTCACCTGCCGATCAAGTGGTACATGGGTTTAGACAAGACGAATATCCAAACATTCAACGACTTAGGTAAAGCCTTCATCCAAAGAATACAAATTCAACTTGATATGGCTCCGATAGGATCAACTCCGCCCATGTCTCAAAAGGAAAGAGAGACATTCAAGGAATATGCGAACGATGGAGGGAAATTGCCCAAGTCAACCCGCCTTGAAGAGAAAGAGATGACTAAGGTATTCTTGAATACTCTAAACTCATTCTACTATGAGCGAATGATCGCTAGCGCCCCGAGACTTCAACGAAATGGTAAGCATGGGAATGCGACTAGAAGAAGGGGTTCGGACAGACGCCTAACCAAGGAAGTAGGATCTTCTAGTAATACCAAGAAAGTTGGAACCAGCTTCCCAAGGAAAAAGAACATGACGTAGGAATGGTATCCCGAGGAAACCACGCAAGAATGTCATTCAACAACGATGTAGCGCCATAGCACCCACTATCAACACAACTCCGTGAATTGCTCCGCATTTCAACAAAATCAACAAACTCATGCCAACAGCTCAAGCCACAACCAAAATCAGACCCGGGTCACTCACCGACCCAATTCCCATGACGTACGTAACTTTACCTCTACGATAGAAAGGAATCTAATACGATAAGGTTACCACCTCCGTCCCCGAAAACTACCATGGTGGTACAAAGTCGACGATCTTGCCCTTTTCACCAAGGCACCAGGCCATGACCTTGAGCATAGCATCAAGCGTAATACAGATTAGTAAGGCTAATCTTCTTCCTTCGTAAACACAAGTCCGAATGTGCAAGCCAATCCACTTCCCACCATAGTGGACACTCTGAATCTAATGCTAAGGAATACGATGTACCTTGTCACAGATGTAAACTTAGTCAAAGGAAACTTAGTGCATCTTCATGAAGCATACAGTACCATGAGCACCTTCACTAAGCATAATTATGCAGCTTGCTATATCTGCTCCAAGAATATCCATGGATGTCCCACCATAAGAGCAGATATCCAACATTTGTTAGACATTGGTGATTTACAAATTTACAGAAACCGAGATGACCATGACGTAAATACAATAGGGCATTTTCCGCATGAGCTTTTAGTCTCAGATATCAACTCGGAAAATCCCGAAGTAAACATTGTGATCCCTTGTTTCAACATACCCGAGCATGTGGAGATCGCGATGCTGGTTCCAACATTCCAACATCTCCTTTGGTGATTTGCCCACCGGTCCTGCTCCGCATAGTTCTACTAGAGCAATTCCTTACCAAGACAATGCAACCTTGATAGAGGATGGAAGGAGAAACCCATGCCTACACTTCCGCCTAATGTCAATATAATGTAAATCGGACGAGTAACGCCAAGTGGACGAGTACACGCCCATTGCCACCAAAATCGCCTTCACTCCTATTGTTAAACAAAACCAAGTTAACATATCCTCGAGAATCTCGCAACGATTCCCATTGTTAACCCAGTACAAACATTGGTTCTACCGATGGAACCAACATCAACTCGACTTTGACGAGATCCCAAACTAATCAAGAAGAGCGAATATCGAGTCGAGACCAATTGATGCGCATCTTCAAAATTTCAATACTGCCTTTACTCCTTAACTCAAGCTCACCGAGAAGCTTTGATGAGAGTACTAGACCAGCTTATGTGGATCACGATGTGACTACGCACCAATTTGAGGATCGCTCCAACATAACACCGCAATAACCGAGTTTTAGTGATGAAGAACTTCCTAAGAAGGGAAAGATCACAACTTGGCCTTGCACATCTCGATGATTTGCCACGATTCCCTATCCAATGTATTGGTGGATACAGTTCGCCTTTAAATGTAATGCCAAAACGACGCCGCTCGCTTAGCTTACAAAGGAACGCCAATGAAGTTCAACGACATCATAGTAAGAGCTGATGGATCGAGAAAGTCGCTATCGGGAAGTTGATCTCCCAATGACAATTGGCCCTCACACTTTCAAAATTACGCCCAAGTCATGGATGTACCAATCAGATAGTTGCTTGCTAGGAAGACCTTGATCCACGATGCGGGCGAACTTCTACTCTCCATCGAAATTAAAATTCACAAGAAATGGAAAGTTGGTGACCATCGCGTGAACAAGCTTTACTTGTAAGTCATCTATCCGCTTCCTTCATCAAGCTAATGATGAAGCCGATCTCCCGTAAAATCCGTAGAAGATGAATCTACTAAAATAGATCATCTATCTCTTCGTATAAAGAAGCGGCACAAATGGTGAAAGATGGCAATACTCGAGGATGGGGACAAGTTATCAAACCCGCAAGAATGAAATGAAACTGACTCGGGTTCACACCGATTCTACAAAAACAAGAGAAAGATGAAGCACTTCCCCGATCAAGGAAGTATTTCACAGTGGAGGTTTCTTAAACCCTGCTTCGCAAGAGGTTAATGTTGTAACCATTGAAGAGGATGAAGATGATCCATCCGAATCAAGAATGGAGCACTTATTTGAATAGCCCCGAATATGTGTCTCAAGAGGAATCATATGCACCGATCGATCAATTCAAAGACATGTCCTCGCAGAACATGAAAATCCACCATCCTCGCCGAATTTGGGATACCTGGGAGAACCAAGTGGCAAATACGACTACATGGTGAAATACTCACGTAAAGCTCGAAAACTGGATCAAGATATCCAACCCATGTGATGGGTGATGACTTTGACTACCCTAGTCAATCGTAAGAGGAATACTGCCTTCTCAAACTAATCAATGATCGAGGTCCCAAATGAAGATCTTTGTTTCAACACGCCTGGATTTCACCAAGCCGATCCTCGTTACCACTACATTAACATGATCATCAAGATCAAGAGTATGATTCAGATACGATGCGGAAAGTGTCGACAACGAGTCTCTTCACTCAAGACCGGAAGGAACATCCCCAGATTCAACACAAAGATCAACAGAAGTACAAAGGCTATCTCTCATACTTCCCGATCCGTTAATCAAGAAGATCGCTTTAGCAAGACCAAAGGCAAAGGCCATCGCTAGTAGTCTTCAAAGCCCGCTCACCAAAGAATCAAAGTTTACTCGAGGGTTAAACCAAGCGGAAAATTACCCGAGTACCTCGACTTCCAAGGAGTTCGTCACTATTGGAAACCCGCTAGTTAGGACTAATGTTCATAGCTCTAAGTAGTTTATCTTTGCTTTTTGTTTTGAACTCGCCGCCCAAAGCAAAGAGATGTTTTATAGGTTTAGCTTTTAAATAATTTCTCTTTGTCTTGCCCAAGACAAATGAGTTTGTATTTTAGGCCCTGCTCATATTGTGAAACATAAATAAAATGCGTTGTTTTGTTTCCACTCTCGTGTTTATTTTCATTTTACCCTTTTCCGAAATGATAATCCTAAAAACACAAAAAAAATCTTCAAAAAAAAATCATAATGAAAAATTAATCGCAACACTTTCACATTAACTTTCAAAAAAATGATGATAAAAACTTTTTAATCAAACATAAATCAAAATGCAGATTAAACAAATGGACAAACCCATTGAAAGCAAGAATTCACGCCTCTCTCAACTTTGAAATCCTCAAGTTGTCAAGAAGAAGTTGAAGAAGAGATCCCGATGAAATTTCTAGATCGCTAAAGCACGAGGAAAGGATCATTCACCACAAAGAACCTCTAGAAGCAATCAACTTGGGTTCCGAGGAAGACGCAAAAGAAGTAAATATCGAGCTTCACTCAACAAAGTGTCAAAGGCAAACCGATAAGTCTTCTCAAAGAATACGTTGATGTGTTTGCTTGGTCCTACCAGACATGCCGGTTTGATACCAAAGATAGTAGAGCATCACTTGCCGTTAAAACCGTAATGTCCGCCAGCTTAAGCAAAATCGAGGAGAGTTCATCCCGAAATGGTCGAGAAAATTAAAAGGAAGTTCAAAACATCGACCGGTTTCCTTGTCACTCGAGTATCCTCAATGGCTAGCCAATATAGTACCGTATCCAAGAAAGATGGAAAGGTCGAATGTGTGTTGACTACCGAGATCCGAACAAAGCTAGTCCAAAAGACGATTTCCCACTTCCGCATATCGACATGCTAGTGGATAGTATCGCCAAATTCAACGCCTTTTCCTTCATGGATGGTTTCTCCGTTATAATCGATCGTAATGGCTCTCAAGACATGGAGAAGACATCTTCATCACGCCACGGGCACTTTTTGCTACAAGGTAATGCCATTCGATTAAAGAATGCAAACTTACCGAGGGCAATGACTACTCTCTTCATGATATGATGCACAAAGAGATCGAGGTCTACGTGGACGACATGATAGCAAAGTCCGACAATCAAGAGGAACATATAGACTATCTCTTAAAGTTGTTTCAACGACTAAGGAAGTTTCATCCGAATCCTAACAAATGTACCTTTGGGGTAAGATCAGAAAACTCCTAGGTTTCATCGTCACCAAAGAGGAATTGAGGTTGTTCCCGACAAAGTCAAGGCTATTCAGAAATGCCTACACCACATACGGAAAAGCAAGTAAGAGGATTTCTGACGATTGAATTACATCTCCGATTTATCTCTCGATGATCGCACTGTGGCCGATATTCAAGCTTCTCAAAGATCAAAAGGTTGTGTGGACAAAAGATTGCCAAAGAGCATTCGACAAGATCAAAGAATACCGCCGTAACCACCAATATTGATCCCTCCAAAAGGAAGACCATTAATCTTATACCACCGCTTAGAAGAATCCATGGGCTGACTTGGACAACAAGACGAAACCGTAAGAAGGAGCATGCCATCTACTACCCGAGTAAGAAATTCACGATCGTGGAAACTCATACTCCATGCTCGAGAAAACATGTCGCTTTGTATGGGCTTCAAAACGCCTTCGCCAATACATGATCAATCACACGACTTGGTTAATATCCAAAATGGATCCTATCAAGCACGATTTGAGAAGCCCGCTTTAACCGGAGAATCGCCGATGGCAAATGCTACTATCCGAATATGACATCCAATACCGCTACCGTAAAGCGGTTAAAGGAAGCATTCTCACGATCACTTGGCTTATCAGCCGCTCAATGAATCTCAATCTCTCAAATATGACTTCCCAGACGAGGATGTTATGTACTTGAAGATGAAAGATTGTGACGAACCGCTACACGGAGAAGGACCAGATCCAGAATCCAGATGGGGCCTAGTCTTCGATGGAGTCAATGTTTTGGCAATGGAATTGGGCCATCATTACTCCCGAGGGTTCTCATATCCCGTTTTCCGCCAGATTGCTATTTGATTGCACCAACAACATAGCAAAATATGAAGCATGCATCATGGGTATTGAAGAAGCCATCGACTTGAGGATCAAGATCCTTGATATATATGGAGACTCAGCCTTTGTGATCAATCAAATCAAAGACAAGTATGAAACCCATCATTTTGGTCTAATTCCTTACAGAGATTATGCGAGACGGTTGTTGACTTTCTTCAACAAAGTTGAACTGCATCATATCCCTCGAGATCAAAATCGGATGGCGACGCCTGGCTACTCTATCTTCCCTATTCAAAGTCAATGATTGGAATGATATGCCTAGAATTCGATCGACGCCTTGAAAGACTTGCATATGTGTTTGCAATGTAAGCTTCGACGATAAGCCGTGGTTCCACGACATCAAACGCTTCCTTCAAACACGAGAGTACCCACTGGGCATCGTACAAGGATAAGAAAACTCTAAGGAGGCTTTCCAGAATTTCTTCCTCAATGAAGATGTTCTATACAAAAGAAACTTCGACATGGTTCGCCGGATGCGCCGACAACAAGCGCACACGATCATCCATGAAGTGCATGAAGGGTCCTTTGGAACCCATTCGAATGGGCATGCAATGTCCGAAAGATCTTAAGAGCAGGATACTATTGATAACGATGGAATCGATTGTCGCAAACACGTTAAAAGATGTCACAAGTGCGATCTACGCAGATAAGATCCATGTGCCTCCGACTCTACTCAACGCTCTCCTCTCCGTGGCCGCTTCTCCATGTGGGCATTGACATGATTGGAATGATTGAACCAAAAGCGCCCAACGGACATCGCTTCATTCTGGTGGCTATTGATTACTTCACCAAATGGGTCAAGCAAGATTACGCCAACGCCACAAGACAAGTGGTTGTGAGGTTCATCAAGAACAACCTCATTTGCCGATATGGAATTCCAAGTAAGATCATTACGATAATGGATCTAACTTGAACAACAAAATGATGAAAGACCGTGTGAGGAATTCAAGATCGAGCATCATAACTCGCCTCACTACCAAAGATGAACGGCGCGCTGAAGCGCCAACAAAAACATCAAAAGATTGTCCAAAATGGTCATCACTTACAAAGACCGGCATGAAATGTCGCCATTTGCTCGCATGGGTATAGTACTTCAAGACGCACTTCAACAGGGCAACCCTTTTTCTAGTATACGGCATGGAAGCAGTGCTTCCCGTAGAAGTTGAGATCCCGCCAATGAGAGTTCTCATGGAAACTAAGTTATCCGAGGTCGAATGGTGTCAAAGCGATACGACCAACCGAACTTAATTGAAGAAAAGCTACCGACCGCCTGTCACGGACAACTTATCAAAGAAGAATGAAGAAAGCTGACAAAAAGGTCCGACTCGTGAATTCGAGAAGGCGACTGCTTAAAAAGATTCTCCTTTTCAAACATTCTAGGGCAAATGGACTCCTAATTACGAAGGCCCATACATCGTCAAAAGAAGTTTCTCAAGCGGTAATGACTCTCACAACCATGAACGGCGATGAACTCCCGCATTCGTGAATGTTGACGCAATAAAAAATATTTTGTCTAAAAACAAAAGAACAGTAAGTCGAAACCCGAAAAGGGCGGCTTAGGCAAAATGAGCGCCTTGTGGATTGAAAACCGAAAAGGCGATCCAGCAAAAATTAGAGACAATAAATGTAAATTATCCCGATAGATCGAAAACCTGAAAAGGCGATCTAGGCAAAAACAAGGATACAAAACGACAAAGTAACTGCAGTCAGTCTGTATTTTGTCCACATGAAGAATTTTCCATCAACGGATCTTCAATCAACTTTTCTAAAGCAACAAGCACAGTTGGAATTCAAAGTTGTTAGGGATGGTAGCGGTTATTTGCTTTCAATATAGTCTTTTCCTAATAAATTATCATTTCCAACTTTTGTAAATAGTTCATGGAATCACGCCTTTGGCTGATTACCATTCTATTCAATAAATTTGAGCCTTGTGCCTTTTGTTTGCAATTCCTACTTTATTCTGTTTTGCAAAATAACGCTTTTATTGTGAAAATCACTTTTTGAAACTAAAATGTTTTAAATGAATTTTTACTTCAAAATTTTGAAACAAAAGCAAAATTCTCCTTTGAAACTATGAACACGGAAATAACTTCAACTGCTTTCTCCAAGAGTATTTCGATCTCGTTGAGTCGCCAATCACATAGCCTTCTCCTCATCGAAATCATCAAAGGACGGTATTATTATCCAAAAAGAATCCCACCAAGTTGCCAATGAAATACCTTTTCGAAAGTGTAAACCATGCAACTCAAATTCTTCATTAGTGAATATCGCACTATTGTGCAATTTTCACCAAGTATTTGTTCGAATCGTGACGCATTCTTTTCTCAAATATCCCTTTAGTGTTTTTGTCAAGTATTGTTAGCATGCATATAACATTCATGACATTCATACATAATAGCATCATTCATTGCATTTTTGCATCTCTCAAAATGTTTGTTTCCAAATCATCGGTTATATATATTATACGAGTATATCATATCCCACAGAATATCTCCAAATGTAAAAGATACTTTTTCTTTGTTTCAACGGAGTATTCCCAAATGTAAGGATATGTCTTCCTTTTTCCTCGCAAAGTCCCCAAACAGAAATGCATTTTCTTCTCTATCACATTCCCGATGAGATGATCTCATCAGAACAATGTCTTGTTAACTTTTTTCCAGTTCATTCCTCGATAGAACACCGTCTGTTATTCACAAAGTCGAGTACACAGAACCTACTTCAAAGATTTACCTTGTTATAGTTATCACTACCGATAATTGATAACATCTTCAAAACCCATTACCATACTATATCACAAGGTGATAATTGGTAATATCATTTCCACTTACCTTAAACATTGTCACAAAGTCGATGTAGGTAATCTTTTGTTTCAAAACGAAATGTATTCACATTCTCTGTGAATCATTCTTTTCCCAAATAAACATATTGTTTGTTTCCCAACGATAGGATTTTTTTTCTCAAAATCGAGTCATCCTCATAAAATTTTTCCCATCATGTCATTTCTTTGACATCCTTTGGGTAAAACTTTTTAATCATTTTGCATCATCCGCATCTTTTGGTATCTTAGGTCCAAATTTTATGATTTCGATATTTAAGTCTCTTTACACCTATCAAAACGAAGATATTCATCTTCATCTTTCGTGTTAAAGAAACTTAAATAGGGGCATCTGTCATACCCCAAATTTTGACCTAATATACCACCTTACATTTGCATTGTTGCACAACTAATAGCTCAAACAAAGATTAATCTGTATAGCATTCACAGGTCAAAATTAAGGTTTCATCAAATTTTCATCTGATTCAAGAGCTAACCAATTAGGTTTTGAGATTTTCTCACTCCATTTGATCTATCTTGATCAAATCATCAGCTTTCAAATCCTCAGATATCCATTTTCTTCACTGATCAATCGAGGATCGACCAATTAGGGTTTTGGTCGAGCATAGGCATTCTCTGATTTTTTGAGCAGTGATTGACTTTTTTGGATAGAGATTGGTCATTATATCTTAGATATAACATCTTGACCTAATTTCTAGATTCAAAACATCACAGAAGTTCATAGAATTCATCATCAATTTTAAACATCCGATGAAATTTCATCTCATGTAAAAGTCAAACTTTGACTTTTGGTCAAATTTTTCAAAACAAAACTTTTCCATCATCAAAATACTTCACATGATCCATCATGATCATAAAAATCAAAGAATTTGGAAAAGTCAACAAAAGTCAAAGTTTTTATACTTAGAAATTTTTCTAAGTGTTGAAATTTCTTACTTTTTCCAAACTTCAAGCCATTTTTTCACCTAGTTCCAATTGAATTTGAAAAACTCAAAACATGAAAGTTGTAGCTTGTGGAAAGATCTTTCCAAAATGTCCAAGAACTCTCAAATCCATGGAGTATAGCTATGCTTTTGAAATTGAAACATAAGGCTCCATGAAACTTGATTTTCAAAGTTCACAACTTCAATTATAGGTCATTTTGAGTTTTCTTCATCTAGAAGCTTTCTAACCTTGCCAACTTGACTAATGGACTGATAAATATCAGCTTGAAGATAAGAATTGAAGATTGGATCAAATTGTGAAAATTGCACATGGTAAAAGGAAGCTTTTTACCTTTAAAGTCAAAAGACTTTCTTACCTCTAAGGTAAGTTTGATTTTCCAAAATGCCATTCCTTGCCTAACATTTGCAGTCCTATTTGCCTATAAAAGCATCACAAATCCAAGAGAAATGCACACCAAAGCATTGCAAGAATCATGCTTTCTCTTTTTCTTTCTTCAAAATCAAGAAACATGATGAACTTTTTAAAACCTTGCAATTTATAAAATCAGTGAAAATCATGAAGTTCTTTGGTGTCTAACATGTTCTAATACTAACATATAGTTGAGTTGAAACTTAAAATCAACATAAAATCAAGCCAAAATCAGTTTGCACTTTCCATGTTCATAAACTTGCAAAACTGCCCAAGCAATCGAATTTGGAGTTGAGCTTGATCAAACTGTGACCTAACCATTCAAACATCATCAGTATGCATCATAGGAATGATCCAAACCATTAATCCTGAACTGTAACACCATTAACCTCGATTTCGAGTTTTGTTTTAAGCTGACTATAGGTTGACTTGGTTGGAGAGATTGAGCAAGTTCAAAGCAAGTGCCATCCACAAAGCTTCCATACATGCCGATGAAGGTGTAGCAACTTAAACCAATTCGAAACACGCTTTGAGCTCCTTCGATTCTCACTTTTCCGTATCCATATGAACTGTGATATCCATATTCCTTGCATCTTTTGAAAAAGCTCTTGGCCAATTGTTTTCGCACTAAAACGATCATTAACCCTCAACAAAGTCAAAGAATCATCAAACCTTCATCATTTAATTTGAGTTTCTATTAGGGTTCATGAGTGTTCTTCAAACCAAAACGTTCTGGGCTTAATATAAATGAAATTAACAATCACCTTTGTGTTCGTGATGAAAAACCGATCAATATTGATGTTTGTTTCACTTAATTTGGTTAAGAAATGAAGATTCTAGCTAGGATTTGAATTTCTGGAAATCAAACACGAAGAACATGATGCGTGCGTTCTTCATCTGTTCTTCATTTTTCAAATATTCAAAATTTCCACTCTTATGTTAACACGTGTGTTAGTCCACTAAACAAAGAAACGCGTTTGGTCTAGTGGTTGTCTGCTTGCGTTTAAGTCATTCTTGCCACGTGCCCCACCTCATGATCATGGGTTCAAAACCCACCAAGACCATTCTTTTTACAAAACTTCCATATTTTCATGTTTTTTTTTTATCAAACTTCAACAATTTTTTTAACCAATCAAAACTTCTCATTTTGAGATGATTTTTTGCACACTTGACATTTAATATATATATTTTATGATTATGTCAAAAAAATCCAAAAATATTTTCATCTGATTAATTTTTAATCGAGCCGAAAACGATGTTCTGAACACTTTTTCAAACCTCCTTAAAAGGTGAATTTTTCAAGTTTTCGACTTCCGATTCTTTTCAAAACTTCTCATAAATGAACTTAAAATTTCAAAATATTTTCAAATCATTTTTCAACACATTTCATCAAACTTGCATCTTTTTACCATGATCAAACCGATTTAAAACGATAAAACAAATTCGTTCTTTCTCGAATTTCTCAATCGATCATGGGCCACCCTTATGGTGTAAGTCCCAATCCTTTATGTACATACTTAGTTTTACTTGTACATATTCAAATTATCATTCAAACGTAAACAAATTTCTTTCATTTGTTTTTCATTCGTTTGTCTATACGCCGAATCCATTGGTTCTAAAGGAAGGTTTCTCCTGAGCAAGATTTCTTTTAAACCAATGGGCCTCCATCACGGTGTAAGTCCCATAACATTCTTTTATGTACATAATATTTCCTTGTACATATCAAATTTTTGTCAAACACATACAAATTTTTATCTGTATATAACATGATATTTTTTCAAAACCTTTTATCTCGTATATAATATGTATACTTTTCTTTGAAAAATACTTTTACGTATAAACGTTGATCAATCATTTCTGTTTCATCCGTATATTTTACACTAAATACCATTGGTATTGAAAGGAGCATTATTCCTCGTGAAACTGCTTTCAAATCAATGGGCCTCCTTACGTAAGTCCTAACCCTCCTATGTACATCCATCTTTGTCTATATAAAACTCATTCGTGTACATATTCATTTCCTTGTACACAATTCAAACTTGTGAATAATCAAGTTACGCTGTTTTAAACGCTCGTTTCACAAACACTTGTTTATATTTCATAAACTGCTGTAAATAAACATCATGCATTGTTTATATTTCCTTCATAAACTCCTGTGAATACATATCACACACACACACACTGTTTATACAACCGCCTAATAAATAACATAACAATTAGACTAATCAATAGGTTCCCACAAGATAGCCTCCGCTGGGCTTTATACAAGACAATTCATCATCATGAGTTAGCCTCCGCTTGGGCTTCATACAAGATAACTTATCCCGAGCATGGGTCACCTTTCTGGGCTTTGTACAAAGAAACTCTCCCACGTAGTTAGCCTCCGCTAGGCTTCAGATAAGACAACACTGCTGAGTCAGCTCCTCTTGGGCTTCGCTCAAAAGAACTCCTCATTGAGTTTAGCCTTCTGGGCATCATACAATGAAAGAGACAGGAAATCTCTTAACAGCCTCCTATTGGGCTTACAATACAAAGAATCACCCGCGCTAAGATAGAACCCTGAAAGGATGGTTTCCCGGTGAAATCACTTTCAAATTCCCCAATGAGTAAAATTTCCCAGTGAAGTTGCTCTTATTCAGAAAAGGATGATTTCTCGGTGAAATCCCTTTCAAGCCAAAAACAGCCATACCCTATAGCTTCCTCTTGAGCTTCATACAAGGACCCTCGATGACCCTCGATGACCCTCGGAATGCCTCCTCTTGGGCTAACAATACAAGGACCCACGGGCTTCTTAAAAGCATCCCTTTAATCCAATCAATTTCTCCTTGAGATATAGACATCTATCATCTCTATGGAAGAAGTATCTCATCCATTACATCACATACAGTCAAAAACTTTTCAAACTCTTTTTAAATTCTTTTCAAACAAAAAACGTCTATTAACAGTAAGTGGTAACGCTTGTACACTCAAGCAAAGCACCCAATACTTACAGTTAAAAGATTCAATCATCTTTTTCAAACATCTTTCTTAAACATGTAAGTGGTAACGCTTGTACACTCAAGCAAAACACCTAATACTTACGACGAAAGATTTTTTATCAATCAAACTTTTCAAAAATGTATGTGATGAAATAGATTAGATACATTTTTTCATTAAGATGACATTTGTCTATCTCTAACTAACATCCCGTTGCTTTCCACTAGCATAAGTGGGAACTACGATTGCTCTGACTTTCTCAACATCCTTTTGAGAATACGTAGGAACAAGGTCTCATCCTTGCCGAGCAAATTTCTATCTCCCTCGGACCAAACAAACCATAGAACTCTGTAGATCCGAGCTACAAATGCTCTGATTCCCACTAGGGGATATGTATGCAGAGGATCCACTGATCTTTGCGAGCACAATAAATAACAAAACCTAGAATCCCACATAATCTACTCGTTTAAAATCCCAAAGGAGAAACTTTCCCAATCATAGAAATAGCAATTAAAAACACAAACATATCAAACATATTCATATATAAAGCTGTAGATAACTACATATATTTAGGGTGCTCCATCTATTCCCTTTACATACCAATCCCCCTTACTTAGAATCTCCCCAATGCGTTATGTCTAGTTTGCGCTAGTCGTTACGCATACCAATATCAATTGAGGGTATTTCAGCTTTCCCCTTTTTCATAATCATTAAATCATCTTTCTTGTGTTGAAAATAATAAAGCTTGATGCTCGAGGCATCTTTATAAACTAATCAAAAGATTTAAATCGTTGCGTACCAGAAGATCCGAACTCACGTTCGCATCCTCAGGCGCGTCACCTTTTAACGCGAACACTTAGCCATCACCCCGGTAACATCGGTCATATCATAATATAGAGTTTCCCGCACAAAACTCGCATCGGGAGGTCCCATCAAAGCATAACCCAATTGCCTCAAAGCAAGAGTCGGATTATAATTGATACCTCCCCTTATGCCCATGAGAGGGACGTTAGGGAAGTCTCTGCAACGGATAATAATCTTCTCACTCGCGGTCTTGGACATCTCGCGTCGACTCCAACCAATATCCTGAGAAATGAGACCCATCAATCTTGGAACCCATCTCATAGTATGCTGAGTGTCAACGAAAGCACCGCTTCGAGGAAGAAAACCCTGAATCCAATGGTAGAATAGAGGCGCGCAACAATTTACAATTCCACCTTTCCCTTTGAAACTTCTGGATTGTATGGAATGATAAACGTCTCCTAACAAAGTTGGGACAGGATTTCGTTGAATGAAAATGGAGATGGAATTCATGTCAACAAACTTAGGCTCGTTCGGAAATAAACACATCCCATAGATGCAACAAGCTAGAATGGCATTGAAGCTCTTCCAATCCCTCTTGGCAACTCTGGCATTACCTTCCCATAGCAAGAAACCCAAATGAAAACATCTCACGGCACCTTTACTTGCAATACTAGCGGACACCATGGATTTTTCCAAATGGTGAGCTTTGGCGATCTGATCATCGGTCGGTCTTTCCATAGAGGTGTGGAAGGGAACTTGATGCAAAATAGGAATGTCCAAGATGTTAGAATACTCTTCCAATGTAGGCATTAACAAGTAATCAGGGAACACAAAGCACCTCAACTCACGGTCATAGAACTGGAAAAGGGCCTGGAGCCCGTCCTTCTGGTATTCGGTCAAAGGAGATTTCAACCATGTCAGAATTCTTCCATAATCCTTAGTAAACGTGACAACATTCTCTGGTGTAGACTTGTTAGCTAGTAAGAGGAGATTCTCAAGAGCAGAAGTGGGAAATTTGTACACCGGATGACGTCTCTGATTGTTCTTTTTTTCAGTATCCATTTTCCAAAATAACCTAACAACTAGACTCAAGGCTAGAAATCCTGGAAATAAACAAATATGCATGTTAAAAATAAGCAAATTAAAAAAAAATTTATGATGCAATGCTTTAGGTTCATATCTCCCGTATGTTAAACCACTACTGTACTGAAGTCTTGGACAAATGTAACAATGTCTAAAGCTTTCTATCCGATCAAGATGTCATGTAGAAACCAAATATGAATATCACAGGTTCAAAGCTCCGGCGTCAAACTGAAATTCCATAGAAGATACCAGAAAATACCAAGTCACCATCAATAACGAAGTCACCAATAGTAACAAGTCACCAATAATACCTGTAGTAATGATATCCCGCCCCAACTCACAGGGTGATTCTAGGCTCAACGGATTCCCTAATGATAAATAGAGTCGATGATCCTTTATTGAGTACTTCGCTGACTACACCACAGGGTGTAGGGTGAAAGCACCGTCAATCGAATCTCGTCTGAGATCGGTACTTCATGTCTCCTCACACGCACCACGGGATACAGGATTCGACATGAACATCCATCTAGCCAATGTGTCACTGGCCGGGGTAGTGGGCCTTTTACCTCAAGTAACACCCACCCAAATCAAGAGATCAACTAGTACAACAGCAGTCCAAATACAAGATATATGAAAGCGGTAAATATGCCACATAGAATACAATGCAAAGCATACAAAGGATGATACGATAAAGCGAGGAAGTAGATAAACACCCAATAGACATGAAAAAGAAAGCTAGGATCAACTCTTGGACGGACCAGTAATAGGTCAACTGTCCCCAGTGGAGTCGCCAGCTGAAACCACCCGGCTGAACTTTCGACTAATAGGGGTATATCAATGGAATCGCCATCGAACGTCTTTTATCTCATGACGGAGAAAGGAAAACATCGAGTAAACCTAAAGGGGAGAAATGGCGGTCCTATGACCAAGAGATCAAAAGAATCTAGGTAAGGGAGTTAGTTACGCGAGGGGAAGAAATTAGCACCCCACACGCCCGTAGTACTCTACGGTATCCACTTTCTATTTCTAGCTAGAGGGTGTGTTATATCTATCTACGCTTAGTCGCTACAATGTATGCAAAAGAAAGGGGAAAATAAAGAAACCACGGGGAAAAGAAGGAAGTATTTATAAAGTTTGCTCGATCGAGCCCCGTGATAAGATGCCTACGTATTCCCGCGTGCAATGGGAAAGTCAGAGCGCCGTAGTTCGGCTCACTTGTTTTGGTGGGTTTTGTATTTTTTACTTATGAACAAGGTTTTAAACACAAATGAAAAATGTGCACGAAGGCGAAAAGAGTTTTTGTTGGTTGGTCGCTTTTACCTTTAAAAAAGGAGTTCAAACCATTTTTAAGTATTTTGTTTCCAAAAGGAAAAGAAAGCAAGTTTTAGTTTTAATCACATGCAAGGATGCAAAAGGAAGTTAGCAAAACAAAAGGGAGACTAACTAAGTACTAAACCTAATGTTGTCATGCAAGAATTGGACCTATGGTTGAGGATGTAAGGAAATCTCTACCTATGTTAACATGCAAAGGATGTGAATCCTAATGTCTAGGCTAGAGAACCTATCCTAACCGAACGAACCTGGAGAAAAAACAATCAAGCATGAACATCCACAAGTAGAATCGCCCCAAACGGGTCTTTAAATAAACCTGAGGGGTTCCTGAGCATGCTCCAACTACGGAAGCCCTATCATGCATCTCTATTCCAACTTCTCATGGCAAAAGAAATATGTAAAGCCATACTTCTCATGATATCTAGGAAATCTGTAAGAGAATGCGATAAATGGTGTAGAAAATACCGAACGGATATAGAATCCGAAGAGCAATGCGAGCCATGCAATAAGAGTAAACTGGTGAGAATTGTTCAAAGCATCAAAAACAAGCGGAATGCGCGTCGATACGCATCCGGAGTGATAACGCCTGCAAAAACGAGAATAGACTGAGCAAAACAAGGTAGAAGAGATGCACATATGGGTGCACAAGCATAAAATACCTGCAAGAAGGGAGTTAGACCCAAAAGGAAAGAAAAAATAATAAACATCGAAGAAATGTGTCGTATGTATATGCAACACAATCCCCTGCATCAAACAGAGCTCGAACAACAACTAGGTATGACTCAAGAGTTTGATGTTCGCTGTTAGAATCAAGAAAGAACAGAAAAATACACCAGCATAGGTCGCGATAATCCTGCTATACCACGCTAAGCGCGACCCAAACAGAGGCCACCGTGCTTAGCCTGCCCTGGACCGCGCTAAGTGCGACCTGCAAAACAGAAGTCATTGAGTTTGGCGCTTAGCGCGCTCCCGATAGCGCTAAGCACGGTCTGCAACCTGCAAAAACGCTGTTTCTGGTCCGGATCACCTGTCCATGATGTTCTCATGCCGAAAGTCAATCCACACAGTTAGACCACAGTCCTACAACAGATAAAAGTCAAATGAACATGCGAGGAATGTAAATCAAAAGGATAAATCCAATGTTCATAGATGAAGAGTCATGCATGAACATGCGAGGAATGCAAATCGAAACGATAAATCCAATGCTCATAGATGAAGATACATGCATGAACATGTGAGGAATGGAAACCGAAACGGTAAATCTAATGTTCATATGCAAGGTTATAATGAATGGACATGTCCGAAGTACAAGCAGCATTTGTAATTTAAACATTCATGTACAAGGTTGTAATGCATGAGCATATTGAGAATGCAAGTGAAATTCACAATTTTAATGTTCAAGTGTGATGACAATTGACGCATGAACATGACAAGGATGCAAGCTACGATGACAATCCTAATGTTCGTGTGCAAAGTGGTGCATGAACATGCTAAGGATGCAAGCTAAGATAACAATCCTAATGTTCATGTGCAAAGTGGTGCATGAACATGCTAAGGATGCAAGTTAAAATAACAATCCTAATATTCATGTGCAAAGTGGTGCATGAACATGCCAAGGATGCAAGTTACGATAGCAATCCTAATATTCACAAGCAAGAAATTGACGCAAGCAAATCATGCTACCAAAAATGTTGGAAACTCATGTTAAGTCTAGGTTATGCATTAATACGAACACTTGGAATGCGTATGCAGTGGATTTATGTACAATGCCTTGTGTGCCTAATGATCGAGATGCTTGAATATCTACATATCGACGTATTTCGAATGTAAATTATGCTTCAAATCACCATGAATCAATGCAATTGGATCAAACTAAATGCTCTCTAGTGCATAAGCATGTGATAGATGCTGCAAAATGCATGAAGTTGTGGCTTATATGCAAGGAAGATACAAATGCACAAAAACATATGCATGCTATGTACAAAAATCCTCACTCCAACACAAATAAGACTGCAAAATCCAATTCAAATCGACGAATTCAAGAGTAAAAGTTCAAGAATCAGAATCTACATTGAATTTGCATGCAATTTCAGTATTCAATTTCCAAAAAAGCTAAAAGTCAATAGCAGCTTAAAATAAGTGCTTAATTGAACCTAACACTTACTTGAACTTGAAGTTTGAATCAAATTGAAGAGGAATTCCTTGTGCTCCTTGTCATACCCCAAATTTTGACCTAATATACCACCTTACATTTGCATCATTGCACAACTAACAGTTCAGATAACATTAATCGGGTATAGCATTCACAGGTCAAAATTAGGGTTTCATCAGATTTTCATCTGATTCAAGAGCTAACCAATTAGGGTTTGAGATTTTCTCATCTTATTTGATCTATCTTGATCAAATCATCAACTTCCAATCCTCAGATATCAAATTTTCTCACAGATCAATCGAGGATCGACCAATTAGGGTTTTGGTCAAGCATAGGCATTCTCTGATTTTTTGAGCAGTGATTGACTTTTTTGGATAGAGATTGGTCATCATATCTTAGATACAACATCTTGACCTAATTTCTGGATTCAAAACATCACAAAGGTTCACAGAATTCATCACTGTTTTAGAAACATCTGATGAAAATTCATCTGCACAGAAAAGTCAAACTTTGACTTTTGGTCAAATTTTTCAAAACAAAACTTTTTCAATCATCAAAATACTTCAAATGATCCATCATGATCATAAAAAAATCAAGAATTTGAAAAAAGTCAACAAAAAGTCAAAAGTTTAACACTTAGAAATTTTTCTAAGTGTTGAAATTCCTTACTTTTTCCAAACTTCATGCCATTTTTTCACCTAGTTCCAATTTGAATTTGAAAAAACTCAAAACATGAAAGTTGTAGCTTGTGGAAAAATATTTCCAAAATGTCCAAGAACTCTCAAATCCATGGAGTCTAGATACACTTTTGAAATTGAAACATAAGGCTCCATGAAACTTGATTTTTCAAAGTTCACAACTTCAATTATAGGTCATTTTGAGTTTTCTTCATCTAGAAGCTTTCTAACCTTGCCAAATGAGTCATCAAACTGATAAATATCAGCCTAGAGTAATAATTGAGAGATATGGATCAAGATGTAAAAATAGCACATGGTGAAAAAAGGAAGGTTCCTTTTTCTTTACAAAAGACTTTCTTGCCCCTTAAGCTTTCTTTGAATCACCAAATGCCATGGACATTTGCCTAACATTTCAGAACCTATTTGCCTATAAATTGATCACACTTCAAGTTCAAACTACACCAAAGCTTCAAAATACATGCTTTCCTCCCACTTTCTTCAAATTCAAGTATTATAGTTCAATTTGCCAAACATTGCAATTTTCAAATTTAGCAAAAACTATGATATTCTTTGGTGTCTAACATGTCATAATATCTATATGGAACTTATTCAAAGCTTAAAATCAAACTGAACTAAGCTAAAAACCAGATTTCCATTTTCATTTTTTCAAACTTTTCCAAACTGCCATAACAATCGAATTTGGACTTTGGCTTGATTCCTTTGAGTTCTGATCATCCAAACACGATCCATATACATCATGGAGTTGATCCAGATCAAGAACAACCATCTGTAACACTCTTAACCCCATTTTCGAGTTTCACTTTGAATTGACTGTAGGTGGACTTGGCTAGATTGATTGGAAAGGATTCAAGGCAAGCAGGCTATCATCACAGCTTCCATACATGCCGATGAAGCTCGAATGATCAAGAAACAGCAACTGGAAACACTCTAGCATCGATTTCGATTCTCACTTTTCCAGGTATGCATATGAACTGTGATATCCATATTCCTTGCACCAATTGAAAAAAGCTCTTGGCCATTCTCTTTCTGCACCCCTAACGATCATAAACCCTCAATAAAATCAAAGAATCATAAACTGTGCATCATTTAATTTGAAATCTTAGTTTTAGGGTTCATCACGATTTCCAGAAATCAAAACATGCTAGGATGAATATAAATGAAATTAACAACCATATTCATGTTCGTTGTGCAAAATCGATCAAGTTTCATTTTTACATCATGCCATTTGGTTGAGAAACGAAGATTTTGGATTGAAATTGGTAAACTGAAGATCAAACCACAAACCCAGGATTGCGCGCGTGTTCTTGATGTTCTTCATTTTCAAATATTCAAATAATCCAATCTTATATCAACGCGTGTTTTAGTCCACTAAGCATCCCAGCGCATTTGGTCTAGTGGTTGTCTGCTTGCCTTTAAGTCTTCTTGCCACGCGTCCCACCTCATGGTCATGGGTTCAACACCCATCAAGACCATTCATTTTTACAAACTTTCCAAATTTTTTCATGTTTTTCATCAAACTTTCACAATTTTTTTGACCAATCAAAACTTCTCATTTTGAGATGATTTTTTGGACACTTGTCAATAAATACATCTATTTTATGATAGTGCAAAAATTTTCAGGAAAAAAACTTTCATCTGATTAAATTTTAATCGAGCCGAAAACGACGTTCTGAACACTTTTCAAACCTCCTTTTAAGGTGAATTTTTCAAGTTTTCGACTTCCGATTTTTTTTCATAAATGAACTTAACATTTCAAAATCATTTTTCAAAACATTTCATCAAAACTTACATCTTTTTACCATGATCGATCCGATTTAAAACGATAAAACTGATTTCGTCTTCTCTCGAATTTCTCGATCGATCATGGGCCTCCCTTATGGTGTAAGTCCCAATCCTTTATGTACATATTTAGTTTTACTTGTACATACTCAAATTATCATTGTTAATATTCAAACGTAAACAAATTTCTTTCGTTTGTTTTCATTCCTTTGTCTATACGACGAATCCATTAGTTCTAAAGGAAGAACTCTTCTGAGTAAAATTTCTTTTAGACCAATGGGCCTCCATCATGGTGTAAGTCCCATAACATTCTTTTATGTACATAATATTTCTTTGTACATACCAAATACTTTGCATACAAATTTTCATCTGTACATAACACAGATACTTCTTTTTCAAATACTTTTTATCTGTACATAATACAGATACCTTTTACAGATAATCTTCAATCAATCATTTCCGTTTCATCTGTACATTTTACACTGAATACCATTGATATTGAAAGGAGCATTATTCCCTGTGAAACTGCTTTCAAATCAATGGGCCTCCCTTATGGTGTAAGTCCCAACCTTCCTATGTACATCCATCTTTGTCTGTACATAAATAGCTCGTTCGTGTACATATTCATTTCCTTGTACACAGACAAACTTGTGAATAATAGTTCGCTGCTTTTAAACGCTCGCTTCACGTACACTTGTTTATTTTTATTTCATAAATCGTAAATAAACATCATGCATTGTTTATATTTCCTTCATAAACTCCTGTGAATACATATCACATGCACACACACCTGTTTATACAATTGTCTAATCATAACATAACAATTAGACTAATCAATAGGTTCCCCACAGTTGTAGCCTCCGCTTGGGCTTTATACAAGACAATCCATCCCCAGCATGAGTTAAACCTCCGCTTGGGCTTCATACAAGATATTTTATCTCCAACAAAGTTTATCCTTCTCTTGGGCTTCGTACAAAGAAACTCTCCCCGCAGAGTTAGCCTCCGCTTAGGCTTCATATAAGACAAACACTCGCTGAGTCAGCCTCCTCTTGGGCTTGCTCAAAAGAACTCCTCATCGAGTTTAGCCTTCTCTTGGGCATCATACAATGAAAGAGATAGGAAATCTCTTAACAGCCTCCTATTGGGCTTCCAATACAAAGAATCACCCGCGCTAAGATAGAACCCTGAAAGGATGGTTTCCCGGTGAAATCACTTTCAAATCCCCCAGAGAGTAAAATTTCCCGGTGAAATTGCTCTTATTCGTAAAAGGATGGTTTCTCTGAAACCTTTCAAGCCAAAGCCATCCATACCTTATAGCTTCCTCTTGAGCTTCATACAAGGACCCTCGATGACCCTCGATGACCCTCGGAATGCCTCCTCTACAATAACACGAGGACCCATGGGCTTCTTAAAAGCATCCCTTTAATCCAATCAATTTCTCCTCGAGATTTAGACATCTATCATCTCTATGGAAGAAGTATCTCATCTATCACATCACATACAGTCAAAAACTTTTTTCAAACTTTTTTCATAAACTGTTTTCAAACAAAAACATCTCTTAACAGTAAGTGGTAACGCTTGTACACTCAAGCAAAACACCCAATACTTACAGTTAAAAGATTCAATCATCTTTTTCAAACATCTTTCTTAAACATGTAAGTGGTAACGCTTGTACACTCAAGCAAAACACCTATAACTTACGATGAAATATTTTAATCAATCAAACTTTTCAAAAATGTATGTGATGAAATAGATTAGATACATTTTTCATTAAGATGACATTTGTCTGTCTCTTACTAACATCCCGCTGCTTTCCACTAGCATAAGTGGAACTACGATTGCTCGACTTTCTCAACATCCTTTGAGAATACGTAGGCACAAGGTCTCATCCTTGCCGAGCAAATTTCTTTCTCTCTCAAACAAACCATAGAACCTCAGATCCGAGCTACAAATGCTCGATTCCCACTAGGATATGTATGCAGAAGATCCACAGATCTTTGCGAGCACAATAATAACAAAACCTAGAATCCCACATAATCTACTGTTTCTTAAAATCCAAAAGAGAAACTTTCCCAATCATAGAAATAGCAATTAAAACACACAAACATATCAAACATATTCATATATAAAATAGTAGATAACTACATATATTTAGGGTGCTCCATCTATTCCTTTATATAACAATCCCTTATTCGAATCTCCCAATGCGTTACGCCTAGTTTGCGCTAGTCATTACGCATACCAATATCAATTGAGGGTATTTCACTTTTCCCTTTTCATAATCATTAAATCATCTTTCTTGTGTTGAAAATAATAAAGCTTGATGCTCGCGCATCTTTATAAACAAATCAAAATATTTAAATCGTTATGCCGAGAATCAACTCACGTCGATCCTCAGCGCGCCACCTTTAACGCGAACAGAAAATGGCGACTACTGGGACTACAAACTTTGATTTTTCAAAAAGAAAACGCTACCCGAGAGCACCAAGCTTTTTTTGTTTTCAAAAGAAAAGAAAGGGATAAGCTTTTCATATTTTGCATATATCTCTTTTTTTTATTGTGTGTTTCATGATTTCACTTGATGGAAAGAAATCTAACCCGGATTTAAGAAACATTTTAAGATCTAGGTGGAGGTATTAATACGTGAGCGCTCAATGCTTTCAAGTTAATATTTCCGCAGTGGAGGTTGTCTTGAGGGTATTGTGTTTAGTAAGTAATTGCGAAAATGCTGTATTTTCGGGAACTTAAGAAGTCGAGTGGATCAGAACACATAAACCATCCCGCCATTAGGATGTAGTGTAGATTATTCGGGTGTAAGCCTAGAGTAATTGTCATGCGATACTACGATCAGGCGAGTTTCTCTTGAAAATATTATTGGACCATCGAGTATTCAACAAATCCAATAATGTTTTGAAGGGGAGTGTTGAGCCTGTATTATCAGTAGAACCCGATTCACAGATGAATAAGCCCATAGAACTTAACCACGTTGATTCTTATTGTTGGCTTCATGCTCGTGACTTCGAACGCTTACCCGTGTGTATAACTACTAACCATGTTTGCTGCATTCATGCATTCATTCATTCATTCAAAAACAAAAAAAAAAACTTCATTTCTCTTCCCATTTCCAAAGAATTTAGAGATTTTTTCTTTGTAAAATATTTTAGGTTAGAGTGATGGACGTCAGAGGAAGATTCACCAAAAGATACGCTTTAGGATTCCGATGTAGGAAAGTTAAAAGAGTTAGCATCCTTGGTAGAAGATCCTCGATTTCAAAACGCTATGGAACTCTTTTCTAACTCTTCCGAACGCTAACGTTGATGAAGGACTTCTCAAAATTTTCGCTCGCTTCTACGATCCATATCGCTGTTTCACTTTCCCCGATTATCGCTGATGCCTACTTTGGAAGAGTATGCGATATCCTAGGAATCTCAAGATCGACAAAGTGCCTTTCAATGGTTTGAAGCCATTCCTAAGTCACAAGTCATTGCAACAATGACTCATTTAAAGAAATCGAGATAGACAAAACCTAACTACCAGAGGAAAACTCTTAGGACTGACTTCAAAGTTCCTAATGGAGAAGGCTCTCAAATTCCTAAGTCGGTAGTATGGTGGCCTTTAAAGCTATTTTAGCTTTACTCCTCTATGGATTGGTGTTGTTTCAACGCCTCAAATTTCGCTGATATCAACGCCATAAGGATCTTTCTCGATTGGAAATCCTGCTCCCACCCTTGGTGACACGTACGCCTCTATTCATCATAGGAATCGCAAGGAGACGGAACTATCGTGTGTTATGTACTGCTTTTTCAAATGGATTACCTCACACTTGCCTAAATCTCCTATCTTCCGCGAAACAAAGACGAGTGGCATTGGTCCGTAAGACTCATGTCTCTTACAAACGATGATATCCATTGGTATACTTTGGCAAATAATGAGATGGAAATCATTGAGAGCTATGGAGAATTTGCCAACGTACCTCTCATTGGTACGAAAGGAGGAATCAACTATAACCCATTCCTAGCGAGACGTCAACTCGATACGCAAACTCTGGTAAACCTCTTGGATTTACAGAGAAAGCTACTTCTACCATGAAGGGGATTTCCAAGGATCAAGGCTAGATGATTAAAGCTTGGCATCACATCCGAAAGAAAGGAAAAGGTAAGGCAAAGAATTGTGTAGCCATGGAAACCTACACTTCTTGGGTAAAGAAAAGAGCAAAGGAATTCCGAATGCCTTACGCTTATGAAGATCCCATGTTCTCAATCGCCTCCAAATCAACAAATTTTCCCGTCAAAACTGTGGGAGAATACCAAGAAGCCTTGACAAAGATAAGGCTTGAGAAAGAAGCTTTGGAAAACAAATTCCTTAAGGCTAACCTTGAGAATAAGAAGCTCAAGAAGCAAGTCAAAGATCATGAAAAGACGCTTTATTTCCAGGATGAATGGCTTATGGAAAAAGATGAGGAGATTCGCCAGAAGCATGACACAATCAAGAAATTCATCAAAGAAAGAAAAGGAACGCCTGAAGATTTGATGAATAACAATCTTACTCCCAACAAGTGGAAAAGAGTCGTCAGCAAGCTAAAAGCCGAGAAAGCAGAACTAAAAGCTCGCTATGGAAAGGAAATCCTGAAGAGGAAGCTGCATCAAGCCTTTGGATCTTCATCAGACGAAGATGTTTAATTAGTTCAATTTAGTTTGTAATTTTATTATTTTATCATTTGTGTGAGCAATGCTCCAAAAAAAACAATTGTTGTAATCTTCTTCCAATAATCAATGAAATTTGTGTTTTTCCATCCAAATATTTGCCAAGAAATATCTCTTTTAGCATAAATTCGTTGGAAATTCCTTTTCTTTACAAATCATATTCATGCATCATATCTTGCATTTAGGTCTATTGTCTAGAGTCTAACACTTTTCCAGTTGGAATCATTTTTCCAGATAGGAACAGATTGTCAAGCTGTCGCGTCTTAGAGTTTCCCGACTGCGCCAGCAGCCAACTCGAACATACGATACTAGATCAAAAAGAAGAAAAGTAATGGAGAATTTTGAACAAGAGAACGTTGAACTTCGTAGTACGGTAACAACGCTACAAGAAGAAGTGGAGAGACTCACATCTTTGGTCAACTCACTTGCTACAACAAGAAAGTCAACAAGCAAGATCGAGCACAAAACCAAACAAAGAACTTCAGAGGATACTACTACTCCAGTTTCAGCTATCGCAGCTAGTAGTTCACCTTTCAGCATGCCAGAAGGCTATCCATGGGGAATGCCTTTGTACTTCGGCATCGGAGTTCGCCAACCGACTTCTCAAACAATCTCGCTTGACATACCTACTTTGCAAAAAACTCGCTCACAAATGGAATAACTTTTCCGCAAGTAACAATGTCGCTTTCAACCGATCATGTTGAACTCACCGTAGTGCACACTAGCACAGATGAAGAAGTTCATCACACTCCAAGAAATAACACGAACGCTCGTGGTCCAATGGAGAATCTCCAGGAGCAACTCCTCAAAATGCAGCTTGAGATAAAAACAATTCAAGGGAAAGAATTGTTTGGGAAAAGCGCCTGATCTTTGCTTAGTTCCTCGTAAAATACTCGAAATTCAAAGTCCCTGACTTTGAAAAGTACAAAGGGAACTCTTGTCCTCGTAGTCATCTCACAATGTATGCTAGGAAAATGTCTACGCACAATGAGGATCATCACCGCTAATTCATTACTTCCTGTGATAGCCTCACCGTGCCGCAAGTGGTACATGGGTTTAGACAAAGACGAGTATCCAAACATTCAACGACTTAGGTAAAGCCTTCAGACAAAGAATATAAGTTCAACTTGATATGGCTCCTCGATAGGATCAACTCGCCCCATGTCTCAAAAGGAAAGAGAGACATTTAAGGAATATATGGAGGGAAATTGCCCAAATTAACCCACCATTGGAAGAAAAGGAGATGTCTAAGGTGTTCTTGAATACTCTAAACTCATTCTACTATAAGCGAATGATCGCTAGTGCTCCTGAGATTTCAACGAAATGGTAAGCATGGGAATGCGATTAGAAGAGGGTGTTCGAACCGGACGCCTAACCAAGGAAGTAGGATCTTCTAGTAATACCAAGAAAATTGGAACCGCTTTCCAAGGAAAAAGAGCATGACGTAGGAATGGTATCCCGAGGAAACCACGAAGAATGTCATCCAACAACGATGTATAGCCGCCATAGCACCCTCAACATAACTCCAATTGTTCGCAATTTCAACAAAATCAACAAACTCAACAGCCTCGCCAACAGCTCGCAGCTTCACAACCAAAACCGACGCCTCGGTCACCTGGCTCGACCCAATTCCCATGACGATGCGTAACTTTACCCATAATAGAAAGAAACCGACATGACAAGGTCACCACCTCCGTCGAAGTTGTGGTGGTACAAAACCGACGATCTTGCCCTTTCCACCAAGGGCACCGTGCCATGACCTCGAACATTGCATAGCATTAAAGGCGTAAGTACGGTTAGTAAGGTCTAATCTTCTTTCCTTCAAGAATACGAGCCCAAACGTGCCAGCCAATCCACTTCCCAGTCACAGTGGGCATTCAGTAAGTTTGATATTAAGAAATACAGACAGGTATCTCGTCACAGACGTAAACCTGATCAAAGGAAACTTGCTGCATCTTCATGAAGCATACATTACCATGAGCACCTTCACTAAGCATGATTACGCATTGCCGCTGCCTCCTAATATCCATGGATGTCTCACCATAAGAGCAGATATCCAGCATTTGTTAGACATTGGTGATTTACAAATTTACAGAAATATAGATGACCATGACGTAAGTACAATAGGGCATTTTCCGCATGAGCTTTTAGTCTCAGATATCAACTCGGGAAATCCCGAAGTAAACGTTGTGATCCCTTGTTTCAACATACCCGAGCATTGGGAGATCGCATACAATGGTTCCAGCATTCCAACATCTCCTTTGGTAATTTGCCCACCGGTCCTGCTCCATAGCCTACCAAAGCAATTCCTTACCAATACAAGGCAAACTCGATAGAAGATGGAAGGAGAAACCCCGCCTACACTTCCAGCTAATATCAATATAACAAAAATCGGACGAGTAACGAGAAGCGGACGAGTTCATACTCCAGTACCACCAAAACCGCCTACAATTCCTGTTGTTAAACGTAACCCGCTAGCATATCTCACGAGAACTCGCAACGATTCCCATTGCTAACCCAAGCACAAATATTGGTTCTACTGATGGAACCAACATCAACTCAGACTTTGAAGAAATACTAAAACTAATCAAGAAAAGCGAGTATCGAGTCGTAGATCAACTGATGTAGACTCCTTCAAAGATTTCAATACTGTCTTTACTCCTTAACTCTGAAGCTCACCGAGAAGCTTTGATGAGAGTATTAGACCAGGCTTATGTGGATCACGATGTGACTACTGCATCAATTTGAGGATCGCTTCCAACATAACACCGCAATAATCGAGTTTTAGTGATGAAGAACTTCTGGAAGAAGGGAAATATCACAACTTGGCCTTGCACATCTCGATGATTTGCCAGAAAGATTCCCTATCCAATGTATTGGTGGATACAGGTTCATCTTTAAACGTAATGCCAAAAACGACGCTCGCTCGTTTAGCTTACAAAGGAACGCCAATGAAGTTCAACGATATAGTGGTAGAGCTTATGGATCGAGAAAGTCGCTATTGGGGAAGTTGATCTCCGATGACAATTGGCCCTCACACTTTCAAAATTACTTTCCAAGTCATCGACGCATCACCGCATGCTTGCTTGCTAGGAAGACCTTGATCCACGATGCAGAGCAAGAACTTCTACTTCCATCAAAAATTAAAATTCACAGTCAACGGAAAGTTGGTGACTATCAGCGGTGAACAAGCTTTACTTGTAAGTCATCTATCCAGTTTCTCCTTCATCACTGCCAATGACATTGAAGCGCCACATCTCCCAGGAAATCCGTTAGAAGATGAATCTACTAAAAACAGATCATTTATCTCTTCATATAGAGAGGCGGCACAAATGGTGAAAGACGGCAATGCTCAAGGATGGGGACAAGTAATTAAACCTGTCAACAACGGAACAAAAGCCGGACTCGGGTTCACACCTGTATTCTCTCAGAACGAACCAACAGAGGAAGCACTTCCCCCAATCAAGGAAGTATTTCACAGTGGAGGTTTCTTAAACCCTGTTCCACAAGAAGTCAATGTTGTAACCATAGAAGAGGAGGAAGACAATCTATCCGAATCTGAAGAGTGGAGCACTTACTTGAATAGCCCTAAATATGTGCCTCAGGAGGAATCATATGCACCGACTGATTAATTCAAAGACATGTCCTTGCAGCAACGTGAAAATCCACCAGTCCCTGCTGAAATTTGGGATACCTTGGGAGAACCAAGTGGCAAATACGACTACATGGTGAAATACACTGCGCCAGAAAGCTCAAAAATCCAGATCGAAGATATCCAACCCACAGGATGGGGTGATGACTTTGAATACCCTAGTCAACCAGAGGAGGAATACTCGTCTTCTCAACCTAATCAGCAAATCGAGATCCCAAATGAAGATCTCTGCTTCAACACTTCTGTGGAATTCACCAAACCAGATCCTGGTTATCACTACATCAACATGATCACTGAAGATCAAGAGTATGATTCAGGATACGATGCGGAAAGTGTCGCTGACAACGAGTCTCTTCACTCCGAAGACTGGAAGGTACACCCCCAGTATTCAAAACAGAGATCAACAGGAAGTACAAATGCCATATCTCATACTTCCCGATCTGTTAATCAAGAAGATCGCTTTAGCAGCACAAAAGGCAAGGGCCATCGTCCAGAGTCCTCAAAGCCTGCTCAGCCAACAACCAAAGCTACTCAAGGGTTAAACCAAGCGGAAAATTACCCGAGTACCTCGATTTCCAAGGAGTTCGTCACTACTGGAAACCTGTTAAAGTTAGGACTAATGTTCATAGCTCTAAGTAGTTTATCTTTGCTTTTTGTTTTGAACTCTCGCTTCGCCCAAAGCGAAGAGATGTTTTATAGGGCTTTAGCTTTTAAATAATTTCTCTTTGTCTTGCCCAAGACAAATGAGTTTGTATTTTAGGGCCCTGTTCATATTGTGAAACATAAATAAAACGCGTTGTTTTGTTTCCACACTTTGTGTTTATTTTCATTTTTACCCTTTTTTGGAAATGATAATCCTAAAAAAAACACAGTAAAAAAAACAAAAAAAAATTATTCAAAAAAAATCATAATAAAATCTGCATACACTTTCAAAAAAAAAAACTTTTTTAATCAAACATAAATCAAAATGCAGATTAAACAAATGAACAAAACCATTGAAAGCAATAACTCTACGCCTTTCTCAACTTTGAAATCCCCTGTGAATTCGCCGAAGAGAAAGTTGAAGAAGAGATCCCAGGTGAAATTTCTCGACTACTTAAGCACGAGGAAAGGATCATTCAGCCTCACAAAGAACCTCTAGAAGCAATTAACTTGGGTACTGAGGAAGATACAAAAGAAGTCAATATTGGAGCTTCACTCAACAACAATGTCAAAAGCAAACTGATAAATCTTCTCAAAGAATACGTTGATGTGTTTGCTTGGTCCTACCAGGACATGCCGGGTTTGGGATACCAGCATCGTGGAGCATCATTTGCCGTTAAGACCAGAATGTCTGCCAGTTAAGCAGAAGCTGAGAAGAGTTCATCCTGAAATGGCTGAGAAAATCAAAAAGGAAGTTCAAAAGCAGCTCGACGCTGGTTTCCTTGTCACTTCTAGTATCCTCAATGGCTAGCCAACATAGTACCTGTATCCAAAAAAGATGGAAAGGTCAGAATGTGTGTTGACTACCGGGATCTGAACAAAGCTAGTCCAAAAGACGACTTTCCACTACCGCATATCGATATGCTAGTGGATAGCACTGCCAAATTCAATGTCTTTTCCTTCATGGATGGTTTCTCTGGTTATAATCAGATCAGGATGGCTCCCGAAGACATGTAGAAGACATCTTTCATCACGCCGTGGGGCACTTTTTGCTACAAGGTAATGCCATTTGGATTAAAGAATGCAGGCGTAACTTACCAGAGGGCAATGACTACTCTCTTTCACGACATGATGCACAAAGAGATCGAAGTCTATGTAGACGACATGATAGCAAAGTCTGACACTGAAGAGGAACATATAGACTATCTCTTAAAGTTGTTCCAACGACTAAGGAAGTTTCAGCTCCGCCTGAATCCTAACAAATGCACCTTTGGGGTAAGATCAGGAAAACTCCTAGGTTTCATCGTCAGTCAAAGAGGAATTGAGGTTGACCCTGACAAAGTCAAGGCTATTCAGGAAATGCCTACACCATATACGGAAAAGCAAGTAAGAGGATTTCTCGGACGGTCGAATTACATCTCCAGATTTATCTCTCAGATGACTGCTACCTGTGGACCGATATTCAAGCTTCTCCGCAAAGATCAAAGGGTTGTATGGACAGCCGATTTCCAAAGAGCATTCGACAGTATCAAGGAATACCTGTCAGAACCACCAATACTGGTCCCTCCAGTTGAAGGAAGACCATTAATCTTATACCTTACCGTACTAGAAGAGTCCATGGGCTGCGTACTTGGACAACAGGATGATACCGGTAAGAAGGAGCATGCCATCTATTACCTGAGTAAGAAATTCACAGACTGTGAAACTCGCTACTCCATGCTCGAGAAAACATGCTGCGCTTTGGTATGGACTTCAAAACGTCTTCGCCAGTACATGATCAATCACACGACTTGGTTAATCTCTAAAATGGATCCGATCAGGTACGTCTTTGAAAAGCCTGCCTTAACTGGGAGAATCGCTCGATGGCAGATGCTACTATCTGAATATGACATCCAATACCGCGCCCAGAAAGCGGTTAAAGGAAGCATTCTCGCTTGATCACTTGGCTTATCAACCGCTCAACGAATACCAATCTCTCAAGTTCGACTTCCCAGATGAGGATGGTATGTACTTAAAGATGAAAGATTGTGACGAACCACTACACGAAGAAGGACCAGATCTAGAATCCAGATGGGGCCTAGTTTTCAATGGAGCCGTAAATGTTTTTGGCAATGGAATTGGGGCAGTCATCATCACTCCCGAGGGTTCTCATATCCTGTTTTCCGCCAGATTGCTATTTGATTGCACCAACAACATAGCAGAATATGAAGCATGCATCATGGGTATCGAAGAAGTCATCGACTTGAGGATCAAGATCCTTGATATATATGGAGATTCAGCCCTTGTGATCAACCAAATCAAAGACAAGTATGAAACTCATCATCTTGGTCTAATTCCATACAGGGATTATGCGAGGCGATTGTTGACTTTCTTCAACAAAGTTGAACTGCATCATATCCCTCGAGATCAAAATTGGATGGCAGACGCCTTGGCCACTCTATCTTCCATGTTCAAAGTTAACAATTGGAATGATATGCCCAGAATTCGCATCAGACGCCTGGAATGACCTGCATATGTATTTACAAAGCAGTCTTCGACGATAAACCGTGGTTTCACGACATCAAACGTTTCCTTCAAACGCGAGAGTACCCACTTGGGGCATCGTACAAAGATAAGAAAACTCTGAGGAGGCTTTCTAGGAATTTCTTCTTGAACGGAGATGTGTTATACAAAAGGAACTTCGACATGGTGTTGCTCAGATGCGTCGACAGACAGGAAGCAGACACAATCATCCATGAAGTGCATGAAGGGTCCTTTGGAACCCATTCGAATGGGCATGCAATGTCTAGAAAATCTTGAGAGCAGGATACTATTGGATAGCGATGGAATCGATTGCAGAACACGCCAAAAGATGTCACAAGTGCCGTGTCTACGCAGATAAGATCCATGTGCCACCGACTCTACTCAACGCTCTTCCTCTCCGTGGCCTTTCTCCATGTGGGCATCGACATGATTGGAATGATTGAACCAAAAGCGCCCAACGGACATCGCTTCATTCTAGTAGCTATTGATTACTTCACCAAATGGGTCAAAGCAGATTCACGCCAACGTCACAAGACAAGTGGTTGTGAGGTTCATCAAGAACAACCTCATTTGCCGATACGGAGTTCCAAGCAAGATCATTACGATAATGGATCTAACTTGAACAACAAAATGATGAAGGAACTGTGAGGAATTCAAGATCGAGCATCATAACTCGCCTCCTTACCGCCAAAGATGAACGCGCGCTGAAGCGCCAACAAGAACATCAAAAGATCGTCCGAAAATGGTCGTCACTTACAAAGACCGCACGAAATGCGCCATTTGCTCGCATGGGTATCGTACTTCACGCACTTCAACAGGGCAACTCCTTTTCTCTAGTATACGGCATGGAAGCAAAGGTCGTAGAAGTTGAGATCCCATCAATGAGAGTTCTCATGGAAACTAAGCTATCTCGAGGCCGAATGGTGTCAAAGCGTATACGACCAACTCGAACTTAATTGAAGAAAAGCGCCGACCGCCTGTGTCACGGACAACTCCATCAAAGAAGAATGAAAAAGCTTTCGACAAAAGGTCCGACCTCGTGAATTTAGAAGGCGACTGCTTAAAAAGATTCTCTTTTCAAACATTCTAGGGCAAATGGACTCCTAACCACGAAGGCCCATACATCGTCAAGAGAAGCTTTTCCGGTGCTATGACTCACAACCATGGACGGCGATGAACTCCCGTATCCTGTAAATGCTGATGCAGTCAAGAAATACTTTGTCTAAAAAAAACAAAAGAACAACTCGGTAAGTCGAAAACCCGAAAAGGGCGACTTAGGCAAAAATGAGCGTCTCGGCGGATTGAAAACCTGAAAAGGCGATCCAGTGCAAAATTAGAGACAATAAATGAATTATCCCGATAGATCGAAAACCAAAAGGCGATCTAGGCAAAAACAAGGATACAAAAAATGACAAAGTAACTGCAGTCAGTCTGTATTTTGTCCATATGAAAAGTTTTCCATTAACGGATCTTCAATCAACTTTTCTAAAGCAACAAGCACAGTTGGAATTCAAAGTTGTTAGGGATAGTAGCGGTTATTTGCTTTCAATGTAGCTTTTTCCCAATAAATTATCATTTCTAACTTTTGTAAATAGTTCATGGAATCACGCATTTGGCTGATTACCATTCCATCAATAAATTTGAGCTTTGTGCCTTTTGTTTGCAATTCCTACTTTATTCTGTTTTGCAAAATAACGCTTTTTATTGTGAAAATCACTTTTGAAACTAAAATGTTTTAAATGAATTTTTACTTCAAAAATTTTGAAACAAAAGCAAAATTCTCCTTTGAAACTATGAAGATGGAAAGAATTTCAACAGTTTTCTCCGTAAGTGTTTTGATCTCCAAGGATAAAGACAATCGCATGTAGTCTTCTCCTCAGCAGAAATCATCAAAGGACGGTATTCTTATTCAAAAAAAAAAAGAATCCCCAACTGAGTTGCCAATGAAATGCCTTTCTCTGAAAGTTTAAAGCCTGCAACTCAAAATCTTCATTAGTGAATATCTGCACCATTGCTGCAATTTTCACCAAGTATTTGTTCGAACTGTGACGCGGTCCTTTTCCCAAATATCTCTTTAGTGTCTTTGTCAAGTATTGTTAGCATGCATATAACATTCATGACATTCATACATAATAGCATCATTCATTGCATTTTTTGCATCTCTCAAAATGTTTGCTTCCAAATCACTGGTATAAATCATACTTACTCATACGAGTACAAGTCTGTCCCCAGTAGAATATCTCCAAACAGAAAAGATACTTTTTTTTTTTTTCCCCAACGGAGTATTCCCAAAGTAAAGGATACGTCTTCCTTTTTCCCCAAAGTCCCCAAGTAGAAATACATTTTCTTCTCTATCACATTCGCCACCGAGATTATCCTCGTTGGGAATAATGTCTTGATTAACTTCTTTCTTTCCAGCTCATTCCTCGGATAGAACATCGTCTGTTATTCACAAAGTCGAATACGCAACAACTCATTTCTCAAGATTTACCTTGTTATAGTTATCACTTGATAATTGGTAATATCTTCAAAACTCATTACCATAAACTATCAGGTCCGATAATTGGTAATATCATCTTCACTTACCTTAAACATTGTCACAAAGTCGATGTAAGGTAATCTTTTGTTTCCCAAACGAAATGATGTTCACATTTTCTATGAATCATTCTTTCCCCAATGAGACATATTGCTTGTTTCCCAACAGATAGATTCTTTCTCAAACAGATCGAGTCATCCTCATAAATTTTTCCCATCATGTCATTTTTTTGATATCCTTTAAAACTTTTTAATCATTTTGCATCATCCGCATCTTTTGGTATCTTAGGTCCAAATTTTATGATTCGATATTTAAGTCTCTTTACACCTATCAAAACGAAGATACTCATCTTCATCTTTCAGTGTTAAAGAAACTTAAATAGGTATCTTATACCCCAAATTTTGACCTAATATACCACCTTACATTTGCATCATTGCACAACCAATAGCTCAAAGATTAATCGGGTATAGCATTCACAGGTCAAAATTAGGGTTTCATCAGATTTTCATCTGATTCAAGAGCTAACCAATTAGGGTTTGAGATTTTCTCATCTTATTTGATCTATCTTGATCAAATCATCAACTTCCAATCCTCAGATATCAAATTTTCTCACAGATCAATCGAGGATCGACCAATTAGGGTTTTGGTCAAGCATAGGCATTCTCTGATTTTTTGAGCAGTGATTGACTTTTTTGGATAGAGATTGGTCATCATATATTAGATACAACATCTTGACCTAATTTCTGGATTCAAAACATCACAAAGGTTCACAGAATTCATCAGTCGTTTTTAGAAACATCTGATGAAAATTCATCTGCACAGAAAAGTCAAACTTTGACTTTTGGTCAAATTTTTCAAAACAAAACTTTTTCAATCATCAAAATACTTCAAATGATCCATCATGATCATAAAAAAATCAAGAATTTGAAAAAAGTCAACAAAAAGTCAAAAGTTTAACACTTAGAAATTTTTCTAAGTGTTGAAATTCCTTACTTTTTCCAAACTTCATGCCATTTTTTCACCTAGTTCCAATTTGAATTTGAAAAAACTCAAAACATGAAAGTTGTAGCTTGTGGAAAAATATTTCCAAAATGTCCAAGAACTCTCAAATCCATGGAGTCTAGATACACTTTTGAAATTGAAACATAAGGCTCCATGAAACTTGATTTTTCAAAGTTCACAACTTCAATTATAGGTCATTTTGAGTTTTCTTCATCTAGAAGCTTTCTAACCTTGCCAAATGAGCCATCAAACTGATAAATATCAGCCTAGAGTAATAATTGAGAGATATGGATCAAGATGTAAAAATAGCACATGGTGAAAAAAGGAAGGTTCCTTTTTCTTTACAAAAGACTTTCTTGCCCCTTAAGCTTTCTTTGAATCACCAAATGCCATGGACATTTGCCTAACATTTCAGAACCTATTTGCCTATAAATTGATCACACTTCAAGTTCAAACTACACCAAAGCTTCAAAATACATGCTTTCCTCCCACTTTCTTCAAATTCAAGTATTATAGTTCAATTTGCCAAACATTGCAATTTTCAAATTTAGCAAAAACTATGATATTCTTTGGTGTCTAACATGTCATAATATCTATATGGAACTTATTCAAAGCTTAAAATCAAACTGAACTAAGCTAAAAACCAGATTTCCATTTTCATTTTTTCAAACTTTTCCAAACTGCCATAACAATCGAATTTGGACTTTGGCTTGATTCCTTTGAGTTCTGATCATCCAAACACGATCCATATACATCATGGAGTTGATCCAGATCAAGAACAACCATCTGTAACACTCTTAACCCCATTTTCGAGTTTCACTTTGAATTGACTGTAGGTGGACTTGGCTAGATTGATTGGAAAGGATTCAAGGCAAGCAGGCTATCATCACAGCTTCCATACATGCCGATGAAGCTCAAATGATCAAGAAACAGCAACTGGAAACACTCTAGCATCGATTTCGATTCTCACTTTTCCAGGTATGCATATGAACTGTGATATCCATATTCCTTGCACCAATTGAAAAAAGCTCTTGGCCATTCTCTTTCTGCACCCCTAACGATCATAAACCCTCAATAAAATCAAAGAATCATAAACTGTGCATCATTTAATTTGAAATCTTAGTTTTAGGGTTCATCACGATTTCCAGAAATCAAAACATGCTAGGATGAATATAAATGAAATTAACAACCATATTCATGTTCGTTGTGCAAAATCGATCAAGTTTCATTTTTACATCATGCCATTTGGTTGAGAAACGAAGATTTTGGATTGAAATTGGTAAACTGAAGATCAAACCACAAACCCAGGATTGCGCGCGTGTTCTTGATGTTCTTCATTTTTAAATATTCAAATAATCCAATCTTATATCAACGTGTGTTTTAGTCCACTAAGCATCCCAGCGCATTTGGTCTAGTGGTTGTCTGCTTGCCTTTAAGTCTTCTTGCCACGCGTCCCACCTCATGGTCATGGGTTCAACACCCATCAAGACCATTCATTTTTACAAACTTTCCAAATTTTTTCATGTTTTTCATCAAACTTTCACAATTTTTTTGACCAATCAAAACTTCTCATTTTGAGATGATTTTTTGGACACTTGTAAATAAATACATCTATTTTATGATAGTGCAAAAATTTTCAGAAAAAAAACTTTCATCTGATTAAATTTTAATCGAGCGAAAACGACGCTCAACACTTTTCAAACCTCCTTTAAGGTGAATTTTTCAAGTTTTCGACTTCGATTTTTTTCATAAATGAACTTAACATTTCAAAATCATTTTTCAAAACATTTCATCAAAACTTACATCTTTTTACCATGATCGATCCGATTTAAAACGATAAAACTGATTTCGTTTTCTCGAATTTCTCGATCGATCATGGGCCTCCCTTATGGTGTAAGTCCCAATCCTTTATGTACATATTTAGTTTTACTTGTACATACTCAAATTATCATTGTTAATATTCAAAGGTAAACAAATTTCTTTCGTTTGTTTTCATTCGTTTGTCTATACGACGAATCCATTAGTTCTAAAGGAAGAATTCTTCTGAGTAAAATTTCTTTTAGACCAATGGGCCTCCATCATGGTGTAAGTCCCATAACATTCTTTTATGTACATAATATTTCTTTGTACATACCAAATACTTTTCATACAAATTTTCATCTGTACATAACACAGATACTTCTTTTTCAAATACTTTTTATCTGTACATAATACAGATACCTTTTACAGATAAACTTCAATCAATTATTTCTGTTTCATCTGTACATTTTACACTGAATACCATTGATATTGAAAGGAGCATTATTCCCTGTGAAATCTTTCAAATCAATGGGCCTCTTATGGTGTAAGTCCTAACCTTCCTATGTACATCCATCTTTGTCTCGTACATAAATAGCTCGCTCGGTACATATTCATTTCCTTGTACACAGACAAACTTGTGAATAATCAAGTTGCGCTGCTTTAAACGCTCGTTTCACGTACACTTGTTTATTTTTATTTCATAAACTCTGTAAATAAACATCATGCATTGTTTATATTTCCTTCATAAACTCCTCGTGAATACATATCACACGCACACACACTGCTTATACAATTGTCTAATCATAACATAACAATTAGACTAATCAATAGGTTCCCAGCTTGTAGCCTCCGCTTGGGCTTTATACAAGACAATCCATCCTCAAAGATGAGTTAAACCTCCGCTTGGGCTTCATACAAGATATTTTATCTCCAATGAGTTTAGCCTTCTCTTGGCTTCAGTACAAAGAAACTCTCCTCACAGAGTTAGCCTCCGCTTAGGCTTCATATAAGATAAACACTTCGCTGAGTCACCTCCTCTTGGGCTTCGCTCAAAAGAACTCCTCATCGAGTTTAGCCTTCTTTGGGCATCATACAATGAAAGAGATAGGAAATCTCTTAACAGCCTCCTATTGGGCTTCCAATACAAAGAATCACCCGCTAAGATAGAACCCGAAAGGATGGTTTCCTGAAATCACTTTCAAATCCCCAGAGTAAAATTTCCTGAAATTGCTCTTATTCAAAATGATGGTTTCTGAAATCCTTTCAAGCCAAAGCCAGCCATACCTTATAGCTTCCTCTTGAGCTTCATACAAGGACCCTCGATGACCCTCGAAATGCCTCCTCTTGGGCTAACAATACAAGGACCCATGGGCTTCTTAAAAGCATCCCTTTTAATCCAATCAATTTCTCCTTGAGATTTAGACATCTATCATCTCTATGGAAGAAGTATCTCATCTATCACATCACATACAGTCAAAAACTTTTTTTCAAACCTTTTTTCATAAACTGTTCTCAAACAAAAACATCTCTTAACAGTAAGTGGTAACGCTTGTACACTCAAGCAAAACACCCAATACTTACAGTTAAAAGATTCAATCATCTTTTTTCAAACATCTTTCTTAAACATGTAAGTGGTAACGCTTGTACACTCAAGCAAAACACCTATAACTTACAATGAAAGATTTTAATCAATCAAACTTTTCAAAAATGTATGTGATGAAATAGATTAGATACATTTTTCATTAAGACGACATTTGTCTGTCTCTTACTAACATCCCGTTGCTTTCCACTAGCATAAGTGGGAACTACGATTGCTCTGACTTTCTCAACATCCTTTTGAGAATACGTAGGCACAAGGTCTCATCCTTGCCGAGCAAATTTCTTTCTCTCTCAGACCAAACAAACCATAGAACCCTGTAGATCCGAGCTACAAATGCTCGATTCCCACTAGGATATGTATGCGTAAGATCCATGATCTTTAGCACAATAATAACAAAACCTAGAATCCCACATAATCATCGCTTCTTAAAATCCAAAGGAGAAACTTTCCCAATCATAGAAATAGCAATTAAAACACACAAACATATCAAACATATTCATATATAAAATAGTAGATAACTACATATATTTAGGGTGCTCCATCTATTCCCTTTATATAACAATCCCCCTTATTCAGAATCTCCCCAATGCGTTACGTCTAGTTTGCGCTAGTCATTACGCATACCAATATCAATTGAGGGTATTTCAGCTTTCCCCTTTTTCATAATCATTAAATCATCTTTCTTGTGTTGAAAATAATAAAGCTTGATGCTCGCGGCATCTTTATAAACAAATCAAAAGATTTAAATCGTTGCGTGCCAGAGAATCCGAACTCACGTTCGCATCCTCAGGCGCGTCACCTTTTAACGCGAACACTCCTCCAAGAAAATACCAAATCTGCAGCGAATTGATGATAATCCTAGAAATTAACCTTGGATTCTTGAGGAAAAACTTGAAATCTTCAATGGAGGATTAAAGAAGATGAAGGAGAAATCCTTAAATCTTGAAATTGAAGAGAAATCAAGATGAAGCAGTTTCTTCCATGTCAAATTCGAGCAGAAGAAGGAGAAGAAGATTGAGATTCAATAAGAGAAGCTGCAATGAAAGAAAACCAGAAGTCGCAGGGCGCGCTTAGCGCGGCGGGAGGCGCGCTTAGCGCGGTCTGTGCCTGAGACAGGGTGTTAAACGGAGGTCCGGTGACGGCATGTGGTGGTTGCTTGGAGGGAAAGTTGCAGTTTGAACTTTGTTCTTGAGTTTTTTGCTTTTGATTTGAGAGAATTAGAGTGTGATTGGTAGTGAAAATTAAGCAAATGATTGTGTCGTTGTGATTTGTGAAGAGGAAAATCTATTTATAATTTTAGGAGTTGGGCCTAAAAACCATAATCAAGTCTAAATCAAGATTATCCCGATAATTTTCGTAATTAATCCAAAACAGCCAAATCCGTGGGGAATTTGGAGTCGAAATGTAAACAAAAAGTGTCCGGAATGTGATTTTGCTTGTGTGAATCAAAAGTTCGACTTGATCGAGTGAACGCTCAAGAAAATACAATTTTTTTGAAGTTTCAGCATAATTTTTAGACAACTGACACATGCAGAATTTTATTTGCGCTCTTCCGAGAAAATTCCTCGATGGAGGGTCTACTGATCAAAATTTGCAAGTGAGTATTTATGAGACAATCGAAGCTAACAAAATTTGTGAACTTTTGGCACTGGTCTCATCCCGTTTCAATGAAAATCAAGCGATATGTGATTTTTCGGACTTCGCGTATCAGATGAAAATTGCTCGGTTCAGTCCAAAATCAACCTCAGAGAATAAAATTCTGGTATTGATCGGTGAGGAATCAACTCCTGAATTGCAAAGAAAGTTGTAGAGGATTTTGATACAGAATTTTGGAAATCAGTCCCGCTCAATTCCGAGTTTCCAGCTGGGAAATAGAGATTATTTAGCGGGCAGAACGCACGGTTCAACACTAAAATTCGGCTTGACCCACTGGAGAAAACAATTTCTTTGAGAACCTTCCTCACAAAATCTGCTCTCGGCTTTCAAACGAAAGCTGTGGATAATAATGAGAAGGAAATGACGGTCAAAAATCGTCAGAAAATACCCAACAGGCTGAAGGATACGCTTTTTGGAGTACCCAAAATGCGTCGAAAACCCGAAATTCACTTTATTGAGAAATAAGCGAATAAACTCCTTTTTTGTGTGCCAATTGGGATACCGTGAACCTGGTAACCTCATGACGAATGCTTATGCATGTGACTATATATATGTTTATGCAAATGAATTATAAGTCAGAAATGCGGAAATAAAAAGGATAAATTTTGGGGTACAATAGTATGTTTATAGTATTCAATAAATGTTTAATATATTTTTGTAAGTTTTATCAATGCACCTTATTCACTTTGTGAATGATGACCTATTATTGTTGCTCCGCCGTTGAGGGTATTTTTTAAATCTAACTTAGTTTATAAGCTATTTTTTGTTAATTTGGAATAAAATGAATTTAGCTAATTTTAAAAATCTAAATTTAGTCCCTTATGAGAAATCTACTTAAAAACCTAAGTTTAGCTTACAAAATTTAACATACCAAAACTGCATGGTATGAGATTCATGTAATGACATGATCAATGTTTAGAACTCTTAAGTTTGTTATTTTTAATCCCAAAATTAAATTTTTTAAATTTAACTGATTGTTCCAATAAAGCATTGGTATTTTGAAGATAAATATCTGTCAGGAAAGCATAGATAGATTGTTTTAATTAGTGTGACAACTAAGGTTGCAAGCTCGCAATATCAAATTTGTAATGTGTTAAGGTGTAGAAGCCTAGTTTAGTATAGTAGTATATATATATATATATATATATATATATATATATATATATATATATATATATATATATATATATATATATATATATATATATATATATATATATATATATATATATATATATATATATATATATATATATATATATATATATATATATATATATATAAAATCCTTAGTAATGTTGTGTTTACATGCAATTCATTTGATTTGGTGATTTGTGGGAGGAACGATGAACACCTCCAAAAGTTTATTCACTTCAATTATTTTGATGCCTGATCAACAAAAAATACCACATCTTCAAGTCTATAATGTTTGCATCGAACAACCACAAATGATAATAGCTGAAGGTGTATGGGCTACTCACACAGTTGTTCCTCCTAAATCTTCATTTACAATGCTAGAGATTCAAATTATTATCATCTTTTTTATCACACAATTCCTTCATTTCTTTCTCAAGCGCTTAGGATTCTCTAGTTTCATTTCACAAGTTATGGTACGCATTTTTACATATATGTTTGCCTTCTACTTTTGCATAAATTTTATTATATAGAATCATTGTTTGTTTTATTTGTGCAGACTGGATTTCTTCTGGGCCCTTCTATTCCATTAGGACCACTAGATGAATACAAAAAGTTGTTATTTCCATTTGGTGGCGCAGACATATTAAACACAATATCATCCTACGGTTACGCATTTTTCTTATTTCTAAACTCGGTTCAAATGGACTTCACGTTAATAACAAAAACAGGCAAAAAATCTTGGGTCATTGCTCTTTTTTCCCATTATTTACCCATGCTATTTTGCTTCCTCTTCATATTTATTACCAAAAAGGTCTGGAAAGATTTACTTGGTGAAAAACAAGCTTTTAATTTACCCATTGTGGTTATATCTCAAAGTGGTTGTTCTTTTGCTGTCATTGCTTCTTTGCTAAGAGACATTGGAATCCTCAACTCGGAACTGGGTCGCCTTGCGTTGTCGTCGGCTTTCTTAACCGATATCTCAGGAGGTATCTTTGCAGGTGTGGCGACGGCCGTAACGACTAGCATGCAAATTGGAGTGTTTCTGGTTGTGAAAAACATACTTTTGTTCTTTGTTTATCTGATTGTGATTCCGTTAGTTGGGAGACCAATAATGATATGGATGGTGAAAAACACAACAGAAGGAAAACCGATTAACAAGATATACATAAACGTAATAGTGGTAGCATTTTTCATGTTGGGTCTATTAGCTGGAAAATTCAATCAACCTTTCTTAGCAGGAGCATTTATATTGGGTATTGCCGTTCCGGAAGGCCCGCCATTAGGGTCAGAGTTGGTTAACCAATTTGAATTATTCTCTACATGGATTCTCACTCCACTTTTTGTAACTTGTTGTGTCATGAAAGTAAATCTCACTCTTTGTGGCCCTCCTATTCTTATAATTGTTGTCACCGGATTCATCCTGTTGGTGCATAGCATTAAGCTACTGCAGTGCATTACTATTTGCAAATATTGCAATATGCCTACGACGGATGGTCTTTGTCTTGCCCTTATTTTAAGCTGCAAAGGTGTCGTTGATTGTTGCTCCTTTATTCTTTTCTACGACGGAACTGTGAGTAGTAATATCTAGCTATACTTGTCCATTATATATATTTGTATTTTTTTTCTTTCTACAAATGAATTAATTTTGCTTCTTGTAGGGGGATACTCCTGAACAAATAGGTGTTATGGTAATATCTACCTTAGTGTTGGCAACAATCTCAAGAATAGGTGTTAAGGTATTATACGACCCATCAAGAAAATATGCAGGGTATCAAAAAAGAAACATAGTGAATCTAAAACAAAACTCAGAGCTTCGTTTAGTAGCAGTTGTGCACAGAGCAAGTCACATGGTTCACATTAAGAATTTCCTAACCCTATGTTCTCCGACACCAAACAACGTGCTAATAGCAGATGTGCTACATGTTATGGAATTAATTGGAAGAACAACACCCATTTTCATCTCACATCGTCTCCAACAAAAAATTGGGTCAACACATAACTACTCAGGAGAATTAGTCGCTACATTCAACCTTTTCGAGTGTGACCATGCTGGTTCAGCAACAGCTAACACATACACAGCAATATCTCCACAAACGTTTATGCAGGATGATGTTTGTTACCTTGCGTTAGACAAAAATGCTGCTATTATAATTCTACCATTTCACATTAGATGGACGCAACAAGGTTTAATTGAATCACACGACAGCATGGTAAGAACGTTGAATTTAAAGGTTTTGGAAAGAGCACCTTGTTCAATTGGGATTTTGGTTAACCGTTGCAACGCCACTACACGCAATAATAATAATAATTCATTTGGTTATAAAGTAGCTATGATTTTTCTTGGAGGCCCCGATGATAGGGAAGCTTTGTGTCTGGCTAAAAGGTTTTCCAAAAATTTAGATAATGTATTGTATGTGTATCGATTACTTGCATGTGACCAAGATGCAATGGGGTGGGAGAAAATGATTGATGATGAAGAGTTAAGGGAAGTCCGTGGAGCTTATGTTAAACTTGAAAATGTAAAGTATGAAGAAAAAACTATAGGAGATGCATCTGAGACAACTACTTTAATTAGGGATATAGCAAATGAATTTGATTTTATTATTGTTGGGAGACGTAATGGAGTTAAGTCACATCAGACACTTGGGTTAGAAAATTGGACTGAATATACTGAATTGGGTGTTATTGGTGACTTGCTTGCTTCACCTGATATGGAAACTAAAGCTTCCATTTTAGTTGTTCAACAACAACAAACCAATTCTATATCCTCCACTTAACCCTTTTTTGTAACTTTTAGGTTCTAACTTGTAAGGTTGTTTAGCTTGTTTTATTTTTACACTTTTTGTAGCTTGTTTTAACTTAATGCAATCATTAATTTGTATCTCAACTTATGATTCTCGACTCTTTCATTAGCTTTTAAACTAAATTCACCTACAACTTTATGCAGGATAAACTTTTAATATACCTTTTATAATACTTATATATTTAAAAAGAAGTTACTACATTAAAACAAATATCATTTTAAATTCACATATACATATAATCTTCAATATATATATATATATATATATATATATATATATATATATATATATATATATATATATATATATTGATGATGCATAAAGTCCTAGCCGAGATATGGTGTCGGGATCGGATTGGTGTAGGTCCGGGATGTATCCCGGCGGGAAGCGTATGACCGGAATCTGGGATTCAACCCAGGAGAAGGGATAGGAGTCGGTGTGAGGCCCGAGAATGTATCCCAACAATGTGTCCTGGGGATCAGCCCGGATTGGTATGAACGTTACGGTTTGGAGAAGTAATTGATGCATTGATTCTGTGATGAGCGTTACGTTGGGGGGTTATCATTGCCTGAAATGGATGATGCTTCATCTCCAAGTGGCAGTTAATGCGTTAATCATCGTTACTAGAGAAGGAGAAGGAGATTCATATAAACATTCGTATAAGTAGGGCTCTCGCCAGCGGGATAAGCAAGACAATCATAGCTTGGAATTCAAGTTACAACACTTGAGCTTCCAAATCCCTAAATACGATTAAAAGAGATTGATGATAATCCACGGTGAAATTTGACCATCGACAAGTATAACACAATGTCAACATGTTGTCCGAATTTCAAGCTCCCACGCCTTCAACGCGACGGAAAATCGACTTTTGAGCACATCATTTTGGTTAATAATGTGATGGCGCTGATTGGAGCAACAGATTCCCTCAAGTGTAAGTTGATGGCTGGCACATTCAGGGAGTCTGCCTTACGTTGGTACATGGGGCTACCACGACTTTCCGTGGTTAGCTATCAGGATTTCAATAGGAAAATCATTCAACAATTCTCAGCAAACCGCCATCGTAAGGTGGCCAATACTTCTCTCTTCAATGTTAGGCAGCGTCCTGCAGAGTCGTTGCGGGATTTCATGGCTAGATTCAACGAGGAGACCATAAGAGTTTCACATCCTAACCAGGAAATATTTGTGGCGACATTTCAGCATGGGCTCAAGGTCGGCCAATTCAATGAATCATTGGCTCAGAATCCGGCTAAGAGTATGGACGATATCATCACTCGGGCAGAGTTTTATGTGAAGGGGGAGGAGAGCAACATGGAAAAGAGAGCCCGAGATTCCAAGGAAAAGGGCACGGGGCGAGATGATAGAGCCGAGCAGAGGGCTCGGCCACGAGATCACACGGCGGTCAGAGAGCGAACCCGCGACAAACGCCTTCAGTCCCGGGGGTATCTGGCCTCAAGGCCCAGAGAGTCTTTTACGCCCCTGAACGCCAGGAGAGAGGAAATTCTCCATGACATAAACCATTTGAAATTGCTTCCCAGGCCTTGGAGACCTCAGATGGCCAATGCAGTGATGGGAAAATATTTAGAGGCTTGGTGCGAATACCATCGCATAAGAGGACACACAATAGAAGCCTGTGTCCATCTGCGGAGAGAAATTGAAAAGTTGATCCAAAGGGGAAAGCTGCCGTCCTATGTGAAGGATAACACTGAGCAGGCTAACAAGCGTGGTCCATCTCCGAAGGGTGAGTCGGCTTCTGATTCACGATCTAAAAAGAGGGGAAAGGCTGTGGAGGAGGTTAAGGAAGCAAGAGCATCCCGAGATACGCTCAACACTATTTCCAGGGGGTTTGCTGGTGGAGGATCTACTAGTGTTGCTCGAAAGAGGTATGCACGGGGAATTGGGAATGTTTCCCGGATTGGGTCGTCTAATGAGGAGCCCGGGGTGATAACTTTCTCACGAAAAGATTCCAAGGAGGTCTTGCCTCATGAAAATGACCCCATGGTTATTGAAGAGCAAATCAGAGACTGGGGGGTGAAGCGAGTACTGATTGATCCTGGAAGTTCTGCTGATGTCCTTTATTGGGAAGCCTTCAAGGGGATGGGTTTTGAAATTCCTGGAAGCAGATACGTGATGTCACAGAGAATGTTATGACACACTATCTGACACTCTGTTAACAGTTTACACAGTAAATATAAATAACAGTAAAGAACACAATAAGTTGTTTACCCAGTTCAGTGTCTAACTACACCTACATCTGGGGGCTACCAAGCCAGGGAGGAAATTCACTATTAGTAGAATTAATTCAGGAATAAACCACCAGTTTATCTCCTTCACTTAAAACCTACCCAATGCAACTTCAACCTAAGTCCTACTTAGATCTGAGTACCTACTCACTCCCCCTCAATCACAGCAGTGATATCAACCTATTGACTAATTGAATTGTGAAGACACACTTCAATAAACTATCTTGATCTCGCTTCAAAGCTTTCAATCAAGAGACAAACACTCGTGCTTTAAAGCTTTGAGTGATAAACTACCCTTACAGCAAATCCTAGTCCAATGCACTTATCAATTGATAGTTGTTTGGCTCACAAGAGAAACTAGAATTACATAATACCAACTGTTACAAATCCTAACAGTACACAAATAACAAGCTGCTATCTCTTCAATAGATTCCAAGGGCGCAGCACAGTTGTAAGGGTTGAATTCCTTTTATAGAAGCAGTCCTGAAACTTCAGTTTTGGGCTTCCATAAAGATAGCTAGGGTTTACTTAATTTAATCCTAAAAACATGGTCTTTTCAACAACCAATTTAGGTTTAATTAAGATTAACCTAGCAGCCACGTGAGCATGCTTTCTAATAACAGAAAAACAATATTTAGCAGCTCAACAAACTTCCTGAAAAATCTCAGGAACAAACAGATTCTGCATAACAGAATGTCACACTGAATGTCATAACATCTGTTATGACATCAGACTGTTTTCTGCAGAATTTCTAGCACAACTTTAGCTTCCAGTTTTGAGCTGTCTTTTAACATCCTTAGCAGGTAGGATTTATCTTCAATCTCTGAATGTCATGACATCCATCATGACATTGCTAAAGCCTAGTTTTACCAAAATTAATGCCAACTTAAAAACACTAACAGGTTTTGATCCAAAAGAGTTGCTGCCCTTTAGCGGGACCCTAGTCGGCTTTTCCGGTGAGCAGGTTCAGGTTTTAGGTTATCTTCCAGTTCTCACTACTTTTGGGAACGAAGAAAATGCCAAGGGTGTCCGGGTTCGGTACTTGGTAGTCAATGCTTCGTCACCTTACAACATCATCATTGGACGTCCTTCGTTCAATGCTATTGAGGCGGTTTTGTCAACCCTATATTTAACAATGAAGTATCCCCTGGGGAATGGTTGCGTTGGGGTCATCCGGGGTGATTAGGGTCTAGCTCGGAAGTGTTACAGGGATAACATGAAGATTAAGAAGAAGTTAGTTCCGATAGAAGATCCCGCAGAGCATGAAGTCAGCATGGTCGATATTGATCCGAGGGAGGACTCTAGAGAAGATAGTTTGACTCCTCAAGAAAAGACCAAGGAGGTTCATATCGGGTCCTTGTCCTCAGAAGTCACACATCTGGGGATGCAGCTTTCCACAGAAGAAGAAGCCGAGATAGTTCAAGTACTAAAACAAAACCTTGATCTATTTTCCTGGAAACCTTCGGACATGCCCGGGATAAGCCCAGATGTCATGTGTCATCATTTGGCTCTGGATCCAGAAGTGAAGCCGGTGTCCCAGCGGAAGCGTAAGATGGATGAAGAAAAAGAAAAGTTGTTTCAGACGAGGTGGGAAAATTGATCAAAGTCGGGTTTATTAGTGAAGTACAGTACCCAACGTGGTTATCTAATGTAGTTATGGTGAAGAAGAAAACTGGAAAATGGAGGATGTGTGTAGACTTCACTGATCTCAATAAGGCGTGTCCAAAAGACCTTTATCCTCTTCTGCATATAGATCGTTTGATTGACGGATCCTCTGGGTTTCGTCTTCTGAGTTTCCTAGATGCTTATTCCGGCTACAACCAAATCAGGATGAACCCGGCTGATGCTTCAAAGACGGCTTTCATGACGGATCGTAAGAATTTCTATTATAAAGTAATGCCTTTTGGGCTGAAGAATGCTAGAGCAACTTACCAGAGGCTCATGGATATGGTTTTTGCACCTCAGATAGGGCGGAACATTGAGGTGTATGTGGATGATATGGTAGTGAAGACTGTGGCAGGGAGTAGGCATGTAACTGACATAGAGGAAACCTTCGCTGCTGTTCGGAAGTATGATATGTGTTTGAACCCGGATAAATGTATGTTTGGGGTGCAAGCCGGGAAGTTCCTCGGCTTCATGCTGACAAGTCAGGGAATCGAGGCTAACCCGGATAAATTCCACGCAGTCATTGATATGAGAAGCCCGACCACAGTTCGGGAGGGGCAACAACTAACAGGCCGTTTGGCTGCATTGTCTCGTTTCTTATCTTGTGCAGGTGACAAGTCAATCCATTTCTTCTCAGCTATCAAAAAAAGAGCGGAGTTTGAATGGACCGAGGCATGTGAGAAAGCGTTCTGGGAAGTAAAGAAACTCTTGTCAGCACCTCCAGTGTTGACTAGGCCAAAGGAGAATTCGTAGTTGGTGTTATACCTGGCAGTATCAGATTGTGCAATCAGCTTAGTGTTGGTTCAAGAGACAGAGACGGGTGAGCGCCCGATGTATTTCGTCAGCAAGGTGCTAAAGGGAGCAGAACTCAGATATCAGAAGATTGAGAGGTTGGCATTGGCCCTTGTGACAACTTCCCGGAAATTGAGGCACTATTTCCATGGGTATCCTGTGTTGGTAAAAACCAATTTTCCTTTGAAGCAAGTGTTCAAGAAGTCGGATCTGGCAGGAAGAATGGTGTCTTGGACCGTGGAGTTGTCAGAGTATGATATCAGCTTCAGTCTGCGTACCAGTGTGAAATCCCAAGCTTTGGCTTATTTCATGGTGGAATTCACTTCCCCGCCCGGGGTGGATTCGTCTCCAAAGTGGATCCTCTTAGTTGATGGGTCCTCAAATTTGAAGGGGAGTGGAGCGGGAGTAGTCCTGGAGGGACCTGGCGAGATGGTTTTGGAATACTCGTTGCGGTTTGGTTTTCAGACGAGCAATAATCAGGCCGAATATGAGGCTCTTCTAGCGGGTTTGAGGTTGGCGTTGGAGGTCGGAGTGACCCACTTGCTGGTCCAGACAGAATCTTAGCTTGTGGCCGGCCAGGTGGGTGGGACTTTTCAAACAAAGGACCTCACTTTGATGAAGTATGTACAGCAAGCGATGTTATTGTGTAAGAGATTCAAGTTTTTTGAGATTTGTCATGTTCCGAGGGAAGAAAACACCCGGGCCGACATCTTAGCTCGTTTGGCTAGATCTAAAGGATCTGGTGTGAATAAGTTAGTAATACAAGAAACGATGTCTTTGCCCAGTATTAAAAAGGAGGAGACCTTGGTAGTTGAGCAGGAGAACGGCTGGATGACGCCGATCATACAGTATCTTCAACAGAACATGTTACCGGAGGATAAGGAGAGAGCTAGACAGATTAAAAAGATCTCGGCCAGGTTCGTGTTGGAGTCTGGGAAGTTGTATAGAATGGGGTGAGCAGCTCCGATGTTGCGTTGTGTGGCTGAAAGGGATGTTGCTTTGGTATTGAAGGAGGTCCACGAGGGTGTCTATGGGAACCATGGAGGTGGTAGGTCTTTGTCCAGCTGAGTTTTACGAGCTGGGTATTACAGGCCTACGTTGATGAAGGATTGTGTTCAGTTTGTGGCCCATTGTGTGAAATGTCAGACGTTTGCACCTGGTATCCATACTCCAGTTGAGTTATTACATGTTGTTTTGGTCCCATGGCCTTTCTACCAGTGGGGGCTGACATCCTAGGGTCGTTTTCGGTGGCTCCGGGACAGTTAAAGTTTCTCATTGTAGCTGTGGATTATTTTACTAAATGGGTAGAGGCCGAGGCTGTATCTTGGATATCAACAGAGCGTGTGCGCCGTTTTTATTAGAGAAACATCATTTGTCGTTTTGGGCTGCCTCGGGTTATTGTTTCCGAAAATGGTACTCAGTTCGTAAGTGCTTCGGTTGTGGAGTTCTGCAAGAAGCTCAGGATAACAAATAAGTTCATTTCTGTAGAACATCCACAAGCCAACGGGCAGGCGGAGTTAACTAATAAAGTGATTCTGAATGCAATAAAGAAGAAATTGGATGCTGCTAAGGGGTTGTGGGCGCAGTACCTTCATGAGGTTTTGTGGGCATACCATACCACAGTCCACTCGACAACTCGGGAGACACCTTTTAGAATGGTTTTTGGTACTGATGCCATGATCCCGGTGGAGGTCGCTTTGCCATCCTGGAGGCGGGAATATTTTGAAGAAGAAATCAATAATCAAGGTCTGGATGTTTAGGCCGATCTGGTGGAGGAAGTGAGAGGCTCAGCACATGTTAGGGAGGTTGCTGCTAAACAAAGGATGGCGCGGCGTTTCAATTTGAAGGTGAAGCAGCGTGGATTTGAGGTTGGGGATCTGGTGCTTAAGAAGGTGACAGATCCGACCAAGAAGGGAAAGCTAGATCCCAATTGGGAAGGTCTATTTAGGGTTTTGGAGAAATTACGCAATGGAGCTTACAAGCTGGAGACATTGGAGGGTTCTGAGATACCTAGGACCTGGAATGTAGTTAATCTTAAGTTGTATTTCAGTTAACTTGAATGTAAGAATAATGGTGTACTCTTTTCCCTTAGGCAAGGGCCGGGGTTTTTAATGAGGCACCTTAAGTTTATTATCTGGCTTGTAAAATATTTTTGGGGTACTATACCTCATCAAAGATTTCAACCTCGCTAGGGCTCTATTCTGACTTGGATCAACCCGCTAAGGGCTCTGTACCTAAGGTCACAACCTCGCCAGGGTTCTGTTCCGACTCGGATCAACCCGCTAGGGGCTCTGTGCCTAAAACTTAAGGTTTCAACCTCGCCAGGGATCTGTTCCGACTCGGATTAAACCGCTAGGGGCTCTGTGCCTAAAACTTAAGATTTCAACCTCGCCAGGGCCCTGTTCCGACTCGAATCAACCCGCTAGGGGCTCTGTACCTAAGGTCACAACCTTGCCAGGGCTCTGTTCCGACTCACATCAACCCGCTAGGGGCTCTGTGCCTAAACCTTAAGGTTTCAACCTCGCCATGGCTCTGTTTCGACTCGGATCAACCCGCTAGGGGCTCTGTGCCTAAAACTTAAGGTTTCAACCTCGCCAGGGCTCTGCTCCGACTCGGATCAACCCGCTAGGGGCTCTGTACCTAAGGTCACAACCTCGCCAGGGCTCTGTTCCGACTCGGATGTACCCGCTAGGGGCTCTGTGCCTAAAACTTAAGGTTTCAACCTCGCCAGGACTCTGTTCCGACTCGGATCAATCCGCTAGGGGCTTTGTACCTAGGGTCACAACCTCGTCAGGACTCTGTTCCGACTCGAATCAACCCGCTAGGGGCTCTAAAACATTAAGTCTCTGACTCGCCAAAGCTTTGTTCCGACTCGGATCGGCAGGCTAGGGGTTTGCTTAGAGGAGTTCTGGTTTGAGGCCATGAGGCAGTTTTAAAATTCCGGAGTCTTCTCCTACGTGAACAGTTGGCTACGTGCTTAAAAGCCTTCATGGTTTGCATGGCGCATCATGTGGCTTAGGGGATAATAATATGGCATAAATCTGTTCACGACATTCAACATGCAGATAAACATTTTTTGACAAAGAAAACCGTGCAGCATTAATAAAGGCCTAGGGGGCAAATGTTAAGAGGTACAAAATGCATCCTTCAAAGGGGAAGACTAACTACAGACCGAAATTAGAAAAGATGAAAAAGGAATTAGGCGTTGGGGGTGAGTGGTGTCCACATCAGCATTTCCTTTGCTCAGTGTGGCGTCACTGTCGCCGTCATCAGCTTCCACTAACTTCCTGTAACACGGTGGGAGAACTGACTTTGGATTGTTTTGCGTTTTATCGCAAATGTTGCGGATAGCAAGAGTCGCCACTGACTTTTCTTTTATCCAATTAAGGGAAGGTGAAAAGAACAGGAAAAGACCTTCGTTAGATTCTGAGTAAGGGAGAAGGTTATGAAAAGGGAAGGTATTAGCACCCTTTCCATCCGTAGTTATCTACGGGCTCTTAGTTGCTTTAGCTCATTTTAAAATTTACTTTCGTTGTGAGTTTAAAAAGATTTTGAAAAGGCATTTTACTTTGACTTCGTAATGATTCACGCTGGAATGTATACGAAGTGTTCGGAAATGTTTTGTTTTAGAAAAGGAACTTTGTAATGATTCACACTGGAATGTATACAAAGTGTTTTGAAAATGTTTTGAAAGTGTGAGGTGTGAAAAGCGTTTTGATAGAGAAAGAAACTAAAAGTCTATTACCTACTCAGAACGGTCGTTTCTGTGTTATTTTACTTTCCTTTAGAATAGTGTTATCCATACCATTAGTTGGTAGGTAACCCTATTCGTTATATGTGAAGGGACGTTCGAAAGGGACATCGGATGGTCATAGAAGGCAACTTGTAGGAGTATCCTAGCACATTCGTAGGGATGATCATCACTTTTCGTAGGCAACAATCAAGGGACTAGATCATATATTCGTAGGCAACATCGAGGGTCATCGAGGGACTATGATCTTTGATTCGAAGGGACTAGGATGATATGTTTGTAGGCAACAGTGCTAAGATACCCCCACGTTCGAGGGACTTGACCATTTGTTCGAAAGGCAACGAGAGAGAATACCCTAGAGGGTGCATGTGTGAAGAGAGTGTGTTAAATTCAGGTAATTTATCTTGTATTTAGAAGTGATCTATATTGTTTTTGTCTTGCCATACACGCCTAGTTGCTAGCAGTTTATATGGATGCGGAAAGTAAATTGCGGAAAGTAAATCCTACGCTATTACATGGCTTTGGGGCAGTTACATAATTGAGGAGTGCGGAAAGTAAATCCTATTTAAACTATTACATCCCATGAGCAGTTACATAATATTGAAAAAAAAGAATGCGAGAAAATTAACCTAACTATTACAACCTGGAAGCAGTTACATAATAATCGGAAAAAAGAATCGAATTGCAAATAAGAAAATAATGTTAGTGAAAAAAGATTTTTGAGTTAGGAAAAAGGTTTTAAGGGTTAGTAAACCTAATTAGATGAGAAAATAATTTATTTGGAAATTTTATGGATTGGTTTTAGTAAGGAAAAACAATTAAAAGTCAATTTTCGATTTATTAATAATTAATTAAAATATGCATGCAAAATATAATTTTTTATGTCAAAAATTAAATAAGTATTTTTCTGACCTAAATGCAAAAGGAAATAATTTTTTTGTGATTTTTTAATGGGTTAGAAAATTATTTGAAAAGAAATAAAATTGGAAAAGAAAATATGGAAAAATAATGGAAAAGGTTAAAGTGCTTCTGGAGGAAGCCATCCTAGAAGCTGGAGCTTCTGGAAAGCCTCTTGCTGGACGTGCCCAGAAGTGGGCACTTCTGGGGATTTTCTGGCCTTGAGGTGCCCAGAAATTGGACTTTCTGGGGCTTTCTGCTGAAGACGAGTCCAAAAGCTGGAGCTTCTGGGGCGTGGCGTTTGATAATGGAGTCCGAGCCGAGCTTCAGACGCGTTGCTTGGGATCCGTGGAGCTCGGACGTTGTGACTTCTGGAAGCTGAAATATCAAAAATATTAGAACTTCTGGGGAAAAGGTAGGGTTCGAACCCATGCCTTCTGAGAGAAACGCGCGTTGCCTCTACCATCTGAGCCAACCTGTTTTGGTGTTAGACATATGAAACAGAAAGAATATAAGGGAAACTGATTTCTGGGAATCAATTTAAAATCAGAAAACGCGCGCAGCCTTCGTCTTCTTCCTTGGGACATAGGCTTTTAGCTACGGTTTCTACCTACGGATTTCCTCTGTAGCTATATCCCTGCAAAATCATAACTCAAGCAATACGCAATATAAATTCAAAGTAAAGCCATGGTTCGATTGTAATTAAGCTCCTGATCACGAATATGTCCCTAGTTTTGGCCAATTTTGTCTTAAACGGAAAGCCCTAAATCAAGGTCTCAAACCCTAACCACGGTAGGTTCGTGTACCTGTACTGAAACTACAATCAAACGACACAGGAAGCTTGCAAATAACATCATAAACATGAATATGTGATCAAAATACGTTTAAAATGCATGTAACTATGAATTCAATTTTGAAATTTTGGTGAGCAAACCGTGATGATGATTGCATGATTCTAGACGTCTGGATGAGTGGTGATGATTGGAATAGGTTCCTGGGACCTTGAGGATGCTCGTTCAACCCTCAAAACTCCTTGAATTGGTCTGCAAAGTTGAAACCGAAATTGCTTTTCTTACAAGTTTTCTTGAGGCTTTTTTAGGGTTCTTGAGACAAGAATTTCATTTTTTTGTCATGTGAATGTATCATGTATATATAGAGCAGTGAATTAGGTCAAGAATTGTCAAAGAATATCATGCCAATCAATGAAATATAATTTGATTTGGAATCAAATCAAATATTGCCTTTTTGAGACAATTTCAATCAAATCACTTGCCAATCATGATTATTTCGAAATAATCAAACTTAATTGGCTTGCTTGGACCCCAAGGATGAGAGAAAATCCATCTTGCACTTAATTTTTGATTTTATATCTTTTATTTTAATTAAATTGGTTTTAAATGAATAAAAATCCAAAATAAATTAAAAATAAAAGATAAAAACGTGGCCTTGGGCTTGGAGGTTCCAATTCAGATAAGGAACATGCTTGAATCAAGAAAAGTTAGGCCCATCTGGAAAATTTTTGATTTTCTCAAGTATTTCTCTTTGTGCACCTCCTAAAAAATGCTCAACTTGCACAAGGTGTATCTTGCTCAATTTTTAACATTTTTGGGTGTTCTTGGACTTTTTAGAAAGCTCAAGATGTCTTCTAAACAAAATTTTTGGTTTCATCTTCATTGGAGTTTCTATGCTCATGAACACTTCTTTACAAAAAAAGTTGACTTTTTGTTGACTTTCAAAAGGACCTGTAATATTTTGATCCATAACTTCCAAATCTTGACTTTTCTTGAGGAATCATGATTAACCCTCGATCAAATGACGAATGTTACTTCAAAATATTGATGTTGACCAAAAATTATGAAGTTTGACTGTATGTTGACCACAATTGACTTTTTATCCAATACAACTGATTTTCATCCATCTGAGCAAAGTTGACTTGTAAGGCTTGAATTTTGACATGGAGATTCTTTGAAGCATATGATGAGGTATGATGACCACTTGAAATGTTGGAGGCACACCTTGACTTGAGAATGGCCAAACCCTAGTTTGGGTTGATTGCTTAGGAGAGGGTTTATTTGGTCAACCCTTGTGAAATCCTTGAGTATGGATATGTGAAATGTCTTGAGAAGTGGGAGGGAAAATTTTGGGGTATAACACTTCCCATCAACAGTAGACTTGAAAAAGTCAACCTCCGAGATGTCCAGATCTGGGTACAGGCAGGAGACTTGAGCTTTTGCTCGGTCGAAGGCCATGTCTCCGGCGTTCAGCACATCCATCCGGGACTTATCTAGGGCATCTTGCAGGTCGGAACAAATCTTCTCTGAATCTTGAAGTTTTGTGGACAACTCGTCCGCCGAAGCCTTCATCAAGGCAAGCTCCTCTTCTAAAACTCTGATCCTGTTATCAGATTCAGAGGTCTTGTCTTCCAAAGCTTTGATCTTCTCCTCAGACTCCGAGGCTTTGGTTTTGAGTAAGGAGTTTGCCTCATTGAGAGATCTCTCATTCTTGGCCAATCTTGTGATTTCCTTTTCCAACTCGGAACTCTTCTTTTCTACATCGTCACCAGATTCGAACAGGCTTCGAGTAAGCACAACACATCTCATCAAGTATGAGCTCAGGTGTTGTGTGATCTGTTATGGACCTAGATTCCTCAGCTTGTTAACATCCTCTATGACGTTGAGATGGTCATACTGAAACTTGATACCGTCGAAGTCGGCGGACCAAAATTTGTTTTTAGTTGAGGCCTGGTTTGAGCTATTGCCGGGGTCCTTCAGCAGGTTAGAAACTTCCTAATCTGCCTGGTTTGATTCATTTCCCATTACCGTTTTGAGTTTTTTTGGAGCCAGTTGACTTGCTGGCTCAGGTTCGGAGGGACGCTTGACCGGGGAGGCAGTTATCACAACAATTTCCAGCGCGTTCGTTTTGGATGTTGTGTTTTTCTTCTTCTTTGGGGCCCAGATTTCCAAGCCGGCCAAGTTTGATTTGGTCTCGGAGGGACTTCCAGCGTTCACCCGGGAAGCACGAGTCGCCGCTGTGACACCCCGATTTGATTCAAATATTAAATAAGTGAGAATTTAATTATTTAATTAATTAAAGTCTTAAGTACTAATTTTATTTGGATTAATTGGGTCATTTAATAAAGAAAGGATTAGAGGTGTGCAGAGTAATTAGTGAGTATGAGGAGTAAATTACTCTACTTTACTAATTATTATTATTTCATTTTATTTGGAATAAATAAAGGAACATTAAAAGGAATATAAAAAGGAAAAGAAAGGAAGAAAAGGTTTTTTGGAGAAAAGTCATTATACGTAGAATTGGAGAAAGAAGAGAAGAGAGGAAAAGCCGACGCCGAGAGAAAATCGAAGATCATCGCGAGGTAAGGGGTGATTTCATTCGGTTAATATGTTTTATGGGTTTTGGGAATCATAGGGATAATTGGGTATGTTAGGAAGTTTGAATTTTGATGAATATAAGTTATAGGAATAAACCCTATTTTGTGTCGGTGTTGGAATTAGGATCATTAGTATGTCAAATAATTGATAAGGATGAATAAACCATGTTGTTTGATGTTATAATGGTGTGAAATGATGATGAAATGGTGTTCCTAATGTACCAAATCGTATTAGTAAGTTTGGAAATGATAAAGGATACAAAATGCTGTCAAAAGTTGCAGAAAATACTGTTATAGGACGTGGGAACCGGTTCCCTGTGGGGAGGAACCGAGTTCCCAGTGTTAAATTGGAAAAACTGGGATTTTACACTCAGGAACCGGTTCCTGTATAGGTAGGAACCGGGTTCCCATACAAAAACCAGGGAGCGAGAATTTTCAACTTTCAGGAACCGGTTCCTGTATAGGTAGGAACCGGGTTCCATGAGTATTTTTCCAAAATTTCTAAAACTTTAAAAATTCATATTTTCTAAACCGTAACTCCGATTTGAGTGCCGTTTTCGGAGTTATTTCTTAAATTTAAAATACTACCTTTTGAAAAGAGAAAAATATTATTTTTCTAAATTATTTTAAAAATAGTCGAGCTCCCGATTTTTGAAAAGAGTGAGTAGTTAAGGATAATGGGGAACTATTATGAATGGTCTGAGTTACCGAATGAAATATTAATGCTTACAATGCTGTATTTTGATATTCATTTTGATTGAATGAGATGCATTGGTGGATTGACATGATGTGATTTATATTGATATCATGAGCTGAGAATTAATGTTGCATGCTTTTATGATGCATGCATACGCATTTGTTGATTTGGTTCATTCCCATTGTGCGGAAGTGAACTGGTTGAGCCAATAGACTTACCCGGAGGTTGAGGTAGTGAGGCTGGATTCTTGACCCAATAGCTATGGGCGAATCATGAATTTACACTGTCTTTCCACATGTAAACGGAGCGGTGGGTGAACTCGGTTCACGTTTTGGTACCACATGCATAGAGTCTGCATTGCATATGGGATTGTAACATGCTAGGATGGTTTCCAGTGTTGCAATTTCCATTGTTTGTTATATTACATGTTCATTGTGTGAACTGCCTTGTGATCTGATTTTGACTTGTGTTTGGTTAATGGATTAATGTATCTGTTTATTCTGTTGTATTCTAAAAACGTATAATGCATGTTATATTGAATTGAGATCTCACCCTTACTCAACAATTTCAGATCCGAAGTGATTAGCTGCATTGGAGTTGGTGAGGATAGCTCTAGCATTGAGTCCGTTAATTAGTCCGCGTGTCAGTGTCGTGCTCTGGTAGATGTAACACTGGGGAAACGGTTGTTTGAATCCTTTAAACGGATATTTTCTTAATAGTTTGGAATTGTGTCTTGATTAAATATCCTTGAATTCCTTAAATGTTTTGAATCATGTTTTGGTTTATTATCCCGGAATACTGTGAATGATGTATTCGGAATTTTTTTTGGTTATGTTACATTTCCGCTGTTAAACATAACTTTCACTTTATTTATTTAATAAGTCTTCCTCAGTGAAAGCATGACAGCTGTATTGATTGATTTAAATTATTTAAATTGTGACGCCTCTTGGTTGTGATTAAAATACTCTGATTATTATTTATAAAACGCGGGTAAATAGAAGGGGGTGTTACAATAATGGTATCAGAGCATAGTCGGTCTTGTCTTAGTGTCGTTATCCCTTTAGTATGCGACTAGTGTAAGTAACACTGTCGATACTTGTGTGCTGATGTAGATTGTTTTGTAATGTTACAGAGCAATGGCTGGAAGAGGTAACGGAAGGAATGATGATGCTATTGCTGAGGCTTTGGGAATGTTAGCTGGAGTGCTTGGAGGGAATCAACAGGGAGCTGCGATTGGTGCTGACAGACAATTGGGGAATTTTCAGAGGAATAATCCTCCATTGTTCAAGGGTGCACATGATCCCGAGGGTGCTCAGAAGTGGTTGAAGGATATCGAGAGGATCTTGAGTGATTGATCGTGAAGGGTGAAGGTGAGATATGGTACTCACATGTTGGCAGAGGAAGTCGATGGTGGGTTGCTACGGGATCGAATCGGAAGAAGATGGAATTGCATTGACTTGGGTTATGTTCGGAGAGCTTTTACGAGAAGGTACTCACGAAGACATTAGGGGTAAGAAAAAGATTGAGTTTCTGGAGCTCAAGCAAGGCAATAAGTCTGTGAGTGAGTATGCGACCAAGTTTACTGAGTTAGCAAAGTATTATGCTAATTATCCTAACGATGCAGATGGGGAATTTTCCAAATGTATCAAGTTTGAGAATGGTTTGCATGATGAGATCAAGGTATCGTGTCGGCATTAGAAGGTTTCCTGATTTGGTTGACTGTAGTAGGATTCTGGAAGAAGATCTTGCTAGTACTAAGTCGAATGCTCAGAGTTATGATGATCGTAAGGGCAAGAGACATATGGATCGTGGTAAGCCATATGATAGAACTAATCAGAAATCTGGAGGTTGGAAGAAGCCTAGTGGGGGAGACTCTGGTTCTTCTAGTTCTTCCGTAAAGTGTTACAGTTGTGGTGAATTGGGTCACGGAGCTCCTGAATGCAAGAATGATGCGAGGAAGTGCAACAATTGTGGAAGATTTGGTCATCTAGCTGCTGAGTGTAGATCTAGAAGGATAACATGTTACAACTATGGTGAAGAAGGACACACTCGTCCGCAGTGTACTAAACCAAAGAAAGAGCAAGCTGGTGGAAAGGTGTTCGCTTTGTCAGGATCAGATGTTAAGCTTGATGATCGGTTGATTAAAGGTACATGTTTTATTAATGGCATACCTTTAATAGCAATTATTGATACTGGAGCGACACATTCTTTTATTTCGTTGGATTGTGCTAAGAGATTAAATCTGGAAATTTCTAATTTGGATGGAAGTATGGTTATTGACACTCCTGCGTCGGGTTCAGTGACTACTTCGTATGTTTGTAGGAATTGTCCTATTGTTATTTTTGATAGAGGGTTCGGTATAGATTTAGTGTGCCTACCGTTAGAACAACTCGATATTATCCTTGGAATGATCTGGTTGGTCTTCAACCAGGTTCATATCAATTATTTTGAGAAGATAGTCTTATTTCCTGAAGAAGTTAAAGTGGAAGAGGAGACCATGTCAGTTAAGCAGATGAATTCAGCTGTTAGAGATGGTGCTGTGGTGTTCATGTTATATTCTTCGACGGAAGTGAAAGGAAAGGCTAAGAGTGGTGAATTACCGGTGGTTAATGAATTTCTAGAGGTGTTTCCGGAAGATGTTAGTGAGCTACCACCTGAGAGAGAAGTGGAATTTGCTATAGATTTAATTCCTGGAACTAGTCCGGTGTCGATGGCACCTTATCGCATGTCGGCATCTGAGTTGTCAGAGTTGAAGAAGCAATTAGAAGAGTTATTGGAAAAGAAAAGAAGTTTATTCGGCCTAGTGTTTCACCGTGGGGTGCACCGGTATTGTTGGTTAAGAAGAAGGAAGGTACAATGAGATTGTGTGTTGACTACAGGCAATTGAATAAAGTGACCATCAAGAATTGGTATCCATTGCCGAGGATTGATGATTTGATGGATCAGTTGGTCGGAGCTTGTGTATTTAGTAAAATTGATCTAAGGTCTGGATATCATCAGATTCGTGTTAAGGCGGGAGATATTCAGAAGACGCATTCGAAGCGAGGTATGGGCATTATGAATATTCTGTTATGCCATTTGGAGTTACTAATGCACCTGGTGTGTTTATGGAGTATATGAACAGGATATTTCATCCGTATCTTGACAAGTTTGTGGTGGTGTTCATTGACGACATCCTTATCTATTCAAAGAATGATGAGGAGCATGAAAAGCATCTTAGGATTGTATTGGAATTGTTGAAGGAGAAGAAGTTGTATGCGAAGTTGTCTAAATGCGAGTTTTGGTTAAGCGAAGTAAGTTTCCTTGGTCATGTGATTTCCAAGAATGGTATTGCTGTTGATCCTACAAAAGTAGAAGCGGTATCTCAGTGGGAAGCGCCGAAGAATGCTTCAGAGATTCGTAGTTTTCTTGGTCTTGCAGGTTATTACCGGAAGTTCATTGAGGGATTTTCGAAGTTAGCGTTACCGTTGACTAAGTTGACGAGAAAAGGTCAAGCATTTGTTTGGGATATAGATTGCGAGAAAGGATTCCAAGAATTGAAGAGGAGGTTGACTAGTGCTCCGATTTTAATTTTGCCGAATCCGGAAGAATCTTTCGTGGTGTATTGTGATGCGTCTTTGATGGATTTAGGAGGTGTTTTGATGCAAGATAGGCAGGTTGTGGCTTATGCTTCAAGACAGTTGAAGATTCATGAAAGGAATTACCCGACTCATGATTTAGAGTTGGCGGCTGTTGTGTTTGTGTTGAAGTTGTGGAGGCATTATCTGTATGGTTCACAGTTTGAAGTGTTCAGTGATCATAAGAGCCTGAAGTATCTCTTTGATCAGAAAGAGTTGAATATGAGGCAGAGGAGATGGTTAGAGTTTCTCAAGGATTATGATTTCGGTTTGAATTACCATCCTGGTAAGGCAAACATTGTGGCAGATGCATTGAGCAAGAAGTCTCTACATATGTCAATGTTAATGGTTCGTGAATTGGATTTAGTGGAACAATTCAGAGACTTAAGTTTAGTTTGTGAAACTACTCAGAATAGTGTGAAATTGGGCATGTTGAAGCTGACTAGTGGTATCTTGGAAGAGATTCGAAATGGGCAGAAGTCTGATGTTGGTTTAGTGGACAAGCTGACATTGATTAACCAAGGTCAAGGAGGTGAGTTCCGAATTGATGAGAATGGCGTTATGAGACTTGGTGATAGAGTGTGTGTTCCGGATGTTGCTGAGATCAGAAAGAGTATCTTGGAAGAAGGACATCGTAGTGGATTGAGTATTCATCCTGGTGCTACTAAGATGTATCATGATTTGAAGAAATTATTTTGGTGGCCTGGAATGAAAAAGGAAATTGCCGAGTTTGTGTACGCATGTTTGATTTGTCAGAAATCAAAGATTGAACATCAGAAGCCGTCGGGATTGATGGAGCCGTTGTTTGTTCCGGAATGGAAATGGGATGGAATTTCAATGGATTTCATGTCTGGTTTGCCGAGGACGACGAAGAACTGTGATTCTATTTGGGTTATTGTCGACCGATTGACGAAGTCTGCTCACTTTATTCCGATAAGAATGGATTATCCGATGGAGAGGTTGGCAGAATTGTATGTTGAGAAGATTGTAAGTTTGCATGGTATTCCGTCTAGCATTGTGTCGGATAGAGTTCCGAGGTTTAGTTCTAAGTTCTGGACGGGATTGCAGGAAGCTCTGGGTACTAAGCTACGATTAAGTTCTGCATATCATCCGCAGACAGATGGTCAGACGGAGAGGACGATTCAATCGTTAGAAGATTTGTTGAGAGCTTGTGTGTTAGAGAAAGGTGGAGCTTGGGATAGCTATTTGCCGTTGATAGAGTTTACCTACAACAATAGTTTTCATTCGAGCATCGGTATGGCTCCGTTTGAGGCATTGTATGGTAGGAGATATCGAACACTGTTGTGTTGGTACGAATCTGGAGAAAGTGCTGTGATTGGGCCAGAGATTGTTCAACAAACTTCAGAAAAGATCAAGATGATTCAGGAGAAGATGAGGACTTCTCAGAGTCGTCAGAAAAGTTATCATGATAAGAGGAGGAAAGATCTTGAGTTAAATGAAGGAGACCATGTGTTCGTGAGAGTTACTCCAATGACTGGTATTGGTCGACCTTTGAAGTCGAAGAAGTTGACTTCGCGCTTTATTGGCCCGTTTCAGATTACTAAGAGAGTTGGGAGAGTTGCTTATCAGATCGCTTTACCGCCGTCACTTGCGAATTTGCATGATGTTTTCCATGTATCTCAGTTGAGGAGGTACATTGCGGATCCGTCTCATAAGATTCAAGTAGATGATGTACAGGTACGAGATAATTTGACTGTTGAAGCAGTGCCTGCGAGAATCGAAGATCGGAAAGTGAAGCAACTGCGTGGTAAAGAGATAGCACTGGTACGAGTAGCTTGGGGAGGACCAGCTGAAGGAAATGTAACTTGGGAGCTGGAGAGTCATATGAAGGACTCGTATCCCGAACTTTTCGTCTAAGGTATGTGTTCGAGGACGAAAATTCTTTTAGTGGGGGAGAGTTGTGACACCCCGATTTGATTCAAATATTAAATAAGTGAGAATTTAATTATTTAATTAATTAAAGTCTTAAGTACTAATTTTATTTGGATTAATTGGGTCATTTAATAAAGAAAGGATTAGAGGTGTGCAGAGTAATTAGTGAGTATGAGGAGTAAATTACTCTACTTTACTAATTATTATTATTTCATTTTATTTGGAATAAATAAAGGAACATTAAAAGGAATATAAAAAGGAAAAGAAAGGAAGAAAAGGTTTTTTGGAGAAAAGTCATTATACGTAGAATTGGAGAAAGAAGAGAAGAGAGGAAAAGCCGACGCCGAGAGAAAATCGAAGATCATCGCGAGGTAAGGGGTGATTTCATTCGGTTAATATGTTTTATGGGTTTTGGGAATCATAGGGATAATTGGGTATGTTAGGAAGTTTGAATTTTGATGAATATAAGTTATAGGAATAAACCCTATTTTGTGTCGGTGTTGGAATTAGGATCATTAGTATGTCAAATAATTGATAAGGATGAATAAACCATGTTGTTTGATGTTATAATGGTGTGAAATGATGATGAAATGGTGTTCCTAATGTACCAAATCGTATTAGTAAGTTTGGAAATGATAAAGGATACAAAATGCTGTCAAAAGTTGCAGAAAATACTGTTATAGGACGTGGGAACCGGTTCCCTGTGGGGAGGAACCGAGTTCCCAGTGTTAAATTGGAAAAACTGGGATTTTTACACTCAGGAACCGGTTCCTGTATAGGTAGGAACCGGGTTCCCATACAAAAACCAGGGAGCGGGAATTTTCAACTTTCAGGAACCGGTTCCTGTATAGGTAGGAACCGGGTTCCATGAGTATTTTTCCAAAATTTCTAAAACTTTAAAAATTCATATTTTCTAAACCGTAACTCCGATTTGAGTGCCGTTTTCGGAGTTATTTCTTAAATTTAAAATACTACCTTTTGAAAAGAGAAAAATATTATTTTTCTAAATTATTTTAAAAATAGTCGAGCTCCCGATTTTTGAAAAGAGTGAGTAGTTAAGGATAATGGGGAACTATTATGAATGGTCTGAGTTACCGAATGAAATATTAATGCTTACAATGCTGTATTTTGATATTCATTTTGATTGAATGAGATGCATTGGTGGATTGACATGATGTGATTTATATTGATATCATGAGCTGAGAATTAATGTTGCATGCTTTTATGATGCATGCATACGCATTTGTTGATTTGGTTCATTCCCATTGTGCGGAAGTGAACTGGTTGAGCCAATAGACTTACGGAGGTTGAGGTAGTGAGGTGGATTCTTGACCCAATAGCTATGGGCGAATCATGAATTTACATCGTCTTTCCACATGTAAGCGGAGCGGTGGGTGAACTCGGTTCACGTTTGGTACCACATGCATAGAGTCCATTGCATATGGGATTGTAACATGCTAGGATGGTTTCGGTGTTGCAATTTCCATTGTTTGTTATATTACATGTTCATTGTGTGAACCGCCTTGTGATCGATTTTGACTTGTGTTTGGTTAATGGATTAATGTATCATTTATTCATTGTATTCTAAAACGATAATGCATGTTATATTGAATTGAGATCTCACCCTTACTCAACAATTTCAGATCCGAAGTGATTAGCTGCATTGGAGTTGGTGAGGATAGCTCTAGCATTGAGTCCGTTAATTAGTCCGCGTGTCAGTGTTGTGCTCTGGTAGATGTAACACTGGGGAAACGGTTGTTTGAATCCTTTAAACGGATATTTTCTTAATAGTTTGGAATTGTGTCTTGATTAAATATCCTTGAATTCCTTAAATGTTTTGAATCATGTTTTGGTTTATTATCCCGGAATACTGTGAATGATGTATTCGGAATTTTTTTTGGTTATGTTACATTTCCGCTGTTAAACATAACTTTTGCTTTATTTATTTAATAAGTCTTCCTCAGTGAAAGCATGACAGCTGTATTGATTGATTTAAATTATTTAAATTGTGACGCCTCTTGGTTGTGATTAAAATACTCTGATTATTATTTATAAAACGCGGGTAAATAGAAGGGGGTGTTACAGCCGCCATTAACTTCCTCTGCTCCTTTACGGACATGTCTGTCATTTTGTCTGCAATCAAAGAGGAACAAAAAGGAATTAGTCAAATAAAACGAAACCTATTTGAAGAAGTCTAGTAAAGATGCTTACCTAGGAAGTCAGGAACTTCCTTTGGGGGTAGTGCTAGTAAGTCCTTGACCCTGATTAGCCGGAAGGAGTCCAAAACTTCCAAGGATAGGGTCTCGGATTCGCTCAGACTATCATAATCAAAACATGAAATAGGTAGCGGGTTGTTGGTCCAGTATAGGGGAAACTTGTGGTGCCCGTCAGCACCATAGATGATTTGGGGACACCGGGGTCCGCACCTGACTCAGAGAAAACGTTCTTTGTAGCCTTTGAAATTGGATGTGTAGGCCTGTAGAAAGCTTCTCTTTGGGAAGCCGCTGATGGAAACCCAGCTTCCGGGATCAACACTTTTTATTTCAAAGAAGGAAAAGAATAGCCCAACAGTTAGGGCTATCATGAGGGCTTGGCAAATTATTTCGAATGCCCTAATGAATCCCTAACTGTTAGGTTGGAGTTGAGAGGGGGTAACATTCATGGTGCGCAGAATGTCAGTTTCGAAGTCGGAAAAGGGAAATTGAATGCTTAGCTCTTCTACGACCCCAACATAGAAATAGAACCATTCAGGATTCACTCCTTTGGGGTGGGACATGCAAACATTTTCTTCGGTTTCACAGGGTTCCAAGATAACATCATCCTCATTTCCCGTGGATGAGATGTTCCAGAGGGAGCATATGGTAGCGATTTCCATGTCTTTTATCAGACTTTGCTTGAAGCCTAGGGCTTCTCCTTTGAGTAGTTGGTTGGTTTCCATTATGAGCTCCACAGAACCTGAAGAGTCAGGATCAGAATCACTATCAGAGGTTAGAACTTCAGAGTTAATCCTGTTCATAACCCTTTCTAGTTATACTACCCTTTGAGCGTCTCTCATTTCTTGCATACAATCTTCCCATAAGATTCTACGTTCCTCGCTACTTAAGTGTTTTCTATGCTCTAGTTCGTTGCACTCTCTAATGATCACCATCCTAAATTGGAAAATAAAGAAAGAGAATGGAAAAGGGGGATACCTGAGTGAGTGATTGAAGAGCTTGAGAAGATTTGAAGCGAGCGAAGCAACGACAGGAGTGCAGAGAGATTTAAATAAGGAAGTAGGGTTTCTTGGAAAAGGAATAGGCGCGTTATAAAAGGAAAAGAGGAGGAGGAAGCGTGTAGATGGTTATAACCTATTTAAAGGTAATTATTACGCCTATGGGTGACTGTTTAGTGGGAGAGTGTGGTCACGCGCTGGAGGTCGGTGTGCCGAGGTACATCTCGTCTTAGGCTTATGGTTTTGAGTTATTTGATCACACGATCTCAAGGCATGAAATCGTATGGTCAAGGGGTTTATGATCATGCATAAAGTCCTAGCCGAGATGTGGTGTCGGGATCGGGCTGGTGTAGCTCCGGGATGTATCCCGGCGGGAGGCGTATGACCGGAATCTGGGATTCAACCCGGGAGAAGGGATAGGAGTCAGTGTGAGGCCCGAGAATGTATTCCGGCAATGTGTCATGCGGATCAGCCCGGAATGGGTATGAACGTTACGGTTTGGAGAAGTAATTGATGCATTGATTCTGTGATGAGCGTTACGTTGGGGGGTTATCATTGCCTGAAACGACTGATGCTTCATCTCCAAGTGGCAGTTAATGTTTTGATCACCGTTACTGGAGAAGGAGAAGGAGATTCACAGAAACATTCGTATAAGTAGGAATAAGCAAGACAATCATAGCTTGGAATTCAAGTTACAACACTTGAGCTTCCAAATCCCTAAATACGATTAAAGAGGTTTTTCCAAGAAGATATATATATATATATATATATATATATATATATATATATATATATATATATATATATATATATATATGTTCCCATTTAAACATTAAAATTTACTTTCCATTTATTAAAAATTTCACTAAATAAATCTAATATATTTCCAAATTGTTACCTCCAATTAAAATGTAGATTTATTTTCTCAACTCACAAATTGATTAAATTGATTATTATATTCTATACAACATATTTCATATTGTATAGTGTACCACTCTATTTATAGTATGGTTAAAATAGAATAGTTAATATAAAAAACATAATATATAAAATACTTATTATAACATAACATATAATACAATTGAGATCATAGAAAATATTTCAAAATTATTTTAAAATTATAAATTAACATCGAATATTTTATTTCAAATATTTATAGCGTTCAAGTATTTTTTTTTTCTTTCTTAATTAGCATCGAATATTTTTAAATAATTTTTTTAACTCTATACAATAAAATATTTTATAGTAAACGATATTTTAATCCTAGTTCCCAAAGCAAACACAAAATATAGTTAAGTTCAACAATATAATCATATTCAATATAATCAACTTTAAAAATGAATAAAAATCTTTAATATAAATATAATAAATGGTATAAAGTTATTATAGTAATACTGAATATTATATATATATATATATATATATATATATATATATATATATATATATATATATATATATATATATATATATATATATATATATATATATATATATATATATATATATATATATATATATATATATATATATATAATGGTTACCATTTAAACATTAAAAGTTTACCTTCTATTTATTAAAAATTTCACTAAATAAATCTAACATATTATCAAATTGTTACCTCTAATTAAAATGTAGATTTATTTTCTCAACTCACAAATTGATTATTTATATTCTATACAACATATTTTTATCTTAGATATTTCATATTGTATAGTCTATCACTCTATTTATATTATATTTAAAATAGAATAGTTAATATGAAAAATATAATAGTTAGTATAAAAAATATAATATATAAAATACTTATTATAACATAACATATAATACAATTGAGACCCTAGAAAATATTTCAAAATTATAAAATTAACATCGAATATTTTATTTCAAATATTTATAGCGTTCAAGTATTTCAAATATGTTATGTAAGAATTAGCATAAAGCTGTGAAATTCAAAATATTTATAGCGTTCAAGTATTTTTTTAAAATTAGCATCGAATATTTTTAAATAATTTTTTTAACTCTATACAATAAAATATTTTATAGTAAACGATATTTTAATTCAAGTTCCAAGAGCAAACACCAAATATAGTTAAGTTCCACAATATAATCATATTCAATATGAGTTAAAAGTGAATAAATTTTTTAAATATAATATAATATAATATAATATAATATAATATAATATAATATAATATAATATAATATAATATAATATAATATAATATAATATAATATAATATAATATAATATAATATAATATAATATAATATAATATAATATAATATAATATAATATAATATAATATAATATAATATAATAAATAGTATAAAATTATTATAATAATACCAAATATTATAAAATATATCATTTTTCTTATACCAATTGAATTTCACTTGACAATCATCTAAAACTCTGACATTATATTGATTCATAATATTGAACAAATACTAGATAAATAATAATATATGTGTCTTCAATAAAATCAATAAAATCAATAAGTTAATATAACATATTATAATAGTTAACAAAAACAAATTATAATAGTGGAATGGAAACTCTTATCCCACTATATTAACAAATGAAAGAAAAAATAAAATAAAAATAAAAATAAAAAAAATCAAATAAAATCTAAATCCTAAATCTTAATCCTTAAATACTAAACCGTAATCCGAATAAAATGCAGTAGCGTGTTCTATTTGATAGAATTTTATAAAATACGTCTTTGTTTGTGAATTTTTCTATGCATCTATTTTATTCACGGTATACAATGTGAATAAAAAGCATATATAGACAGACCCGGCCTAAGACCTAGGCAAGTGAGACTATGGCATTGGGCTCACATTGTTGGACTATAAGAAACTATGAAAAAAGGCCTCCAAATATAAGTATTAATAATTAATAAATATATTAGCGAGAATGCAAACTTGATTGTAAATCCTAAATTGTCTGGTGGTTGCAGCTATTGTATTGTATTTAAATAGATGGTAGTTCGATCCCTTCTGCCATATTTATCTGTATACAATATACACTTATGCTATAATTAATTATTTTTAAAATCTATATATATTTTTGTTTTTAATAAAAAACTGTAATTAATGGCAAATAACACATGTATGTTTTATTTTTTATTTGATAGAATTATGTGTAATTTAGATATTAATATAGATATTTTAGAGATATTAGTTAAATTCATATTATTTAAGGACAACGTTGAAAAAAAACTAAAAATTTCATTGATAACTTATTTCGGTTTTAATATAAAAATAAATATAATTTTTAATAAAATATATTTTTTACTTCATAAAATAATTATTTTAAATTGTGCCTTTGGCCTCCAAATTCGTTGGATCGGCCCTATATACACTTCTATTTTGTGTTAAATTTTTACAATCAGGTATAATCTATATAATCTATCGATATTCTCTAACTTTGACGTTAATTTTAGTAAATTGGAGTTATCAAGGAAGGGATACTTAGAAATAACAAAACAACAACAAATTATAAATTTAATCATTTAAAATAAAAATACAAAAATGTAATTTATCGATGATATGTTTTCAATACTAACTATTGCATGTCATAATTGACTAAGTTAGATAATGTAACTCTTTGAAAAATTATTGTGTGTGATGAGATGACTAAATATAGATACATATGTGAAGAGATGACCACATAAAAATAATAAAAAAGATATTTATAAAGAATAACAAAAATATTAGAAGAATTGAATCAAACAATTAAATTTGATAAATAATCTTGATGAACATTTATTGTCATAACTTTATCATGATCTTGATTTAATTCTCATATCTCTTATCGTAATATATCTCTTATATATATATATATATATATATATATATATATATATATATATATATATATATATATATATATATATATATATATATATATATATATAAAAGAGTTACAAAATATTAATTAAATATGAATTATATTAAATCAATATGAATAATGATTGTTAATCATACTCCACTTCGATAATACTGAAGCGTCTTAACAAAGTCTATTTACTATTATTATACAAGTCAGGGAGAGAAAAGAAAATCATGTAAATCTCTTCCATCTCATATTTTTCAATTCTTTCGACTTTAATGCCTTTAACCTCTTCATTGTTTTGTCACATCTTAACTCTCATAGAAGTGCCTAGTGAGTATTTAAGATGTGTCAAAATAAAAATATATAAATTCAAAAATCTTGTATGAGTTATCTTAAACCATGTGTCAAATACAAGCACGCCCTAATATTGTGCTTGGTAGTACATGTATAATAGGATTCTCAAGTCCTAACTTTAAAATCAAAAAGAGACAACGGAACGGCATGGTTTACTTGAGAAATTTCATAATATAAACAAAGTTGTGTTAACATAGATATAATTATGTCGTTATTCCCAAAAAGTGTCGCCTAGCACTGACCCCTAAATATTATAGCGGGATAGACTTTATTGCAAATATCAAAACCTATAAAAGTGTCGCACAGCACTGATCCGATCCCTAAAATGTTATAGTGGTATAGGATTTATTGCAAAGACTAAAATGAATAAAAGTGTGGCATATTACATTGTTGAAAGTAATTTATGTGTATCAAAATGTTGTGTCGAAGGAAAACTGATCCAGTCGAAGAATTTGCTACCCAGATTCGACATAATAAGTTTGTTTTAGATTTAGATTTAATTTTGATTTAAATCTAGAATATATTAGATTTGATTTAGGATCAAATAGATATTTTGGATTTTTATAGTTTTGGGCCTTAGCTTAGGGAGTCAGCTAACCTAAATCTATTGAGAAACCCTTAATTTTGTAATCAAGTTGTATTCATAGAATTTTGCAGTTGCAAAGTGAATAAGAGAATTTTCCACAGTTTGTGGGCAGAGAGAAACTCTGCAGAAAATGTTTTCTTCTTCTTTCTTTCTTTAATTGGTCATTATCATTGTGTGTGGTGATATCAATTTTGTTCATCAAGATTGGAAGAAATTCATCATAGATATTTGATGGATTTTCAATATCTGGTATCAAGGACTCCGGTTGATCGATTCAAGGGAAGAATAATCAAGAACGATCGTAGAAGAAGAATTCACGATGGTAGTTGGCTATGGGAATGCGAATTATCCAGCAAGTCTTCCAATTCTGAAAGTAGATAACTATGAGAATTGGTGCAAGCTAATGAAGGTTTTATTCCGTTGTCAAGGTCTGTGGGATCTTGTAAAGGATAGAGTAAAAGAGCTTGAAGAAGACGCTTCAGAAGAAGAAAAGCAAGAACACACAGAATCAGAGAAGAAGAGTTATAAAGCTTTCTTTGTAATTCATCAATGTCTCAGCCCAGACAACTTTGAAAAGGTTAGTGATACAGAATCTGCAAAAGAAGCTTGGGATATTCTTGAGAAATCTTTTGGAGGCGCAGAAAAGGTGAAAGATGTGAGGTTAAAAACTCACAAGAGAACGTATGAATTGCTTCAGATGGAAGACAACGAAAGCATATCTAATTTCTTTGCTAGGGTTACAAAACTAGTGAATCAAATCAAGATATGTGGAGAAGCATTAACAACAAGAGTTGTTGTTTCAAAGCTTTTGAGATCTTTGCTCCCAAGTTCGACCATGTGGTGGTGGCTATCGAAGAAGGGAAGTTTTTTTTGAAATTGACAAAGGAAGAGCTTCAAGGGATGCTTGACTCTCATGAACAAAGGATGAACGAAAGAGCTACAGGCAAGACAAAGAGTGATGTAGCTTTGCAGGAAAATTCAGCAAAAGAAACCGAAGGCAAAGGAAATTGGTTCGACAAAGGTAGAGGTGGCTACAATAATTCGACTGGCAGAGGAAACCAGAACGAAGGAAACGTTTCGAATCAGAGAACACCATACCAGGGCAACCAAAGAGGTGGTGCTGCAAATAGAGGAAGAGGTGGTGGTCGAAAACCTGATAAGAGTCACATTTAATGTTACAATTGTCAAAAGTAAGGTCACCATTCAAGTGATTGTCCAGAGAAGTGAAAGGCAAAATAAAGTGATGCAAAGTTCGCTAAGTGTGAAGAAGAAGAGATGACGTTGATGGTCACAACAAGAGATGAAGAAAAATTCAAGGATCAATGGTACTTGGATTCAGGATGCTCATCACATATGTCTGGAAGAAAAGATTGGTTTGTTAATCTAAAGCCCTCAATTAAGAACATGGTGAAATTTGCAAATGACAATACTCTAGTAGTTGAAGGTATTGGAGATGTTATGATCATGAGGAAAGATGGCAAAAGAGCAGTAATTTCGAATGTGTTATAAATTCCAGGCATGAAGAGCAACTTGCTTAGCATAGGGAAGTTGGTCGAAAAGAACTACAAGGTGACTGTCAAAGACAAGATGATGAGAGTCGTCGACGCAAATGAAAGGTTAATCTTGAAGGATCCTATGTCTCAGAATAGAACCTTCAAGATTGAACTCAATATGATGGAGCACAAGTGCCTTTTGTATGCAGCAAGCAAAGATGAATGGATATGGAATTATCGACTAGGCGATCTCAACTTTAGAGACATCAGAGATTTAAAGAGGAATAATATGGTTTCAAGATTACCAGAAATCGACATTCCAAATGAAGTGTGTGAAGAATGTGTGCAAGAAAAGCAACACAAGAATAGCTTCAGGAAGGATGCAGGAAGCAAGTCGAAGGTTGTTCTCAAAATCATATACTCTGATGTATGTGGGCCAATCTAGGTGGATTCACTTGGAGGTAATAAATACTTTGTTACGTTCATAGATGATTTCAGTCGAAAACTGTGGACTTACCTGATCAAGAAGAAAAGTGAAGTGATCGAGGTATTTTCCAAGTTTAAATCTATGGTCGAAAGACAAAGCGGTCGAAAGCTCAAATTTTTGAGAACTAATGGTGGTGGAGAGTATGTGTCGAAATATTTCGATAGGTTAGGTGAAAAAGAAGGGATTGTGCATGAGGTGGTGCCACCCTACACTCCACAGCATAATAGGACTGTAGAAAGGAAGAATCAAACCATCATGAATATGGTTCGAAGTATGTTGAAAGGCAAGAATTTACCTAAAGAGTTTTGGGGTGAAGTTGTGTCTACTACAACATATATTTTGAATAGATGCCCGACAAAGAAGCTAGAAGGAATTACTCCAAAAGAATGTTGGTCTGGTGTAAAACCTAGCTTGAGTGATCTGAAGGTATTTGGATCTACTACATATAGACATGTGCCAGATTAGTTGAGAAGAAAACTTGATGACAAGTCGAGTCAAATGATTCTAGTAGGATATAATTCAACAGGAGGTTACAAGTTGTTCGACCCAGTGAACAAGCAGACTGTGATCATCAGGGACGTGATCATAAATGAGCTTAAAGAGTGGGATTGGAGTCGAAATGTCAAGAAAGATTTCAGTTAGAATTTTACTTGAAGAACTAGAAACTCAAGTCGAAAGAGAAGTTCAACAAGAGAAACCAACAGTTGTGGATCAACCCAGCACAAGTACAAGCAGACCTCAGAGAGTAGGACGCATGTCTGCAAGGTTGCAAGATTGTGTAGTTAAATTACATGATGTGGTTGATAACGAAGGTAAACTAGTAAATTATGTTTTCTGTGCAGATGTCGAACCTGTCAATGCAGCTGAAGCATTGAAAGATTCGAAGTGGATGAAAGCGATGAACGAAGAAGTGAAGTCCATCAAAGACAACAACACTTGGTCACTTGTCGAATTACCTCAAGGAAAGAAGGAAATTGATGTCAAGTGGGTATACGAACTGAAGATGAATCCTAAAGGGGGAGTAACTCGACACAAAGGAAGGATAGTAGCGAAAGGATTTCTCCATAAAGAAGGAATTAACTTCGATGAGGGTTTTGCACTTGTGGCTAGGATCGAAACAATCAGGTTGGTTGTCGGTTTAGCATAAATAAATAGTTGGCACATATGTCAGATGAACATAAAGTGTGAATTCCTGAATGAACCCTTGGAAGAAGAAGTTTATGTTAAACAACCAGTTGGGTTTGTGAAACATAACGAAGAGAGAAAGGTGTACAGGCTTCATAAAGCCCTGTATAGACTAAAACAAGCTCCAAGAGCTTGGAACAAGAATATTGATAGTTTTTTGAGGGAGAAGGAATTTGTGAAGTGCACAACTGAACATGAAGTATATATAAGAAGAAGAAAAACTGAATTGCTTATACTATGTCGATGATTTGTTAATCACAGGTAGCTGCAAGAAGGAGATCGAAGACTTCAAATGAGATCTCAGCAAGGAATTCGAAATGTCTGATTTGGGTGACATTTCATGTTTCCTTGGCATTGAATTCTACAAGACTAGTAGAGGCTTGATGATGCATCAACGAAGATATGTAGGAGAAATTCTCAAGAGATTTGAAATGGAAGAATGCAATTCGACTTCGACACCTACAAAAACAAGACTGCAATTATTGAAAGACCATGAAGAAGATGATGTTGACCCAACCCAATATAGAAGACTTATTAGGTCCTTAAGATACCTTTGTCATACTAGGCCTGACTTAGCATACATTGGTTGTATGGTAAGTGGATTCATGTAGAAGCCAAAGGTATCTCACCTAGCAGCAACGAAGAGAATATTGCGATATTTGAAAGGAACTCTCGACTATGGAATTTTGTTTTATGCAGCTGATAAAGTAAAAGAATGCAAGTTAGTGGGGTACACATATTCGAGCTGGTGTAGTGATGCTGAGGATCGAAAATCTACAGTAGGATATGTGTTTATGTTAGGTGGTGCGCTAGTTGCTTGGAGTTCGAGAAAGGAACCAGTTGTGGAATTATCATCATGGGAAGCAGAATACATAGCTTCTTCTCTTTGTGCATGTCAAGAATCTTGGATGAGAAACTTGGCCGAAGAAATTACAGGTAAAAATCATGGAGCAATTACCATGAAGATCGATAGCATGTCAACTATCAACTTGGCAAAGAATCTGATAGCTCATGGTCAAAGAAAGCACATTGAAATGAGGTTCCACTATCTTCGAGAGCAGGTGAGTGATGAGAAGATGAATTTGGAACACTGCAGAACTGAGAATCAGATTGCAGACTTTATGACGAAGGGTGTGCAGGTCGATGAATTTCAAAGACTAAGAGCAATGATGAATGTAGATAGTTTAGACACAATGAATTAAGTGGTGTGTTTAAAGTAATTCATGTGTGTCGAAACGGTGTATGTCGAAGGGAAGCCAACCTAGTCGAAGAACTTGCCACTCAGATTCGACAGAATAAGTTTGTTTTATATTTAGATTTTGTTTTGATTTAAATCTAGAAAATATTAGATTTGATTTAGGTCCAAATAGATATTTTGGGATTTTATAGTTTTGGGCCTTAGCTTAGGGAGAAAGCTAACCTAAATTTATAAATAGAGGAAGAAACCCCTAAGTTTGTAATCAAGTTGTATTCATAGAATTTTGCAGTTGCAAAATGAATAAGAGAATTCCACAGTTTGTGGGCAAAGAGAAACTCTGCAGAAAATATTTCCTTCTTCTTCTTTCTTTCTTTAATTGCTCATTGTCATTGTGTGTGGTGATATCAATCTTGTTCATCTGATAGAAATTCATGATAGATATTTAGTGGATTTCCAAAACATATCACTGATCCCTAAAATGTTATAGCGGAATAGGCTTTATTGCAAAGACTAAAATCACTGTATAAAGTAAATATAAAATCTCTATTTCTATACACAACTAACTTAATAGTTAAATCACATAATAAAATGAAAAACATAACTTTACTCTTAAAAGGGTCCAAATTAGCATTTATACCCTTACAAATGTCCAAATTTTTTAAAAATAAGTTCTAAGGAACTTCGTCCTAACCCTAATAGTGCTCGCAGTAGGAAACGAAGAGCAGCTTCTACTCCTACTATTGTTTGTAGCGACAAAAATATTCGATAAAACCAAACCAATATAGTAACTGGAAAAAAATACCAAGTATCACATAAACTATTGCCTCAAATAAAATTAAGGCTTCACGAAAATTGGGCAGAGTAACGACTATATTTGGAGGAAATTCCACTCATAAATGAGTATAAATAGAATAACCTGCACACAGAAAAATAAATAACCCAATTCCTTGGAGTAAACCCCAAGGACTTCAAACAAAATAACAATAAAGTCACAGAAACTCCGAGCCGAGGTCAAGGTCCTAAACCTAAGTCCAAGGTCCAATCTCCAAGCAAAGGAATATTAGCCAAGTCCAAGTCAACAATTAGAATTTTTTTAGTGTTCAAGTTGAATTATTAAGTATTTTTCAAAAAGAAAAAATAAAACTCAAGTGAGAAAATTCAAAATGACATAAAAATAAATGCTCAAGTGAGCAAAGGAAAAATGACATGAAATGTAAATGCTAATAATCAAATGCATAAAGTAAATAGAATAAAAATAAAGGCATAAAAAAATAAAACTAATAAACCTAATAAAACTCATGGGTCGCACTCGCTGCCGACCGAGAAGAGTGGCGGTGACGACTCCAAAGGCTGTGGTTCATGCTCTCTCACCATGATCTGAGACTCACACACCAGGCACAATTGTTCGAGTAGAAGCAATGAAGACACAACGAGATTTTGTTGAATATTATGATGGAAACCAATACCACGAGTAATGAGATCCTAGAGAGAGATGGAATAAAACCCTCAGTTGCTACAACAAATCTGTTCCCAATAGTAGAGGAGGAGAGGGATACCATGTATGAGCATGATGAGATAACCTTAGAAAAAGAGGATGAACAACGGAAAGTCTCATGGGTTGAAATTATCAAGAGTAATCGAACACCATCTGTGAGAAACTCCCTTGAATGTACCCCCTCCCCCACAGATAGTAAATGGTGAAATCAAAGTCAAAGTAGAAGAATAGTACATAATCTTAGAGGTGGAATAATGGGCAAATGCATTGGTTATGTACACCATTGGAGAGGATTTTCTATGAATTATGTTAAGAATTTCATGGTTAAGACTTGGAATTTCGCGTCACTACCCAATTTGTACTACAACAAGGAGGGTTATTTCATAATCAGATTCCATTCGAAGAAAGATAAGGATGTTGTGCTTATGAGAGGTCCATACACAATCCACAAAAAATCTACGTTCTTACAAGAATGGACTATTTACTTCAAGCTTCAAGAGGATATGGTTAGCACTCTTATAATATGGGTCATATTCCCTAAACTACCCATTGCCTTTTGGAGGGAAAGAAGCATCAGGAAGATTACAACTGCTATTGTCAAGCCGATCTTAACTGATGAATGTATGGGGCAGAAGCTAAGGGTATTTTATGCTAGGGTATTAATTGAGGTAGACATTTTCACCAAGATGAAAGAACATATCTTCATTAATAGACCTAATGTAGATAAGGTGCCTCAACCTATCGGATATGAATGGAGGCCACCATTTTTCTCCCAATGCAATGTGGTGGGACATATTTGTAAAGAAAAGAAGCCATAAAACAAGGAGACAGAGCAGTGGACAATTAACGAAGCAAGGGAGAATACCGTGGTGGATCCTATGGATAAAAATGATGAGGCAGATATGGGGCAAAACACAGACATCCCTTAGACAACTGTCAAATATTCTAGTAAAAGCAAAGAAAGGGTGATGGAGAATGTGAATACTAATATTTTCTACTAAAATGGATTTGGAATTCTTGGAATAGGAGAGAGCTCAGGGGTACCAGATGCATTCAAAGTTCCATGATGTTGTTCTGGAATACTAGGGGCTTAAATAAGCGTGCTAGGCATCTTGAGGTTGCAGCCCACCTTAAGAATTTCCAAATGCCTTGCTATGCCCTTTTAGAAACTAAAGTCAAGAAAAATAATTTAGGAAAAGTGAGCACTGTGTTTGGTAATAACTGTTGTTGGTTAAATAACTACAGTAAGAATCATAATGGGAGAATATGGCTCATCTGGAAAGAAGGTAGTATAGACATCTAATTGGATAACAGCACAGACAAGCATCTTCATTGCAAGGTGTTGGATAATCAAGGGAATTTCAGGAACTGGTTGACTGTGATATATGTGCGCAATCAGTAACACAAATGAAGAATTTTGTGGAATGACTTAAAGGCTTATACCACCAATGATCCATGGATGACAATTGGAGATTTCAGCAACATGGTGACCACAAATGATATAATTGGGGGGAACTCAACCAATGTTGCTGAATTGGTGGAATTAGAAGAGATGATGGAGGAGGTTGGATTTTATGAGCATGAAACCATGGGGAACCATTTCACATGGTCGAATCTCCATACTAAGGGCATGATCTACTATAGGATTGACCATGCCCTTTGCAATAGAGCCTGGTTCGTCTAGTTTCCAAATAGCAAAGATGAGGTCCTGCTTGCCCATATTTTTGATCACAGCCCTTTGAGTGTCCATATTCAGGGAGACATTGGGAATAGGAAAAAATCTTTAAATTCTTTAATTTTGTGGTGGAGAAGAATAGCTTTAGAGAGACTGTCGCCAAAAGCTGGAATCAAAGTTTTGATGGGAGACCCATGTACAAAATATGGAAAAGTTTGTGGAGACTTCAACCTACAATGAAAGGTCTTGCTAAAGGGATCACTGCTAGGGCAAATAACATCCAGATCAATAAAATTCAGTTAGAGCAAGCTGAGCAGAAGCTTGATGGTGATATGTTTAATAGTATATGCCTCATGTGATCCATTTCATCCATCCACAAAATTGAAGATCAGCACAATCATGAGATTGTTGGGGAGGATAACATTGAAAATGAAATTCTGAGATTCTTTGGGGACTTTATTGGTAAGGAGATGGACAAATGCCTCATGTTAACATTGTGGCCCTGAGGGAGAGTGCTCAATTTCAAAAAATGCATTTGGAAAGTCTCATTCAGCTTGTCTCATAGAAAGAAATCTGGAATGCTCTCAATAGCATTGGTGATAACAAAGCCCATGGGGTGGACGAATATACCTCAAACTTTTTTTAAGCTACTTGGGGAGTGACTAAGCATGATGTGAAGTAAGTTGTCTTTGAGTTCTTTGAATAAGATAAATTATATAGAGCTGTGAGCTGCTCCCTTGTCACCTTAATTCCCAAAAGTTTTGAAGAAAAATCCATGAATGATATGAGTACGATATCTTGTTGCACCATTCTATATAAAATCATATCCAAGATTCTGACTTTGAGGCTGAGCAAAGTTATTGACTATATTATGGATGAGAGCCCGTCTACCTTTATTCCGGCTAGGATTATCAACGAAAACATCATCATTGGGAAAGAGCTTTTGCATGGCTATACTAGGAAGCATATCTCTCTGAGATGTTTCATCCAAATGGATATTACGAAGGCATATGATACTGTAAATTGGAAAACACTGGAGGTTATTATGAGATAGATGAACTTCCCTTCTAAATTCATAAAGTGGATAATGTTGTGTGTCACAATTGTCTCATATCGGTATTCCTTCAATGGTCATCACACTAAGACCCTGGAAGCAAAAAGGGGTCTCGGAAAAGGAGACCCCATATCTCCTATTTTCTTTGTCATGGTTATGGAATATATGCACAGATGCTTCCAAAACCTGAAAAATAGACCAGATTTCAACTTTCATCCAAAGTGTGAGAAATTGGGAATCCTGAGTGTTTTCTTTGCTGATGATTTAGTCCTCTTTACAAGAGGTGATGAAGGGTCTGTTAAGATTATTGTGCAGGAATTTCAGATTTTTTCTAATGCCACGGGTTGCAAGCCAGCCCTTTGAAATGCAGGATATACTGTGGAAGGATGCAGAAGGATGAGTAGAAGAAAATAATGGCCATCACGGGCTTTAAAGCTATTTCCATCCCCTTTAAATACCTTGGGGTCCCTCTCTCGAGCAAGAGACTTTCTGTGCACTAATGCCACGCTTTGGTGGATAAAATTGTTGAGAAAATTCATCATTGGACAACAAAGCTCCCAAGCTATGCAGGTAGGAATCAACTGATTAAGAGTTTCCTTTTTCCTCTAACAAACTATTGGATGACTGTGTTTCCTCTCCCTAAAACAAGCTAAGACATATTGAGAGTATTTGTAGTAAGTTTTTATGGAATTACACCATTGATGGAAGAAGAAAAGCTCTGATTGCTTGGGACATGGTTTGCAGGTCTAAATCTGCAGGTGGGCTTAACATCACCTCCCTCATTCAGTGGAACTCGACTTCTATGGGAATGTTGTTGTGGAAAATTCAGGCTAAAGCTTATAAGCTTTGGATCAAGTGGCTTAATATGCACTACCTAAAGAATTCCAACATCATGACATATGTGCCCAATACTAATTTCTCTTGGATTGTGAAATGTTGAGATAAAATATGCAACACCCAATTTTGGCACCAAAGCATCACAACTGGCCACTATAAGATAGCCATGATGTACCGTGATATTAGAGGAGTGAAGAAGCACAAAGGTTGGAAGCATTTGCTTGACAATAATTGTGCTACTCCCAGGGAAAAAGTTATTCTTTGGCTGGCACTTTGGGATAGGTTGAAGACTAAGGATAGGCTAAACAAGTTTGGCATCATTGCCAAAACTAGATATCCATTATGCCAGCATGATGAGAGCTTGAACCATTTGATTTTTGAATGTGACACAATGAACAAAGTCTAGAAAGGTATCTTGGGGAGAGTTAGTTCTATAGATTGGCAGCAATTTTGGTAAAATATTCTGCTCAGAAAATGCCATGAAGAATAACTTAAATTTTGAAGCAAAATGTATCAGCAGGCTTTATGAAGATGTCAAAGCAGATGTCTTGACATGTGTTATAAGACTGAACCATTTTTTCAGATCAGAAACATTAGGAGTCATTTTGTTTCAATTGTATGCTCGAAGTAAGCTAAGCTTTGTAACGCTCTACTGCAACATTATTGGAGATCTTTTATCCTACTTTCATGGAGAAAGTAAAGGACATGGTGAAGACTTAATGTGAAGCGCTTATGGCCTAACCCTAGCTGTTATGATCATATAAAAATACATGCTAACCCTATATGCAGAGTGAGCTACACCAGGGAATATTGAACGTACTATGTTTAAGTTTTAGGTTTTAAGTCTTTGTTAATTGTTACTTGTGAGCCAGTATAGTATTGTTTAATACTTGAGGTGGATGTTAGTTGATTTTTAAGTTTTTAATCATCTATAAGCTTTGAACCAACGATGGTTATGTGTCTTTGAAGTGTGTCTTCAAGTCTTTGTTATTGTTATTATCATCGTGTGTGATTGAGGGGGGAGTGAGAGGGGTTTCTTATATCTAAGACGTTCTTAGGTAGAAGGGTCATTGGGTAGTGATTAAGTGAGGGGTGTAAATGGGGAAGTTTAACTCTAAATTAATACTGCTAATAGTGGACTTCATCCCTAGCTTGGTAGCCTCCAAACGTAGGTGTGATTGCACCGAACTGGGTGAATAATTTACTTGTTTCATTTTAATTTACTGCTATTAGTTTCTGTTGTTACTTGTTCAGCAAATATATATTAGTGTCATGACATCACCTTCGACATCTCATATATGATACCATAATTTTAATTAGTATCAGAGCAGGCATCCTGATCTGTCTCTAGGTGAGATCCAGGGAAGATACTTTCTGGTTCTATGGACAATGAAGGAGGATTTGTGAGCAGACCACCTATTTTGGATGGTACTAACTATAACACCCGTTTTATTCTAATTATTTACTTATTCGCTTGAATTGATGTTTTTGTGTTATTGACCAAATAATAGAAGATATCATAGAAATACTAACTTACGTATTTATTTAGTTGTGGGATAATTAATTAATTATAATGAGTTGAATAAATAAAATAAATATTAGGAATAATAATGATTTTAGTAAGATTAATAATAATAAAAGATTATTATCATTTGGAATATAATAGAATAAGTAGAAAAAAAATAGAATGTGTATTATGAGTAGAAGATAGAAATAGAAGTTGGAGAGAAAAGAGAGAAGACTATAAGAAGGAAACTTGAGCTAGGGCAGCTACCATGTCTAAGCATTTGAGCTCCGATTTGCAAGGTAAGGGTGAGATTCTTACTCTCTAATCGGGAATATGATGGGTAATAGATAGTGGGAACTGTAGCAACTGCTAGTTTTGTGATGTTTGTGGTTGTAGAGGGAATCCCAATCTAAGACCTAAAATCTGTAAGATTGATGCATGTTGTGTGATTTATTGTTATCATTCGAATGTCTATGTTGTTAGTATCTTAGAATGACTCGTTTCAGGTTGTAGTGGTGTTTGATGGAAGAATTTTGGGGAAAATGGGTTGGAAAGGATCTTTGTTTGTTGAGAATCGTTTATCACGTCGCGCGCCAACGGATTGACGTGAATCGAATACTGCTGTGTTTGCGCGAAGAAAGGGCATGATGCGTCGTGTGTCTGTTCAATTTTTTCTAAATTTTGAATTCTACCCAATTTTGTATGCTTTAGCTAGGGAACCTAAAGTAAGTTTTAAAGAACATAATAACACTAATAATTAGTAGGGAATGATTTAGAAATTGCATAAAAAGGATCCCGATTTAGCATGTTAGTGTTCGTAAGCGATTTTAGTCGTTTGACCGAAGTTGGAATAAATGGAGGGTTGACTTGTATACGTTAGTGAGCTATCGTATAGTGCTTGTTCTTGTCGAATGAATGTTACATATATATATATATATATATATATATATATATATATATATATATATATATATATATATATATATATATATATATAAGTTGTGTTGGAGGCTTATAAGCCAATGTTAAAAGTCGATAAAATTGAAAGTTGTTGACGTTGAAATTAGTAGTTGCTCTGAGTTGTTTAATGGTTTGAGAAGCATTGTGTGAATGTTGTTGTATGACCTGCATGAAAGTTGCATACATTGCATCTCATTGAAGTTGGTGCTATGCTCGTTTATGTTGGCCTTAATGGGAAAAGTTGGTCTGGATTGGCAAAATGTTGAAGGCTTATGCCTTGTGCCTCAGAATTCCTGGCAAATGTTCTAAGTTGGGAGTTTTACTCCGATGGTACCACATGCATCCGCATTGTCCAAGTCACATACTTTATAGCATATTGTTGCTGTTGCATAATAAATATGTGTTGTTGTTATTGCGCGATGAATATCCAACACATGTAGTTCCTTAGGAGAGAAGATACCAGAGGAGAAGTTGGTTAGAAAGATTCTCAGGTCTCTCCCCAAGATATTTGACATGAAAGTGACTGTTACAGAAGAAGCTCAAGAAATCAACAACATGAGAGTAGATGAACTTGTTGGATCTCTCCAAATATTTGAGCTGGGTATTAATGACAGGTTTGAGAAGACGAACAAAAGTATTGCTTTTACAGACACTAAGGAAGGGCTATCCAATACTATAGTCTTTCTTGGAAGAAAATTCAATAAAGTACTGAAGAGGATGGAAGGAAATTCAAGACCAAATGTCAGGAATATTCCATATGACATCAACAATACAAATGACTCTGGGATAAAAGAACGAGCTGAGGAAATATTTACTCAAGACAGAGGAGTAAAATGCTACGAATGTGAAGGATTTGGTCACATTAAGGCTGAGTACCCAATATTCCTTAAGAGAAAAAATAAAGGGATGAATGTATCTTGGTCTGATGAGGACTCTGGAAGTGATATGGAAGAAGAATTTGCCAAATATGTAACAACTCTGACTGTTACATACATTTCTGGTGGAGATTCAAGTGATGAAGAGCTGACATTTGAGGAAATGGATGCTTCATACAAGGAGACGTGTATAAGAAGTGATGAAGTGTTTCAAGATGGGGATAAACAAAAGAAGCTCGTAACTCAACTAAAATCTAAGCAGAAAGAGCATCTAGAAACTATTTCCAAATTGGAAAATGAAGTAATTGTACTGAAGTCTGATCTTGACAAAATGTCCAAATATGTCAGGATGCTGAACAATGGATCTGACACATTCGATAAAATTATTCTAGCAGGAAGAATAGGTGGGGATATGAGCGGTGTAGGATTTCATTAAACAAAGGAACCAGTTTCAGATCCTATTCAAATCTAGGCTAAACCAAAGATGTCGAAACCATTGTTTCAACATCATGGAAGAGGAAATTTCAACGCTGGAGATGTCATTATTGTGGACGATATGGTAACATAAAACCCTTTTGTTTCAAGTTGTATGGTTATCCCAACCCTACACCTCAATCTAATGTGACTCAGGCCTGCACAAATGAAAAGAAACAATGGATTCCCAAATCTGACATTTCATGTTTCTTATCACACACGTAACCTATGGTAAGAGTCAAAGAGGATTGGTATTTTGATAGTGGATTCTCAAGGCATATGACAGGGGTTAAGGAACTACTGTTGAATATCCAAGCACATCCAACTGACTGTGATACCTTTGGGGATGGAATACAAGGTGAAATCAAGGGAGTAGGAAACAAAAATTTCCCTGGGATTCCTAACATTGAAGATGTGTTATTTGTCAAAGGATTAACGTCTAATTTGATTAGCATAAGCCAATTGTGTGATCAAGGATTCAAAGTAAATTTCACAAAGTCTGAATGTATCATTACAAATAAGAGAGGTGAAGCTGTTATGAAAGGAATGAGGACTAAGGACAACTTCTATCTGTGGGTACCCTAAGACACAAGTTACTCCACATGTGCTGAACACATAAATGATGAAGGAAGACATCCTCTGGAGAATTAGTTGAATCATTTGGTGACTAACTGTGTAACACCCCAATATTACCCAAGGTTTTAAATGCAGAAATCAGAGTAAATTAAAATTTCATAATTCAATACTGAGGCATCACACCTTCAGAATAAAATCACTTTAAACAGTTTGCTTTAAATTATAAATCTCGGATACGTAGCATCGTTGGAAATCATAAATGGATTCATAAAAAGCAAAACATCTTCTTAATTAAACTTCCTTATCACATCATGTTTTCATAAAGTATGATTCTTATTTACAAAAGGAAAACAACCAAAGAACAACAACAAAGACAACATAAATATCCCCCCCGAGTGCTACGTATCAGAGCGACACCGAATCGACTAACAGCAGCTATAAACTCTGTCTTCATAACCTGCACGTTACGAATATAAAGGTAACGACGAAACAAGTAAAGGGTGAGATAATCCAAAACATATAATTAAAAGGCATGATAAAATATATATATAGTTTTGGAATTATAAAGGATATAAGTTAATAAGTGCAATTCCAACACATATCCAAAACTCACTTACTTTAATCGTCATTCTAATGTGTATAATCTACACTTTATCTCCATAACCTCATTGGCATAAACCGTCACAACAACGCGTAAACGTTTCTCACCACAAAACCGTCACAAGTTAATACGTCACTAATCAATACGGCAATCATAAACAACAACATCAAACAATGCTAATAACATAAGCAACATAAATAAAATCATCACAAGTTGGCTAAAGCCCATCGTCGCTTGGCATAAAAGCCCATCGTCACAAATATCATCACATCATATTTGCATTAAGCATTTCATCAAAAGTAAATCATCACAAAACTCATCATTTATATCCATAGCCTAGTTATCATGAAATTATCAAGTTATATTTGTTTCATGTTCATCATAAAGATCATCGCAATTCAACATCATCAATAAATTAAAACCCAACGCCAAACAACTCAAACATAAACATAACCGACTCCATGATTAGGAACACTTGGCATGAAAGCCTCGTTGCTTGGCATAAAAGCCTCGTCGCTTGGAATAAAAGCCCATCGTCGCCAATGCAATGTATGTGACTCGACGATAAAATAACACAACAAAACATCATCATCGCTCATCAAAATTGGCATAAAGCCCACATCGCCATAATTTATCCACATCAAGATAAATATATCATCGCATCATATTTGCATTATGCAAAACATCACCAAACAATTCATCATCGTCAAAAATCATGCATTCACAAATCGGAAGCATTTATTAATAACATCAATATAATCATCACATCATCATTATCGATTCATTCACTACATTCTAAATACAGAAAAATAGTCAAACACCTATAATCGTCGCGAAAGCCATTCCTAATAACCGCCATTAATTATGATCGTCAACATCGTAATCGGATTGTCCATATGTGCCTTAAATCTACGAAAACGCAATCCGATTCAATTTAACCGTAAATTGACCTATTTCGGGTCATCTCGTAAAAACTCGTAATTTCTAAAAACTAACCTCACCACTACGTTCTACACGTCGAACTTAGCTAGCACGTCAATTTTCGTTGAATTCGGAGAAACTTGCTCCATCGTCGAATTTACCGAAATCAGAAAATTGGAACATAATCGGGTTCTAAATTTAATCGGCTATCTTATATCCTAATTATATTTTAGTGATATAAAAGGTTACTAGGTGGAATTGGAAAAATGGGAACAAACAGAAGCTGTTGAGATAATTATGCAGGAAAAATTAGCAGACAGCAGAAAAAAAAATAGAGTTTTGCTAACAGAAAAACTCCAACACAATTTTCCGTCGCCTTCCCCCTAGCCACAAGGGACGTCCATCCCAGCTTGATGAGAGGAGAGGAGGCGGGGCCTCATATGGAGGGATGGTTGCCCCACACCCTAAGGTGGGCGCCTCCCCCTTCACCTTCCATCCAACACAATTCGTCCCACTTCATCCCTGTATTATGCAGTTTTTCTGGTTTTTCATTTCTTTCACAGTTAACAATTTTTTTTTCTACTTTCATTCTATAACTTCATATACTACAATACTAATAACAACATACCCATAATCCCTACTCCTAATCCAACTTTTCTAAACTATTTCAACAATCAACCAATCAAACCCTATAAACCAACGATCAATTTTTCCCCAATCCAAACTATAATCACCAAACCCTAACTATATGAGATGAAAATCAAACCCCTTACCTCTAGAGATTGGATGATCCAAGATGATTCCACAACTCCAACCTCAAGCTTCCTCTCTTGCTCTTGTTCTTGCTCTTCTCCTTCCAAAACCCTATCTTTTTCTCTCAAACTCTAAGTTTGGCTTTGTGAGGAAAATGGAAAGAAAAGGAGGAAGAAATGGTTTTATATTTATGTTTTCATACTAGCTAGGGGTGTAAAACCCAATCTTTTCAAATTAATCCTCACACCCCTAATTTATTTAATTAATTAAAACACTAATAATATCTAATTATATTATTAACTCAATTAATTAAAATAATTCTGGGGAATTAAATATCGGTCCGAATAATATTTTACAGAACCGAACGAAATAAAAACTGGACCGAACGAAACGTCACCAAATACATTATCAGATATGTTGATTAATATAAATATTCTTGTCGCAAAATAAATATCGATTGGTAATTCGAAAATATTAATATAATATAATATTAATTAAAACAGGGCGTTACAAACTGCAATGTTGCACAAAATGTCATGACATCTTATAACATTGCTAACAACATTAATGATCAGATTTTTGAAAATGAAAGTGTTGCCCTAGAACATAAAATCACTGGGATGCAATTGGCTGACACTTATTTAGAATGATGGAATGCTAATCAAGATGGAATTTCAAGAAGCGGACAAAGGGTCTGTATGCTAAAGAGATTATAGCAATTAAAAATGCGTGGAAATGTCATTAAAGGGATTATGTTTTCAAATCATCACTTAACATTGTTTGAACATGTCATTCAACATATAAAGAGACCTTACCAAGTGCAATCATTTCAAATTTTCCCCACACGCTACATAAAATCCATGCCCTACAGTGCTCTGATGTGCGATCGACCTAACGTGTCTAACAGTATCTTAACTGCAAGTGCACAGTCTATCGCGGTAGTAATAAAAAGATGTCGAATCCACAGGGACTTCGTAATCACTCTAGTGCTATAAAAGTTTGCTAATTTAGCTAAGGCGGATAATGTCACGTTTCGTTTTTGGGAGATAAGATAGAGAAAACTAATTGGTTTAAAGAAATAATATTAAAGCGGTCGGTATGTAATAGAGTGAACCTAAGCGGATTTAATGGAACCTAAGCGTGTAGAGATGGTTAACTTAATTGTTCTATAGAGATAATCAGTTTAAAAACCCTCAACTCACACTTTCGGGGTCTTATCACGGATTATACTCCTAAAGTCCTATGCCTGCTCTCGCTAGCCCATAAGTGTTTAGAAAATATTCTTTGAAAACTTAATTAAATCTAATTCGTTTTAAAGCGCTATCGCTGTATTTAAATCAAATGCCTAACTTTAGCTATCCGGTTAAAACCTCACACTTTCGTGGTCTCGATCCTAACCTATTCTATTTTTCTTACTTTTGTAACAAAAAGGTTTATTTTTAATTACAAAAAGTCATAACCAAAATTTAAGTTGATTAAGGTTTTAGCTTAGGAATAATTAATTGCCTATTGTCATTGCTACTACATACCGACACAGGAAATTTAGCTAGCCATGATTATTAAATCAAACACACAGGAAACATAATTGGAAAACAGTAAAACATGCATTTTGAATAAATAATGGAAATTTATCATGAATAATTAAATTGTACTTAGAATTTAATGCAAATAAAGAACCTGAAATACAATAATGCTCCTCACATCCTTCTTCCACAAATCGGAAATTCGGAACTTCAGAAACGGAATAATAAACAAGGTCTATGGCTTAAGTAAATCCTAACTAAAAATAACAATTTCCTAATGTTGGAAATTGCTATTGGACAATACAGAAACAAAGGGAATTAAAAGCAAATAAAATGTGAAAACTGGAAATTGGGTTTTGATTTCGGCAGAGCTTCTGCAAGGTAATTTCAAAAATAAAACTCTGTGTCCTTCTTCCTTGGAACTCCTGGTATTTATAGAAGAAGAAAATTGGCAGTTGTAATTTTCTCATCGTGGGCTTGATTTGAATTTGCTGAGAAGAAGTCGAAAGGTGGGTGTTTGAGGTTGAGAGAATTTAGGAACAAGTGAAGACCCTTCCGTTACGCTCTGCCCACATCTCCACGTTATGTATAGACTGAAGTTAAGCGTGTTACGGTCATGGAGGGTGTGTAACGGCCTCTCTTTGAGTAATAGCGTGTTACGGTCGTTACAGGAAGGTGACGAGCGTAACATGGCTTGACAATGCATTACGACCGTGGCAAGTATGTGACGACTGTCACAGCAACAAAATCTGCAGACTTTTGTAGATTGGTTCTTTTCCTTCTGATCTTGCATGTTGACTTTGTTTATTTGATCTTTTCTGCTAACTTGACCTGAGATGTGTAGTACCTGCAAAAAGACATGAAAACTTGGAATATTCGGGAGTTAAATGGATCAGTGCGATGTTAAAGTCCTGCACTCATTTGATTTTGCTGATGAATGGCTCGGAGAATATCTTTAAAAGTGAGAGGAGGTGGAGCGGACGAAGATTCCGGGATGTCAGGGATGGGGGCAGCACGATCCAATTCCTCTTGCATCTCATCCGCGACAGCAGCAGGCGGTTCATCGTGAACAGGACCATGGCCCTCGGGGGTAGCAGGGTCAAAAAGCCAATTGGCTCGGTTTTGCGGGTCAATGCGGTCCCTGCAAGGCAAAAGAATGTTAGGATAAATGATGTTCCGTATCACAGGGTGGAATTTGCCATCGTCACGCTCGTGGATGAGATGGGCAGACTTGCAGTGGATCAAAGTAAGCAAAGCCGGTACCCTGGAAGGTAAATCAGCAAGGGCGGCACCATGATTCAAAGCCAGAGCAAGATAAGTGACAATCCCTCCAAAATAGAAAGGTTTGCCGCCTCTAGTGCAGATGGAATGAATGTGGGCTAAGAGGAATGGAGCGACATTGATCTTTTGGCCGATGAATGCACAATGCATGAAGAAGAGCTCCTTGGAGTTGAGCTTGTGGTTGCTATCTCTTGTAAAGATAGTGTTGCAGAGGATGCGATGAAAGTAGCGGATTGCAGGATTGTGGATGTGGGTGGCGTTGAGGTGATCATAAGAGTTGGCACGATTGTTTGTCAGGCTGTGCCACAAGTTGAAAGATTCCTCGCCGAAGTTGTCTGGCACACGAAGGTGGACACCTTCATCGGTACTGAAATCGAGTAGTCATGCGATCTCAGTTTGAGTAAACTCGTACTCAGTGCCGAACATGCGAAACTTTGCCACACCAGAGAGTTGGTTGGTTGGACCATTCGGAGTGATGTAACAGAATGAACTCAGAAACTCCAAAGTGAGAGTTTCATAGATGGGCTGAGGTTGGCTGCACAAGGTCCACAGGTTGATGTTTTGGAGAAGATGTTGGACGCCTTCAAGCAATCCCAAATCCCTCAGGTAGTCAATGTCGACATACCGTGTAGGTTGGAGGCCCCGACGTTGAATTTTTTGGAACTTGGTCCTCTGGGTTTCTCCTTGGTCACCTTCACGGAGGATGATGTTGGGAATTTGTTGGTTGTTGTTTGCCATTGCATGCAAGTGGTTGAATGTAAATGGGGTGTTGGTTTGAATGAGAGAGATACAGAAGATTGTGAGGAATATATAGTGTAGGGAAAAGTGAGGGAAGTTTGAAGGTGAGTGGGGTAATGGGAAGTTAAGTGGAGTGAGTGGAGATTAATGGTGGGAGTGGAATGGTTGGACGGTCGTGGGAGAAGAAGAGGGAAAGTTTGGAGATGAAGAGAAAGCGTTTTCTGGAAATGAGAAAACCTGTTATAACGCGCGTTACGGTCGTAATGCTGGGGTGATGGGCATAACACGCTGAACTGCGTGTTACGAGCGTAAGGGGCATGTGACGACCGTTACAGCCACAAAATTTACAGAATTCAGACCAAAATAAAACTTGCTCAGAATGAAACATATTAAGAACCAACAATGCATCATATAATCCAACAACAGTATAATTTAAGCATGATATTAGTCCATTAAGTACACACTCCAATAATCAAATCATCAAGCAATCCGAATAAATGAAAACAAGTTGCAGTATAATAAATTGTACTGAATGCAACAAAACTTGTAATTGAAAACAAACATGGAATTTATATTAGATGGAATGCTGGTTCTTTGATAGGAAGTAAAATTGTGCAAAACTGAAAACGAAAATAAGAATTTTGCAGGAAGGGAAACTACCTAGAAACAAAAACAGAATGGAAAAATACTAAAACTAACTACTGCTACTTCATCCAAGTTTTGCTTTTAAATCTTCTAAAGCCGCAGTTATGTGATAAAATTGCTCCACAGTAATGTCGGTCAAGCCAATGATATCCAGACGCATACTCTTCAATTCGTCCTTGATTCCATCAATGTCAGTCTTATAAGCATCCAGTGTGGTTAAGATTTTGTTCAAGTTTTCGGTGTACTCTCCTTTGGTTATTTCTAGGGCTTCAGCATCCCCTGCTATATTGTTAAAGTCATGGTAACCAGGAGGGGTTTCAGGATCACTTTCATCAGACATTATGTCATCAGCAACAAAGTAAGACTGTGGTGTTTCTGGTGTTGAAGGATGGTCAGGAGGGTTCAGTTCATAAAGCCAGTTATCTTGATTGTGGACACTTACTTTAGCATGGTTGGGAAGGGTAAATAAAGTGACAACTTCATTCCTTATCAGGTATTCAAAAGGTGCAGGACCTAGATTTCCTATTATCCGGAGGTCGAAACAGAAGTCAATATTCATAGGCCGAATCGACCCGAAGGGTGCACAGTTATGCAGTTGGTATCTAAGTCTGAGGGCGTTTGCAATCATGGTAACGAGGCTTCCCACAAGGATAGGTTCATTAGGGTCCTCACTAATGCGGGGAAAGGTTTTCATCAGGAATGGGACAACATTAACGGGTCGGCCTTGGTTCATACAGTACAGTAAAAATACCTCATCCTTAGACACGGCAGTTCGGTTCTGTTCTTTTCCAAATATAGTATGGGCTAGAATCTTATGGAAATAGCGGATAGTGGGGTTATGTATCTCATTGTTGTCCATGCTATCCGGCTCAGGGTGATAGTTTCCGGTTAAGGAACCCCAAAAGTAGTCCAGCTCGAAATCCATTAAATCCACCTGAGTGGTGGTAAAAGCAAAAGGTTCGCTAGGGAATCCTAGTAAGTCAGCTAAATCCATATGGTTATAAGTGAACTCAATACCGAAAAGTCTGAAGGCTATGATTCCTTTTCTGGCTCCGACACCGTGCTCAGGTATATAAACTAGGGAACTAAAAAATTCAAGGGTAAGCTCTCGGTATGTGACAAACCTAGACTTAATGTGGGCTTTTTCCCATCCTAATTGGTTAAACAGATAAAGGACATTATCCCTTATACCTAAGGTGTCCATAGTCGGTTCATCATGATACAAAGTCAAACCGATGTCCCTTTGAGACAAATCTTCAAATCTCCTCCTTTGGTTTCTTCCTCTAAAGGTAGTTTCCATAAAGTTTTGTGGTTGTGGTTCCATAGCAAATGTTAAATGGGGAAACAAATCAGGGGAGAAAGTAAGATAGAAAAAGACTTTTCAGAAATCCTGTGGCAAGTAAAATTGTTTTGAAATCAGCAGCAGTTTTATAAAGGTTTGAAAAAACGAAAATAGAGTTGTAAAAGAAATAAATACCAAAACGAAAAAGAAAATAGTGAATGGAAATAAAAACAAATAGGTGGGTTGCCTCCCACTAAGCGCTGTTTTTAACGTCATAAGTTCGACGTGCGCCTATTCTGATGATATTGTTTTAATCATTCTGGAGAAATAGTTAAGGTCATTGCCTCCCCACATTGAGCTGGATTTTAGTCTAGATAAGGAGTTAAATTGAGCGCTGATGCCCACGCTTTGTTTCAATTCTCCGGGAGATGACAGGATTTTCCATACAATGCTTGGGGGTGTAGTTCCTATAGGAGTCTTGTAGGTTGTCCTATAAGCCCATAAAGCTTCGTTAAGCTTGGATGACCAATCTTTCCTAGATATGGTGGCAGTTTTCTCTAAGATTTGTTTAATTTCTCTGTTCGAAACTTCGACCTGTCCACTAGTTTGTGGATGATATGGTGTTGCTACGCGGTGCTTGACTCCATACTTAGATAATAATTTTTCGAATATCTTCGAAATGAAATGAGAGCCACCGTCACTAATGACAAGTCTAGGTACACCAAATCTTGGGAATATTGTATTTTTAAAGAGCTTAATAACTACTCGTGTGTCATTTATAGAAGAGGCTATAGCCTCAATCCATTTTGAAACATAATCGACAGCTACGAGTATATACTTGTTTCCGAAAGAAGATAGGAAAGGTCCCATGAAATCAATTCCCTAAACATCAAAGACTTCCACTTCTAATATTCCTTTTTAAGGCATTTTATCGCGTCTTGAGATATTACCGGTGCGTTGACATCGATCACAATTTTTAACAGCGATGTGGACATCCTTCCATAGATTAGGCCAGAATAGGCCGGCTTGTAGAATCTTGGCACAGGTTTTAGAAGTGCTAGCATGTCCGCCATAAAGAGATGAATGACAGTGAGAAATAACATCTTCTATCTCTTCTTCAGGTATGCATCGGCGGAAAATTCCGTCCGATCCTCTTTTAAATAAAAGTGGTTCATCCCAATAATAATACTTGAGATCATGGAAGAATTTCTTTTTCTGTTGGTAGGTTAAGTCCGGTGGGAGCGCGCCTGTAGCTAAATAATTGACTATGTCAGCATACCATGGCAGTCCCATGGTCATATTGATCGCTTCCACGACTTCCTTAGCTTCTGGTTTGTTTAAGTCCAATTGAGCTAGATCGCTTATCATTTGCGCTATCAGATGTTCATACGGAAAATCGTCGTTGATTGGCACTTGTTCGGGTTTTATACCTTCTAATCTTGACAAATGGTCTGCTACGACGTTTTCGGTTCCTTTCTTATCCTTGATCTCTAGATCGAACTCTTGCAGAAGTAAGATCCATTTGAGGAGTCTAGGTTTTGCATCCTTCTTGGTTAGTAGATATCTGATAGCAGCGTGGTCTGTATAAATGATTATCTTTGCTCCTACGAGGTAAGAGCGGAATTTGTCAAGCGCAAAGACCACTGCTAACAGCTCTTTCTCAGTTGTGGCGTAGTTCATCTGAGCCGAGTCTAGCGTTCTACTGGCGTAGTAAATTGTGTGAAGTTTCTTGTCCTTCCTTTGTCCAAGAACTGCACCTACAGCGTAGTCACTTGCATCGCACATGATTTCAAAAGGTAACCTCCAATCGGGTGGTTGCATGATTGGTGCGGAGATAAGTGCTGATTTAAGAGTTTCAAAAGCTTTAAGACAATCGTCATCGAATATGAACTCAGCATCCTTCATTAATAGATCGGTAAGTGGTTTCGTAATCTTCGAAAAATCTTTGATAAATCGTCGGTAGAAACCGGCGTGTCCTAGAAAACTTCATATTTCTCGAACGGTCTTAGGTGGTTGGAGTTCTTTAATTACCTCTATCTTAGCTTTATCGACTTCAATCCCTTTATTGGAGATGACATGTCCTAGCACGATTCCTTCACTGACCATGAAATGGAATTTTTCCCAGTTAAGCACGAGGTTTACTTTCACACATCTTTCTAAAACATTTTCTAGATTAGATAAGCATCCTTCAAAACTTTGCCCGCACACAGAGAAATCTTCCATAAACACTTCCATGATGTTATCAATGAAATCTGCGAAGATCGACATCATACATCGTTGAAAGGTTGCTGGGGCATTGCACAATCCGAAGGGCATTCGTCTGTACGCAAATGTTCCATAGGGACACGTGAATGTAGTCTTCTCTTGATCATCAGGGTGAATTGGAATTTGGAAAAATCCGGAATAACCATCTAGATAGCAGAAGTAAGAGTGTTTGGCTAATCGTTCTAACATTTGGTCTATGAAAGGTAGAGGAAAATGGTTTTTCTGAGTGGCTTTGTTTAGTTTTCTGTAATCAATGCACACTCTATGCCCATTAACCACTCTTTGTGTTATCGATTCGCCTTTTGCATTCTTCACAACAGTGACACCTCCTTTCTTCGGCACGACGTGTACTGGGCTAACCCATTTACTGTCGGAGATTGGATATATGATTCCAGCTTCCAATAGCTTTTTAATTTCATCTCTGACTACAGTGCTAAGGATTGGATTAATTCTTCTTTGAGGTTCTCTAGAGGTTTTGCAATCTTCTTCTAGCATAATACGATGCATACAAATTGAAGGGCATATTCCTTTTAAATTGGATATGTTATAACCTAGTGCGGTAGGGTACTTCCTTAGGACGTCTAACAATTTCTACATTTCGAGCATTCCTAAATTGGAATTGACTATAACTGGTCGAGTACGTTCGGTATCTAGGAACTCGTACCTTAGGTTTCTAGGTAGAGTTTTTAGTTCTAAACCAGGTTTCTTTGGACATGGCATATGATCAGGTGTAAGTTCTAGACTTTCGCTTAGACTATCATCTTGATATGGTTCACGCCAATTGTCGTCTTCGAATATCAGAGGGGTTTGGATTTTCATTATTTCAGAGTATGTGGTTTGTTCCACTTCCATCTCTCTTACGCACTCGTCTATAACGTCAATTAGATAACATGTGTCATTCATGGCTGGTGCTTGTAAGAATTGAGTAAGGATGAATTCCACTTTTTCGTCTCCAACTTCGAATGTTAGTCTACCCTTCTTCATGTCAATTATAGCTCCAGCTGTGGCTAGGAAAGGTCTTCCTAATATGATAGGGGTAACTGAATCTTCTATAATGTCCATGATTATGAAATCAGTCGGGATATAGAATTGACCTATTCTAACTGGAACGTTTTCCAGTATACCTACAGGGTATTTAATTGATCGGTCAGCTAATTGAACGGACATCTTCGTAGGTCTAAGTTCTCCCATCTCCAACTTTTTACAAATAGATAAGGGCATGACACTGATACTTTCTCCCAAGTCGCACAGAGCTTTGTCTATTACAAACTTTCCAATGTTACAAGGTATAGAGAAACTACCTGGATCTTTTAACTTAGGGGGCATGTTGTTTTGAATAATAGCGCTACACTCAGCGGTAAGTGTAACTGTTCCGTTGTCTTCTATCTTTTTCTTGTTAGATAGGATTTCCTTAAGAAATTTAGCGTACGAGGGCATTTGGGTGATAGCTTCTGTAAACGGTATTGTGATATTCAGTTGTTTTGGAAGTTCAACAAATTTCTTGAACTGGCCCATCGTTTTGGAGTTGGTTAATCTCTGAGGGTACAAAATCGGTGGTTTATAAGGTGGTGGAGGCACATAAGGTTTCTCTTTTTCCACCGCCTCTTGGTTCTCGTTTTCCTTTTCTTTTGGTTCATTCTCATTTTCACTTGGCTTGTTCTGCTTTTGGTACATCGCTGGATTTTCTAGTCTTGAATCAACTGGTCCATCAAGTTCTTTTCCACTTTGCAGTATCACAACATTAGCGTGTCCTTTTGGGTTAGGTTGTGGTTGACCAGGAAAAATTCCAGCTGGGGCAGCAGTAGGTGCTTGTTGTTAAGCTACCTGTGAAATTTGAGTTTCAAGCATCTTGTTATGGGTAGCTAAAGCGTCGACCTTACTAGATAATTGCTTAATCTGCTCATTAGTATATAAATTCTGATTTAGAACATTTTTATTAGTCTGATATTGAGAAGCAATGAAGTGTTCTATCATGATTTCAAGATTAGACTTCCTAGGAACGTTGGATGTATTAGGTTCATTATTAGGGTGATTTGGGATAGCTTTCGGATAACCAGGTGGTGTGGCAGGAGCTTGTCGAGGTGCGTATAACGCATTAATAGTAGTCGGGATTTGTGTTGGTTGGGATAAACTTGTCTTGCCAGCTTAATAGTGTATGAAGCTGATGTGTTTGCACAAGGTGGTGCATAGTTACTTGAGTTGTGGGCGAGTTTGGATTTTTGGTGAGAAATAAGATTTTGGAAAGCGAGCTTCTTGTTGTGATTCTTCCGAAGAGTATAGTGAAGATGTGAGTGAATTACCGCCGTAGTGCGAAGTGAATTTTTTATGGATTTAGTTTCTGGAACTAGTTGTGATTCGAAGTATCCTTAGGGGATGTTTGTTTCTGAGTATAAATTGAAGAGTCAACCTGGGGATTGGTTTGAGCAGAGTTTGTTTATTTGAGCGGGTCACCATGGAGTGCTATCGTTATGTTATTCCAAAAGAGCAAACATTGCCCGTGTTGGTGTGTCGTTTGCAGTCAAGAAACGAAGTGGATGTTGAGGACAAGTATCTACTTCCGTGGACTGATGTTGGATAAATCAGTCATTTGGAGTTTATGTGTTTGGTGAGATCGATGTGATGTCTGGTTGTCTACGAGTTAGTGTGAGAGCAGAAGATGTTTAGACAATGCTTTTCAAGATAGTGTATGGACCTGGCGAGTGTTTGTTGATGTCATTAGTGTGACTAATGCGTCAGGTATGATTTTAGAATGTTCAGACAGTACTCTCATGAGTAGCTGTAAGAGTTACTTCGTGTTCATGGATATTATTTGGATCACATCAAGTTAAGGATATTGTAGCAATCATCCGAGCTTTGCATTATCAGTAGTGAAGTTAGACCAGTGCATGCCGAGTATTCTAAAGAAAGAGTTTCGAACTGTTGGATGCGAGTTCCTTAAGTAAGCGACTTAGATGGTGATATTTTGGACATTTCCGTGAAGATTTATTTTGTATCTTGTAGAAGACTTTAAGGGGTTATTTTAGAGCTTAGAAGTTCTTTTGTTTTGTATGGTTAGCTTTGTGAGTTTGATGGAAGATCTTTTTATAAGTTGGTATTGATCGTGAGTACTTTGACTCGAGATGGTTGAGTCACTACTTGGACTTCGCAATGGGAAGCGAATTTGTTTGAACCAGTGAAAAGTTTAGCGAATGCTTTGATTTTGGTCTTGTTTTGTACTGAAGAAACCTGTGCGGTGTAATGTGATATTTCATTTTTGGACTTAAGATGTATTTCGACATAGAGTTGGAAAAGTGTATTGCTACCTTAGAACGATTTGATTTTCATAAGGAAAAAAAATTGTCGGACGCGTGAGTTAGAGTTTGATGCGGTTGTGCTCATTTGAAATCTTAAAGGTCCAGATGTTAACGACGAGGAGATTGGAATTGTTGAAGACAATTCAAGTTTGAGTACGATCTATAAAGAGACTTCGTCTGGTGATGAGTTTAGTATGTTGATATCGCGGATAACCCAAGAATATCTGATTTGGGATTTTTTATTTTGAAGAATGTTGCATGCTTGTTTTGGGACACTTGTTGGGATTAAGCTCAAAAGGTTATTAAGGATTTGTTCACTATTGACATATGGGTTTCGTCGGATACTAATGGTCGCGGTGGATTATTAGATTACGACTAAGATATGTCTTGACAGTAAATAATTTAGTGATGGTTTGGTAACCACAGGTACTTTAAGATGATTGATGTTATGGTTCTAAGTCCAACTTGTTTTGTAATTACAGTAGTATGAGACGACGTTGATGGGTAGAGTTCTTGAGAGAGTGTTTTGGTTTGAATTACCACTTTGGAAGATTGAAAGTTATGAAAGGTGTTTCAATTAAGAACCTGAGTATTGATCGTTGCGACGGTGCAAAGATGGTGATTACTTATTACATATTTTGGAAATTGAATTGTTATCAGGGAAGACTTCGTCGAAGTCAAGTGTATAAGTCGAAGTTTCACAAGGGAATATTTGGACAATATTTGAAAAGGTCAAACTATGTTGTGTATTTTAAGAGGATCATTGGACGTTGAACAATCGAGAATGAAAGAGTAATTTTTTTTCTGAGTTGATGAGACTGATGTTACGAGGTGTCTTGATGGGTGTACGCTTTGAACGTACCCATTCTGTGTAAGTGTGAAGTTGAGGATTAACCAAGTTGTTTTACGATTGGCATCATATGCGTAAAAGCGACGCAACATGGTTTAGATATTGAGCATTGAAGTTTTAGCGAGCATGCGAGATTGTTGGATTTGGACTAGTGAGTTATAGTCGCAAGTCGTCAGTATACGCCTCAGAATGAGTAGTGTATCGCAATTCAGTTATGTTTGTGTAACTTTTTATTGTTCAAGGGTTGTACGTTGGTAATCTACAAGGACGATGTGACCTTGTGACTTTCTGGAATGAAAGCGATAGCTACAAGTGTAATTCTTGAGTTCGTACTTATGCGTGAATGAAGGCATCTTTTTCGTGGTTGCGTAGCACGCGTGGTTCTATCCTATTCTGATTGTTTCGGTTTTGGTTTGTATAACCATTTTGTTGTTTTCGTTTTAGCGATGGAGTAGGTGTTGTGTCGTAGGACTTTATGTTCCTATCTTTGATGACTCATTTCTGAGGTGTCTGTTCGAGTGAGCGACTAATTCCATGGTTGAGGCGTTAGGATAGTATCGATCTTGTTTGTTTGGTTCTCGAGTGAACCGGTGTGTCTGTGACTTGTTTAGTTGTTGGGTGTTAGTTGATTGTCGAGTGCATTGTTTGGGCTTTGCATCTCGGCATGGTTGTTCTTGAATGGACGTTGTGGTTAGGGAGATACCCTTATTTTTGGTGTCTTTTGTGTGTTGTTTAATTGACGTGAGGATTGAGTGGACGAATGCGTAGGCATGTCCCGATTGTTCGTTTTGGTCGAAATTTCGTGGACGAAAAGTTTATAAGTGGGGGAGAGTTGTAACGCCCTGTTTTAATTAATATTATATTATATTAATATTTTTGAATTACCGATCGATATTTATTTTGCGACGAGAATGTTTATGATTAATCGATATATCTATTAATATATTTGACGACGTTTCATTCGGTCCGATTTTTATTCTGTTCGGTTCGGTAAAATATTATTCGGATCCGATATTTAATTCCCAAGAATTATTTTAATTAATTGGATTAATAATATGATTAAATATTATTAGTGTGTTATTTATAAAAATAAGTTAGGGGTGTGGGGAGCAATTGAAGAGATTGGGTTTTACCCCTTGGCTTACTAGTAAGAAATACCTTTATAAAACCATTTTCTCCTTTTCTTTCTATTTTTCCTACACCAAGCCAAACATAGAAGCATGGAGAGAAAAAGAAAGGGTTTTGGGAGAAGAAGAGGAAGAGCATGAGTAAGCTTGAGGATTGGGTTTTGTAGAATCATCAAGAACAATCAAAGCTTGCAAGGTAAGGGGTTTGATTTCTCCATCTCATATAGTTAGGTTTGATAGTTATATTTAGGATTTGGGGAAAAATTGATAGTTTATTTATAGGGTTTTGGTTGGTTGATTGTTGAAATAGTTTAGAAAAGTTGGATAAGGAGTATAGATTATGGGTGTGTTTCATTGCTAGTAGTAGAAATGAAAGCTATAAAATGAAAAATAGAAAAACTGTAAACTGTTGGAAAAATGAAAAACCAGAAAACGCATGGAAGAAGAAGTGAATGGAATGGTGCATGGGGGAGGTGCCCACCTCCATGTGTGGGGAGACCGTCCCCCTCCTTGAGGCACCCGCCTCCAATTCATAAGGGGAGCAAGGGACGTGCGTCCCTGTGAGGATGGGGGAAGAAACGGAAATGCAGTTTTTGCTGTTCTTCTGTATTTAAGGTTTTCTGTTTTCTACAAATGTTATACTTCTGCATAATTTGCTTCTGTTTTCTTCCAATTTCCTAATTCAATATACCACTAGTTGGTATTAATAAAATATAATTAGGACATAAGTTATCCGATAAAATTTGGAACCTGATTATGTTCCGATTTCGGTAAATTCGACGACGGAGCAAGTTGCTCCGAATTCAACGAAAATTGACGTGCTAGCTAAGTTCGACGTGTAGAACGTAGTGGTGAGGTTAGTTTTTAGAAATTACGAGTTTTTACGAAACGACCCGAAATAGGCTTAATTACGGTTAAATTGAACCGGATTGCATTTTAATCGATTTAAGACACGTTTGGACAATCCGATTGCGGTGTTGACGATTACGATTAATGCCAGTTATTAGGAATGGCTTTCGCGATGATTATAGGTGTTTGACTATTTTTCCGTATTCGGAATTTAGTGAATTAATTGATAATGATATGGTGTGAATAAACATAATGTTTGCGACGGTGTATTTATTAATGAATACTTGTTGATATGCGATGCGATGATATATGTCTTTGTACACGATGATGTGATGATTGTATTGATGTTGTTAATAAATGCTTCCGATTTGCGAATGCATGATTTTTGATGATGACAAATTATTGGTGATGTTTTGCTTAATGCAAATATGATGCGATGATATAATTATCTTGATGTGGATAAATTATGGCGATGTGGGCTTTATGCAAATTTTGATGAGCGATGATGATGTTTTTGTGTTATGTTGTTTTATTGTCGAGTCACATACATTGCATTGGCGACGAGGGCTTTTATGCCAAGCGACGAGGCTTTTATGCCAAGCGACGAGGCTTTTATGCCAAGTGACGATGGGCTTTATGCCAAGTGTTCCTAATTATGGATAAAGCGACGGGTACCACATGTATAACATAGTCGTGTCTCATGGAGTCAGTTATGTTTATGTTTGAGTTGTTTGGCGTGGGGTTTTAATTGATGAATGATGTTGAATTGCGATGATATATGATGTTTTGTTTGGTGATGATCCTTATGATGAACATGGAATTAATATGATGTGACAATTTCATGATAACTATGCGATGAGTATAGATGATGAGTTTTGTGATGATTTAATTTTGATGAAATGCTTAATGCAAATATGATGTGATGATGTTTGTGACGATGAGATTTTATGCCAAAAACGACGATGGGCTTTAGCCAATTTGTGATGATTTTATTTATGTTGCTTAAGTTATTAGTATTGTTTAATGTTGTTGTTTGATGTTGTTGTTTATAATTGCCGTGTTGATTAGTGACGTATTAACTTGTGATGATTTCGTGGTGATGGAAGTTTATGTGTTGTTGTGATGATTTATGCCGATGAGGTTATGGCGATATAGTGTAGATTATACACATTAGAATGACGATCAAAGTAAGTGAGGTTTGGATACGTGTTGGAATGCACTTATTAACTAATATCCCTTATGATTCCAAATATATATATATATATATATATATATATATATATTATCATGCCTTTAATTATATGTTTTGGATTATCTCACCCTTTACTTGTTTCGCCGTTACCTTTATATTGTTAACATGCAGGTTATGAAGATAGAGTTTATAGCTGCTGTTAGTCGAGTCGGTGTCGCTCTGATACGTAGCACTTGGGGGGAATATTTATGTTGTCTTGTTGTTGTTCTTTTGTTGTTCTTCCTTTTGTAAATAAGAGTCATACTTTATGGAAACATGATTTGATGAGGAAGTTTAATAAAGAAAATGTTTTGATTTTTATGAATCAATTTATGATTTCCGATGATGCTATGTATCCGAGATTTATACTTTAAAGCAAACTGTTTAAAATGATTTGGTTTTGAAGGTGTGACGCCTCAGTATTTAATTTATGAAATTTTAAATTACTCTGATTTTTGCGTATAAAACCTTGGGTAATATTGGCGTGTTACATTTGTCGCTCGAACTGGAGTTTTCATGGAAAAGGATTTTATTTCGAAAGGAATAAGTGGGAGGAAAGTAGAGCTTGATAAAATTCAAGAATCACAAAGCATTGATACACCTATGGAGGAATTGGAGCAGGAAACACAAGTAGTTGTGGAAGAACAACCTGCTCTAGTAGAACAAGACCAACGTAGGTCAAATAGGATACGTCACCAACCTGATAGATATGGATATCTTATAAATGGTCAAGGCGATGTATTGCTCATGGATCAAGATGAGCCTGTGACCTACCAAGAGGCCATTACTGGTCCAGAATCTGAGAAGTGGCTAGAAGCCATGAAATCTGAAATGGATTCCATGTACACTAACCAAGTTTGGAACTTGGTAGAGCCACCTATAGGAGTTAATCCTTTAGGATGCAAGTGGGTATTTAAAAAGAAGACTGACATGGATGGTAAGGTATATACCTATAAGGAAAGACTGGTTGCAAATGGTTATAAACAAATTCATGGGGTTGACTATGATGAAACCTTTTCTCCAGTTGCAATGCTTAAATCTGTTCGGATTTTACTTGCAATCGCTGCATATCATGATTATGAAATATGGCAGATGGATGTCAAAACTGCTTTCCTAAATGGGAACCTTCAAGAGGATGTGTACATGACACAACCTGAAGGATTTAACATTCCAGAAGAATCCCAAAAGATATGCAAGTTACGACGATCAATCTATGGATTGAAGCAAGCTTCCAGAAGTTGGAATCTTCATTTTTATGAAAGAGTAAAACAATATGGATTCATCAAAAATGAAGATGAGCCTTGTGTCTACAAGAAGGTTAGTGGGAGCATGATCGTCTTCCTAGTATTATATGTAGATGACATATTACTCATTGGAAACGATGTCCCTACCTTGCAACAAGTAAAAACTTGGCTAGGGAAATGCTTTTCTATGAAGGACCTTGGTGAAGCAGCCTACATATTAGGAATCAGGATCTATAGAGATAGATCACAAAAAACTGCTTGGCCTAAGTCAGAGTACATACATAGATAAAGTGCTGAGACGCTTTAATATGCATGATTCCAAGAAGGGATTCATTCCTATGCAACATGGCTTGTGTCTATCAAAAACCCAATCCCCTTCAACGAAGAAAGAAAGGGATCGCATGAATAAGATTCCATATGCATCTGCAATAGGATCTATCATGTATGCCATGCTATGTACTCGACCAGATGTCTCGTATGCTTTAAGTGCAACGAGTAGGTACCAATCTGATTCTGGTGATGCTCACTGGGTGGCTGTCAAGAATATTCTTAAGTACTTGAGAAGGACTAAGGACTCATTCTTGATATATGGAGGTTAGGAAGAGCTTGCTATAGTTGGATACATTGATCCTAGATTCCAAACCGATAAGGATGATTTTAGATCGCAATCTGGTTATGTGTTTTGCTTAAATGGTGGCGTTGTGAGATGGAAGAGTTCAAAGCAAGAAACAGTTGCTGATTCTACAACCGAGGCCGAGTATATTGCTGCCTCATATACAACAAAAGAAGCTATTTGGATCAAGAAGTTCATTAGTGAACTTGGCATAGTCCCTAGCATTGTGGATCCTATTGATCTCTATTGTGATAACAATGGTGCTATCGCACAAGCTAAGGAGCGTAGATCTCACCAAAGATCCAAACACATACTTAGGCGTTATCACCTCATTCGAGAGATAATCGATCGGGGAGATGTGAAGATATGCAGAGTACCAACACTTGACAATGTCGTTGACCCACTAACAAAGCCTCTTGCACAGCAGAAGCATGATGGCCATACTAGATCTATGGGCATTAAGGGTATGCCTGATTGGCTCTAGTGCTAGTGGGAGATTGTTGGTGTAAGCCCTAGAGGCCAATACCTTTTGGTACTTGTATCGAATTATTTATTAATAATAAAAAAGGCTTTTCTTTATTATGTTTACTTTTTGAAAATAATAAAGTCCCTAGAATAGTTAGTCTGTTTAATGCAATGTTAAGTGTGACTTAATCATGAGATCCATTAAACACAAGGACACTATTCTTAAAGTATCCATAATCGAGCTTTATTGTGAAGTGGGATAACATTAAAGCATTGAGATTATTATGAAGATGGACTGATGATCACATCTCATGGATCATGGATAAGGAGTTATCAAGTCTTGACATAGGTATAAATATTAGGAGTAATAATTATACTGGATTGACCCGCTATGAGAATACTACATAGAATGTTATGCACAGTGTCATAAGTTATTCTCATGGTGATAAATGGTGCATACCACCCTTCAACCTGAAACCACTATGGACCCTAGATGTAGAGTTAAGTGCTTTATTGCTGATCAAACGTTATCCGTAACTAGATGATCATAAAGACAATTGATGGGTACTTCACAAAGCATGCTGAGGGACATGAGTGACCTAGATGAAATTTGCCCATCCTGCGTAACAGGATAAACGTCTAAGGGCCCAATATTGAACTGGACAAGGATGACACGGTCTATGCCTTGTGTTCAATATAGACATAAGGGAAAAAGGGTAATTATACACACAAGTATTATCACGGAAAGGTTTTGTCAGATCACATGACATTTTCGTGACTTGGGTAGCAGTGATGTGTTGCTAGATACCGCTCACTGTTTATTATGTTAAATGTGATTTAATATAATTGCCAACGTCACAGAAACCTACAGGGTCATACACATAAGGACAGATCAATGAGAGATAGTGTAAATAAGGAACATCGTAGGGTACGGTGTATTAAGTGGAATACGGAATATGGTAAGGTACCACATGCTTAAGTGATATACGATACATCATAATGTATGATTTTCGTGTGCTTTATTGGGCTTTTAGTTTATAGCCTTTATTGGGCTTTTATCTTGCAGCCCACACTTGTGGTCTTATAAATAGAACCCTTGTGATGAAGCTTTTCACTTGTTGCAAATTCGGTCCTGAATCCCTGCTGAGATTTCGTTCACTCTCTCACTCAAAGCTTCCGTTCGTGAGCAGCTAGCACTGTGATCGGAAGCAAATTGTTCATGTGGACTGAGTAGAGACATTGTTCTTCATCGACGTTCATGATCACAGCGTCAAAAATCTGAATCGCCACAAGAGGTAAAAAATACTCTATCACTGACCATGAACATTCGTAAGGATCACAAAGGAAAATTGTTTTCCGCTGCAATTTTTAATGTCGCAATTTTCCTTCACAATGAACAACAAGTATTCCCTGTCAAAGTCGCGAAAATTATTCTATAACGAGTTATCACCTATAACGTATAGACTACCACCTACTTTAGCATTCAACAATAAGTCAAAAAAACCTATTAGACTCATACAACCAATCAACAACGAGATATTCTCCATCGGAGTACCGAAAATCATTCCATAACAAGCTATCTCCCATAATGTATAGGCTACCACTCAATGGAGCATTAAACAACAAATTGTAAACACCTACATGGGTCATACGACCAATTATTTATAAGAGATTCCCTGCTAGAGTACCGAAAATCATTCCATAACGAGTTATCTCCCATAACATAGAGACTACCACTCAATGGAGCATTCAACAACAAGTCATAAACACATATCGGAGTCATACGGCCAATCAACAATGAGATATTCCCCGTCGGAGTATCAAAAATCATTCCATAACGAGCTATCTCCCATTAAGTAGAGACTAACACTCACTAGAGCTTTCAACAACTAAGTCATAAAAACCTTTCGGAGTCATACGGCCAATCAAGAATGAGATATTCCCTGTCGAAGTACCGAAAATAATCCCATAACGAGCTATCACCCATAACGTATAGACTACCACCTACTGGAGCACTCAACAACAAGTCATAAACACCTATTGGAGTCATACAGATAATCAACAAATAAATATTCCCCATCGGAGTACTGAAAATCATTCCATAACGAGCTACCTCCCATGACATAGAGACTACCACTCACTGGAGAATTCAAGAAACAAGTCATAAGCACTTTTCAGAGTCATACATCCAATCAAGAACGAGATATTCCCCATCGGAGTACCGAAAATCATTCCATAATGAACTATCTCCCATAACGAACTATCTCCCATAACAAAGCGACAACCTCTCACTGGAGCATTCAAAAACAAGTCATAAACACTTATCGGAGTCATACAGCCAATCAACAATGAGATATTCCCCGTCGGAGTACCAAAAATCATTCCATAACGAGCTATCTCCCATTATGTAGAGAGAAACACTCACTGGAGCTTTCAACAACCAAGTCATAAACACCTGTCAGAGTCATACGGCCAATCAGGAATGAGATATTCCCTGTCGAAGTACCAAAAATCATCCCATAACGAGATATCACCCATAACGTATAGACTACCACCTACTGTACCATTCAACAACAAATCGTAAACACTTTTCCGAGTCATACGACCAATCAACAAAGAGATATTCCCCGTTGGAGTACTAAAAATCATTCCATAACGAGCTATCCCCCTTAACATAGAGACTACCACTCCCTGGAGCATTCAAGAAATAAGTCATAAGCACTTGTTAGAGTCATAGAGCCAATCAAGAACGAGATATTCCCCATCGGAGTACCAAAAATCGTTCCATAACGAGCTATCTCCCATAATATAACGACAACGTCTCACTGGAGCATTCAACAACAAGTCCTAAATACTTGTTGGAGTCATACGGCCAATCAACAATGAGATATTCCCCGTCGAAGTACCAAAACTCATTCTATAACAAGCAATCTCCCATAACATAGAGACTACCATTCACCGGAAGATTCAACAAATCATAAACACCTATTGATTTTATACGCCGAATGAACAACAAGATATTACCTGTCGAAGTCGCGAAAATCATTCTATAACGAGCTATCACCTATAATGTATAGACTACAACCTACTTTAGCATTCTACAACAAGTCTTAAAAACCCGTTGGACTCATACAACCAATCAACAACGAGATATTCTCGGTCGGAGTACAGAAAATCATTCCATAACGAGCTACCTCCTATAATGTATAGACTACCACTCATTGGAGCATTAAACAAGAAATTATAAACACCTATCCGAGTCATACAACCAATCATCAACGAGACATTCCCTGTCAAAGTACCAAAAATCATTCCATAATGAGCTATCTCCCATAACATAGAGACTACCACTTAGTGGAGCATTCAACAACAAGTCATAAACACATATCGGAGTCATACGGCCAATCAACAATGAGATATTGCCCGTCGGAGTATCAAAAATCATTCCATAACGAGCTATCTCCCATTACGTAAAGACTAACACTCACTGGAGCTTTCAACAACCAAGTCATAAACACCTATCGGCGTCATATGGACAATACAAAATGAGATATTTCCTGTCGAAGTACCGAAAATCATCCCATAACGAGCTACCACCCATAACGTATAGACTACCACCTACTGGAGCATTCAATAACAAGTCATAAACACCTGTCAGAGTCATACGGCTAATCAACAAAGAGATATTCCTCGCCGGAGTACTGAAAATCATTCTATAACGAGCTATCTCACATAACATAGAGACTACCACTCACTGGAGAAGTCAAGAAACAAGTCATAAGCACTTGTCAGAGTCATACAGCCCATCAAGAACGAGATTTTCCCATCAGAGTATCGAAAATCATTCCATAACGAGCTATCTCCCATAACATAGCGACAACCTCTCACTCGAGCATTCAACAACAAGTCATAAACACTTATCGTAGTCATACGACCAATAAACAATGAGATATTCCCCGTCGGAGTAAAAACAATCATTCCATAACAAGTTATCTCTCATTATGTAGAGACTAACACTCACTGGAGCTTTCAACCACCAAGTCATAAACATCTATCGGAGTCATACGACCAATCAAGAATGAGATATTCCCTATCGAAGTACCGAAAATCATCCCATAATGAGCTATCACCCATAACGTATAGACTACCACCTATTGGAGCATTCAACAACAAGTTATAAACACTTGTCGGAGTCATATGACTAATCCACAAAGAGATATTCCCCGTCGGAGTACTGAAATTCATTCCATAACGAGTTATCTCCAATAACATAGATATTTCCACTCACTGGATTATTCAAGAAACAAGTCATAAGCACTTGTCAGAGTTATACAGCCAATCAAGAATGAGATATTCCCCATCGGAGTATCAAAAATCATTCCATAACGAGCTATCTCCCATAATGTAGCGACAACCTCTCACTTGAGCATTTAACAACATGTCCTAAATACTTGTCGGGGTCATACGGCCAATCAACAATGAGATATTCCCCGTCGAAGTACCAAAAATTATTCCATAACAAGCAATCTCCCATAACATAGAGACTACCATTCACTGGAAGATTCAACAAATCATAAACACCTGTTGATTTTATACGCCCAGTGAACAACGAGTATTCCTTGTCGAAGTCGCGAAAATCATTCTATAATGAGCTATCACCTATAACGTATATGTAATACGATGGAAGAACTGACTTTGGATTATTTTGCGTTTGATCGCAAATATTACGGATAGCAAGAGTCGCCACTGACTTTTCTTTTATCCAATTAAGGGAAGGTGAAAAGAATAGGAAAAGACCTTCGTTAGATTCTGAGTACGGGAGAAGATTATGAAAAGGGAAGGTATTAGCACCCTTTCCATTCGTAGTTATCTACAGGCTCTTAGTTGCTTTAGCTCATTTTGAAATATGCTTTCTGTGTGTGTATGTTTTTGAAAAGGCATTTCTCTTTGACTTCGTAATGATTCACGCTGGAATGTATACGAAGTGTTCGGAAATGTTTCATTTTAGAAAAGTGTTTTAACTTTGTAAAAGTGTGAGGTGTGAAAAGATGTTTTGATAGGGCAAGAAATTAAGAGTCTATTACCTACTCAGAACGGTCGTTTCCGTGTTATTTTACTTTCCTTTAGAATAGTGCTATCCATACCATTAGTTGGTGTGATACGGTGAACTGACTTTGTAGGATTTTTGTATCCAAATGTGCGGATATCAAGAGTCGCCACCGACTTTTATTTTTATCCAATTAAGGGAAGGTAAAAGTAACAGAAAAAGACCTTCGTTAGATTCTGAGTTCGGGAGAATGGTTATGAAAAGGGAAGGTATTAGCACCCCTTTCCATCCGTAGTTATATACGGGCTCTTAGTTGCTCTAGATCACTTTTTAAAATTGCTTTCTGTGTGTTTGACAAAATGTTTTGAAAAGAGGCATTTCACTTTGACTTTGTAATGACTCATGTAGGAGTGTATACAAAGTGTTCGGAAATGTTTTTGTTTTGAAAAAAGTTTGAACTTTGAAAAAAGAGTGTGTGGGGTGAAAAGCATTTGATAGAGCAAGCAACTAAGAGACTTATTTACCAACTCAGAATTAGTCGTTTTCATACTTCTACGTTCCTTTAGAATAGCGCTAGTCGTACCATTAGTTAGTAGGTAGCTCCATTCGTTGGATGTAAGCGGGACATTCGAAGGGACATCAGATGGTCATAGAAGGCAACTTGTAGGAAGTATCCTAGCACATTCGAAGGGACTATCATCATTTTTCGTAGGCGACAATCGAGGGTCAAGATCATGTATTCGGAGGCGACATCGTGGGTCTATGATCTTTGTATCGAAGGGACTATGATGATTTGTTTGGAAGGCAACGGTGCTAGAATACCTCTACGTTCGAGGGACATGACCATTTGAAATCGAAAGACATCGAGAGAGAATTACCCTAAGGGGTGCGTGTGTGAAAGAAGTGTGTTGATTTCAGAATATTTTATCTTGAAGATTAGTGGGCTATGTTCAATTTTAGTCTTGCCATACACGCCTAATTACTAGCAATTTATAGGGTGCGGAAAGTAAAATGCGGAATGTAAAGTGCGGAAAGTAAATGTCCTACGCTATTACAAGGCTTTGGGGCAGATACATAATTTAAAATGCGGAAAATAAAAATCCTAAATTAAACTATTACATCCCATATACAGTTACATAATTGGAAAATAATATGATAAAATGATAAAGAGAAAATCGTCTGAATCGGATCAACCTGTACAAAAAGAAGAAATCGGAAAATGCAATATGAATCGAACAAGAGCAAAAATGTTAGAAAAATGCAAATTTTAATATGAGAAAATTATTATATGCTGGAAATAAGATAAATAAGCTAAAATAATTTTTTGGGATTTTTTGGAAAAGATTTAATAATTAAAATGCAATTAAAAGTGAATTAAATGCAAAATTATGGATAAAAATAAATATGCATGCAAAATTATGTTTTTTAATTTATTAAATTAAATAAGCATTTTATGAAAATAATGTAAAAAGAAAAATATTTTTTGATAATTTTTTAATGCAGAAATAAAATGTGAAAAGAAATTAAAATAATGCAAAAATATTAAAATAAAATAGAAAATATAGAAAAGTAGGAAGAAAAATCAGTTTGTAAAAATAATGGTCCCAGCATGGTTCGAACTGGAGACCTGATGCTCAAACCTTGAAAACCAACGCCTTGACCAACTGAGCTGGCGTGTTGCACTATTTGGAAACGGAACGAATGGAAGATAACACGCGTCGCTTCCCGGTTTCCTCCCGCTCGCGCCATCCATCGTCTTCAACCTTTTGAAAATTTGAAAAGGCAGCGTCGGCCATGGTTCGACGCAAAGTTCCTGGCAAACATCAAAAACGCAACATACGTAATATAAATAAAATCCAAGGCCATGGTTCGATTCAGGACATCGTTACGAATTCAATGGCATAGGTCTTATTGTCCAATTTTATGTATTTCGTGAAACCCCAAATCGGTCCCAGAAACCCTAACAATGGTATTCTACACTCCCGGCCATGGAAATTCGATTAAAGCACCCAGAAAGCTTGCAAACTTGACACTAATCACAAAAACAACAACAAATCACGTTAATAATGCATGAATATGAGAAATCGATTTCAAGATTTTCAAGAACAAACCAAACTTGGATTTCACGATTCTGGATGGTTTTGGATGAAGTAAGTATCTGGATCGACTCTGGAGATACCAACGAATGTGATTGACACCTTGAAATTAATTGAAACGAGCTGGAACAAGGATTGCAAATTGCTTCAAGAACACGATTTTTTCAATTTGAGAATAGGGTTTCCAAGGCAATTTTTTCCGTTCCCTTGTGATTAGTATGCATCAAGTATATATGCTGGATGGATTTGGGATTGATTTGGGAAAGAATTGATCAATAATCAATGATAATCAAATTTGATTTTTTGCAAAAAATCAAATCTTCAAAACTTGATCAATTTCAATCCAATCTTGCCATTTTGATCCAATTTCGAATTTGCTGGCTTTCAATGTATTAATTGGATCACAAAGAAGAAATAAAAATCAAATTTGCAATTAATTTGGATTTATACTTTATTTTTCAATTTAATTTGTATTTAAATGAATAAATTCCAAATTAAATAGGAAAATAAAATAAAAATTCGTGGCATTGGGCTTGGATACTCCTAATTGCATGAGGAATAAGTTAGGATGAAGAAAAAGTAGGCCCATTTGCAAAAGATTTGATTTTTGGAAGTATCTCTCTTTGTGCATTCTTTCAAAATTGCCCAACTTGTGAATGGTGTAACTTGCTCAATTTTCCACATTTTTGAGTGTTCTTGGACTTTTTGGAAAGCTCTAAGAGTCCTCTAAACAATGCCTTTGGTTTCATCTTAATTGGAGTTACCATGCTCAATATATCTTCAAAACAAAAAGTTGACTTTTTGTTGACTTTGAAAATGACCTGTAATGTTTTGAGCTATACCTCTCAAATGAAGTATTTTTTGGACATTCTTGTGAGACATGAAGTTGTAGAGAATTGAATTTCCTTCAAAACTAGAGGTGGTGGAAAATTTCGAGAAAGTATGAGAAAGTTATGATCAACAAAGTTCGTTGACTTTTCACCTAGAAACCCTAATTTAGAAAGTTTGACTTTTGCGCAAATCTTGAGTTTTCTTGATGAATCATGATCAACCCTTGATCAAATGATGAATATAACTTCAAAATGAGGATGCTGACCAAAAATTATGAAGTTTGACTGTATGTTGACCACAGTTGACTTTTGTCCAATCTGTTGATTTTCAACCATCTGAGCAATTGTCTGAGGAAACTTGACTTGTAAAGCTTGAAAATTGACATGGAGAATCTTTGAAGCATATGAGGAGGCATGAAGGCCATTGGAGATGTTGGAAATTCATAGTTTGGGTTGATTGTCTAGGAGAGAGTTTTGTCTGATCAACTCTTGAGGAATCCTTGAGTATGGATGTATGAAATCTCTTGAGTAGATGGAGGGCAAATTTTGGGGTATGACAGCTGCCCCTGTTCAATCTTCTTGTACTGGAAGGGTTAGATTGACACACCTGTCTTTCGCGACACGGAGGTAGAAGATGATTGAACACCGAGTACACCGAAAATTTGCACTTTGGTGGATGATGCGGAATGGGCTTACGGATGCCATTTGGATACTTGGAGGATGAGTCGACGCTAGACTCGAGAATGTTGATAGGAGAATTGACGGAGATGGGCTTAAGATGCCATCTGGAAAGATCGATGCTGGGGAGTGAGCCATACGCTAGGCTCTGTAGACGTTTCTGGAAGGAGCATGGAGATGGGCTTAAGATGCCATCTAGAAGGAGTCATACGTTAGACGTCGTGTTCATTTCAGAATGAAGTTATTGGTTTGCATTGATTTTTAACCATATATGCAGCATTCTGAAAGTGAAGAAATGTTGACAAGTAGTCGGGGATGGGCTTAAGATGTCATCCAGGGCAACTGAGTCGTATGCTAGACTCTGTAGTCGCTGTTGATAATAAGGAATCAGAATAAATCTTCGTGCTGATTACTCTGAGGGAGATAGTAGTTGGCAAAAATGTGGATAGCTTCCTGTTGCATCGGTGTTGATCCATTGCACATTATCGGAGGATAACGAGGCGGTTTCGAGATAGTTTTCCGTCGATTCGGGCTTAATCTGGACCATCGTCGGAGGACAACCAAGGGCGGTCTTTCGATAGTTTTCCGTCGATTCGGGCTTAATCTGGACCATCATCGGAGGACAACCAAGGCGGTCTTTCAGATAGTTTTCCGTCGATTCGGGCTTAATCTTGGACTGCTTGCGTCGGTGATCATACTGCTTTGGAGAAAACAAGAGGAACTTTGATAGAATATTGGTTAGTTTTATGCAAAGTATGATGCATGACAGTGTATATGAATGATATATGCATGAATTATGACTTTATGAGAAATGTATGAATGATAGATGTTGTGGTATTTCAAAACATATCCATCTTGAAGAAGATGCGGATGTTCCGTTTGAGGATTTCTGACTTCTGCTTGGGGAATTGAGTAGGTGAGAACTCTGCTTTTGAAAGAGAAGAAAGATATCCTGGATTCCTCCGATGCACTATCTGACCAAGTATTGGGCCTAGATATTGTTGAGGAAGGTAGAGATTTGAGAAGCTCGTTGTTGGAGATCTCACATATAGACCCTGCTGAGGAGAATCTGGGAGGCGATCCGTTGGGGACCTTGTATGTAGATCCTGCTGAGGAAATTTAGGAGGCGCTTTACTGGGGACCTGAGTGTAGATCTCATTGGGAGCAGTTGGTAGTTCTTGAGACTGGAAGAGTCGGATCCGTTGTAATCTCTGGTGGGGAATGAAGATGCAGTTCCTCCGATGCACTATCGACCAAGTTTTGGGCTACCGCTACTGGGAAAAAGGAAAGGATCGAGATGTCCGGGATAAATACCTTGATGGGGTGAGGTGTTCTTGCTGAGACCGATGTAACTTTACCTAGTCGAGTAGAATTGCTGCCGTGGATTCCTTTTGCTCTGGGAATTGTGTTGTGAGTGACACCTTTGGGGATCTTGCTCGTGGGGAACGCTTTGGTGACTTTCGTGTCCCATTCCGGAGCTGTAAGTACTTTTGTATGTTCACTTTTCGTATGTTCACTTTTCGTATGTTTGCGATTAGATTCTTATTGTCAAATGCATATAATCATTCAAAGCAAGCGTTGGACTTTTGCAAACGACAACAACAAAATTGTAAAGAGAAAGAATTTGTATTCATTTGAAAGGTGGCGTATGGCCAAGCGGTTTGTACACAAGAAAGGTAAAAGCTATGGAAACAATCTCGTTAAGTTCCAACTATGCTAGTACTCATATATTTACTATCTCATCCCTTGCATGAGAAAGTGAGTAGTGATCTTCTCCATTTGAACCTTGAATGCTAGTAGTCCGAAGTGGATAGGTGATCCGAAGAGACATAGTCGACGCTTAAATCCCTAACTTTTGCCTAGACCGCCTTTCGGTTTTCGATCACGGATACCCTTTTGCCCAAGCCGCCTTTTGATTTTCGACTTGCGGTGTACATGTTTTGTATATATCCTTAACTTTTGCACGAACCTTTTGGTTCGCCAGATGCCCTTATTTTTGCCTAGGCGGTCGACCTAGCGGGTCTCTTTATGCGTAGTATCTTTTGACTATGTCTGCGTTCACGTGGTGGGAAATCTTCACCATCCATGGTGCTAAGTATCATAGCTCACGAAAACACTGTTTTGACTACAAATGGTCCCTCATAGGTGGGAGTCCATTTTCCCCTGGGATCACCTTGTGGAAGAATGATGCGCTTGACTACTAGATCACCGACTTGGTAGACTCGATGCTTGACCTTCTTGTTAAATGCTCGATCATTCGTTTCGATAAATCATCCATGGCGATGGACGCGAGCCGTTCTCATCAATCAAGTTAATCGGTCAAGGCGAGTCTGGACCCAATCGTCTTCGCCTAACTCTGCGTCTTGGAGGACTCTGGTTGAGGGTATCTGAACCTCGATGGGTAAGACGGCTTCCATCAAAAACCATAGTCCATCGGGATCCTTGTTCAGGTCCTTCGTCCGGTCCTGGTTCTTCGCAATCAGTAACTAGTAAAACATCTTCATCTGAAATTGAACCGCATAGACGATAGTCATCTACGGCTTGATGAGCCAAATGATCGGCTACTACACTTCCTTTGACCGCTTTCTGAGAAGTGTACTGGATGTCATATTCGGTCAAGATCATTTGCCATCTTGCTATTCTTCCTGAGAGAGCTGGTTTCTCAAAGATGTATTTTATTGGATCCATCTTAGAAATCAACAAAGTAGTGTGAGTCAACATATACTGTCTTAGTCGGCAGCCCAAAAGCGTTGCAAGTTTTCTCGAGTGTGAGTACCTTGTTTCACCCGGTAAACTTTTGCTAAGGTAGTATATTGCATGCTCTTTTCGACCAGACTCGTCATGTTGCCCCAACACACACCCCATTGAGTTCTCTAACACCAAGTACATGATAAGAGGTCTTCCTTGGCGGCATCGGGATAGGAGGATTCAAGGTACTCCTTGATTTTGTCAAAAGAGATCCGCAATCGTGCTCCATTCTACCACTTGATCTTTCTTAAGTAACTTGAAGATTGGCTCACAAGTAGCGTGTGCAATGAATCGACAATGTAGTTCAATCGGCCCAAGAAACCTCGACTTCCTTCTCTGCGGGAGCCGCATCTCTTGAATGGCTTTAACCTTGGCGGGTCAACCTCAATACCTTTACTACGACAACAAACCCTAGGAGTTTTGGATCGGACTCAAAAGTGCACTTGTTAGGATTCGGTCTCAATCAGACTTCAACCTTAACAGCAAATGATCAAGATGTTCTTCTTCATTCGTGATCGAGCTATCATGTCGCCGACGTAGACCTCTATCTCGTGATGAATCATGTCATGAAACAATGTCACCATAGCACGCGATAAGTGGCGCCGCGTTCTTCATCCGAACGGTATAACCTTGTAGCGAAAGTGCCCACCGTGTAACAAAAGTAGTCTTTTCTATGTCTTCGTGAGCCATTTTGATCTGATTGTAACCGAGAAACCATCCATGAAGGAGAAAACTTGTCTTTGGCGGTGTTGTCAACCGAACATCAATATGAGGAAGTGGAAATCGCTTTTCGGACTCGCTTTATTCGATCTCGTAATCCACACACATTCGTATTTTACCATCTTTCTTGCACGGGTACCACATTAGCAACCCATGGATAGGAAGTAACGCTAAGAAACCAGTGAATCGCTTCATAACTTCGGCTTTGATTTTCTCGACATCTCGGCATCGACAGAACCTTCTTTCACCGAGAAAACCTTCTTTTGTCGCAATCGTGTACCACAATATCAATGTCTAAACCCGACATGTCTTCGTATGACCAAGCAAAACCTCAATATAGTCTCGTAGCATCCGAACCAACCTTTCTTTAACACTGCTCTCAAGACCCTCCTATCTTGATCTCTTTTCTCCTCGTCACACCAAATTCACAACCTCAACTAGCTCTTCGTGTGGTGTATAACTCGCTCTTCTTCTGTAGCAGTCGGCAAGTTCTCCTCACTTCACAATCTTCCTCACTTTCGTCTTCGGCTTGGTAGATCGGATTATCAAAGTCATATTTAGCACTAGCATAGTGTATTAACGAGATTCGGAGTGATTCTTGTATCACGTGGTGTGTGTAAGAAACACATAGCTTTTGAAGGGTGATAAAGTAAAAGAAAGAAAACAAACAATTGAATGCAAAAGTCCAACGATTTATTGAATGAAAATACGCAATCAACAGATAATAACCCTCGCAAACGAGCCATGATGCCCCGGGTAAGGCACTAGGCTTTCAAAGTTTATTGTTCCAAACATAAAGAAATACGAAAAGCAAAACAAAACAAGAGCAATTACTCCTGAATAAAGGAGATTGGTATGACGTCTTCGGTCTTCCAATTGCTGAGCCCTTGATCTGGAGTTGGGAAGATCCACTTGCTGATGTCGAAGCCGTTGTCGTTGTCTTCTATAGCATGGATTCCACTTTGGCTGATGCGGAAAGGAAGTTGGCCGGCACATTCGCGGCGTATCATCTTCTGACCCTTGATGGTGAAGCCTAAACCAGTCTTGTCAGATTTGAAAGGAAGATCGGGAGCCGTCCCCAAATAGTACTACCTTCTTCAACAGCTGAGCATCTTTCAATGAGGCCATCCTAGGCGGAACTTTAGCAACTTCGGAGTGACAGAGAGTCAACAGCATGACTGGGTATTGTTTCAAAAGCTTGACAGGAGTCTCAAGAATTCGCCTCCATCTCAAGATAACGAAGATCGCAGATGGTGACCATATACTCTTCTTCACCACATATGTAACAACCTTCCCTTTCACCGGTACTTCAATTTCGATGTAAGGTAGAGGTGGCCCGCCCATGTATCCAAGGCGTCCGAGTAGGCAAGAGTACGGACGGATGTCCATGACAAAGAAAGTTGAATCAAAAGTCCGGAACCGACTTTGACAGGAGTGAGCTCTCCAAGTACCGCTTTAGAACCATCAAAAGCTCTCACAATAATGTCACCGGGTCTCGAACCAACCCTTCGACATCAAGTCGATCAAAAGCGATCGAAGGATATTCGAGCGAACCGTATCCACGAACATGAGATAATGTAGTGCCCTTGCATTCAATGGAGATGTGCAAGGCCTTGTTGTGTTTCTTTCCGTAAGGAGTCAAATCAGCATCAGAGAAGCCTAGGCCGTTGTTGGCAGACAGGCTAGCAATACAAACTTCAAATTGATCAGTGGTAGTGTCTTGCAGCACATGAGCATTCTTCAGAAACTTCACCAAGGCATTAGCATGAGCCTCAGAGCACAAGAGCAGAGCAAGCATGGAGATTTTGGACGGAGTTTGTCCTAACTGTTCCACAACATTGTAGTCACTCTTCTTGATTATCTTCAGAATTTCCTCCATTTCTGGTTTGGAGGTGTCTTCAGTAACTTCCTTTGGTACTTCTGGTTGAGCAGGATGGGCCATTGGTTCTTTCCCTCTAGCTGGGGATATTGGTGGAGTAGACGGAATGCGAGTTGGAGTCGCAGTGTCTTTTGGAGGAGAGATATCTGGAGAGAATACCCTTCCGGTTCTGGTCACCTTACTAGATCCGGTGATGTTGTCAATGTCAGGAATGGTAGCTTCAACTGTAAGATCTTCAAGGGTCAGAGGATCTTGCTTGACGCCATGATAGTAAACATCAGCTCCATAATTCCAAGGGATAGCCTTATCAGAGGAATATGGAATTGGTCTTGGAGAAGTAATAATGAGAGGTGCCACCCTAGGCACAGGATCAGCAGAGGAAATCCTTATTGTGTTAGCATCAGTATAGTCTTCTGGGAAATCGTCACCCCATCCGGTCGCCTTAACATCTTCAATAGGAATCTTGTAACTCTGTGAACAGTACTTCACCATGTAATCATACTTTCCACTTGGCTGCCCCAAGGTATCCCACACAGATGGTACAGTTTCGTTCGCATTGTCAATCTTCAACTTAGACATTTCATCACACAACTTCTGCACAGGTGGTTTCAGAAATAGTATCTCACGGTTATCCATCATGCACTGAACACGTCTTCTCAACCAAGCGCAACCATCAGGTGCAGATGGGCACCAACGACAATTCTCTGGGCATCCTGGATTGACACCGGCTTGTAGCAAATTCTTCTTATCATCGAGGAATGGTCCGGTCATCTATGTTGAAAACATAAGTATCACACAAGATTGGAACTCTTGTCATGGTTAGGCATAGGCGCGTTGATCACATTCGGTCTCAACGGAGGGTCAAACTCAATGCTTAGATTCAATCATATCTTGAATTTTGTTCTTGAGCCCAACAATCATCGAGATTATGTCCCGGCTATTGGAATGGTAAGCACACTTAGCATTAGGATTATACTGGAGAGGAAGTGTTGACATTCCGAGGAGGATCCTCAAAGTAATCACTTTGCTTTCAACATGTGTTGCAAGGCTTGCGACAAAGGCATGTTGATCTTAAAGCCTCGGGCGCGCTCGCTACGCTGTCTCACCGAGGTTGTCTTGATGTAGGATTGAGATCACAACGCCCCACGATTGAGCACGGTCGGTCTTGGCTCGGCTTTTCGACCATACACATTGGCTTCTTTCTTACCACCAAAAGATTTCTTCGCAGATTTGAAGATGACTCTATTTGAATCTTCCCACTCTTGATACCGACCTCAATACGCCGTCAATATCACTCGGTGAATCCGGTGAAGAATTTCCAATCGATGATTGAAGAATGGGCTGTCGGTGTTCCCATGAACATATCAACCAACTCCCTATTGGACAAGGGTGGTTGAACTCACCGCTAAATCTCTCCATTTCGAGCATACTCCTTGAACTTCTCACACGACCCATAGACATGCTTTGTAGTTGCATGCGAGTGGGTGTCAATTCAACATTGTACTCATCGTCAGAAAGCATCAGCCAAGTCGCTCCAAGTACGGATACGGTCATTCTCTAGCTGATAGTACCATTCCAACTGGGTTCCGGACAAACTCTCTTGAAAATAGTGCATCCACAACTTTCATCATCGGTGTGGGATTGATCTTACGGACATAGGACTTCAAATGCAGCTTAGGGCAAGACATGCCATCATACTTGGCAAAAGCAGGAACTTTGAACTTGGGAGGAATCACAACACCAGGAACAAGACTCAGATCATCAAAGTTCATCCCGGACATCTTTAGGTTTTCCACAAGATTCGACGGTCTTCAAGTTGTTTGTACTTGTCATCTTCATCAGTCTTGGCTATAATCGAGCGGTCCTCTCCTTCTTTCTTTGGCTCACGGTCACCTTCATCACCCTTGGTACTCCCTCGGTATGGACACTTCCTTCGAGAGCTCGATCCGACCGACCACTTTTGGACCCCTTTGTAGCGTCTACCCATGTTGAGGAGACCAACAACCTTCTTCTTCTTGTTGATGAGCTTCTTCAAATCTTCTTGGCCTTGGACCAAACGGTGAACATCTAAACCGAGCATTCGAGCTTGAAGATCTTTGATGATCGTTCAAGAGCCATTTCGCTAAAATAAATAGCGAGCAAATGAGAAAACCAATCTCCAATGTACCGTGATGCAATGTTATGCTATGCTATGCAATGTTTATGCGAATGCAATGCGATGTTTTCAAGGACCTAAGAGATTTAAATTTGTTAAACAAGCAATGAGCAAACATTTATTAGTACTTCTTTTATTATTCTTTTTTTTTTTAAGTACAAGAGATAGTTCAAACAATAAAAGAAAACATAAACATCCTAAAGCTCTAAGTCTCCCATGGCGCTTCCTCTTGGTGCCAATGTAGCGTTGATGTTTCGCCCTCGTGAAGTAGCTTTGTCAATTCTAACACTTTCTTCTCGCTTGTAACACTCGAACTTCAAAGGTATCCTTTCTTCTTTTAGTTGAATCCGGATCTCTTCAAGTCTTCAAAATCGGTAGGCATGTCGGGATGGAGAACGAAGATAGGTACGTCACCTATAGCAGGTTCCATAATTACGGTAGAACAGCGTGAATGGCATCATGAGGTTTTGAGCTCGAGCTCGCACCCATTTGAGGTAAGGTTCCCAAGGAATGGAGTTCGGTGCCCCAAAGTCTTGGTATCGCTTCTTTACCATGCCCCAAGCGTGTATGAACCTTCGTCGAATCGGAGATCGTGGTTGTAGTCGAACACAATATCTTGGAGAAGCATATCATGCGGACCATCTCTTCGAGCAAAACCAAACTGACGTAGAGCTAGAGAAGGGTTGTAAGTAATACCTCCCCTTATACCAAGGAGTGGTACATTAGGGAATTCTCCACAACGCTCAATGAATGTGAAATCCTTTTGAGAGAAAAGATTCCAACGGATATCTAAATGAGAGAGTGACATTAGCCTTTGAGACCATCTCAACCTTTGTTCTTTCTTCAAAACTGATGGAGGAAGGTGCGAAATAAACCACCTGGAAAGTAACGGTATACAACACATGAGAGTTCCTTGTCTCTTAGTAGTACGAGTGTGGAGAGAATGTAGGATGTCTCCAAGTAAAGTAGGCATTGGATTGCGGGTAAGAAATAGCTTAATGGCGTTGACATCTATGAATTGATCCGAGTTAGGAAATAGAACCAAACCATAAATTAGCAAGGCCACAATGTCTTCAAATGCATGGAAACTCATAACTTTGAGGAATTCTCGGGCTTTCTTAATTAGAAACTTAGCAAGTAAACCCTTCACTCCACTTCTAGTTTCCCAATTGGCTTCAATGTCTGAGCGCTTAAGATGTAAGGCTGATGCAATGTCTTCGTACTTAGGGACCTTTTCTAGACCGGTGAATGGTATTTGGTCAAGAATAGGTACCCCAAGTAGCTTAGAGAACTCTTCCAAGGTAGGAACCAACTGATAATCTGGAAATGTGAAGCAATGGTGTTTCGGATCAAAGAACTGGAATAGGACATGCATCATATCTTCTTCAAAACCGGAGATAACCAAATCAAGTAGATAACCATGTCTTTTGATGAACCGAGCATGGTCGGAATTTCAAACCAATTCTTTGAGTTGAGAAGGGATACCCATGAAGTTGATTCGGATAGTCTTTCTAGAAGCCATAATCCCTACAAAGCAGGCAAAGATAAATCCCTAGGTCCTTGAAATAGTTAGAAATGATATGCAATGCGAATGATGTCATGATGTCATGTTTGGCACACACAACAATTCACACAATGAGCCTAGGTTTAAGGCTCGCATGAGGTATAGGTGATTACCCCACCAAAAGTTTGAGTTGGTTCATCCTGTCCTATAATAGTAACCGGGTTCTAGGAATCTCATATCACAGATCTTTCTCGTAGGCGCTTATTTCAATACGACGCCAAGTGGTCGATCGAAAATGTCCCAAAGTCTAATCTCAATGAGTGTAGCATCGAGTATCAACCAACCTCGGTCTACACCAAAGCCGCCATCTCACTACCTTCTAATGGCCAAGATGGGTCAATTAAGGTTCTAAAACTTTAGTTAGCTTGATGACACCACGCAAGCCAAATACTATCTTCAACTTGGGAATGAAGAGTATCGGGACAACCAAAGTGTCACGCTAACGTAGCCATCATGTTGACCGTTTAGTTATCGTCTAGCGGTCGCGATGATCTAATGCCACTTACCTAAAAGGAAACCCGGATCCGTGTAGGATCCCCAACAATATAATACCCAAGCAACCCTTAAAGATAAAGCATACAAGTCAAACAAAAGCAAAGATGATCTAAAATCCCTAAGGCAATTCTCTTTAATTTTCTCCCAGAGTCGCCAGTTGTGATACGGTGAACGACTTTGTAGGATTTTGTATCCAAATGTGCGGATAGCAAGAGTCGCCACCGACTTTTATTTTTATCCAATTAAGGGAAGGTAAAAGTAACAGAAAAAGACCTTCGTTAGATTCTGAGTTCGGGAGAATGGTTATGAAAAGGGAAGGTATTAGCACCCCTTTCCATCCGTAGTTATATACGGGCTCTTAGTTGCTCTAGATCACTTTTTAAAATTGCTTTCTGTGTGTTTGACAAAATGTTTTGAAAAGAGGCATTTCACTTTGACTTTGTAATGACTCATGTAGGAGTGTATACAAAGTGTTCGGAAATGTTTTTGTTTTGAAAAAAGTTTGAACTTTGAAAAAAGAGTGTGTGGGGTGAAAAGCATTTGATAGAGCAAGCAACTAAGAGACTTATTTACCAACTCAGAATTAGTCGTTTTCATACTTCTACGTTCCTTTAGAATAGCGCTAGTCGTACCATTAGTTAGTAGGTAGCTCCATTCGTTGGATGTAAGCGGGACATTCGAAGGGACATCAGATGGTCATAGAAGGCAACTTGTAGGAAGTATCCTAGCACATTCGAAGGGACTATCATCATTTTTCGTAGGCGACAATCGAGGGTCAAGATCATGTATTCGGAGGCGACATCGTGGGTCTATGATCTTTGTATCGAAGGGACTATGATGATTTGTTTGGAAGGCAACGGTGCTAGAATACCTCTACGTTCGAGGGACATGACCATTTGAAATCGAAAGACATCGAGAGAGAATTACCCTAAGGGGTGCGTGTGTGAAAGAAGTGTGTTGATTTCAGAATATTTTATCTTGAAGATTAGTGGGCTATGTTCAATTTTAGTCTTGCCATACACGCCTAATTACTAGCAATTTATAGGGTGCGGAAAGTAAAATGCGGAATGTAAAGTGCGGAAAGTAAATGTCCTACGCTATTACAAGGCTTTGGGGCAGATACATAATTTAAAATGCGGAAAATAAAAATCCTAAATTAAACTATTACATCCCATATACAGTTACATAATTGGAAAATAATATGATAAAATGATAAAGAGAAAATCGTCTGAATCGGATCAACCTGTACAAAAAGAAGAAATCGGAAAATGCAATATGAATCGAACAAGAGCAAAAATGTTAGAAAAATGCAAATTTTAATATGAGAAAATTATTATATGCTGGAAATAAGATAAATAAGCTAAAATAATTTTTTGGGATTTTTTGTGGAAAAGATTTAATAATTAAAATGCAATTAAAAGTGAATTAAATGCAAAATTATGGATAAAAATAAATATGCATGCAAAATTATGTTTTTTAATTTATTAAATTAAATAAGCATTTTATGAAAATAATGTAAAAAGGAAAATATTTTTTGATAATTTTTTAATGCAGAAATAAAATGTGAAAAGAAATTAAAATAATGCAAAAATATTAAAATAAAATAGAAAATATAGAAAAGTAGGAAGAAAAATCAGTTTGTAAAAATAATGGTCCCAGCATGGTTCGAACTCTGGAGACCTGATGCTCAAACCTTGAAAACCAACGCCTTGACCAACTGAGCTGGCGTGTTGCACTATTTGGAAACGGAACGAATGGAAGATAACACGCGTCGCTTCCCGGTTTCCTCCCGCTCGCGCCATCCATCGTCTTCAACCTTTTGAAAATTTGAAAAGGCCGCGTCGGCCATGGTTCGACGCAAAGTTCCTCGCAAACATCAAAAACGCAACATACGTAATATAAATAAAATCCAAGGCCATGGTTCGATTCAGGACATCGTTACGAATTCAATGGCATAGGTCTTATTGTCCAATTTTATGTATTTCGTGAAACCCCAAATCGGTCCCAGAAACCCTAACAATGGTATTCTACACTCCCGGCCATGGAAATTCGATTAAAGCACCCAGAAAGCTTGCAAACTTGACACTAATCACAAAAACAACAACAAATCACGTTAATAATGCATGAATATGAGAAATCGATTTCAAGATTTTCAAGAACAAACCAAACTTGGATTTCACGATTACGATGGTTTTGGATGAAGTAAGTATCTGGATCGACTCTGGAGATACCAACGAATGTGATTGACACCTTGAAATTAATTGAAACGAGCTGGAACAAGGATTGCAAATTGCTTCAAGAACACGATTTTTTCAATTTGAGAATAGGGTTTCCAAGGCAATTTTTTCCGTTCCCTTGTGATTAGTATGCATCAAGTATATATGCTGGATGGATTTGGGATTGATTTGGGAAAGAATTGATCAATAACCAATGATAATCAAATTTGATTTTTTGCAAAAAATCAAATCTTCAAATCTTGATCAATTTCAATCCAATCTTGCCATTTTGATCCAATTTCGAATTTGCTGGCTTTCAATGTATTAATTGGATCACAAAGAAGAAATAAAAATCAAATTTGCAATTAATTTGGATTTTATACTTTATTTTTCAATTTAAAGTACAAATTAAATTGAAAAATAAAATAAAAATTCGTGGCATTGGGCTTGGATACTCCTAATTGCATGAGGAATAAGTTAGGATGAAGAAAAAGTAGGCCCATTTGCAAAAGATTTGATTTTTGGAAGTATCTCTCTTTGTGCATTCTTTCAAAATTGCCCAACTTGTGAATGGTGTAACTTGCTCAATTTTCCACATTTTGAGTGTTCTTGGACTTTTGGAAAGCTCTAAGAGTCCTCTAAACAATGTCTTTGGTTTCATCTCAATTGAGTTACCATGCTCAATATATCTTCAAAACAAAAGTTGACTTTTGTTGACTTTGAAAATGACCAGTAATGTTTTGAGCTATACCTCTCAAATGAAGTATTTTTGGACATTCTTGTGAGACATGAAGTTGTAGAGAATTGAATTTCCTTCAAAACAAGAGGTGGTGGAAAATTTCGAGAAAGTATGAGAAAGTTATGATCACCAAAGTTCATTGACTTTTCACCTAGAAACCCTAATTTAGAAAGTTTGACTTTTGAGCAAATCTTGAGTTTTCTTGATGAATCATGATCAACCCTTGATCAAATGATGAATATAACTTCAAAATGAGGATGCTGACCAAAAATTATGAAGTTTGACTGTATGTTGACCACAGTTGACTTTTTGTCCAATACAACTGATTTTCAACCATCTGAGCAATTGTTTGAGGAAACTTGACTTGTAAAGCTTGAAACTTGACATGGAGAATCTTTGAAGCATATGAGGAGGCATGAAGGCCATTGGAGATGTTGGAAATTCATCTTGACTTGAGAGATACCAAACCCTAGTTTGGGTTGATTGTCTAGGAGAGAGTTTTGTCTGATCAACTCTTGAGGAATCCTTGAGTATGGATGTATGAAATCTCTTGAGTAGATGGAGGGAAAATTTTGGGGTATGACAGTTGGTAGGTAACCCTATTCGTTGGATGTAAAGGGACATTCGTTATGGTCATAGAAAGCAACTTGTAGGAGTATCCTAGCACATTCGTAGGGACGATCATCACTTTTCATAGGCAATAATCGAGGGACGAGATCATGTATTCGTAGGCAACATTGAGGGACTATGATCTTTGATTCAAAGGGACTATGATGATATGTTTCGTAGGCAACGGTGCTAGGATACCTCTACGTTCGAGGGACTTGACCATTTATTCGAAAGGCAATGAGAGAGAATACCCTAAGGGGTGCATGTGTGAAAAGAGTGTGTTAAATTCAAATAATTTATCTTTTAATTAGAGTTTGCTACAATAATTTTATCTTGCCATACACGCCTAATTACTAGCAATTTATAGGGTGCGGAATGTAAATTGTGGAAAGTAAATGTGCGGAAAGTAAATCCTACGCTATTACATGGCTTTGGGGCAGTTACATAATTGAGGAGTGCGGAAAGTAAATCCTAATTAAGCTATTACATCCCATGAGCACTTACATAATATTGAAAACGAATGCGAGAAAATAATCATAACTATTACAACCTGGAAGCAGATACAATAATCGGAAAAAGGAATCGAATTGCGAATATTAGAGAATAATGTTAGTAAAAAAAATTTTTTGAGTTAGGAAAAAGTTTTTAGGGTTAGTAAACCTTATTAGATGAGAAAATAATTTTTTGAGAATTTTCTGGATTAATTTTAGTAAGGAAAAACAATTAAAAGTCAATTTTATGATTAATTAACAATTAATTAAAATATGCATGCAAAATATAATTTTTCATGTCAAAAATTAAATAAGTTTTTTTCTGACCTAAATGCAAGAAGAAGTAATTTTTTTGTGGTTTTTTAATGGGTTAGAAAAAATATTTGAAAAGAAATTAAATTGGTAAAGAAAATATGAAAAATAATGGAAAAAGGTTAAAGTGCTTCTGGAGGAAGTCATCCCAGAAGCTGGAGCTTCTGGAAAGTCCCTTGCTGATCGTGCCCAAAAGTAGGCACTTCTGGGGATTTCTGCGCTGGAGGTGCCCAGCAGCAGGACTTTCTGGGGCTTTCTGCGGAAGATGAGTCCAGAAGCTGGAGCTTTTGGGGCGTGTTTTGATAATGGAGTCAGTGGAGCTTCGGACGCGCTTTCGAAGGGGTCCGTGGAGCTTCTAGACGTTGTGGCTTCTGGAAAGCTGAAATATCAAAAATGTTAGAATTTCTGGGAAAAGGCAGGGTTCAAACCCATGCCTTCTGAGAGAAACGCGCGCTGCCTCCACCATCTGAGCCAACCTGTTTTGGTGTTAGACATATGAAACAGAAAGAGTATAAGGGAAATTGATTTCTGGGAATCAATTTAAAATTAGAAAACGCGCGCAGCCTTCGTCTTCTTCCTTGGGACAGGCTTTTAGCTACGGTTTTTACCTACGGATTTCCTCTGTAGCTATATCCCTGCAAAATCATAACTCAAGAAATACGCAATATAAGTTCAAAGTAAAGCCATTGTTGGATTGTAAATTGTCCCCTGAACATGAATATGTCCTTGGATTGGTCCAATTTATCCTAAATCGATGGATCCCAATTTAAAGCTCAGAAAACCTAATAATGGCATATCCTCATATCTGCATCTAAAATCAAATTAAACAAACCAGAAAGCTTACAAATATCATCACGATCAAGAATATATAATCAAATTATGTTTATGATGCATAAATAATAGAAATTGATTTCAAAATTTTTGAGGCAAACCGCGATCTGGATTTTGCGTTTCTGGATGTATGGCTTACTTGTGAGTATCTGGAATCGATCAGAGGAACTCCAGGAATCGATTGGAAGGCTTGGAATGCTTTGAATTGGAGCAAAACTATGGCTTCTAGTAGCTTGCAAGGCACGGTTTTTTGATGCTTGGGTTAGGGTTCTTAAGGGCAGCAATTCGTCCCTTGTGCATGTAGGATCATTGTCTATTTATATTGTAATGAATTAGGTCAAGAATTGTAAGAAAATACCATGCCATTCAATGAAAAAAGATTTGATTTGGAATCAAACAAAATATTTCTTTTTTTTAGTCAATTTCAATCAAATCACTTGCCAATCATGATTATTTCGAAATAATCAGATTAAATGGCTTGCTTGGACCTCAAGGATGAGAGAAAATCCATCTTGCACTTACTTTTTGATTCTATATCTTTTATTTTAATTAAATTGGTTTTAAATGATTAAAAATCCAACATAAATAAAAAATAAAAGATAAATTCGTGGCCTTGGGCTTGGAGGTTCCCATTCAGATAAGGAACATGTTTGAATCAAGAAAAGTTAGGCCCATCTGGAAATTTTTTGATTTTCTCAAGTATTTCTCTTTGTGCACCTCCTCAAAAATGCTCAACTTGCACAATGTGTATCTTGCTCAATTGTTAACATTTTTGGGTGTTCTTGGACTTTTTGGAAAGCTCAAGATGTCCTCTAAACATCCCTTTTGGTTTCATCTTCATTGAAGTTTCCATGCTCATGAACACTTCTTTACAAAAAGTTGACTTTTAAAAAGACCTGTAATGTTTTGATCCATAACTTCCAAATGAAGCATTTTCTGCTCAAGCTTGTGAGACATGAAGTTGTAGAGAATTGAATTCTCTTTAAAATAAGTTGTGGTGCAAAAATTTCTGATAAAGTATGTGAAAGTTATGCCTGGTCAAAGTTCTGTTGACTTTTGTCTAAGAAAGCCTAATTTAGAAACCTTGACCTTTGATCAATTCTTGACTTTTCTTGAGGAATCATGATCAACCCTTGATCAAATGATGAATATTACTTCAAAATATTGATGTTGACCAAAAACTGTGAAGTTTGACTGTATGTTTACACAGTTGACTTTTTGTCCAATACAACTGATTTTCATCCATCTGAGCAATTGTCTAAGCAAACTTGACTTGTAAGACTTGAAACTTGACATGGAGATTCTTTGAAGCATATAATGAGGCATGATTATCACTTGAAATGTTTTATGTCCATCTTGACTTGAGAATGGCAAAACCCTAGTTTGGATTCATTGCTTAGGAGAGGGTTTATCTGGTCAACCCTTGTGAAATCCTTTAGTATGGACATGTGAAATGTCTTGAGAAGTGGGAGGGAAATTTTGGGGTATAAGAGTATAGACTACCACCTACTTTAGCATTCAAAAATAAGTCATTAAAACCTATTGGACTCATACAACCAATCAACAACAAGATATTCTCGGTCGGAGTACCGAAAATCATTCCACAACGAGCTATCTCCCATAACGTATACACTACAACCCATTGGAGCATTCAACAATAAATTATAAACACCTATCCGAGTCATACGACCAATCATCTACGAGGCATTCCCTGTCAGAGTACCGAAAATCATTCCATAACGAGCTATCTCTATAACATAGAGACTACCACTCAGTGGAGCATTTAACAACAAGTCATAAACACTTATCGGAGTCATACGACCAATCAACAATGAGATATTCCCCATCAAAGTATCAAAAATCATTCCATTACGAGCTATCTCCCATTATGTAGAGACTACCACTCACTGGAGCTTTCAACAATAAAGTCATAAACACTTGTCGGAGTCATACGGCAAATCAGGAATGAGATATTCCCTTTCGAAGTACCAAAAATCATCCCATAACGAACTATCACCCATAAAGTATAGACTACCACCTTCTGGAGCATTCAACAACAAGTCATAAACACCTGTTGGAGTCATACAACTAAGAAACAAAGATATATTCTCCGTCGGAGTACTGAAAATCATTCCATAACGAGTTATCTCCCATAACATAGAGACTACCACTCACTGGAGAATTCAAGAAACAAGTCACAAGCACTTGTCAGAGTCATACATCTAATCAAGAACGAGATATTCCCCATCGGAGTACCGAAAATCATTCCATAACGAGCTATCTCCCATAACGTAGCGACCACCTCTCACTGGAGCATTCAATAACAAGTCCTATATACTTGTCGGAGTCATACGGAAAATCAACAATGAGATATTCCTCGTCGAAGTACCAAAATTATTCCATAGCAAGCAATCCCCCTTAACGGATAGACTACCATTCACTGGAGGATTCAACAACAAGTCATAAACACCTATCGATTTTATATGCCCAATGAACAACGAGATATTCCCTGTAGAAGTAGCGAAAATCATTCTATAACGAGTTATCACCTATAATATATAGACTACCACCTACTTTAGCATTCAACAACAAGTTATAAACATCTGTCGAAGTCATACAACCAATCAACAATGAGATATTCCATGTCATAGTACTGAGAATCATTCCATAACAAGCTATCTCCCATAACATTCATACTACCACTCACTGGAGAATTTAACAAACAAGTCATAAGCACTTGTCAGAGTCATACAACCAATCAAGAATGAGATATTCCACGTCAGAGTACGGAAAATCATTCCATAACGTAGCGACTACCTCTTACTGGAGTATTCAACAACAATTCCTAAATACTTGTCGGAGTCATACAGCCAATCAACAATGACATATTCCCCGTCGAAGTACCAAAAATCATTCCATAACAAGCAATCTCCCATAACGTTGAGACTACCATTCACAGGAGTATTCAACAACAAGTCATAAAACACCTGCCGATTTTATACGCCCCATGAACAAAGAGATATTCCATGTCGATGTAGCAAAAATCATTCTATAACGACCTATCACCTATAACGTATAAACTACCACCTACTAGAGCATTCAACAACAAGTCATAAACACCTGTCGAAGTCATACGGCCAATCAACAACGAGATATTTCACGTCAGAGTACTTAAATCATCCATAATGAGCTATCTCCCATAACATAGAGACTACCACTCATTGGAGCATTCAACAAACAAGTCATAAGCACTTGTCAGAGTTATACAGCCAATCAAGAACGAGATATTCCCCGTCGTAGTACCGAAAATCATTCCTTAACGAGCTATCTCCCATAATGTAGCGACTACCTTTCACTAGAGCATTCAACAACAAGTCCTAAATACTTGTCGGAGTCATATGACCAATCAACAATGAGATATTCCCCATCGAAGTACCAAAAATCATTCCATAACAAGCAATCTCCCATAGCGTAAAGACTACCATTCACTGGAGGATTCAACAACAAGTCATAAACACCAGTCGATTTTATACGTCCAATGACACCCTAATTTTCCAGAAAATTACTCTAATATTTCTTTATTATTCACCGAGTTGTTTAGGGTGTTACAGAGGTTCCCCCTCAATAGACGATCCTCCTTCAATTGAATCAACAAGGAAGAAAAGTAAAGATCTTGAAGTAGGAAAAATTGTGGTGTCTTTGGCAGTTGGATTGATTGTCATCATCTTCTTTAAGTAAGCTCGTTGTAGCAGTTCATGATTTTTGAATCAGAGTGATCTTATTTTTGAGTTCATTAGAATCGAAAGTCGGTTCTCAGAAACGACACTATTGTTCAGTTAGAGAACAAAAAATGTATAGTGAAGTGATGAAATGAAGTTTTGGTGCGATAGAACAAGCTTCTGATACAATAGAGAGATGATGAACCTGTAAAGTTAACACTCTAACACGCAAGGTAATTATTGAATGTAAAGTAAATTAAGGTTAGAACAACTTTTATATCTCTCATGGAATATCTTATACACCGCTCATGCTTTCCGGGGTAGAATACATGAAATCGTTAAACAATATCAAATAATGAATGACTTTATGGTGTAGACCAAATATGGATCTAAAGGTTGTGGGTGCATTTTATCTTCAACACCACATAAATTTAAACTAATGACCGAGCCTTATTGTCACTAGATCCCTGGTATTCTCAGAACAAATTTCATTTTATTTTAAATAGTAAAAATTGTTATGTGTTTGTGTATCCAAACAAAAGTAATTTTTTCTAAGTTAATCATTTAATACTATGATTTTAAGGAGAAGTTACTTAAGACAATTTCCTTTTTTATTTTTTCTAGAATCTATAACAAATATATAGAAGTGAGGGAAAATACTAGTTGTAGTTTCTCTAAAATAAGTGAGACTAAATCCATGTTTCTGAAAACAAATTAGAATAAGAGAGCAAAAATGACGTGCCATGGGAAATTGGAGATGGAAAAAGGGGCACAATTATTACTACAAAAATAATAATGAAATTTATAATAAATCTCTAATTTCCCAAATTATAAACCTATCAAAATGGAAACCTTTCACATTGGCCCATAATTAAGGAATTTAAAAGATGATTTTGTAGTGGAATAAAAGACACCTTATGTTTGAATACACTAAAAATACCTAAGCAGGATAGAATGAAGAAGAATTGAAATTGAATGGAATAAAGATATCATTCTGTTGTTTTTGATATTTTAGGATGGAATAAAGAAATTTTGTCATTCGATTCTGTCCCGTTCGGATATGAATCCTAGATCAAAAGCCTTAGCAAAACATAATGAACAATTAATTACAGTTGCATTTTGGAAAAGACCATTTTTTTCATGTCTTCTTGAAAGTATACAAGTTACCTCATACTTATTCATCAACAGCAAAATTGCTTTTATAAATAACACATAAAAAGAACCATAAAGAATAACTAATCAATGTAAACCATGCAATTCAGATTTTCAGAATTTAGAGCAATGGTGAGGTAAACCAGTATCATGATCAACAGCAACAATCTCAGTAGCATTATCACATTTAAGCACATCCTGTCCCAACTTAGCACCAGCAGCTTTAAGACCCTTAAGAGAAACTGCTTGATTAAAAAGATTCAAAGACGGTAGCCTCGAAGCCGACGGCATTTTCATTCCAGGCAGAAAGTTTCTGAAATCATCTTTCAATAATGGAACCTCAAAATCCATTTTATTGTGCTTAACAACATTGTCTTTTGCACTGATATGTGCACCTGGTTCCATATGGTTAGTTGAAAAGCTAGCTTGGTTTGGAAAATTTGGATAGAGACTAACATACCCTCTTAAATACATCATGTCAATGAGAAACTTCTTCCATGAAGCTTGCCAGCCGTTTGTTCGGGACTTGGGTATTTGGACCGGGTTTTTCTTGGCGTCTTCGGTGAACCGCATGTTCATGTAAACATAAAACTCTCTCCAGTGTTTAGGGAAAAACACTGCTCCCCAACTGCATGGGAGTTGGTGAAGGTAAGGTGTGTTAGGGTGGATTTGTTTGAAGAAGTCTGTTGCATTCCATTTTGGTCTCTCTTTGACAACTTCAACAATCTTTGGTGTGTAGAGAGAGATTGAAGAGAGTTGAGGGAGAGATACTTGAGGGTCATAATGGTAATTCATGAGTGCATATTTGATCCATAGATAGTAATAAGGTGAGACTTCAATGTCATCTTCAAGGAGTAAGCCAAAGTTGTCATCTGAAGATGGATACCAGCTTTCACTTACTGCTCTTATGAGTCCACCTTGGATGATTCTTCTTCTTAGTGTTTTTGGTCCATGTGGCCAATGAAATGAACCTACTAGTTTTATTGTAGATTCATCAACTTTGCTATCCATGTTGAAGGTGATTGGGATTTCATCTCCTAGATAGTAGGCATTGGTGAGAGATTTTAGAAGCCTTGATAGGGAGTTTACCCTGTTTTGGGTTATGATGTTGATGGAAAGGCTCATCTTATTCCAATCTGAAAGAGAAAAAATATAAAAAATTCAACTTATTAGTACTAATTCAGCAAGATTATGATATTTTCTCCCAATTAAGACTAAATGATTATTCATTGTGCACTAGTAAAAGTTTAGCAATATCATAATCTAATCAAGAGTTAATAAATGCAATTTAGAAAGAAAAATATAGACTTTCTTACTTGGCAATGCTGTTGATCTAAGATCGGCCATCCAAAGAACTTTAGAAACAGAAGCCCTAGGCAAAAGAACCAATGTAGTACCATTTGAATTAGCTTCAGAAGCCATCTTCAAAGCCTTTCTCACATTAACATCAATATCATCCACAGTTATAACAACACTTGGGTTATGAATTCTAATCAAACCCTTCAAACTAGAATACACAGCTTGTATAACCGGTGCCTCGGAGTTCGACACACCAGAAAGCGATCCAACGCCCAAATCAAAGATCTTAAACCTACGCTCTTTGCAGACCACCAAAGGCCATTTGAGAGCTGCTGCAGCATGTTCACAAGGACAGAAGTTTCCACCAGAGACAACAATGTAGGCCTTTTTGCCAACTGTGGACCTGAACTTTTCGAGAAGTGGTGAAAGTGCTTTTACTTCGTCGACCGAATGAGCGTAAAAGAGTGCGTCGATTTTTTGTGGATACATTGCTGCCCATTGTGTTATGTAGCCTGATGAAAGTGCTTTCCACCATTGATCATCTCTTACTTGAACTATGTCTTTGAAAATTACTGTTGTTTCTGATACATAGGCTAGCCTGTGTTCACTGTCACCCCATGTTTCTTTGTCTTTTGGATCTACTGGTAGAACAAATGAGCCTGCATTTCTATACTTCTGAAGCTGATAGCTGCAATCAAAAAATTGAAGACGGGTCAGTGTTCAACATCAACATCTGAATCACGTAATTATTGACATCAACTTGCTCTGTAGAGCACACAGATATCACTGAAAAAAGACGTGTCAGTATCCATGTACGTGTCTGTGCTTCATGGTCAACATGTTTGTGTCTATATAGTTAAAATTATTAGATGACTCAACATGTTAAATTAATGAATATTTGAGTTAAATGTGAAAAAGTTCATTAAAAAATAAGAAGATTCCTTGATAGGGAAACTGAATAAAATAAATTAGTTGTAGTAAGACAAAAATATGCAATGGTCACTATAGAATTTGTTTTTGCAAATGTTATGAAAAATTAATAAAAGATGTTTATAGCAAGTGTTTATCAACCTAATGGCACCAACTAGTTGAGCACTACCAAACACTTTATGGTGTTCAAATAAGTCATTGTTGGACTTGTATGGTCAACAATAAAATAATTGTTATTTCATCACTAAATAAAATGTTTTGTATAGGTTAGAGTCCAACGTCGAACAATATTTGCCTAATCATAGGTTGATTTTGTAAGGCTGAGTCATCTCAACTACAATTCTTAAAATGATATCAGAGTCTGATTCAAAATTTGACAGATCATTTGTTATCAGATTTCCGCTATCAGATCATTTATCTTAAGAGTCCAAAAAAACAGAGAAGTTGAAAAAAAGATTGTACCTGAGGTGTAGATCTTCACCAGTAGAGAAAGTAAAAGGTGTTTCAATGAAAAGAGTCTTAACAAGTTCAGCAGATAAAAACCAAGAGCTTGAAAGAAAATCAACCTGCACAATTTTCTCAATAGTGATATCATAGGCAGGATCAGGCAAATACAAACCAGCTTCTCTAGACTTAAATTTCCTATAACTTGGAAAAGTAAAATCCTTCTGTCTAAATGGCAATATCCTTCCAATACTTCCCAAAACAGAATTCTTATACTTTTCGGTCCCCGCGACATGCGCCAAAATCTCCAACATTTTCTTCCCAGGTATCATATCATCATCCACAATGTAAACCAGATCAGCTTCTGTTTGTAATGCCATTTGAAATCGTCCGTAGTACTTAAAATCGTAACTCGAACTTATGAAACTGATTCTCGTGTCGTTATAACTCTCAACGATTCTCTTCAACGACGCCTCGTTTGGACTCCCGAACGAAAGCACCCAAACTTGATGAAAAGGAAGTGTTTGTTGAAGCAATGAATCAATTTGTGCACAAAGTGTTTTTCTCTTGAAGTGGTTTAACAAAACATTGATTTTCGGTTTTTTCGGATTCGGGCCGTTTAAATCCCATTTGGATTTCATTCTCATAAGCTCTTGAAGTGTCTCAGTTCCAATGGTTTTGTTTTGGAAACTCAAAACCTCTTCATAAAGCTCTCTCTTTAGCTTGATCATTTGAACATCAGTTGACTTCTTTTGCAAGAAATCTATTTTCTCATTCTCGCAAACAAGCGATGGAAGCTGATTGATGCTCTCTTCTTGGATGAGTGAAGAAGATGATTCTTGGTAATGTCCAACAATGTGTGGTGTGATCATAAGATTTTTCCAATGTTGCGCGATTCTTGAGAAATCGGGTTTGGTTCTTAAATCAATCGAAGGACCCATGTAATACAATAAAAACGTTGCGTAAACTGCGAAGAAAAATTGAAGACATGTTAGTGCTGCAACAAATTTTGAGGTGACAGCTTTTTGAGGCTTCATTTTTGTCTTTCCAGCAACGTATTCATTCAACATTCCTTCCAAGGAATCTCTACTTCTCGACGTCGAATTTCGACTAAAATTCATGTTACGAATTCGCTTACAAAACAATTCAATTTCCTCTAACCTGAAAAACAAATACATAAAGAAAATGTTCCGTTAATTAAACTTCTAACATAAAATACAGTGCAATTATAATTTCGAACTGCATTGATAATATTGTGGTTGTAGACGGTAATTTAAAATCATAATTGCATCGACAAATTTGAAAAAACAAAATTATAGTTGAACAAAATCTAACCAAATATTTGAATCACTAAATTTTTTGATTGTTGTGATTGATATGAAGTAGAAGATGAATAGAGAAAATCAAAGGAGAGAGTGATATTTTGAAATTTGAAGAGTAACATTTTGTGTGCCATTTTGTAATATATATACAAAAATGCAAGTGGAAAAGTAGGCACGAAAATTATAATGCATGTCACGTGTATTTTCCATAAAGAATTTGAGATACTATTTAAAAGCCAAATTTGACGCCTTAGAAAAAGGTAATACTGTGTTTTTGGCACTTAACTATAGGCTAAGACTTAACCAATAATTTCATTATTATAATGTGATTCAAAAGAAAAGCATGGTTTAAGGGAATTAAGTCAAAAGGTACAAACTAACACGAGAAAAGAACATGGGATAGAATGAAATGGAAGTGATCATATACATATATGACTGGATATGCTGGTTAAAAGATAAATTAAAAGAGAGAAAACAATCAAAGCCTTTGCTTCTTGAGCAAAATAAGGTTGCATAAAACTAGACGCATATATATGATTCATTCATACCACAATTAATGAAGCTTATATTACAAGAAACATTTCATATATTTTTTTGTTTGCTAACAATAAATTAAAATGAATTACAGAAGTAATTGAGAATCAGACAACGAGTTGCACGCTACCTTCTCTGAATTGAGTTAAACTCAATTCGTTATCGAAACAAATTTTGTAAATCAACTTTATAACACTTTTGTTTAGAGTTTAATTTAAAGTACACATTTTCTTAATCCAATACCAATAACTTTTTTATTTACTAGTCTAAACGTTAGAGTACGCATTTGCAAATATTAATATATGTCCATTCCAATTCAAAATATCGTATAATTTGTGTGTCTTCCTCTATAACTATTAATATGAATTTAATTTAGATTAGTGGAGTGTGAGGTTGGGATCGAACTCACACTATGCTCGAAGATCAAATCCTTTAGCCTTGATCAAGAGACTATATTTTGATATACCGAAAAACCTGACATTATTTAAAAATCGAGATCAATAGTTATTTAGACACATCATTCACACTCATTAACTGAATGACACGTCTTTAAATAAAATTGTGAGCGTCACAAGACTCAAAATAAACAATATATTATAGATTTAGTGTTATAAATTTAAAATTCGAACTTAAAAAAAAAGCCTAACTAAAATTTATTTTCATTTAAAATTAATATTTTTTATCTAGTGGCTTAGTAGTCAGAATTTCATCTTCTTAAAAACTAATAAGCAGAATAATTAAAAAAAATTAAATGTTATTATAAAGTTTTTGACACTATTTTATTTCATTTATTTTATTATTCTTAACTCTTAATTTTGTATATTAAATAGAAAATTGTTGTTAAAATATGATGAATTTTATTGTTATTTGATAAAATATAAATGACTAAATATAAAATTATATTGCAATGTATATGTATGTATATGTTTGACTCAATAATTTAAAAAACAAATCTGAACCAGCCGAACTTATCTGAACTACATTAATTTAGTTTGATTTAATATTATTTATTTTAAGTCTCCACATTCCTACCTAATGTGGGACTATTTCTCCATTTACTCACACTTGCTATATATTCCAACACCCCCCTCAAGTGTGAGTCCACAATACTCCTCCACTTTTACCGTCGTTGACACCTTGCAACGGCCGATACTAAGTCGGTCCCTTTCTCGAACCAAGGCTCTGGATACCATATTAGAGGGAGTTAGTAGTACGAGCGTTGATATAAAGTTGAGGAACAAATACCCCTTGTGAGAGACACACTACTTACTCGCACTTGAGGGAGAGTGTTAGAATATATAGCAAGTGTGAGTAAGTGGAGAAATGGTCCCACATTGGTTAGGAATGTGGAGACTTAAGCATATATAAGTGGGAGAACCCACTCACCTATCACCTTAAGGTTTTAGGTGGACAAGTGGTGTGTCTATTACAAAGGGTGTTTGTTCCTCAGCTTTATATCAATCCTCCTACTATTAACTCCCTATTCCAAAAATACCCCTAGAAACTGGAAATATATTTCCGATACACATTGTTTTTACCAAAAACCAAAAATATACTTCTAGTACAAATCAAAAATATATTTTCGATTCTATTTTATTTTCTAGGAGCATTTTCGAAATTAGAGAGGGTGTTTTTCACCCTTACCAAGTAGAATAAGTAATCCACTAAAAATTTAGTTACAAATAATATATATAGTGTGAACTCATTCATATGATTATAGAATATAACCGAGTAAAGAATATGGCGTGTGGTTGACCTAGATTAATTTTGAAGAAAGATATGTAAATGAAATAAGTAGCAAACTTTTTTTAATGGTTGATTGCCGAACTTGCGGGTTCGACGTAAGAAAACTCATGGCTTGCATGGTTAATTCGCTTATAGAAGAGAGAATTCAAATGCATATTGGTTGCTTATACTATCATCAAAAAAAGGTATAGTATTTGGTGGAATAATGGTAACGCAGCGTTTACAGCTATTAAACTTGTCATTATTTTTTAAAACAAGATTTTGTTGTCCAAAATCATGAGTCATGTTTAATGTATTTTTTCTTCTTATTTCTGGTCAGTTTCCATTGAAGTTGGAAGTGGCTAGAGGGATAAAGATAGACGATGAAAGAATCAACGAATACCTTAGATAGTCTCACCCATGAGATATGGATGATACGACCATATTCACCCACTGGCCCTAAGCGCATTCACACAAAATTAAGAGTTGGTTCATAACAATTTTTATGGAATTTTTTATTAATTTGTAATAGATTTTGGTATAAATTAAAATATGAAAAAAAAAACCTAAAAAACAGTTTCCAAAATTTTTCTTTACTAAGTTCTCCATAAACGCATTGTTTATAACAATTTTTCAAAACAACTTCTAACAAAGGGATCTACCAAAAGAACACAACATATTTGTTGTAAATGTGATATAAAACTTTTGCTAATGAATAGAAAGAAAACATATTTTATAGATTGTATTAATTGCAAAAATTAAAAGTTTTAGTAAGTCAGACGAAAAGTTGAAAAATAGATATAAAAAACATCGGTCTATGAATAGTGTTGTCTGTACGGATAAATAGTGTCGTCCGTACGGATGAATAGTACCGTCCGTATGATATATTGTACCGTCCGTATGGTGAATAGTAATTTCGGACGTTTTCGAGAATTATTCATTTTGCGTGTTTCAGGTTCTTTCGGTTTGGTCCATAGATCCATGTATAATTGCAGGTGTGATAATCTTAGAGCTTACATCAACAAGAGAAGCGAAAGAGTTTAAAGGCATAACATAGAGTTTTGACTATTCTAAAGGGAAATTTTAGAAAGACAAGGGCTTTGGAAACCTTTGGGGGTTATCCAATGTTATTGGGAATTGGGAAACACTTGTTTACACATTGGGTTTGAGTTATTCATATATTCATGGTTGAAGAGGTTGGGAAACACTTGGGTAGAAAATAGAGTAATTCTTGGGCACATTCATTGTTGTTCTTGGGAACTTGAAGGCGAAGGCTATTTTCTTGTAACTCATCTATAATATCTTGTAGCAACCTTATGAGTATAGTAAATTGGAGAGCAGCTATCTCCCATAAAGTAGGTCGTTTGATTGAATTGGATAAACAAACATTCGTCTTTTTTCGCCTTACTCTGTTATATTTTATGTGTAAGAATTATTATTGTTGCAGACTATTTATTTTGGTTGCTACTATTCTTTGCCTCACAAATTGATTAGATTTTGTAGTAATTAACAATCCGGTTCACAATAAGTGGTGCAATGAGCGTGGATCAAAGGGTTATTGGTTACAACTGAGCACCATGGGAAGATGGGAGATCGAGAAATTTTCTGGAAACAACGACTTCGGATTGTGGAAAATTAAGATGCAAGTAATTTTAATTCAAGAGGAGTGTATTGATGCTTTGAAGTGTAAAGCATTGATGCCTGCAAGTCTTACACAGATACAGAAGACCAAGATGGTAGATAAGGCCAAAAGTACTATTATCTTGTGCCTCAGAGATAAAGTTCTAAGAGAGGTCTCCAAAGAGAAACCTACGGTTGTTATGTGGACAAAACTTGAATCATTATATATGACTATGTCTTTGGCTCACAGGTTGTGTCTGAAATAATAACTTTATTTATTTCGAATGGTGGAGCATAAATCCATAGCTGAGTAGCTTATAGAATTTCACAAGATTATTGATGATATTGCGAATATTGTAGTGAAGATTGATGATGAGGACAATACTTTACTATTATTGAGTTTATTACCCATATCCTTTGAGCACTTTAAGGATGCCCTTCTTTATGGTAAGGAAGGTACTATTACTTTGGATGAAGTTTAGACGATGGTGAATTCCAAAGAATTTTCAAAGTCGAAAGATTTGAGGATTGAAGATAGTGGTGAAGGCTTAAATGTGTCAAGAGGGGGAGGTGGGCGTAAAGGGATGTCGAAATCAAAGAGGTCTGATAAGTCAAAGGTAAAATAATGTAATTGTCAGAAAACTGCTCACCTTAAAAGAGATTGTCTTTAGAGAAAGGTCAATGAGATTATGTTCAAGCTGCAGTTTCCTTGGGTTAAGAAAGTTATGAGGACACCAATGTACTAGTAGTATCGAATTTAGAAACTGAAGATATTTAGGTCATTAATTCCGGTTGCTCTTATCACCTGTGTCCTGTAACACCCCAAATTCTACCCAGAAAATATATCGAAAATCAGAGTAATTAAAATTTTCAACAAAACATGGGATGCCACACTTTCAATTTTAAAACAATACATAACAAATACATAACACCTTTATTAATAAGGTATCACATAACACTTGCTTCAGCTTTTAAAACAAGGCAACCTTTTATTTAATATGTAGCGGAAATTCGTAAGTATTCAAATCAAGCAACTGATCATCTTAATTCAATTAAGACAACTTGAAACATCATAGTACTTTTTGTTATCCAACTTAAAATACAACAACAACCGAAAAACAGCATAAACTAAACATCCCCCCGAGTGCTACGTATCAAAGCAACTAGACCGACTTTGACTAGAAGCAACTAAATTCTTCACTCTCGAATACCTGCATGTTACCAGTATAAAGGAAACGGCGAACAAATAGAAAGGATGAGATATCGAAAAATATAAGCAAAAGTATGATAACTAATATATTAGATCTAGAATCATCCAATATTCACCGCTTCAACTAACTACAACATAACAATCAACAAAACAACATAGTAAATAACAACCATTATAATAAATTTTATCACCAATTTAATTCATATATATCAACACTTTGTCATCACCACATAAATCATCACAATTCATCACAATCGTCATAAATCATCATAAAACAACACATAACCAATGAACTCAAACAAACATAACCGACACAATGTGACTCGACTATGTATGCATGTGGTACCAACACATTTTGTTCGCAATTAGGAACATTGGCTAAAGACCTCGTCATTTTGGCAAAATCCCTCGTCATTTTGGAAAAGCCCTCGTCATTTATGCAATGTATGCGACTCGACAAAAGACAACACATACATACAACAACACATCAACATCGTCATAATCATCAAAATGGCATAAGCCCTCGTCATTTTATTTACCAAACATCGGAGGTAAAACATCGTCATTAACATCATCACGAAATCAACAATAATTAATGCATCACCAAACAACTCAACAACTTGAACAATATAAACCACAACGACGACACAAATAACAGAACGTGACTCGACAATATTTATGCATGTGGTACCTGAGGCTACAGCCCCCATCACTATTGCCCGTAATTAGAGGCCATCATCATTGCCATTATGGCTATCAACAAGTTGCCATTAAGGCCGATGCTACAGCCCTCATCGCTTATGCTGACAAATGTGACTCAATGGACACGACTCACATACACAACAACAACAACAATCAATCAATAACAACATCAACTCATCATTTAGGCATAAGCCCTCAACGTTTTGTTTACCAAACTACAAGGTAAAACGATCAACAACAACATATTTTTCATTATGCAAATCACCAACAACAATTCATCAATCTCCAAAATTATGCACTCAATTAGAAGAAGCATATCAACAATATTCATAATTTAATTAATTCCGGTTATGGATTAATATTCACCAAAATATACTCGTCATTTTATTTACTAAACATCGGAGGTAAAACTGTGAGAGAAAAGGTGAAAGTAAAGTGTTTTAATGCTTATCTAAACCCTATCTGTGCTAATATATCATGCTTCAAACTGGTAAAAGTGAGGAACATCCAAAAATAAGCAAATTTCTCAAAACAGCCTGCATGAGTCGACTCATGGATACTTAGATCGGCTCATGAGTGGAAAATTAAGGTCTGGAAATGCCCGGGAAGGCGCACGCCTTCTCCATGCGTTGCCTCATAGTTCTGGGAAAAACATGAGTTGACTCATAAAAGCAATGCGTCAGCTCATACCCTATTTCAGAAGTTTCTACTTCTGGATCATCAGAAGTTCTGCACCATCAGAACTTCTGCCCCATCAGAACTTCTGCACCATCAAAATTTCTAGACCATCAGAAGTTCTGCACCATCAAAACTTCTGCCCCATCAGAACTTCTGATGTAGAAGTTTTGGACCATCGAACTCGCCCCATCGAAACTTCGCACCATCGAAGTTCGGACCATCGGTTACGCACCATCGAACTCGCATCGAACTTCGCACCATCAGAAGTTCTAGACCATCAAAAGTTCTGCACCATCATAACTTCTTCCCCATCAGAACTTCTGCACCATCAGAAGTTCTTGACCATCAGAAGTTCTGCACCATCAGAAGTTCTGGACCATTAGAAGTTCACCATCGAACTTCGCCCATCGAACACGCACCATCGAAGTTACGACCATCAAAAGTTCTGCACCATCAGAACTTCTTCCCCATCAGAAGTTTTGGACCATCAGATGTTCTGCACCATTAGAACTCCTGGAAAAAATCTATGTGGAACCCGGTTCCTCCCAAGGAGTAACCGGTTCCTACGACGTCTATAGCAGAAAAGTATGGTTTTTACAACATTTTTCATTCCCAATTCAACCCAAACTCACCAATACGAATGCCAACCATAAAACACCCAAATTAAATCGTCCTACATGGTTTCACACACAACACAGTACCAGAATTATTAACCACAATCAATAATAAGACCAACATAGATCAACATGCCAAAATACTCATAGCAATCACAAATTTCATCACAGAACATAAATTCAACAGTAAAATCATACAACCCTAAACCCCACATACGAATTATCCTACAATCGGTATACTAATCGAACCCCACCCCTTACCTTTGGATTGGAGAGAGCTCGAAAAACTTGATCGGAATTGGAAACTATCGGACTGCAATTTGAGCTTTTTCCTCAATTTCTAGCAAACCCTTATTCCCAATTTCCTCTTCTACTACGCGATGTTCTTCTTTTATTTCTTCTAAGTACTAGTACTACCTCTTTATACTACTACTAAGGCCACTTAAAAGTAATAATGGACCACTAAACTCTTATTGGATCTACTAACTATTACTCCTCAAAATGCTATTTCACCTCTATAACTAACTCATCCATATTTAATTAATAATTCTAAAAATACTAATACATTCTAATATTATTTCTTCAACGTAATCAACTTAATTAATTATTCAACTAACCGAATAAAATCCAACTTTAATTTAATAATCCAATAATTAAATCCCTATATAATTTAATTAAATAATTAATTAAATTCGGGGCATTACATGTCTAAGAATAGAATAGTTTGAAACTTTGAAGATGGTTCAAGGTGGAGTTGTTCCCCTCGGTAATAATAAGGCTTTCAAGGTTCATGGTATTGTTACGGCCAGACTTAAAATGTTTGATGATCGTGAACTTCTTATTAACAATGTGATGTATGTTCCAGAACTCAAGCAAAATTTGTTATCTATAAGCATGTTTGATGATCTAGGCTATTGTACTAGAGTTGAACATGGAATTTTTAAGATTTCGCGTGATTAATTGATTATTGTTAAAGGGTCTAAAATATGTGGTCTATATATTTTATAAGATTTAAATGTTGTTATTAATTCATCATTAACTAGTGGAGGCTTTCATGATAAGGAAGAACTATGGGATTTGAGTTTAATGCGTTATGAATGCCTTTAGAAAGTTTCAGAGGAGTATAATGAATTTTGCAGAAATCATGGGATAAAAATGCATGTTACCGGTGAGTTGTTATTGATTTTTTGGGGAAAATCTGAGGTTAAAACAACTTACTTGGTTGGTAGAGAATTTTTCCAGAAGAAGTATAGTGAAAACGAAGGGAGAAACCTAGTAAAAACTATAATAGAGAAAACTCAATTTTAGGTGGATTTTCCTTCAATGGAAGCAAGCAGTAGTGAGGTAACAGTTACAGAGATCTCTGATTATCATTTGAATCATGATAAGTGAAATTCCTGGCAGCAGATACTTGATGTCACAGAGAATGTTATGACACAGTATCTGACACTATGTTAGCAATTCACACAAATCTGACGATAAATAACACAATAAGTTGTTCACCCAGTTCGGTTCAACAAACCTACATCTGGGGGCTACCAAGCCAGGGAGAAAGTTCACTATTAGCAGTATCAATTCGAAGACCCTACAGCCAACACACCAGTTGACAGCCTTCTCACTTAATCACTACCCAATGACCCTTTTACCTAAGTCCTACTTAGATATGAGTTCCTACTCACTCCCCCTCAATCACCGCAGTGATATCAACCTATTGACTAATTGAATTGTGAAGACACACTTCAATAAAATATCTTGATCTTGCTTCACAGCTTCAATCAAGAGACAAACACTCGTGCTTTAAAGCTTTGAGTGATAAACTACCCTTACAGCAAATCCTAGTCCAATGCACTTATCAATTGATAGTTGCTTGGCTCACAAGAGAAACTAGAATTACACAATACCAACTGTTACAAATCCTAACAGTACACAAACATAAGCTGCTATCTCTTCAATACATTCCAAGGGCGCAGCACAGTTGTAAGGGTTCTTTTCCTTTTATAGAAGCAATCCTGAAACTTCAGTTTTGGGCTTCCATAAAGATAGCTAGGGTTCACTTAATTTACTCCTAAAAACATGGTCTTTCCAACAACCAATTTAGGTTTAATTAAGTTTAACCTAGCAGCCACGTGAGCATGCTTTCTAATAACAGAAAAACAATATTTAGCAGCTCAACAAACTTCCTGAAAAATCTCAGAACAAGCATTCTCAGCAGAATGTCACAGAATGTCATAACATCTGTTATAACATCGATCTTTTTCTAAATTTCCACAACTTTAGCTTCCGGTTCAAATGTCTTTTAACATCCTTAGCAGGTAGGATTTATCTTCAATCTCTGAATGTCATGACATCTATCATGACATTGCTAAAGCCTAGTTTTACCAAAATTGATGCCAACTTAAAACACTAACAAACTCCCCCTTTGGCACATTTTTGGCTAAAACTACTAGACCTATCAGAGTACAATGCAGCAGAAGACTAACAACCTAGTTCTAAGTTTTCCTAAGCTTTAAGTAACTAGAACTTAGAGAAGATAAATTCTACCCATACAAACATCCCACAATTCCCACAATTGCCCCATATACAAAATATAAAACAGGCCATAAAATTTCAGGCCACACAATTCCCAAGGATACACTTCCCCAAAGTCCCATACTACTGTTAACACAGTAGTTCTTCTCCCCCTTTTTAGCCATAAAGGGCCAAAGGAAACAATACAAGTTCCCCAATATTTTAATCAAACAGTACCAAAAAGACAAGTATACCAACAAATAATCAAGTACCAGCATTGGTATACAGGGATACACATCCGTCAGTACAATGTTTACAAACATCCAAAAGGAGCACAAATGGGAAAATACAAGAAACAGAACAGAACATTGGCAGAAACAGCAACAGGGAAATGAAATCAACACAGCAGCAACAGGGGCAGGGAGACATCAAGTGCTTTCTTCTCCAGAAGAAGCACTGTGGAAGGAAGCATCTTCAGAACCTTCTTCACCACCAGCCATCTGATCATCTTCAGTATCACCAACAACATCATTATCAGCTTTCTCTTCATCCTCAACCTCTGTGTTCTGCTCTAGTTGAGAGATAAGCTCTTCCAGACTTTGCTTTCTTGCTTCAAGCTCCTTGCAAGTTGCTCTTAGCACAGCAATGACATTTGCCTTCTGAGAATTTTCTTTGACAGCTGATGTCTCAGCAGATGTCATGACAATGTCTGGGACATGCTTCCCTTGGAACAGTTTGTAGTGGAATCCAAGAGCAGGGGCTCTCTTGCAGACTGAATCTCTGTTACCAAGAATGTCTGGATGCTGATCAATTATAATTCCACACAGCAGGGAGGGAAAAGCTATTGGACCTTTGGTAGCATAGCTGTTAGCATGCTTGAGTGTCTGATCAAATATGTAGGATCCATAATCAAAGGAAGCTTGAGTTCCTACTGCATAAATGAATCTTCCCAATCCATTAGAAATAGTGGATTTGTGATTGGTTGGGACCCAGTTTGCAGCACCAATCTTATGCGTATGGCAAATTTGACACTCAATTTCTTTGGTGAGAGTTTTCCTTTAGAGGCCATTGTCGACTTGTTTGGCGTTGATGGTTTGACAAATCTTGTTGTCAGTTTCTTCCAGCTCTGGCTGAGTGTTAGCAGTTCTACCTAGGAATCTATTGATCACATTTGAAGAAAACTTGATTTTTCTCCCCCTCACATAAACAGTCTGGTAATCATCAGAATTCCTATCTCCACAGCCATTTGAGAGATTGACAATAAACTCTCTTACCAAAGTTTCATAACAGTTTGAGAGTTTCTCCACTGTTTTCATCAGTCCTGCCTCCTTAATCAGATTTACAATCTCTTTACACTCCAGAGCACTCTTATTCAGCTCCCTCTCCAAAGCAATCCTCTTCAGGCAAACATACTTCCATCTCCCAGCATTCTCAGGATGATGGAATGAGATGTTGTCAATGGCCACTTCAGGCACCATGGGCAGTTTCCCAGGAGTTGCCTTCTTCCTTGGATGGATGTCAGTGACATTCATTTCAACATCAAACTCAGAATCTTGATCTGACTCTGAAGGTTCAGGTATTTTTCTTTTCTTTACAATTGGTGTCCTCTTGGGTCTGGAGCCACCACCAGTTTTGCCCTACATTTCTTTGTAGAGGGTTCACCTTGTCATTTCTCGACCTCGAAACAACAACCTTTTCTTTAACAGGACTCGTGAGGCTGTTTTCCTTTTCTCCTCATCATCCTCTTTGCAATGCTAGGATTAACATTGGCAATGAGGTCATTGTTTGAGAATACTTCATCCAGGTCTATGACAGGAGTTTCATCCAAATTCTCAGAATCTTGAACAGGGGACTTTTCAAGTTTATCATCAACTGGTTTCTCTGGAGTCTCTTCTAGAATACTATCAGAGATATAGTCGTGAGGAGTTTCATCCGAAATACACTTAATGGAGATTCCTCAAGAACATCATCAGAAATCACATCTTTATTAGCAGCGGGGGTTTCATTACAAGCATCGTTAGTACTCACTTCAGAATCTTTAACAGAAGGATCAACAGTATTCTTATCAGGAGAATCAACATGATCACCAGATGTCTTGACATTCTCTGTGCCATCTGGATCAACTGCTAAGCTAGGGATAGCAGACTTTTCATTTAGAGGAACTGAAATCCCAGGAACAGATTGATTCTCATTTAGGATACTCATCACTATCCTAGCTATTGCTACATGCGCAGACCTAGACTCCTCTGGGTTCACTCTTTCTGGGGGAACAGAAGATGATGGAACAGAGGTCTTACCAGAGGGGGAAGCTTGTGATCTTCTTGCATTTCTTGTGCGCAATTTCTTAACTTTTTCTGGATCAGTAGCTATTGCGCGCAATGGTGTAACCTTCAGTGCTTTAGCTTGCATGGATTCAACATTTTCCCTGACTTCAGCCATGGAGGGAGATGGAGAGCCTGTCTTTTGGGATGATGACGAGGATGAAGACATTTTTCGCTGTTGGTTGTTGAGAGACTGAGAGCGAAAAAGGCAAGGGATTTCAGAGTTTCTTTTAGATGAAGAAAGAATGATACTACTTTCAGAAGGAGAACCTTTTATATGTGGGTGTCTCTTCCTATTCTTGGACTTTTTAAAATGAGGATGAAAATACTTAAATAACCCACTTATGAGCAATTGAAATAACAAGTCCATTTTATCCGTTGTTGTAGGCACAGTTAATTGCTACAACTCCTCATATTGACAAAAACCCAATTTGTCCCTTAAAGTCTTAAGTCGACTAACCTCGGGAACTTTTGTAACAATGTCCCACAAAGTTATGACATCTGTATGACATTGTACTCAATCGATGTCGCTTCATCCGACCACCCTAGAACAATTGCTATCGGTGTTGTGAGCTCGGCTTCAACATTGTATAGGATCACATAGTTTTGCTTCTTGATCCAAGGAATGACATTACTTCTCAAGGGACACATCCAATAAATCCTTTTCCACAAGCTTTGATCAACACCTTTTCCACTTGTTCTTTTGGACACCTTCAAATGTGGAAGGGTAGTAGTCCTAGTGTGGTGCCATTCTTCATTGTGTCCGAGACTTCTTCGATACTAAGTTATTACCATAGATGAAAGTCACAATGATATTTCCTCTTACCAACGAGGATATCATCCAAGACTTTTCTCCTGTAATATTTGACAGTAAGACACTTGGTCAACCTCTCATTCCAGAACCTAGTACTTTGCTTCAGTACTTCAGGAGTGATCAAATGTCTGGACATTGAGTGAAACATTCTGATTTCCTGTCCAGCCTTACAATTACCATGCATTTTCTTTTTTCCATGTGGACTCTTGGTAATCTTCTGACTCCCTCTATGGAACTGATCCTTCTCATTCCTCTGAGGTGTGGCTGATCAGTTTCTTTTTGCCCCAACTTTACTTTCTCTTCATCTTTGTCTGTTGAGCACATAGATGGCAGAGTGGGGTTCTCAGATTCCCACAAGTAGCAGTTGTCCTTTGATCGACTCCTCTCATAATCACTTGTTCATCATTAATCACAAGACATTCGGTCTTAGTAAAGTTGACTATGAATCCCATATCACATAGGCGACTTATGCTAATGAGATTTGCGATCAAACCTTTTACAGTACTCCATCTGGTTTGGAACTCGGACGGTTTGAGTTTCCAACACCTTTGATTTCTCCTTTAGCTCCATCCCCAAAGGTAACAAGGCTGATAGAATGAGGCTTAACATCATTGAGAAGATTTCTGTCTCCAGTCATATGCTTGGAACACCCACTGTCAAAGTACCAATCTTCCTTGGAAGGTACTCTAAGAGAAGGCGTGCTATCGGTCGTAGTCTTCTTCTTCTTCACGGTGAGAGTGTGATGCCTTGTTGGACTTGGGTTTCACATAAGGAACTTGATTAGGATACCCATGTAGCCTATAGAAGGTGGACTTTATGTGACCAAACCTTCCACAATAATAACATCTCCATCTTTGAAACTTTTGGATCAGGTTTCTATGATTTTGATGTTGAATCCAATGTTGTGACATCTGCTTTGACATTGGTTCATTAGGTCTGTTCTTCCTTTTGTTATAGACAAACTTCTTAGTCTTCATATACCTGGCGGACTGTTCAGCTTGTGGTATGACATCTTCTTTGTCATTGACTTCCGTGTTTGTTCCATTCACGGTTATTTGCAAATCTCTTTGCGATTACATATCTGAGCGGACACATTTCTGTTTTGGGTTGTAACACCGCTTTGACATTGTTTTCCTATGTCTCTTCTTCTTAATGTCACCAACAGGTTTCTTTTCAGCCACATATCCTAGACCATGCTTATTTCCTGCATTCTGTCCAAGCTGAAGAATTTCTTCCAACTTATCAGTTCCAGATGTCAACATTTTGACAGACTTAGACATCTGATCAAGTTTGGAATTCAGCATAACAATATCACTATTGAGGTGATTTATAGTGGCTGTGTTTTCCTCTTTCTCGACCTTGACTTCACATTCTCAGCTTCCAACTTCTCAATCAGCTTTTTCTGCTCCTCATTTTGCTGACATGCTTCACCATTTTTTATACACAGCTTCCTATAGTTTTCAGCAAGCTCTTCAAATGTCACTTCCTCATCACTAGAATCCATAACAGAGTTGTACACTCCAGAGAGAGCAGTGACAAGTTTGGCACCTTCTTCCTCGATTCACTTCCGAATCACCATCGGACCAAGTGACCCATTCCTTTCTTTTGTTTCTTTAGAAAGGTGGGACATTCGACTTTAATATGTCCAAATCCTTCACATTCATGACATTGGACTTTCTTGCCTTGACTTCCTTTTCCTCGACTTGGATCTTCTGCTGGAGTCATAAGATCTGCTAATGTCAGATGGAATGTCCTTGACATTTGACCTTGACTTTGGATCAATCCTCCGATCGGTTTGTTGAACTGTCTACCAAGCATGGCAATAGCTTCGATATCTTCTCTTCATCTTCCACCTTGCATCCTTCTTGTGTTGGATACAAGTGCTATGCTCTTGTTTTTCTTGTCACAGTTTCACCGATTCCCATCTCAAAAGTCATCAGGGATCCAATAAGTTCTTCAACCTTCAAGGTGCGATGTCTTGAGCCTCTTCTATTGTAGTGACTTTCATTGCAAATCTCTTAGGCAAGGATCGAGAATCTTTCTCACAGCTTCTCTTGGACATCTTTTCACCAAGTGCTCTGAGGCATTGGCAATTTCAAAATATTCATGTGAAATTCATGAATATTCTCATCTTCCTTCATCTTCAAATTCTCAAATTTTGTAGTGAGCATCTGAAGTCTTGACATCTTCACCTTGGATGTTCCTCATGAGTAGTTAAGAGTGTCCCAAACATCCTTAGCCAGCTCACATTGATGAACCGGAAGATATTCTGTCAATACCATTGAGCAGCATTCAATGCTTTAGAGTTCCCAAGAGCTAGCTCTTCTTCCTCTTTACTCCATTCCTCCTCAGGTTTCAAGACAGTAGTGCCATCTTTCTCAAGCTTGGTGGGATGTTTCCATCCTTTATCAGCAACTCTCCAAGCTTTAATGTCCACTGACCTTAAGAAGGCAACCATACGAGGCTTCTAGTAATCATAATTAGACCCATCCAGAATAGGTGGTCTTCCTCCAAATCCTCCTTCTTTATCCATTACGCCAGAAACTATTATCCCTAGATCTCACCCAGAAATAACAAGCAGGGTGCCTGCTCTGATGCCAATTGAAATTCTGGCAGCGGATACTTGATGTCACAGAGATGTTATGACACGATTCGACCTTTGTGTTAGCAATTCACCAAGAATCTGAAGCGATAAATAACACAATAAGTTGTTCACCCAGTTCGGTTCAACAAACCTACATCTGGGGGCTACCAAGCCAGGGAGAAAGTTCACTATTAGCGATATCAATTCGAAGACCCTACACCAACACACGGTTGACCTTCTCACTTAATCACTACCCAATGACCCTTTTACCTAAGTCCTACTTAGATATGAGTTCTACTCACTCCCCTCAATCACCGCGATGATATCAACCTATTGACTAATTGAATTGTGAAGACACACTTCAATAAAATATCTTGATCTTGCTTCACGCTTCAATCAAGAGACAAACACTCGTGCTTTAAAGCTTTGGTGATAAACTACCCTTACAAAGAATCCTAGTCCAATGCACTTATCAATTGATAGTTGCTTGGCTCACAAGAGAAACTAGATACCAACTGTTACAAATCCTAACAGACACAAACATAAGTGCTATCTCTTCAATACATTCCAAGGCAACACGGTTGTAAGGGTTCTTTTCCTTTTATAAAAGCAGTCCACGAAACTTGGTTTTGGGCTTCCATAAAGATAGCTAGGGTTCACTTAATTTACTCCTAAAAACATGGTCTTTCCAACAACCAATTTAGGTTTAATTAAGTTTAACCTAGCAGCCACGTGAGCATGCTTTCTAATAACAGAAAAATAATATTTAGCAGCTCAACAAACTTCGAAAAATCTCAGGGAACAAGCAGTTCTCGAGCAGAATGTCACCGAATGTCATAACATCATTATAACATCGTCTATGTTCTGCAATTTCCGAACTTTAGCTTCGATTCGAGTCTTTTAACATCCTTAGCAGGTAGGATTTATCTTCAATCTCTGAATGTCATGACATCTATCATGACATTGCTAAAGCCTAGTTTTACCAAAATTGATGCCAACTTAAAACACTAACAAACTCCCCCTTTGGCACATTTTTTGCTAAAACTACTAGACCTATCAGAGTACAATGCAGCAGAAGACTAACAACCTAGTTCTAAGTTTTCCTAAGCTTTCCTAAGCTTTCCTAAGCTTTCCTAAGCTTTAAGTAACTAGAACTTAGAGAAGATAAATTCTACCCATACAAACATCCCACAATTCCCACAATTGCCCCATATACAAAATATAAAACAGGCCATAAAATTTCAGGCCACACAATTCCCAAGGATACACTTCCCCAAAGTCCCATACTACTGTTAACACAGTAGTTCTTCTCCCCCTTTTTAGCCATAAAGGGCCAAAGGAAACAATACAAGTTCCCCAATCTTTTAATCAAACAGTACCAAAAAGACAAGTATACCAACAAATAATCAAGTACCAGCATTGGTATACAGGGATACACATCTGTCAATACAATGTTTACAAACATCCAAAAGGAGCACAAATGGGAAAATACAAGAAACAGAACAGAACATTGGCAGAAACAGCAACAGGGAAATGAAATCAACACAGCAGCAACAGGGGCAGGGAGACATCAAGTGCTTTCTTCTCCAAAAGAAGCACTGTGGAAGGAAGCATCTTCAGAACCTTCTTCACCACCAGCCATCTGATCATCTTCAGTATCACCAACAACATCATTATCAGCTTTCTCTTCATCCTCAACCTCTGTGTTCTGCTCTAGTTGAGAGATAAGCTCTTCCAGACTTTGCTTTCTTGCTTCAAGCTCCTTGCAAGTTGCTCTTAGCACAGCAATGACATTTGCCTTCTGAGAATTTTCTTTGACGGTGATGTCTCGAGATGTCATGACAATGTCGGGACATGCTTCCCTTGGAACAGTTTGTAGTGGAATCCAAGAGCAGGGGCTCTCTTGCAGACTGAATCTCTGTTACCAAGAATGTCTGGATGCTGATCAATTATAATTCCACACAGCAGGGAGGGAAAAGCTATTGGACCTTTGATAGCATAGCCATTAGCATGCTTGAGTGTCGATCAAATATGTAGGATCCATAGTCAAAGGAAGCTTGAGTTCCTCATAAATGAATCTTCCCAATCCATTAGAAATAGTGGATTTGTGATTGGTTGGGACCCGGTTTGCACACCAATCTTATGCGATGGCAAATTTGACACTCAATTTCTTTGGTGAGTTTTCCTTTAGAGGCCATTGTCCGACTTGTTTGGCGTTGATGGTTTGACAAATCTTGTTGTCAGTTTCTTCCAGCTCTGGCTGAGTGTTAGCAGTTCTACCTAGGAATCTATTGATCACATTTGAAGAAAACTTGATTTTTCTCCCCCTCACATAAACAGTCTGGTAATCATCAGAATTCCTATCTCCACAGCCATTTGAGAGATTGACAATAAACTCTCTTACCAAAGTTTCATAACAGTTTGAGAGTTTCTCCACTGTTTTCATCAGTCCTGCCTCCTTAATCAGATTTACAATCTCTTTACACTCCAGAGCACTCTTATTCAGCTCCCTCTCCAAAGCAATCCTCTTCAGGCAAACATACTTCCATCTCCCAGCATTCTCAGGATGATGGAATGAGATGTTGTCAATGGCCACTTCAGGGCACCATGGGCAGTTTCGGAGTTGCCTTCTTCCTTGGATGGATGTCAGTGACATTCATTTCAACATCAAACTCAGAATCTTGATCTGACTCTGAAGGTTCAGGTATTTTTCTTTTCTTTACAATTGGTGTCCTCTTGGGTCTGGAGCCACCACCAACAGTTTTTGCCCTACATTTCTTTGTAGAGGTTCACCTTGTCTGCTTTCTCACCTCGAAACAACAACCTTTTCTTTAACAGACTCGTGAGGCACTGCTTTTCCCTTTCTCCTCATCATCCTCTTTGCAATGCTAGGATTAACATTGGCAATGAGGTCATTGTCTGAAATACTTCATCCGTGTCTATGATGAGTTTCATCCAAATTCTCGAATCTTGAGCAGGGACTTTTCAAGTTTATCATCAACTGGTTTCTCGGAGTCTCTTCTAGAATACTATCGGAGATATAGTCGTGAGGAGTTTCATCTGAAATACACTTAGCTGGAGATTCCTCAAGAACATCATCAGAAATCACATCTTCATTAGCAGCGGGGGTTTCATTACAAGCATCGTTAGTACTCACTTCAGAATCTTTAACAGAAGGATCAACAGTATTCTTATCAGGAGAATCAACATGATCACGGATGTCTTGACATTCTCTGACATCCGGATCAACCGCTAAGCTAGGGATAGCAGACTTTTCATTTAGAGGAACTGAAATCCCAGGAACAGATTGATTCTCATTTAGGATACTCATCACTATCCTAGCTATTGCTACATGCGCAGACCTAGACTCCTCTGGGTTCACTCTTTCTGGGGGAACAGAAGATGATGGAACAGAGGTCTTACCAGAGGGGGAAGCTTGTGATCTTCTTGCATTTCTTGTGCGCAATTTCTTAACTTTTTCTGGATCAGTAGCTATTGCGCGCAATGGTGTAACCTTCAGTGCTTTAGCTTGCATGGATTCAACATTTTCTCTGACTTCAGCCATGGAGGGAGATGGAGAGCCTGTCTTTTGGGATGATGACGAGGATGAAGACATTTTTCGCTGTTGGTTGTTGAGAGACTGAGAGCGAAAAAGGCAAGGGATTTCAGAGTTTCTTTTAGATGAAGAAAGAATGATACTACTTTCAGAAGGAGAACCTTTTATATGTGGGTGTCTCTTCCTATTCTTGGACTTTTTAAAATGAGGATGAAAATACTTAAATAACCCACTTATGAGCAATTGAAATAACAAGTCCATTTTATCCCTTGTTGTAGGCACAGTTAATTGCTACAACTCCTCATATTGACAAAAACCCAATTTGTCCCTTAAAGTCTTAAGCTGACTAACCTCAGGAACTTTTGTAACAATGTCCCTGTACAAAGTTATGACATCCTGTATGACATTGTACTCAATCAGTGTCTGCTTCATCCAGACCACCCTAGAACAATTGCTATCAGCTGTTGTGAGCTCAGCTTCAACATTGTATAGGATCACATAGTTTTGCTTCTTGCTGATCCAAGGAATGACATTACTTCTCAAGGGGACACATCCAACAGAAATCCTTTTCCACAAGCTTTGATCAACACCTTTTCCACTTGTTCTTTTGGACACCTTCAAATGTGGAAGGGTAGTAGTCCTAGTGTGGCTGCCATTCTTCATTGTGTCTGAGACTTCTTCAGATACTAAGTTATTACCATAGATGAAAGTCACAATGATATTTCCTCTTCTGCCAACGAGGATATCATCCAAGACTTTTCTCCTGTAATATTTGACAGTAAGACACTTGGTCAACCTCTCATTCCAGAACCTAGTACTTTGCTTCAGTACTTCAGGAGTGATCAAATGTCTGGACATTGAGTGAAACATTCTGATTTCCTGTCCAGCCTTACAATTACCACAGATTTTCTCTTTTCCCATGTGGACTCTTGGTAATCTTCTGACTCCCTCTATGGAACTGATCCTTCTCATTCCTCTGAGGTGTGGCTGATCAGTTTCTTTTTGCCCCAACTTCACTTTCTCTTCATCTTTGTCTGTTGAGCACATAGATGGCAGAGTGGGGTTCTCAGATTCCCACAAGTAGCAGTTGTCCTTTGATCTGACTCCTCTCATAATCACTGCTTGTTCATCATTAATCACAAGACATTCAGTCTTAGTAAAGTTGACTATGAATCCCATATCACATAGCTGACTTATGCTAATGAGATTTGCAGTCAAACCTTTTACCAGCAGTACTCCATTCAGGTTTGGAACTCCAGACCAGTTTGAGTTTCCAACACCTTTGATTTCTCCTTTAGCTCCATCCCCAAAGGTAACAAGGCTGATAGAATGAGGCTTAACATCATTGAGAAGATTTCTGTCTCCAGTCATATGCTTGGAACACCCACTGTCAAAGTACCAATCTTCCTTGGAAGGTACTCTAAGAGAAGACTGTGCTATCAGAGCTGTAGTCTTCTTCTTCTTCCACTGGTGAGAGTGTGATGCCTTGTTGGACTTGGGTTTCACATAAGGAACTTGATTAGGATACCCATGTAGCCTATAGCAGGTGGACTTTATGTGACCAAACCTTCCACAATAATAACATCTCCATCTTTGAAACTTTTGGATCAGGTTTCTATGATTTTGATGTTGAATCCAATGTTGTGACATCTGCTTTGACATTGGTTCATTAGGTCTGTTCTTCCTTTTGTTATAGACAAACTTCTTAGTCTTCATATACCCTGTGGCACTGTTCAGCGTGGTATGACATCTTCTTTGTCATTGACTTCCGTGTTTGTTCCATTCTGGTTATTTGCAAATCTCTTTGCGATTACATATCTGAGCGGACACATTTCTGTTTTGGGTTGTGACACTGCTTTGACATTGTTTTCCTATGTCTCTTCTTCTTAATGTCACCAACAGGTTGCTTTTCACCACATATCCTAGACCATGCTTATTTCACGCATTGTCCAGTGAAGAATTTCTTCCAACTTATCGGTTCGGATGTCAACATTTTAACAGACTTAGACATCGATCAAGTTTGGAATTCACATAACAATATCACTATTGAGGTGATTTATAGTGGTGTGTTTTCCTCTTTCTCGACCTTGACTTCACATTCTCGACTTCAACTTCTCAATCGCTTTTTCGCTCCTCATTTTGTGACATGCTTCACCATTTTTATATACGCTTCTGTAGTTTTCAGAAGCTCTTCAAATGTCACTTCCTCATCACTAGAATCCATATCGAGTTGTACACTCGAGAGAGCGTGACAAGTTTGGCACCTTCTTCCTCGATTCACTTCAATCACCATCGGACCAAGTGACAGCCATTCCTTTCTTTTGTTTCTTTAGAAAGGTGGGACATTCAGCTTTAATATGTCCAAATCCTTCACATTCATGACATTGGACTTTACTGCCTTGACTTCCTTTTTCCTCTGACTTGGATCTTCTGCTGGAGTCATAAGATCTGCTAATGTCAGATGGAATGTCCTTGACATTTGACCTTGACTTTGGATCAATCCTCCTGATCAGTTTGTTGAACTGTCTTCCAAGCATGGCAATAGCTTCAGATATCTTCTCTTCATCTTCCACCTTGCATCCTTCTTCAGTGTTGGATACAAGTGCTATGCTCTTGTTTTTCTTGTCAACAGTTTCACTGATTCCCATCTCAAAAGTCATCAGGGATCCAATAAGTTCTTCAACCTTCAAGGTGCTGATGTCTTGAGCCTCTTCTATTGTAGTGACTTTCATTGCAAATCTCTTAGGCAAGGATCTGAGAATCTTTCTCACCAGCTTCTCTTCAGACATCTTTTCACCAAGTGCTCCTGAGGCATTGGCAATTTCCAAAATATTCATGTGAAATTCATGAATATTCTCATCTTCCTTCATCTTCAAATTCTCAAATTTTGTAGTGAGCATCTGAAGTCTTGACATCTTCACCTTGGATGTTCCCTCATGAGTAGTTCTGAGAGTGTCCCAAACATCCTTGGCCAACTCACATTGATGAACCAGTCTGAAGATATTCCTGTCAATACCATTGAACAGAGCATTCAATGCTTTAGAGTTCCCAAGAGCTAGCTCTTCTTCCTCTTTACTCCATTCCTCCTCAGGTTTCAAGACAGTAGTGCCATCTTTCTCAAGCTTGGTGGGATGTTTCCATCCTTTATCAGCAGCTCTCCAAGCTTTAATGTCCACTGACCTTAAGAAGGCAACCATACGAGGCTTCCAGTAATCATAATTAGACCCATCCAGAATAGGTGGTCTTCCTCCAAATCCTCCTTCTTTATCCATTACGCCAGAAACTATTATCCCTAGATCTCACCCAGAAATAACAAGCAGGGTGCCTGCTCTGATGCCAATTGAAATTCGGCAGCGGATACTTGATGTCACAGAGAATGTTATGACACGATGTCGACACGTGTTAGCAATTCACACGAGAAATCTGAAGCGATAAATAACACAATAAGTTGTTCACCCGTTCGGTTCAACAAACCTACATCTGGGGCTACCAAGCCAGGGAGAAAGTTCACTATTAGCGATATCAATTGAAGACCCTACAGCCAACACACCGGTTGTGAGCCTTCTCACTTAATCACTACCCAATGACCCTTTTACCTAAGTCCTACTTAGATATGAGTTCCTACTCACTCCCCCTCAATCACCGCAGTGATATCAACCTATTGACAAATTGAATTGTGAAGACACACTTCAATAAAATATCTTGATCTTGCTTCAACTTCAATCAAGAGACAAACACTCGTGCTTTAAAGCTTTGAGTGATAAACTACCCTTACAGCAAATCCTAGTCCAATGCACTTATCAATTGATAGTTGCTTGGCTCACAAGAGAAACTAGAATTACACAATACCAACTGTTACAAATCCTAACAGTACACAAACATAAGCTGCTATCTCTTCAATACATTCCAAGGGCGCAGCACAGTTGTAAGGGTTCTTTTCCTTTTATAGAAGCAGTCCTGAAACTTCAGTTTTGGGCTTCCATAAAGATAGCTAGGGTTCACTTAATTTACTCCTAAAAACATGGTCTTTCCAACAACCAATTTAGGTTTAATTAAGTTTAACCTAGCAGCCACGTGAGCATGCTTTCTAATAACAGAAAAACAATATTTAGCAGCTCAACAAACTTCCTGAAAAATCTCAGGAACAAACAGATTCTGCAGAACAGAATGTCACACTGAATGTCATAACATCTGTTATAACATCAGTCTGTTTTCTGCAGAATTTCCAGCACAACTTTAGCTTCCAGTTCTGAGCTGTCTTTTAACATCCTTAGCAGGTAGAATTTATCTTCAATCTCTGAATGTCATGACATCTATCATGACATTGCTAAAGCCTAGTTTTACCAAAATTGATGCCAACTTAAAACACTAACAATAAGGTAATGACGGTTATTGTAGCATCTCAAAGGAGCAATTGTGCTAGCCTTGGATATTATGTTTTTAATGTGGTTGAAGGACTACAAAATAAAAGAAGAAAAACCTTCAGGGAGGCATTTGAAAACATGTGGAGTCAAGGGTGGTTGAAAAATCATACTTGTAGGCTTGTTAAATTACCTAGGCAGAAAAGGTAATTGGAAACAAGTGGATGCAAGTGGCGAGATCAAGATTCAAGGGTTGCTTGAATTTGATCAAGGTTATTGATTAAATTTTCAACTTGGTAGAGAGCAACAATGTTGATGATGGTTAAATTTGTATCAACATGGTTTAAATTCAAGGTGGAGATTATTGTGAATATGTCATAAAATCTTTGTTAATGAAGAGAAAGAAAACATGTTTCGAGATTGCTAAAAATCAGGAAGCTGGAAAGTATCGGGTTCGGTTGGCTCGGTTCATTGATCTATTCATTAATGTTAGAATATTTTATATTAATTTAGAGATCATATAAATTAACATAAAAGGATATTATAAGATATTTATAATATTCTAAAAGTGAGTAATTTGTACAAAATAGTTAACACACAAATCCTATTACAAAAGATTCTATTTTTACTAATTCGACCTTAACAGTCTTTTTTCATCTAAACACCAAGTTCGTGACATGCAAGTTCTTAGAACTGTTAAGCCTCAACGTGCCCGCAGGATAAGATCAAGAATTTGAATTTTAAAACCTTATATTGTGGAAAGTGCCAAATCAGACATGATCATTTCAAACATTCGAATTCGAATTTCAAATACCTCGAATTCCTTTAATTTCATAACAAAGACCTATTAATCTTCATACAGTTTATTTCGACCGTTCTTAGATACAATCAGTCAAAGCTTTCATAAGACACCTCTTTCAAAAGTAACTTAGTCTTCGACTTTTGATTTTCTATATCGTATTATCGAAATTTCCAGCGAACAAATTGCCCCCCAAAATTGTATATTTCGAAATATCTGAAGAAATGGAATTTTTTAATAGATTTCAATTTCGATACAACAACCGTCTCATTATGACCATCACTACTATCACGTCATGGTCATAATGACCATTTCCTCAAATGTCCCATCGTGACGCGTGTTTATGCAGTTTCATCATTACCATACTAATGTAGGCATAAATCGTGGCTTCCCAAAAAGTAAACATTTTCTTAGCTTATAGAGAGATAACACACATCCCACAAATCTCCATCTAAGAAAATGAAACTGAAACTCTTTCCCTTATAATTACTTTCTACAACCTCAAAAGTACTTTTTAACTTTCGCTGTTTTTTCTTCTTCTAAAAACTTATGAACGTTTCTTCCTCTTTCTTCAAATCATCAATAATTTTCAAATTTTGGTATTCCTTCAAAGAGGTAGTTGCTTCTCCCAGACACTCATATAATCCAGCCATAATTAATTCACTAAGACATATGTTTCGACCTGAGTGGAGTTTATTGGCTAAGGTCAAGAATCTCTTGGCAACTTGGAGGGATTTTCTACAGAAAATGCACCTAGATAACCATATGGCGAGAAAGGATATGTGTTCTACATTTGATACTTCACTTCCTTCAGTATGATAATGATCAATATACTTGGTGAATCCAACATGTTTGACTTTAAAGTCGATGGTGTTTTTAGATTGTATATAAGGATCAAAACCTCCCCAATGGGTCAGAGCCTAGTGGTTGCAGCCACATCGAATAGAGTAGGGGTAACCATTCTACAAGGAATGTGAAAGGTGTTATAAGTTTTATCCCAAAAATATATAGATGTCATCAACATGTGTTGGCAGTAGCTAGTACCAACTTTCGACAGTTGTATTAAGTCGATGATACCAATATCTTTCCAAACTTGGGATTTCTGTTTTCGACTTTAACTATCCAGTTGAGGTATTTTTTTACTATCTTTTGTTGGGCAAGATCTAAAAGGCCTAAAAAGACCAGTCATGTAACCTAGGTGAAAGGGATTCTTTATACTAGCAGAGCCTGAAGAAGTTCCTTCTTAAGGAGTTTCTACATTAGATTCTTTAGAATCTTTACCAACATTTTTACTTACATTCTTTTGAGGTTTAACTTTGCTAGCTATGGGACTGGTTTCATGGTATGTAGGAAAAAATCCTTAAATTTGCTAAATCATTAGCATGAACTAGAGGACCCTTATACCCTAAGGTTTTATCAGCAAGAGTGAAAGGGATAATTACCTGAGATGCATATATTGCTTGTTGTTCTACAACGAGTGTTGGTGTTAGCACAAATTCTCTCTACCCCTGGAATAGTTGACAAAACAGATTCTGAGATTCAAAATTGAATTATTGAAGGAACTAGGTTAGTTCGAACAACACCAACTGATGACGGGAAGAACTTAGAGAAGTGTTCTATGTAACACCCCTTCTAAATAACCCGCGAGTATATCAATTAAATCAGAGTTAACATGGAAAACAAGGGATGTCACAATTCAGAATAAAATAAAACCTCAATAAACAGTAGTCATGCTTCACTGAAGGACTTATTAAATAATCAATCAAATTGATATCATGTTTTACACAACGGAAAAATACCACAAAACCAAAACGGAATAATACCAAATCATAATTATTCCCAAAGTAACTCAAATAACAAATGAAATACTAAATAATTTTCTCAGCTAAATGTTCCCCAGTGTTACAACCTATCAGAGCATGACACTGACACGCGGACACAAAATAACATAGCTCTAGAGCCATCCTCACCAACTCCTGAGCTGCTAACTTTAATCTGAAATCATTAAAGTAAGGGTGAGATTTCTTTATAGTTAATATGCATTATAAGTTCCTTAGACCACATAATATCACAAATATATTAATCCACCCATTCTAGCATAATTCAGATTTCAACACACAGTTACAACCACACAATCCATTATGCACAACAATAACAACAAGAGAATTGTAACACCGGAAACCATCCTAACATGTTACAATTCCATGCAAATACAAATGCAGAGGCAATGCATGTGGTACCAAAACGTGACGAAGTCACACACACTGATCCATCATCACCCAGATACAGTAATCATCGATTCGTCCATAATCACCCGGACACAAATCCAGCCTCACCACCCATCATCACCCGGGAGCGGTTATTGGCAATACAAGTCAAATTCCACACAATGAGAATTAACTTCACCAGAATGCATATGCATGCACAACACCAGCATGCAACATTCAATCAATCTATGAATACAACAATTATCATAAACCTAATTAAAAACCAAAACATGATGTCCTCAACAATCATGCACACAATCAGTAGCATAAACATGCATTCCATTCACAAAATCCTGATACAATCAATTGCCACAAGTATACTACCGCATATACACCAAATATGCATTGAATAACAACCACTTAAATCGGAATTCGACACATTTTCAAAATAAATTCAAGTTACAGGAATTCCCTTCATTTCATAAAATAGAGCATTAAATTTAAGAAACAACGTCCAAAACGGCGCTCAAAACGGACTTACGGTTTGAAAAGTTATGAATTTTTGAAGTTTGGAATTTTTCAAAAAGTAACAGTGGTAACCGGTTCCTCCAGGGAGAACCCGGTTCCCACAAAGTTCAAAAACACGCCCCCTGGAAAAATGTATGGGGAACCTGGATCCTCCAAGGCAGGAACCCGGTTCCCAGCAGAAAAATCAGTTTTCTTTGAAAAAAATGAACTGGAAACCCGGTTCTTCCCCAGGAGTAACCGGTTCCAAGCAACCCAGAATGTTCCTCTTCTGGTTTTTATACCAGGAACCCGGTTCCTCCCACATGGGAACCGGTTCATGCGACCTGCAGAACCAAAATTATGCAGTTTTGACAGCATTATGCATACCAATTCAATTCCTATCAATCCCACACGAACCCAACATTCAAACACAATATAATTTCACAATCCAAGAGCAGTAACATGCAATATAACATACTCTGATCATTCCTAATGATCCTATAACACACTAGTTACTCAATTCTACACATTCCGACACCAAATTGGAATAATTCTATGAAAACCTAGAATTACTAAATTGAGAATTCTTAACATACTACGATCAATTCTATTGCAATCAAAACCGATAAGGCATGTTAATCAATCGAAATCACCCCTTACCTTGTGGGTTCTTCGAATTCCGGCAACTTTCACTCTTTTCTTCTTTCTCCTCTCTTCTCCAATGTTACGAATGATGAAAAACCTTCTATTCCTCTTTTTCCTTCTTTTTCCTTTTATTATTCCAATAAATAAATAAAATAATAATTAGGATAAGTAGAGTATTTTACTCGTCACACCCCATTATTCCTCACACTCCCAACTCCTCCTTTCATTTATTTAACCAATTAAATCCAATAATTCAAATATTAATAATTAAACTCTAATTAAATTAATAATTAAACTCTAATTAAATTAATAATTAAAAATTCTAATTATTTTAAATATTGAATTATTTGGGGTGTTACATTCTACTAAATATGCCATGATGTTTGCCAAATGTTATAACTTTACTCCCTCTATGTCCCCTTTTTCCAAAAGAATCCATAGTCTGACATGGTTTACGAAATCCATGTTTGAAATTGTATCTAATCAAAAAACATAGGCTCTAGATATCTAGAAAACATTTTTCTTCCAAGGTTAATTGTCACAAGACTCATGTTAGTCAAAAGTCACATTGCCCTGCTTTCTTACAAATCAAACTTTGTTTCTCGATAATTTTGGTTTTTCCAATTGATTCCCGAACCTCTTTTTGAAAAGAAAAACTCTCTTTGTGTTTAAGGAATGAACTTTTTGCTTATTGATCGAGACATATGTATGGCTCATTATGCCACCTTTGACAAGTTTACTTTAATCCCTTTTCAACCAACCTTCTACTGTACATAAGAATTTGACTCCTGGTGGAAGAAGTATTATTCTGGAAACATGTAGAAGCTATTCTCCTATCATCTGACAAAAGCTTTTTCCTCTATGCAGGATCATGTTAAGAATGGTATGAATACCCATATAAAAGAGATCTAGGTGTTCCAAAAATACTTTGAAAGTATCTATGACCCAACTAAACTTAGTCGAACCATTCAAAACACAGTGAAAATTTTAAAAGAAAATTTATGAAAATGCTTCCTCATTTAAGTATTCCTACACATGTCAAACTTGAAGATATGTATGACTTAGATTTTAAGCTCGAACCACCAAATTCCCAAAATTTCCCAGTGTTGACTTTAGCGTGGCATTTTATCCTCCTTACCCAAATTGGTTCATCTTTGGGAATTACTATAAATTTTTAAAACAACAGTCTAAAAAACTAGTGAAAAAGTGGTTCCGACTAAGCATACCTTAGATAGTTTCAAAGGCTTCCTTCACTATAATTCATAACATGCCACAATGTTCTCTCCAGAATGTGAGGGTGTGGAACCAAAGGATCCTTCAAATACTTCAATTTATTTGTTTCTTTTCATTTTTAATGCTAACATCTATTGCTTCACAATGTTCTTCTAGTTGTTGAAAAGAAAAAACGAAAAAGGAAAAACTTGCCTCCATGACAATATCAACGATCACACCCAAGAAAACAAGAACTTCATCGAAGAGTGTTGTTCCAACCACGGAAAAAAAAACAAACAAGGTATAGTTTGGTATGTGTCTTTTCTTCTTTTATTACATTACTTCTACTAACTCCTTTGTCTTTTGAGGCTAGTCGAAAAGCTCCTTATACTCCAAAGAAATGACCATCGACTGTGGAAATCCCAACAGTAATTGAAGATGACGAAGACGTATCTACCAAATAAGAAAGCACCAAATTCTGATGCAGCCTCTTATCAACCACCAAAACCTATTGAAGTTCAAACACTGCCTCATGCGCCAAAAAAGGCAGACAGTTCGCAACCATCTGGCAATGTTGCCTTGGAAAGGATTGAAAGTGATAATTCAAGTCCTAGAGTTGAAGGACTAAATGTACGATTCCTAAATTATCCTCTTCAACAATCCCTTTTTCAATATGATTTTTACTCTAATTCTTTGCAGGATATTCAACCAGCTTCCACTAAATCACCAATTGTGTACGAAGTCCCACCTTGCAGTGGCATTGTTTTGTATCATCCTTTGTCCACTAAAAAAGATTCAAACAAAGGTTCCTCCACGGACATGAACCAACTTCACTGTGTTGCACAACCTGAAAAGGAATCTTTGCCATAATCTGATAATGACAAAGAGCAACCCCAGACTGCCATCAAAATGAAGTTTTTCGATGAAGGACAAGGTGATGACAACCCTAGTGACTCTTCTCCAAAGAGAACAAAGCTTAATGATGAATGTCTTGACAAAGAGGAGCGTCTCTCTACTGATATAAAATAATACTTCCATGATGAGGAAGAAGAATGAGAGGCAATTGTTCATGCTAAATCCAAATATAACACAAAATCTACTAATTAACCAGACGGCAGCAACACTCAACCACAACTTTCACTAGAAAAGATGGATGCTTTGAAGAGAAATAGTCCACTTGAATATGTTAAGGAAATGATGAACAGAAGAAGTAATGCTTCATACAAAACTCATACAAAACCCTTCAGTAACTTCCAATGAAGGCTCAAATATTTACATGTTTGATCAACTTCTCTAAAAAGTCAAAGAAAAAATCTTCGATGCAGATTTATTTGATACTTTAAGGAAAATGCTACTTTATGTTATGGTTTCAAGAGATTGTCCAACCAAATTAACATAGTTACCTACTCTTCTGAATTTGCTAATGTTTTGATCAACATAAACAATCTAATCGATCAAGTCAGTGCAGATTTCAATCGAGAACGTGATACCTTGTCGAAGATTCACAAAATACAAGTTGTTCAAGTCGTTGAATGGGAAGAAGTTATTGTTACTTCCAACAATGCTGAGTAGATGGAGAAAGCTTATAATACAACCCAAGAAGAGTTAAACATTTATACTCGATCGATATCTCTCTAGAAAGAGCAAATCAAGAAGCTCCAAAATAAAATTTCTCTAGCAGAGGCTTGTTAGAGAAAGATAAAAAACAAGATCGCCTTGAGGTCGACATGGTGATTTCCTTAAGTGTTCAACATGTCGAAAAAGCCTAAAAACTGGGAGAAGAAGTTACTACACTTTAAGCTACGCATTATTCTATTGACTACAAATTAAGGTTGGCAAATATTAAACATGCCCAGATGAAGACAAAGTTACCCTTCTGATTTGGTGATGTTTAAAATTGCTTTTTTATGCAACTCTTGATATGTAACTTTGTTGAAAAGATAACCATTTTAGAATGACTTGGTTTATGAATACCTTATTGGCTTTGTTTCTTTTGATTTACTACTCCATTGCAATTTTTAATTCTCGTAGCATGGGTTTATACTTCTTTAAGTACTTCCCATTTATCTTTAAGACTCTTCGATCTTCAACCAACTCTTCTATTTCATAAGCGTAATAACTTGAAATAAATGATCAAGAAGCTGTAAATTGGTTCAAGGTTATTAATTTCAATTATGATCATCAATCCATATTCTATTTGTTTTTATTTGAATATTTGAGTTTCCAATAATAGTTCATATAAGACGATTTATTTTAAAAACTCTCCTGCTCAAACTCTTCGATAAATAATTTTTGAAAACCAAAATTTTCTAAAAGTTTAGGTTGGGTATCTATTGACCCCCGCTAGATATGTTGTCTTCGTCAAACAACAAGGTTTATGGATGTAGGTTTTAGTGAAGTGAATATAAGTGAGAGGGGGTTCTCATATCTAGGAGGTTCCTAGGTAGAAGTTGCACAAGGTTAGGCGAGAAGTTATAAATTGGAATTGTTTAGGTTTTGAACTAATATTATTATAGTGGATTTCCTTCCTAGCTTGGTAGACCCCAGAGTAGGTGACATTGCAACTGAGTTAATAATTAACTGTGTTAATTTGCTTTTGAAATTTTATTTTTCTATAATTATTCTTGTAGAATTTGCTGTTTCGGGAACATATGTCTTATCATCTTGATTGACATTGTGTTGGTGTTAGGACATGTCACGAAGTAAAGACTTGGAACACTGACTAGACTAACCGTATTATGCCAGGGAACGATTGGAAAAGTTAGCGGAGTAAAGACTAGAAACGCCGATTAGACTTTACAAACTCAGAACATTGTATTCTGAGGAGAGGAACAAGTGCGATACTTGCTCCTAGTAGGCACAGGGGAACGACCTGACCTAGGGGTGTTGTACCAGGGAACAAATGGTAGTGCAACAAAAAAGAAGACTGGGAACGCTGACCAGACTTCACACATAGCACAAGGAACGACTATACAATGCAAATAGGAATGAGTGTGATACTCGAACCTGTTCAAGAATTGGTAGCAACTCAACTCTTGTGCAAATGGATTTTCTCATAATAAATGTTGTATTCTGAGGGAGAAAACAAGTGTCGGACTTGCTTTCAAGTAGGCACAAGGGAATGACGGGTCCTAAACACGTTGTACCAGAGAACGAATGGTAGTGCAACAATAAGGAAAAGAAATAGAGATATTGCGCCAGGGCACAACTGGAACGCGAAAATACTACAGAAGATAAACATGTTACGCCAGGGAACAACTGGAAACACAACAAAAATGGAGACTGAAAACCCTGGACAGACTCCATGGGGAAATGCCATATCAAGGGAATTTATCCACGTTGGGACTTTCAACACACCAGACCTGACGAAGGATTACAGGAGCATCATTGGAGAAGATTATTATTCCTGGCTTTTAATTCCATGCAATGCATGAATTTTCTACAGAGTAATGCAATGCGATGACGTATGTTTGCGAAAGATAAAAAAGGAGTAACCGATGACCACAGGTCAGATCACGATCAGGCTCAAATTAACAAACTTCAATAGGGGAAGAACACATAAGTGTGCTGTCGAAGTAGTGCCACCATTGATTTAACGATCATTGGGGAACTTCAATAATAGACTTCCTAGGGATAAGATTTCTTGGAGAAGTTAACCATTGCATAATGGATACACTAGAGAAATGACCTTCTGGGGGAAATCAATCAGTGCATGATGATTGACTGGGGGAGTTATTCGCTAAACAGTGATCCACTGGGGAATGATCGGAAAACACTTCAGGAAGAGCTTCCACCATTTCATCTGTCGAGAACATCAGATCCACAACATGGCTTCAGTTGGGGATAGAAATAAGATACAAACTCATTGGGGATACCGAGAGATACAACCTCACTGGGGAGATCAAGAGATACAACCTCACTAGGGATTTCAAGAGAGATTCTGATGAAAGGTCAATTGACAAACCGACTTATTGGAGAAGATAATTCCGTTATCAAGAACGTGCAATACACCGTCTGGGCATGCACTTCATGGGGAAATTTTTTGAAGAGGTATTCATTCATCAGTCATTCACTGGGGATGAACATCTTCTGCCACTAGTTCAAACGTTGTCTTCACTGGGGAGTAAAAGGCTAGAGCCTTCCATCAGAGCAATTTAAAAATCCAACGAACATTCAGTGGGGAATTTGTTCGGAATAGGCACCAACAACTTGCACTGGGGATTTCACCAAGGGTACCACGTTGATGACGACCTTTGAATCTGACTTTTACGGAAGGTAGAGCTTCACTTGGGGATGCCTCATCAGTGCTTACTGGGGAAGAAATGTTGTCTAGTTTTGTGCTGGTATATCGACTACCTGCAAACATGCAAAGATTCCTGCAACATATGGTTACTGGAATGCCCCAGGTGTGACATGACAACCTTGTTTGCCATCCAGGTCACGCATGTTTCAAAGTATATTCAAAAGTTTCTCATCATGGTAGAACCTCTAATGTTTTAAATGCAATATTTTATCACAAAACTTTGAACGTCTTTCGCAATCAAATCAGTAAAATGCAAGAAATTAATTGACAACAAAGAATCGTTTTATTGATTGGAAATGGGCCTTAAATAAGCAAGTACATTATGAGGCAGTTTCTGGTATGAGGCAATTGCAAAAGTAAAATTAGAGGAAAACTAAAACGCATGGCAATGCGACAATGGATCCTCACTGGGTTTCAACCCTACTATCACTTTTATAACCCCAACTATCTCATCACTTTGCTTTTCCCGAAAAAGATGATTGGACTGATCCATGCCCTTCGGAGTAGCCTATGATGTAGACATGAGGTGCAACCATTGATCCGACCCGAGATGTAGCCTCTTGATTTTGTTTCCTTTCTCGACTGAACAAGTCTATGCAAAGTACTTGTTGACTACGTCCGTATTCACTGGTAATGGAAAATCTTCTCCATCCATTATTGTAAGCATCATGGCACCGCCAGAGAAAACTTTCTTTATAACAAATGGTCCTTCATAATTTGGCGTCCACTTTCCCTAGGGATCACCTTGAGGAAGAATTATCCTCTTTAGCACGAGGTCACCTGGCTTGTAATACTGAGGTTGCACCCTCTTGTCAAACGTTTTTCTCATTCTCTGCTGATAAGCCTGCCCATGACAAACAACCACTAATCGTTTTCATCAATGAGGCATAGCTGGTCCAACTGATTCTGCACCCATTCATCTTCACCCAGCACTGCGTCTTTCATTATTTTCAGCGAAGGAATCTCAACTTCCAAGGGAAGCACTGCTTCCATTCCATAGACTAGAGAAAATGGGGTTTCCCTAGTCGAAGTGCGCATGGTAGTCTGATAACCATGCAAAGCAAAAGGCAACATCTCATGCCAGTCTCGATAGGTCACTACCATCTTCTGCATAATCTTCTTTATGTTCTTATTTATCGCTTCAACAACACTGTTCATCTTCGGGAGATACGGGGATGAATTATAGTGTTTAATCTTGAAGAACTCACAAAGCTCTTTCATCATCTTGTTATTGAGATTCAACCCATTGTCAGTAATGATCTTATTTGGAATCCCGTAACGACAGATGATGTTGTGCTTGATAAATCTGGCAACCACATGTTTGGTGACATTCGCATAAGATGCGACTTCTACCCACTTGGTAAAGTAGTCTATAGAAACCAGAATAAAACGATGTCCGTTGGACACGGTTGGCTCAATCTTTCTGATCATATCAATGCCCCACATAGAAAACGACCAAGGAGAGGTCAAAATATTCAAAGGCGAAGGCGGCACATACACCTTGTCAGCGTACACTTGGCACTTATAACAGATTCTAGCATGGTTGAAGCAGTCAACTTCAATAGTAGACCAGTAATATCTAGCTCGAAAATCTTTTTAGCCATAGTATGCCCACTGGAATGTGTCCCAAATGAGCCCTCGTGCATTTCTTCAATGATCTTTGCGGCTCCATTCTTATCACTGAGAACCTTCTCAAGAACTTCTTATTTGTCAAAGATGCTTCCTCTGGATACTCTTGAGCCTCAAGGTATATTTTAACGTCATAAAACCATGGATTACCATCTTTTTCCACATCGACCTCGAAACAGAAGCTCGGCTCATCTAATCTTTGAATTTGATCGAGGGCGCTTCATTAGGCCACTTGACTTTAAACATGGATTCCAGGGTAGCCAAGGCTTCAGCCAGATTGTTCTCTTCTCGCGAAATATGATCGAAGGTGATCTCCTAGAAGTAAGGAACCAACTTCATCACATGTTCATGATAAGGAATCAGATTCGGGTGACGAGTCTCCCAATCGCCATTGATCTGGCTTATCACTAGAGATGAATCTCCATACACTTTCAGATGCTTGATTCTCAAATCAATCACAACCTCTATACCATATATGCAAGCCTTATACTCATCCATATTGTTTGTACAATCAAAGCAAATTCTAGTTGTAAATGGAATGTGGAAACCACCTGGGGAAGTGATTACATCACTGACACCATTACCCAAAGAATTAGAGGCACCGTCAAACAACAATGACCATTTCGATCCCGGTTCGGGTCCTTCTCCTGGGCTAGGAATATTACAATGCTTGATATACATGATGTCCTCCTCTGGGAAATCAAATATCATGGGCTGATAATCATCTACAGGCTGGTGGGCAGCATAATCTGCCAATACACTACCCTTGATTTCCTTCTGAGTAGTATACTGGATATCATACTCCGTCAAAATCATTTGCCATCGGGCTATCTGTCCTGTCAAAGATGGACTTTCAAAGATATATTTGATCGGATCCATCTTGGATATCAACAAGGTAGTGTGGGTCAACATATAATGCCTTAGTCACTGAGAAGCCCAAGCCAAAGCACAACAAGTTTTCCCGAGCTGTGAGCATTTTGTCTCACAGTCGGTAAACGTTTTGCTAAGGTAGTATATTGCAAGCTCTTTTCGACCAGACTCGTCATGCTTTCCCAACACACACCCCATTGAGCTTTCAAGCACTGTCAAGTACATAATCAATGGCTTACCCTCAACGGGAGGCATGAGAATCGGAGGTTCCTACAAATACTCCTTTATTTTATCAAATGCGACTTGACAATCGTCATTCCACCTGACCACTTGATATTTTCTTAACAATTTGAATATTGGTTCACACGTGGCAGTTATATGAAAGATAAATCTAGAGATATAGTTCAACCTCCCTAGAAAACCACGAACCTCTTTTTCAGTTCTCATTTAAGGTGTTTCTTGTATTGCTTTTACTTTCGCAGGATCAACCTCGACTTTCGCTTACAACAAAGCCCAATAACTTCCCAGATTATACCCCAAAAGTACACTTGTTGGGATTCAGCCTCAACCGGAATTTCCGCAATCTATCAAACAACTTTTGTAAATGCAACCAGGTGCTCTTCCTCATCTTGAGATTTTGCAATCATGTCATCGACACACAACTCAGTCTCCTTATGAATCATGTCATGGAAAAGAGTCACTATTGCTTGCTTATAAGTTTCCCCGACATTATTCAATCCAAAAGGAATCACTTTATAATAGAATGTCCCCCACGGGGTGATTAAAGTTGTCTTGGCCATGTCCTCCGGAAACATCTTAATCTGGTTGTAACCCGAAAAACCTTCCATGATCGAGAACACTTTGGCATGAGCCGTATTGTCCACCAACATATCAATGTGAGGAAGCGGAATATTATACTTTGGACTCACCTTGTTCAAGTCTCGATAATCCATGCACATTCTAACTTTCCCATCCTTCTTGGGCACTGGCACAATATTGGCAATCAACGGGGGATAAAATATCACATTGAAGAACCATGCATCCATCTGTTTCTAGACTTCCTTCTTAATCTTCTTAGACATCTCAGGATGAGTTCTTCGAAGTTTTTACTTAACTGGAGGACAATCTTCTTTCAATGGAAGGTTGTGCACAATAATATCGGTGTCCAACCTGGGCATGTCTTCATAAGACCAGGCGAAGATATATGAATACTCTTTGAGCAAATCAATCAGTCTTTGCTTTACATTGTCTTCTAGAGTAGCCCCTATCTTGTCCTCTTTGACCGCATCATTGGTGCCCAGATTCACCTTTTCAATTTCTTCCTGATGCGGTTGGATAACCTCTCTTCTTGTTTCAACAATCTTACTAACTCTTCAAGGAGTTCACAATCTTCCTCATCTTCTTCTTCGGCTTGGTTGATCGGATTATCAAATTCATAAGAAGTGATAGCATAGTCATTATTGAAGGGATCCATTAGGATAGTGGGACTAAATATGCATGATTGATTTTATGCTTGTTTTAGATTTTTGGATGAAAAAAAGAAAAAGAAAGCATTGCCATTTTGCGTTTAAAAATTGTGATGTAAAATAGAAAGATAGAGAGCAAAATATTTGAATGAAAAAGACGTTCTTTATTTTATGATAAAAACTTGCATGAGAAAACAAGTTGGCCCTACATATGATTCATTGTGCCTTGTGCAGAGCACATAAATTATTGCATGATAACAGAAAACAACAGAAAAGTACTCTTTGACTATTGTGACTGGGACACAGTCTTCAAAAGTCTAATTATTCAACTCCACACCTAGGATGCTTGGGCGGATCCACTTGTCAATGTCAAATTCACTGTCAAAGTCATCAACATCATTCACTTGTCTAGCACTGACATCGGTGCTTGATAACTTGATGGGAGTAGCCAGATTAGGCGCTTTGAGGGTTTGTCGACGCAAAACAGGATCAAAACCCAACCCAAATTTATTGAACTTTGGCGTCACCTCTACCACACTGCCCTAACCTTTAGGGCATACAGCTTCAACTACGGCCCTTGCATCTTTCAGAGAAGCCATAGAGGACTCAGGTTTGTCTTTTTTCTTCTCCTCCTACTGAGGAGTCTAGATCATGTGAACAACTTCGAATCCCTGGAATAGGGTTTCCTGGACTTCGCCATCAATCTCAACATATCTAAACAAGGTTAGATGACTCATGACGTACTCTTCTTCAGCACAAAATGTAATAGTCTTCCCATTAACAAGATACTTAAGCTTTTAGTGGAGAGTGGAAGTAACTGCCCCAACTTTATGGATCCATGGACGGTTGTCGCACCCCAAAATTTACCCTCCTAAGCCCAGGGTTTCAACTTCCGGAAATGACTTTTGAGTTTGTGTTTATGAGGAGTGATCATGAAACATCTCTTCTTCAAGGAATACACTCTTTTGAAAGTGCAAAAAATCAAGACTTTATTCCCTTGTATTTCTCATAAGATCATTGCATCACTAACAGTTTCAGAACAGGATAGATCGTGCGTATGCTCCTAAAGTCAAAGTTCGGATTTTATCAAAATTTCAAGATATGATCAATTGGGATTTGAGTCTCCACTCACCTAAAATGATCTATCTTAATCAATCATCAACATTTGATCTTCAAATTCCTAACTTTTTCTCATGATCTACCTTGAATCGACCAATTAGGGTTTTGATCGAAGATAGTGAATCATTGACTTTCTGCTCCATTTGCATTTAATGAAGGAATATTCCTTTCTTAAGCTTTAATCTCCAAGTTGCAAGCTCTAAGCTTATTTTGCCTTGCCATTTCAGAATCTTTTGCCTATAAATAGAGGTTCTCACTTCATTCACAAGTACACCAAAGCTACCATAATCAAGCTTTCCTTATTTCTTTCTTACATTCCAAACATTCAAAGTTCCAAGAGGGAAATTTTGCAATCTTCAAACCTTGCAAAATCTGAGTAAGCTTAAGTTTCTAACATGTTCTAAACATCATTTAGAAGTAGTTTATAACTTAAAACCACCAGGAAAACTACCTAAACTCAGAATTGTCTCCAAACTCCATAAATTGCAATTTTGAGCCTTAACATCCAAACTTCCATTCCACTCGTGTATATCTCAATTTTTCACTTCAAATACCTTCCATACACTTCATATGAGTGATCCAAGTACTCATCACTGACCTGTAACATCTTCAACTTCAAATTCGAAACTCACTCTAAGTGGCTGCAGTTGGACTTGGGTGGAACGATCCAGGCCATTTCAATTCAAGCTAAGCATCCAGATACCTTCCATAGGGTCTAGTGAAGCTATAGCAATCTTCAAACAACTTCTGAAAACACTCTAACTGAGAATTCAATTTCAGTTCGAAGAGGTAAGTTGCTCAAACTTTGAACTCTATGATTTGTGCATTACAGATGAAAAATTGCTTGGCCATCTTGTTTCTGCACTCATACTAAATGATAACCCTCAATCAATTTCACAAATCATGATCCATACACGATTTCATATTGATTCATAGAATTAGGGTTTATCTATCCTCGTTCAAAATTAATCATCTTAAGTTCAAAATAAATGAAATTAAATACCACCATCATATTCCTGGGTTCAAATTGAGCAAGTTTCATGTTTACAACTTTTAATTTCATTGAGAAATGAAGAAGTTACAAAATCAAAGCTTGAGGAAGAAGAAGATGGAGTTGCGCGCGTTTTCAGTTTTTCTGGGAAATTCAAATAATTCGTTTATAATATAATAACATGGAAGCAAATAAATTAATGGATGTATAGCCACCCAGTGGTAGTCAACACGCTTTTCATGTCCTTGCCATTCCATAGGCCCAGGGTTCGAATCCCTTTAGGACTTTTTTATTTTTTCAAACTTCAAAACTTCATTTTCACTTGTTTTCAAATATTTTTCAAAACTTGTTTTTAAATATATTTAATTTAGGGTGATAAAATGACAAGCCACGCACATGGCTCAGTGGTAAAACTTTTCACTTCTAAACCAAGGGTCCTGAGTTCAAACCTCCTTAGGACCAAAATCAAATTTTTACTACTTGTTTTCTTCACATTTTCTATCAAACTTCAACATTTTCAAAAACCAATCAAAACTTCTCATTTTGAGATGATTTTTTGCACACTTGTCATTTAATATATCTATATTATGATTATGTCAAAAAAATCCAAAAATATTTTCTTTTTGATTATATTTTTATTAAGTTTCAAAAATGTTTTCTTTCCAACTTTCAAACTTAAATCTTTTTTCAAAACTTCTTGTGAATATCCTTCACTTTTCAAAATCATTTTCAAAACCCCATCTAAAACACTTTCACAATTAACTTACAAACCTCGATCCAACGTCGAGTGCATTTTCAAATTTCTTTTCATAATAAAAAACCCAAGTATTTAAATAGTTGGTTGCTAGACCAATTGTTTAAACACTGGTAAAGAAAAATAAACTTCGAATCTTTAAATCGTTGGATACTAGTCCAATTGTTTAAAGATTCTTAATAACGTGAACTTTGTTTCACTTCACTCTTTCATAAGTAAAAACTTTGGGATGATAGACGACTCGTTGAGTATTGAACTCCTCTTGTTTCTAGTATTTGAATTGTAGGATGCTAGTCCTATTGTTCGGTACTTTTCACCCACTTAAAATCAATTCAACTCACTCAAATCCCTTTTTTGGTCATATGCGACTATCAAACTGTTTTCTGACAAAGAGTGTGCAATAGCCATTTCAAGCATGAACGAGGACTTCACCTTTTCAAATAAACTAAACAAGTCCAGGTTCAAGCATTTGAAATGTCTAACGCACGATTTTTCTTATAAAATCAACACAACCAATTTAAAACCTTTTCAAGAGGAACGGCGGAGTTTTGACTTTCCCATTGCACGGGGGAATACGTAGGCACACGGTTCCGAAACTGTGCCAAACTCAAAATAATAATAAATAAACCCCTTTTCTTTTATTTCTCGATCTTAACTCGTGAACATAGCAATTTAACACACACACAAACACTTAGAACTAAACGGGTCCCATCGAGTACGATGGATGTAAGGGGTGCTAATACCTTCCCCTTACATAACCGACTCCCGATTCCATGTCTTTTGGTCATGCAGACCGCCTTATCCGCATCTGTGGGTTTTGTCTATATTTTCCCGTTCTTTTTTTAGAACAAATAAAATTAGATGGCGACTTCATTGTTCGTTGTTTTTAAAACAACCGATGAAAAGAACAGTCATCACAATGGCCAAGTAGGAAACAATAAGCAGGTTGAATGTCCATGACAAAGAAAGTAGTTGTAAACAGCTGGGGACCAATCTTGATAGTGAGGTCCAACTCTTCGAAGACTGAGCATCTTGACTCGTCGAAAGATTTCACCACTAGATCACTGGGTCACAACTCAAGACCTGCATAATCGATTTTCATTAGGGTTGTCTTTGGAATCACAATAAGGGACGAACCAGTGTCAACCAAAACACGAGAGAAGGTAGTGCCCTTGCACTCCATAGAAATGTGTAAAGCCCTGTTATGGTTCCTGCCCTCTGACAGGTGATCAAAGTCAGTGAAATCCAAGCCATTGCTGAAAGATATACTAGCACAAACATTTTCAAATTGACCAACAGATATATCTTGCGCGACAAAAGAAGTACTCAACAACTTTATCAAGGCATTCTTGTGTGCCTCGAAATCACATAACAAAGAGAGAATGGAAATTTTAGCAGGGGTTTAAGCTGATCAATAACACAAAAGTCACTTTTGCGGATGTATCGCATAATCTATTCAACATCGTTTTCCAAATCAGGGTTAACGGCTTGCAAATCAGGCTCTTTTGTTGGCTTCTTCCCTTTAGCTTTCTCTAAAGCATCTGCATTAGTTGGCACATTAGGAGAAGCAAAAATCTGACCAGTTTTGGTCACTCCACCACTAGCAACGAAATTGTCAACATTAGCAACCTTCTTCCCTTTTTTAATCCGGTCAAACTGTAGCTCACCACTGATGATCAAGCTCTGAATACCAACCTTCAAACTTTCACAACCATTCAAACAATTTTCACAATCAACATAATCAGACCTGCAGCCTGTAAAGACGCCTCTCTTGATCATATACTCCTTGACAAAAGGTAATGGTGTCTTCATCAGATTAACATCCGTTATCAAGTTTAGAACTTCTCCGTCCTCCATAATAGCTTGAACCACTCCTCCGACATGTTGAGGCATTGGATTCTGAATGACATTAGGCATGGGATGCTATTGCTGGGCATCAAACTGAATGGCTTTTGAATCAATCAGATCCTACACCTTACACTTGAATGCATAACAGTTTTCAATATTGTGTCCTATAGTGCTAGAATGGAATTCACCACTTCTATTGGCGTCATAATTTATTGGACGCCTGTAAATAGGAGGAGTCGGTAGTACATGCATCACAATCACCAATTTAAGATCAAGTAATCATTTTAACATCTCAGCATAAGACATGGGAATGACATTGAATCTTCTAGGTGCACAATTACTCTAGTGTCTTTGATATTGTTGGCGTGGCGCTTGTTGAGCCGGCGGCTGAGAGGTAGAAATAGTCATATCATTTACTTGGGTTTTGCCCTGATTTCCTCTATCATAAATAGCGCTGGTCTCGCCTTCCTTATTTCTAGGATAACCACTGAATGCCTTATTTGTACCGGAAGAACTTCCACCTTCGGTGTAGTGGATCTTACCAGATTTCAAACCACTTTCAATCCTTTTTCCATACCTAACCATTTTAGCAAAGTTAGCAGATGTACTACAAGCCACATAGTAGTGCGCAGAACGAGTGCTAGTAAACATGTCTATCATTTATCTCTCCATCATAGGTGGCTGAACTCTAGTAGCGAGTTCGCGTCACTTTTGGGCATACTCCTTAAATGGTTCACCGAATTTCTGGGACAAGTTCTGCAATTGATTCTGGTTGAGAGCCATATCGATATTGAATTGATATTGTTGAATAAAGGCATCAACCAAATCATGCCATGTTCTGATATGAGTTTTCGAGGTGCATATACCACTCCAAATAAGCTCCAGGTAAACTCTCTTGAAAAAAATGCATCAAAAGTCTTTCATCCTCAGTATATACTTCCATCTTGCGGAAGTAAGTAGTGATGTGTGTTTTTAGACAAGTTGCTCCATTTAACTTATCAAAAGTTGGAATTTTGAATTTTGGAGGGAGCCTAACCCTGGGCGCCAGCCCCAAGTCAGAAAATCCAAACCAGACATATTTTGTCCGTCAACAGCCCTTAGTCTCTCTTCAAGCAGACGGTACTTCTGGTCCTCAGCGGGAAAATTGGCCTCACTGCCATTAACAGAGTATACTTCCTCATTCTGATCAAAATGATAACCCTGAGAGCGAGGGCGACCTCTGCCCTGATGCCCCTGCATCTCATCCTCATAGAAATAGGGTCCTGGCGGAGGAGGTGGAGGTGGGAATCAACCAGTATTCAGATGCAGACCTTGACCACGAAGGTGATCATTAACTCCCAAATCATCATTGTTCTGAGCATTGACTACACGCGGGTTCCCCATAGAGAAATCATCAAACGGGTTATCGTGACTCTCAACCTCTAGACGAGGTCTTTCCACTAGAGCTCTCAGTTATTGCTGGCCTCGGTTCATGGTAGTGATCACTTTCATACACTGAGCCATCTGCACCTTCATTTCTGCCATATATGCCTGAATTTGCTCCATTTGAGTAATGGTGGAAGGTTGAATTTGCAATTTTCTGCTAAATAAAAGCAGAAGCCACTGATAAGAACTCTGGGCAAAATCTATTATGCATGATATATACATGAATGAATGCAATGCATGCAATGCATGCAATGACATATTTGAACATTTCCAGGACTCTAACACTTTGATTCAAGTTTTAGGGCAAAACCAACAAACAGGATAATGGATACTGAAACACTAATCATCACTAAATCAAGAGAAAGAAATCTACAAATAGCCCGAGCATCTATTTTGAAATTCAAACAATAAAATGAGCAATCCCATCAACAAGCCTGATGGTGATTCTCCATAAAATACAAATAAGGCCTACATCTAAACATCTGACATAGGGCATCCCTCAACATCTTATATTCTCGTCTGAATCTTTAGATGCTCCATCTCCTCAATGGCAAGAGACAATTGAACATCTTTCTCTTTGATCTGGGCTTCATGCGCCAATTTTTGTTTATGCATTTGGCTCTTCAATCTTCAATCTAAGCCTTGTACGTTTTCTCCGTATTAGCTTTGGAAGTCTTAATGGTCTCACAATCTCGACTTTTTTGCTTGTACTTCTTTTCCCAACTAGCATCAAATTTCTTGTACTCTTCCATGGGAATGGGAGGATCATCAACTCTGGACCTCTTACTTGTTGGATCAGACGCTTCCCTTTTGAAATTCTTGAGCTCGTGAACTAGTTGATTCTTTGCTTGAGTAGCAACAAGACAATTCACTGTAAGTGCCTCTTTCTCTTTGAGCAGAAGACGGTTTTGAGCCCGCACCCGCTCATAATCTCCTTTTGAGACTACATCTGGAACTAACTCTTGGGGGTAAAAAGCTGCAGCTCTTGTAATGGAAGGCCACTGACGATCACCATTTCTTTCTTTAATCCACTGGATATAAGAAGCATAGGTCATAGGATCTGTCTTTCCAAAATACTTCCCTCCTTCGAGACAAATACCATTCCATGATTGAATATCCTTGATCGTTGATCCAGTAACATCAGGCACATCATAATATAGAGTCTCTTGCATAAAATCTTTGTCAGGAGGTCCCATCAAAGCATATCCTAATTTCCTCAAAGCAAGAGTCAGATTATAGTTGACACCACCCCTTATGCCCATGAGAGGCACATTAGGGAAGTCTCCACAACGTATGATAATCTTCTCACTTTCAGTTTTGGACATATCACGCCGATACCAACCAATATCTTGAGATGTGAGACCCATCAATCTGGATTCCACTTCATAGTATGCTAAGTATCAACAAAAGAACCACTAAGGGGAAGAAAGCTCTAGAATTAATGGTACAATAATGGCGCACAATAATGAACAACCCCACCTTTTCCTTTGAAGCTCCGCGGCTGAATGGAATGATAGACGTCCCCCAAAAGAGTCGAAATAGGGTTTTTCTGAATGAAGATGGAAATAGCATTCATATCAACAAACTTGGGCTCATTCAGAAACAAAACCATCCCATAGATGCAACAAGCTAAAATGGCACTGAAACTCCTCCAATTGCTCTTGAAAGCTTTGGCATTGGCTTCACACAACAGGAAACCCAAATGAAAACCTTTTACGGATCCCTTGCTTGCAACATTTCCTGACACCACAAATTTCTCCATACAAAGAACTTTGGATATCTGATCATCGGTCGGTTTCTCCATGGAAGCATGGAAAGGCACTTGATGTAGTAATGGAATGTCCAAGATGCTAGAATACTCTTCCAAAGTTGGCATCAACAAGTAATCAGGGAACACAAAACACCTCAATTCACGGTTATAAAACTGGAATAGAGATTGGAGATCGTCCTTCTGATATTCGGTGAGAGGAGACTTCAACCATGTCAGAATTCTTCCATAATCTTTGGTGAAGATGCTAACTTTCTCGGGTGGATACTTATCAGCCAACAGAATAAGATTCTCAAGAGCAGTTGTAGGAAATTTGTACACTAAATGATGTTTTTGATTGTCTTTCTTTTCAGTATCCATCTTCTGAAACATCCCGACACTAGACTCAAAGGCTAGAAAATCCTGGAAATAAACAAATATGTATGTTGAGATATGCAAATTAAAAGTTTTCATGAATGCAATGCATTAAGGTCATATCTCCTGCATGTTAAACCACTGTTGTACTGATAACAGAATCCTCGGTCAAATGTAACAAGATCAAAGGTCCGACACCAAACTGGAATTCCACTGAAAATACCAGAAAATACCAGGATCATGGAACAAAGAACCTCATATCATGGAACCAGCATCAATACCTGTAGTAATGATATCCTTCCCCAACTCACAGGGTAATTCTACACACAACGGGGGTCCCTAACGATAAACAGAGTCGATGATCCTTTATCGAGTACTTTTCTATCTACACAATAGGGTGTAGGGCGAAAGAACCACCAATCGAATCTCGTCTGAGTTCGGTACTTCATGCCTCTTCACGCGCACCACGGGATGCGGGATTTGACATGAACATCCATGTATCTTATATGTCTCTGGCCGGGGTAGGGGTCCTTTTACCTTATGTAACTCCCACGCAATCAAGAGATCAACCAGTACAACAACAGCCAATATACATGATATATGAAAGCAATAAAATGACACATAGAATGCAATGCATAGTATAAAAAGCATGATGCGATAAAGCGAGTAATTAGATAAGCAACAAATAGACAAGAAAATAAAAGCTAGGATCGACTCCTGATTGGACCGACAAGAGGTCTAGACGGTCCCCAGTGAAGTCGCCAGCTGAAACAACCGGCTGAACATCATCGGATAGTGTATCAATGAAGTTGCCATCAAACATTTTTTATCTCGCGAGAGAAAAGGAAAACATCGAGTAAACTTGAGGGGGAGAAATCATGGTCTTACGACCAAGAGATTGGGTAAGGGAGTCTGTTATGCGAGGGAAAGGTATTAGCACCCCACAGGCTCATAGTACTCTACAATATCCACTTCTATTTTCTATCTAAAGGGTGTGTTATATCTATCTATCGCTTAATTTCTATAATGCGTGTGAAAGAAAGGAAAATAAAGAAAACACAGGGAAAAGAAAGATGTATTTCCAAAGTTTTGCTCGATCGAGCCCCGTGACAAGATGCCTATTTATTCCCTCGTGCAATGGGAAAGTTAGAGTGCCGTAGTTCAGCTCACATGTTTTGGTGGGTTGCAATTGTTTTTATGGGAAGTTCGATTCCGCATCCTCACAATCGCAACTCGTGCTTGGCGTTGCAACTATAAGAAGTCTTATGCTCGGCTGCTCGCACACTTAGCAAAAAGGTTTCAAGTGAGGGTTGTTTCTTTTAACTTTGAAAAGGGAATCTGGACCATTATTAAGTGTTTTAATTTTCAAAAAAAGAAACAAGTTTTAGTTTTATTACATGCAAGGATGCAAAAAAACAAGAAAACATGCAAAGGGAGACTAACTAGTTCTACCCTAATGTTATCATGCAAAGTTGGACCTATGGTTGAGGATAAAGGGGAATCTCTACATATGTTGACATGTAAAGGATGAAAATCCTAATGTCTAGGCTTGAGAGCTATCCTAACCGAGCGATTCTAAGGGAAGCTATCCTAATATCTGTCTTGGTTATAGAACCAAGGGATGCAAAGGTATGAAGCAAGCAAGTGCTTTGGCAGAAGCACACACACAATGTAATGCACAAACAAATGATTCACATATGCGCATGAGAAGAAGGAAGTCCCATAGTCTGCAATAATAACGAGTATATCAGAGTCAACGAGGAGCCAACCATTCGATTCCCGAGAAAGGTATCACAACATGATATAAATTATCAAGTGTGAAGAGCAATGAGTGCGGGTAGCAAAGCAACAAGTGTGAACCCTGCGAGAAGGCGTGGAGAGTCAGAATAGGGAACTCTTTCCACTTTTATTATTGACTCGATAAAGGAAGCAACAAGATTCGCGTGTGCTGAGCTGACACAGTCTAAAATTGTGCGGGGTCGATTGCGAACCCTTTCCGCGTGCCCATCATATCATCATCACATACAACACATGTAGATCTCATCAAAGCGGGTCTTTGCTTGATGGTGCGGCTTAGCGGTTTTCCTAACCACTCTTAACCTATGCAAGCACAAAAATAAACATAATGACCAAAGGTACCTCCCTATGCACGGAAGAGGATTTTAAACAAACCACACACAAGTAGCAAACAAAATTGCCCTAAACAGGTCTTTAAATAAACCAGAGGGGTTCTTGAACATGCTCCAACTATGGAAGCCCCATTATGCATCTCTATTCCTACTTTTCGTGGCAAGGAAAGCGGTAAAACCCTACTTCTTATGCTCTCTAGAAAAGCGGTAAAAGAATATGGTAAAAATGTATAGCAAATACCAAACAGATAACAATCCGTAAGAAATAGCAAGCTAAGAAATACTCCAAAAAACTTCAAGTACTGCTGCCAAGCAATAAAGAAAACCGGTGAGTAATGCACGGAGGCATCAAAGCATGATCAGAATCTGTGTTCGTACACGTCTGATGCGAATAAACCTACAAGAGATTGCAATCCAGACAATGCAGACAAGAGAGTACGCGTACGTACACATTCGAAACAAGATAAACCTGCAAGAAAGGTGAAAACCAAATAAGAAAATAATGGGATGCGCATTCGTACGCAAATAGGTATCGGAATCTGCGTTCGTAGACATTCGAAATAAGATACACCTGCAAGAAATTGCAATCCAAACAAAACAGACAAGAAAATACGAGTTCGTACTGTTGCTGCAGTATTAAGCGGCAAGCAAAAAGTAAAGTATTATTTTTAACGGGTGATATTTTGGTTAGGTTATATCGTATCGTGTCCACAGATATTGGTTACTGATTCATCGCTCGACAATTCTATCGTTAATGAGTTTGGGATTAAGTTGGTTTAAAGAAAAGACAAATTAAATAAACAAAAACTATAAAGGTTAAACAGCTTGTACGGAACGAATGCACACTACCCGTCACATACTAAAATCTACCGTTTAGTTATACTTAGCCTACGATACTCGTCCGTGTCATCACATATCTCTCACAATCTAAGCTATTTCTAATCCAAATTGAGAATTCAATTGCGTCACCTCAATAGCCATGTCTGGCCTACCTCAACAATACAGAAGTCAACCGTATCACTTGCACCGACTATGTCTAGCCCGACACTCCTAACACAGAGGCATTAATCATAGATACTCTAAGTAAATGTCAGCTCTAAACCCATTTCTAGCATTCAAAAACTAACACATAATCATCCTAGGTAAGAATCTAAGTAATTTATGTCTAGCAAAGCTCAAATCCCTAACACAAGGTAAAAACCTAAGAAAATCACCAACACAGATTCATAAAGCAAACTTTATACAATGCCAAGGGCGACAAATATATATGAGTTCAAGGTAAATATACATACAAACCCAACAAATAGAAAAATACATAGAGAGGAGAAGAGATAAACCACAAATCTACACTAGTTTATCAATGCTAATCGAAGAGCAATTCACCTCCAATCATCCATAAGCAAGCCCTAGTGTTGTTTTCTAAGCGATACTAACAAAAATAAAGGTTGATGGAAATGGGGATTAAAATAAACCCCAAAACCATAACCTAAGAATCTATTTTGAAATGAATTTATAAATAAAATCCTGCAGACCAAGCTAAGCATGCTAGCCGCACTAAGCGTGATCTACTTTATTACACTTAAACCGCCTTACTGCGTTAAGCGTGCTCAAAACCGTGCTAAGCGCAAAAGTTGCTGTTTTCTGGCTAAAATTGCGTCTTTGGAGCCGTGTCTTCGATAATTTATTCCTCCATGCTACAAATATGCAACAAGTACCTACAAAAATAGATACAAAGTAATCCAATGGTACATTATGTACACAAAACACAATAAAATGTATTTACAACAAAAAGTGGGGTTATTCAACGATTATTAACAAACAAGAACGGATATGTGCCATAAAACATATATACAAAATAACTACATTTTGGCACTTATCAACTCTCCCCAACTTGATATATTGTTTGTCCTCAAACAAAGTCAAGTAAACCTAAAGAAACAAAAGATGAGAATCAAAGAATCACGAATTAACAAGTTTTTAAAACAGAAAACAAATGTATGGTTCAATAAAAAACGTACACGACAGATACATACTTACCACCATCCTACAAAAACAACAAATAAATGAAACAAATCCTAAGTACAAAAATCATGAAAAACATTCTAAAATATAACAAGCTCAATCATGAACAACACCTAGCAAAAATCATCGGTAGATGAAGAACACGCAAAGGTGAGGGAGAAAAAACACTCATCCACAAACTTGCAAACAAAAGACTAAATTATGCATTCATCCAAAAACTCAATCGAAAATACAAATGGAAGAATCACAAGGGTTTTTCAAGGTTGTAATGTGGCTTGGTTAAGAAACAAGTGATAAGTCCTAAAGCTAATCGGAACAAAAACTTGCCTAAACCTTAGGGAGTGATCAACTCGAAAACACTCAAGCATAAAATCTCAATCAAAATTATTCTTCATCATAAATTGTAAAACCAAAACACCTCACTTATTAACACAACATTATTCATACTGTTTTTATTTTTCTTTTTCAAAGCTTTTTCTCTTTTTTTCTTTCTTTTTCTAATCTTTCTTTTTCACTTTTTCTTTTTCTTTTTCTTTTCATTTAACCTCATACCAACCACAATATAAGTATATAAACATTCCTCTCCCCAACTTGAATCTAACAAACATCATTATGTGAATACTCCCTACTTTCTAAGGCAAGGTAAAAATTGATACAACAACATATAGTTAAGGGTTCAAGAAACAAAGAAATCAACATCCATTAAAAAAGGTGAATTCAACACTCATAGTCAAGCATCAAGTTCAAATAAACATGGATATTGATAAAAGCTCAAAGGGGTTAACAAATAATCACACACCACAAGATGAATTAAATATTTGGCCAAGGTAGTTGTGCTCAAAATCAAAAAAAATATTAGGCATAATAAAATCCATCTAAAATAAGAATGTGGCCTCCAGCATATGTAAACAATGGAAAACTTCCTCACATTTATGGTTAAAAAGGGAACTAAAGTAATTCAATTCATGAGCAAGTAATGCAAAAGAACGAATGGCATGGTAATTATAAAAATGATAAATTTCCTAAAAATGTTATGCTATGAAAAGAGATAAACGAGTACCTGACGTGTACCAACTTTGAAAACTATCAACTACACATTCGCGAGTTGAAACGATCAAACTCGAAAAATCACAAAATGCAACCTCAAGCTACTGGACCAACATTGGAGTCCAAACAACAACAAAAGAATTAGAAAAATAATACTAATTTTATTCAATACAAAAAGCCTTGGGTGAAGTGAGAAAAAGGAAAAGCCAAGTGAAATTTAAAAAGAATTCACTGGCTCTGCATAGCAGAGCGCGCTGAGCGTGCTACACCAGTTGCAGAAAAAACAGGGCAAATAGTGAAACTACTATGCATGCTCCACTAACACACCTACATAATCTCATTTACACATCTAAACCATATTTACAATACATACACACTTCCACAAGTTAAAACACTACAAACTTGTGGGAAACAAGAAATTGACATAACAAAACAAAAGCAGATAACAATACAAAAAACTTGGTGAAAATTAATTAACAAGTTGAAAAGTGAAGATTTGAAATTAAGAACATGTCCTATTTCAACTTGTTAAAACACTAGCCACCACACATATAAACCAAACATGCTTGTTTTACGTCGTAAGCTCGATGCCTTTATTGTGCGAGCTAGTAACCTCCCCTTGCCATGCCATGGTATTGCCACACCGCACAAACCTAAAGAAAGAACCCTATCATTCACACAACAAATGTTATGATACCTAACAAATCACAACAATACGTGAAAACGAAGAAAACAAAAATATGCACAAAGTCTATACAACATATACATTAATTACAAAACTCAAAAACAACGGAATTATCGCAATACATAAACAATAAAACCAATCCCCGACAACGACGCCGTTTTGTTATTGTGGTATTAGCGGCAAGCAAAAAGTAAAGTATTATTTTTACCGGGTGATATTTTGGTTAGGTTATATAGTATCGTGTCTGCAAAGATTGGTTATTGATTCGTCGTTCGAAAATTCTATCATTAATGAGTTTAGAATTAAATTGGTTGTAAAGAAAAGACAAAAAGTAAATGAACAAAAACTATAAAGGATAGACAACTTGTCTGTAATGAACGCACACTACCCGTCACAGACTAAAATCTACCGTCCAGTTATACTCAGCCTACGATACTCGTCTTTGTGATCACATATCTCTCACAATCTAAGCTATTTCTAACCCAAATTGAGTATTCAACCGCATCACCTCGATAGTCATATTTGGCCTACCTCAACAACCCAAAAGTCAGCCATATCACTCGCACCGACTATGTCTAGCCCAACACTCCTAACACAGATGCATTAATCACAAATACTTTAAGTAAATGTCAACTCTAAACCCATTTTTAGCATTCAGAAACTAACAGATAATCATCCTAGGTAAGAATCTAAGTAATCTATGTCTAGCAAAGCTCAAATCCCTAACACAAGGTAAAAACCTAAGACAATCACCAACACAAATTCGTAAAGCAAACTTTATACAACGCCAAGGGCGACAAATATACATGAGTTCAAGGTAAATATACACACAACCTAACAAATAGAGAAATACATAGAGAGGAGAAAAGATAAATCACATATCTACATTGGTTTGTCAATGCTAATCGAAGAGCAATCCACCTCCAATCATCCATAAGCAAGCCCTAATGTTATTTTTAAGCTATACTACCAAAAATAAAGGTTGATGGAAATGGGGATTAAAATCCACCCCAAAACCATAACCTAAAAATCTATTTTGAAATGAATTTATAAACAAAATCTCGCACACCACGCTAAGCATGCTAGCCACGCTAAGCGTGATCAAATTTATTACACTTAAACCGCCTTATCGCACTAAGCGTGCTCAAAACTGCGCTAAGCGCGAAAGTTGTCGTTTTTCTAGCCAAAATTGCATCTTCGGAGTCGTATCTTCGACACTTTATTCCTCCATGCTCCTAATATGCAACAAATACCTACAAAAATAGATACAAACTAATCAAACGGTACATTATGTACACAAAACACAATAAAACGTATTTACAACAAAAAGTAGGGTTATTCAACGATTATTAACAAACAAGAACAAATAAGTACCACAAAACATACATACAAAATAACTAGATTTTGGCACTTATCACGTACACAAATAGGTATCAGAATGTGCGTTCGTACACATTTGAAATAAGATAAACTTGCAAGAAAGGTGAAAACCAAACAAGCAGATAATAGGAGTTGCGTTCGTATGCAAATAAGTGTTAGAATATGCGTTCATACACATTCAAAACAAGTAAACCTGCAAGAAAGGTGAAAATCCAAGAAGAGGAGAATAGGATGCGCGTTCGTATGTAAATAGGTATGGGAATGTGCGTTCATACACATACGAAACAAGATACACCTGCAAAAGAGGTGAAAAACCAACAAGCAGACAATAGGATACGCGTTCGTACGCAAACAAGCATTAGAATGTGCTTTAGTACACATTCGAATTAAACGATAAACCTGCAAGAAAGTTGAAAACCAAACAAGCAGACAAAGAGTGTGCGTTTGTACGCAAATAAGATTGGAATGTGCGTCCGTACACATTCGAATCAAATAATAAACCTCCAAGAAAGGTGAAAACCAAACAAACAGACAATAGAATGCACACGCATGCGTACAAGATCAAGATATGTGTCATACACATCCAAATCTCAAGTATAAATGCTTAATGTACCTCGCACATGAAATAAAGTGTCAGAATTAACAAAGCAAGTGCTAGAAATAAAGCACCGAATACAAAACCGATTGTACATATGATAATAAACCAATATAAGCATGTAAGAAGTCAAATAAAATCACGAAAATTGGTTTGGGAAAGCATTTTTCCAAAATCAGAGCGAAAAAGTAAACTTCTAGGAATCGATTCAAAATCGCATGGTTGCTTGTAAAAATGTCAACAAATTCAAAAATATAAGCGATTTTAATTAATTCCGAGTGGGAGCGACGTTTTTTGGACCTTAAAGTGACGGGGCAGCTACTCCGTTTAGGAACTTTGCACTTGAAATTTGGTTCTGAAAGCATCAAAAACGGTTTTAAAATGTACCAAAATGTTAGGAACAACTATCATTACCTCAGACCTTTGAGAAAAAGTGAGTTTTGATGCACAAAATTGCCTAAAAAGGCTTGCGGAACACCAAAATTCATGTACCGAATTAAGTTCCAACTCACTATTGTTTTGGTTTGAAATGAGAAATGAATTGGCATTTAATTTATGTACATGAGATAACTAAATCAAAACAAGTTAATATGCAAGCTATGCACAAAATTCAAAGTTGTTTGAATGAAAATAAGTCCAAAAATGTGCATGAGAATGCATGTTCACTTACATTTTTATGATGTTTTGATGAATGAAATACAAATGAATCATATATCATACGTAATCAATACATGCTCAATATATCCTACATATAATAATGATGAAAAACATGAATCAATGTCTAGTAACAACAAAGATGTAGTGTATCATGATGCTTTGATTTCATACAAATGAGAATGTATCATTAACACATAAAGTGTATGAAAATGAGAGTCCGACACACTTTAACGTCATTAAAATCAAGTTTCGACACATGAAATCAATTCAATTAGTCAACGCACTTGTGGATCAATGCATGAGCATGCAAAATATGATCTAAATGCAAGCCTACATGTATTATGTACAATGTAAATGCTTTATGCAACTAAAATGCACCTAAAACTACATTTCGATACAATTACGTTTGCAAAACAAGTCTTGATTCACATAATTTCAACTCAATTTATCTACCTAGATGCAATCTAGTGCATGAGCATGTGGTAAGTGATAAAAATGATCAATTAAAGTGGCTTAGATGAAAAGGAAACAAATTACACAAGTGTATGTGTGTTCTATGTACAATTTTCTTTCACACCGACATAATAACGTTCAAAAACCGGATTCAAATTAAAGAATTTTCAAACAACAATTCAAGAATCGGAATCAACACACACAATTCAACCAATTCCAATATTCGATTTCAAGAAAAGTCAAAATCGGAAAATCAATTAAAATAAGCACTTAATTTAATAAGATACTTACTTGTTCTTGAAGTTTTTTGCTTGAATTGTTGAAGAAAATACCAAAATCAAGTTCCAATTGATGATAATCCTTGAATCTTGATGAGAATTGAAGAAAAATTGGTGAGGAAGACTTGTTCCAAGGAAAACCGAGCAAGATATGGAGAGGGAATGGCTTGATCGAGCGGTTGAGAGGAGAGGAAGAGGAGGACGAGTTGTTCAAGGAGGGAGGAGAGCTGGCCGGAGAGAGTAGAGGAAGATTGGAGCAAGACCGATCTCGTAGAAGGTCGACCGGTGACGCGAACGGAGGAGAAGGAGAGAGTGATTAGTCGGTCACAGAGTGAATTGGAGGGAGACCGACCGGAAAATCTGGTCCGATAGGTGGGTTTGCCGGAGCTCCAGCGAAGTCAGGGTGGCGTGGTTGGACAGAGGGCAGTCGATGGTGGAGCTCGGTCGTGAGAGAGGGAGAGGCTTGGCTTGCTCTTCTTTTTTGCCTTGAGAGAAAATTGAGAGAGTTATGAGAAGAAAATGTAGATTTGAGAGCAACATTTAGCAAATGGTTGTCTCTCTCAACTTTGTGAGTGGAAAAATATATTTATAGTGTGAGAAATTGGGCCTTGGAGTGCCTTGGATCCACAATTAAGCCCAATTCGTGATTACCCGAATTATTTTCGTACACAGCCCAAAACAACCAAATCCGTGTGAAATTTGAAGTCAGACTCTAAACAAAAAATGTCCAGAACGCGAAATTGCTTAAGAAAATTCGAAATTTTGACTCAATCGGATGAACGGTCTAGGCGATATGAATTTTTGAAGTTTCAACAGACTTTTTGGGCGTCTAACACATGCAAAATTTTTATTGCGCTCTTCGAAGAAATTGCCTCGAATGAGGGTCTTCTGATCAAGATCCGAACTCGAAGTCTTTGTAACAAACAAAGCCAATGGAATTTTTGAACTTTTGGCGCTAGTTCCGCCTAGTTTCGATAAAAATCGAGCGAGATATGAATTTTTGAACTTCGCGTATCAGATGAAAAACACACGGTTTGTCTCATAATCAATTCTAAAGAATAAAAAAACTTCTCTTAAATGGTAAAGAATTGGCTCTGGACTTGTAAATGAAAGTCGAAGAGGACTTTGATACGAAATTTTAGACACCGGCCCCGCTGAGTTTTGATGTTCTATCCAGGAATTATAACCTTTTTAGCGCACCGAGACCACGGTACAACACTAAAATTCAGTTTATTCCACTTGAAAGATCAATTTCTTTGAGGACTTTATTCGTATAATTTGCTTCCAACTTGTAAACGAAAGTTGTAGATAATATTAAGACGGACCTGCCAGTCGAAAATCATTAGAAAATACCCAACGAGCTGAGAGATATGTCTTTCGGAATGCCCGAAATGCACCAAAAACCCAAAATTCACTTTATTGAGAAATGAACGACTAAAGTCTTTCTCTTGACGAAACGACCTCCGATCTGAACACATGAACTGGAGAACATATTTATACGATACCAATTCCTATGGAGCCAAGCAAAAATAACTTTATGTCCAGAAAATCTTGCTTCAACCATACGAACCGAAAAATATCGATTTTGGCTCGAAATGATCTAAGATAGCCGAAATGCACAGTTTCTTTCACAATTTGAGATACTCTGATTCTGATAACCATATGATCAATTCTATGCATGTATATGCATGTATGTTTATGATAGTGAAACTATAAGCCAAAAATACCTAAATAAAGAGGGTAAATTTTGGGGTACAACAGTTGCAAAGAAGCTTATTAAGCTGCAGAAGACAACGAAGATGATCATGGAAACTCTAGTTAAAAAACCACAACATGTTCATTTTTCTTCAAGATATTATGGAACAAGGTTTGTTGCCCAAAATATTCTAAAGTGAATCATGAAGGAGAAACTCTTCTATGTACTATGTCAAGATCTATCAAGCTCTTAGAAGCTTAAGAAAAAGAAGATTTCAGCAATTTAACTGCTTAGGGCTATTGTCCGTGAATAAGCTACTTGAAGAAAATAAGATCGTACATTAAAGCGGCCAAACGATGTAATAGACTGTAGTGTGTATAGGATCTCATGATGTACTTAATTGAGTTTACAAATGCTTGTGTATAAGTACTATTTGGTAAACATGCATTGTAAAAGCAAACAATAGTTTGTTCCTTCTAAAGGACTGGGTAGGTCAGAAGCTTTAGGAAGGTGATAAATAGTTCCTTCTAAAGGACCGAGTAGGTTAGTAGCTTTAGGAAGGATATGAACAATTCTTCTAAAGGACCGGGCATGTCAAAAGCTTTAGAAGGTATTGTGTTCCTCAAAGGACAATTTAGGTTAGAATCTTTGAGATGACTGAGATGGAAGTCTTAGTGGATGTTAGTTACAGCAGTTTCATGTGAAGATTGTAATCAAGTTGATCATAGTAGATTAAGTACTTGAGTTCAAGGCAAAATCACCTTGGTAGGGTGGACTAGAGTAGCTTGAGACTTTCTCAAGTGAACTAGGGTAAAATCATGTGTTCTTTATTTTCGTTCATTGTTATTGTATATGTGTTGGCTGGTGATTTCGACAAAAGCTGGTTCAAACATTAGATTTTTTATGTTTAGGATTTTATTCAAATGAGATTGAGAAAGCCCAAGTTATGTGTATCATTCGAAAGAGAGAAGACTTTGGTTTAGAAAGTATCCATTGGAGAATTCGAATTCAAATGCGTTGAAGATTACATATTCACAGCAAGAGGAGATTCTAATTCAAACCAGGGCATTACTCATGGAAGACGTGTGGAGGCCAGAGAATTCGGAAGATATGCAATCTTTGAACATACCGGATTCTAGATTTAGGACCGTTAGGGTTGAGTTTGAAGGATGAAAAACACAATAAAGGGGGGGGGGTTTGAATTGGGGTTTTGAAATAAAAAACATATTAACACGATTATTTTTATCCTGGTTCGTTTGAACTCAAACAACTCCAGTCCATCCATCAAGGTGATTTTCCTCTCTCAACGAGGTCTTAATCCACTAATCAGAACTTGATTACAATTCACTAAGACCATTGCCTTAGTCTTCCCAAGAACACCACAACTTGGTTTCTCAAGGAATACCATTCACAGTCAATTACAAGTAATGTGTTTTACAATGCTTCTAAAAAGCTATATCACAAATGTGATGTTTACACACAATTTTTCAGCACTTATGAACTAATGAATATGAATGATTTGAAAATTTTCTTTTGTTGTATGTGCGCGTGGAGATCTGTATCGTTTTCTTCATGGATGGATCCTTATATAGACGTTCATAGAAGTTATCCGTTGGAGACATCTTAATCTATATATGGAATGGTGATAATTGGAATTGATTGTTCTTTCCATAACGACGAGATCCTATAGGAAGTTAACCGTTGTTTCAAACTTTATTTAATGAACGCCAATGCATCAGAACATTGCAGCCAAAACATGGATATCAGAGTTTGTAGAGAAGTTTGGTTCTTTCAAAAGTTTGGCTTGAATCCTTAATGTCTTGATCAAAAGATGATGTAGAAGAGCTTTAAGATTCTTTAGATCCGCTGACAAGATTTACATCAGAGTTTGGTGCAGCCTTTGGTGCTATTAGAAGTTTATTAGAACTTCATTTTGAGCATGAATCTTCTAACACATCAGAACTTCTATATAGGTCATTGTATCATAACTTCTGTAGGTTCAGTTCAGAGTCTTCTTCTGACATCGAAACTTCTGTTCTTCTACTACAATCATAACATCTATAAGTTCATATGAGAGTCTTCTTCGTATATTAGAACTTCTGTTCTTCTACTGTCATCAGAACTTCTGGTCTTCTACTATCATGAGAACTTCTGTAGGTTCAATAGAAAATTCTTTTCTTTTCAAGGTCAGAACTTAATTTGCATACTCTATTAAACAAAATTAGGAGAATACAATATTTCATACAAAATATTTATTTAAGTGGGTCAGAACATAATTGTCATCAACAGTACTTGTTATCATCAAAACTTCTAAGATTGGTGTAGAACCAAACTATGTTCTAAAAATATCCCCCTTTTTGATGATGACAAAACATGAGTATTTTGACAAGAGAGGTCTCCCCCTAAATTGAATATCCATATAAATTTAGAGAACATTGTACTTCCCTGAAGAGTTTCGTCCAGAGTAAGATGAAGGTTCTAAGTTGATTTCCAGAAGATTCCAAGTTGATTTCCAAAAGTTGTAATTCCTATTTTAATCTTTAGACAGAAATGAAATCAAGAATGATATTAGAATGTTCGAGACTTAGTCTATCAGTAACTATGATGTTCAAAATATCTTACGTTCTCCCCCTTTTTATCATAAATCAAAAAGAAAATAAAATAAAAATAATAGTGCAGAACAGACGATAATTGTAAGAAGGGGAAAATAGAGTGCAGAAGGAAATGTGCAGAAGATGAAGGTTTGAACATAAAATCAATTGAGGGCTGAAAAAGAAGATTTGTTGAATGAGACTAGTAGAAGAGAAATTTTAAAAAATTTCAAAAGAGAGAGAGGATTGCAAATGGATTAAGAAACATTATGTTTTCTGACAAGAGAGTTGGCGTGAAAATATAGTGAACAGCTACCAATGTGACCAGCTCCTCAATGTAGCCACTCAAGCGTTTTCACTTTATCAGAGTTTGAACATGTGTTCATCTTCTTAGAGTAAATTTAACGATTAATATTGACAAGTGTTGTTCTGGTGAACTGCATGCTTCTATCTTGATTTGAGTCATCTCTCAGATATTCTGATAGATTCTGATTCATTTACCCTTCTCACTTGTGAAGGACAATTGATCAGAAGTTCATAGAGAATAGTATTCTACCAGTTAAGCAAAAAAATTATCTTGTCATTCTGGGCATAATTCCATACTGAGATGTTTTAGAATGAAATTGAACCTATTTTCAGCAAGGGGTTTTGTAAATATATCATCCCATTGATGGTCTGTATCAATAAATTTTAAAGAAAGAATCCCCTTCTGAATATAGTCCCTAATAAAATGATGTTTAATTTTTATGTGCTTAACTCTAGAATGTAAAATAGGATTTTTAGATAAACAAATAGCAGAAGTGTTATCACAGAGGATAGGAATGTTACTCTCGAATATCTAAAAGTCCTCAAGTTGACCTTTCATCCAGAGCATCTGAGTACGACATCCAACTGCTGCTATATATTTTGATTCTGCAGCTGATAGTGCAATAGTGGATTATCTTTTTTTGGACCAAGATATCAGATTTTCTCCCAAAAATTGGCAGCTTCCCGAAGTGCTTTTCCTTTCTATTCTGTCTCCAGAAAAGTCAGCATCACAGTATCCTACAAGTTTGTATTCTCTGGATTTTCTGTAACATAGACCAAGATTAGTAGTACCTTTCAGATACTTGAGAATTATCTTAACAATAGTTAAGTGAGTTTCTCTAGGAGCTAATTGGAATCTAGCATAGAGACAAACACTGTATAAAATATCAGGTCTTGAAGTAATTAAATATAAGAGAGAGCCAATCATACCTCTGTAGATATTCTGATCTACTTTCTTACTTACCTCATCCTTCTCCAAGATACACGTGGGATACATAGGGGTTTTATAAGGTTTGTTATCTGACATGTCAAATTTCTTAAGAATTTATTTAACATACTTACTCTGATGTATGTAAGTTGCTTTTGAGGTCTGATGTATTTGAATTCCTAGAAAGAATTTGAGTTCGCCCATGAGACTCATTTCAAAGTCTGCCTGCATAGACATAGAAAACTCTCTCCTGAGAGAGGATTTAGTAGAACCAAAAGTTATGTCATCAACATAAATTTGACATATCGGAATATCATTTTTAAATGTCTTACAGAATAAGGTTGTGTCCACTTTCCCTCTAGTAAAATCTTTTTCTAATAGAAAATTACTTAGTCTTTCATACCAAGCTCTAGGAGCTTGTTTAAGACCATACAAGGATTTTTTTAGTTTGTAAACAAATTCTGGATGTTTTGAGTTTTCAAAGCCAGGGGGTTGATGGACATATACTTCTTCATCAACGTAACCATTTATAAATGCACTTTTTACATCCATCTGATAAAGTGTGATATTATGATTAACAATATATGAAATTAAAAGTTTGATGTATTATAACCTGGCGACTGGAGCAAAGGTTTATGTATAGTTTATTCCTTCTTGATGACTATAACCTTGTGCTACCAATCGAGCTTTGTTTCTGACTACTTCTCATTGTTCACTCAGCTTGTTTCTGAAGACCCACTTGGTTCCAATAATGTTGAAACCTTTTGGTTTGGGAACAAGATCCCACACGCCATTTCTGGTGAATTGATTTAGTTCTTCTTGCATTGCAATGGTCCAATTATTATCTTCAAGAGCTTCATCTACAGAAGTTGGTTCCATCAAGGACACAAGACCCATGAGAGATTCTTCAGAGTTTCTGAATGTAGATCTAGTTCTGATTGGATCATCTTTCTTTTCCATAATCATTTCTTCAGGATGAGCTAAGCTATTTCTGGACAGATTTCTCTGGATGAGTTCTTCAGAAGTTCTGTCTTTGGTTACCGCTTCAGTACTTTTGTCAGAAGTTCTATCTTTGGTTGCTTCTTCAGAACTTCTGTCAGGACTATCTTCTGATCATTTAAATTGAACTTCTATTCCTGCAAGATAATATTTTTGCTTTGACTTTTGAGGGCTAAGCTTGTCGTCAAATCTGATATTAATAGATTCTTCTACAATAAGTGTTTCAGTGTTATATACTCTTTATCCTTTTGAGCGTTCAAGATATCCTAACATTAAACACTTTTGTGCTTTAGAATCAAATTTATTTAGATAATCTTTGGTATTCAGAACAAAGCAAGTACATCCAGAAGGATGAAAATAAGAAATATAGGGCTTTCTATTCATCCACAATTCATAAGGAGTATTTTCCAAAATAGGTCTTATAGAGATTCTATTCTGGATATAACACGTTGTGTTCACTGCTTCTTCCCATAAGTGTTTAGCAATATTAGTCTCATTGATCATGGTTCTAGCCATTTCTTGTAAAGTTCTGTTTTTACGTTCTACAACTCCATTTTGTTGTAGAGTTCTAGGACAAGAAAAATCATGAGAAATACCATTTTTATTAAATAAATTTTCAAAGTCTTTGTTTTCAAATTCACCACCATGATCACTTCTGACTTTTACTATTCTAAACTATTTTTTATTTTGGACTACATTACAGAAGTTAGAGAACACAGAATGTGACTCATCCTTGTGTCTTAAGAATTTTACCCATGTCCATCTACTATAGTCATCTATGATCACCGACCCATACTTCTTGCCACTGATGGATGCAGTTTTCACTGGTCCAAACAAATCAATATGCAGAAGTTCTAATGGCCTAGAGGTAGAAACAACATTTTTTGATTTAAAAGGAGGTTTTTGAAAATTTTCCTTTTTGATAAGCTTCACACAGAGCATCTGAGCTGAACTTCAAATTAGGAAGTCCCTCTGACTAGATTGAGTTTGTTAATTTATGATATTCTTCTCATACTAATATGCCCCAATCGTCTGTGCCAGGCCCATTTCTCATTATCCACTGACATAAGGCATTTAACATTCTAACTTTTAAGTTTAGAAAGTTTGATTTTATAAATATTGTTTTTCCTTTTGCCATTAAAGAGGATTGTTTCATCTTTCTGACTAACAGCTTTACAAGACTTTTGATTAAGGATAATATCATAACCGTTATCACTTAATTGACTTATGGATAACAAATTATGCATTAATCCATCTACTAACAGAACATTTGTAATAGAAGGTAAAGAACCATTACCAATAGTTCCAGAGCCAATGATTTTACCCTTCTGGTTGCCTCTGAAACCTACGTAACCTCCATCTTTAAGTTCCCGACTTTGGAACATATGCTTTCTTCCCATCATATGTCGAGAGCATCCAGAGTCCAGGTACCAAGACTGGTGTTTCAACTTTGTTGTCAAAGACATCTGCAACATATAGTATTTTATCCTTAGGTACCCATATCTTTTTGGGTTCTTTTTGGTTAGATTTTCCAAAGTTCTATTTGAACTTAGGTTTATCATACGATTTTTCATAATATGATTCACTAGTATATTTTATGTCATGCGAATGCCCATAAGTGAAGTGTGATTTCAGAGGTGTGTATTTAATGACCATATCATCTACTCCAGAATATGGTTTCTCATCTTTAGAAGGCACATACACTAAGCCTTTTCTTCTGTTTCTACTTATTTTATAGATCATTGAAGCTATTTTGCTTCTGCCTATGCTTTTAGCAAGAAATTCATGAAAACTAATATCATATTCGTTCAGAATATTATCAGTGTTACTCAGAACTTCTGAAATAGGTTTTTCTTGAGCTTTTTGAAGATTTTCTTTAAAAATAGAGTTTTCAATTTTTAGTTTTGAAATAATTTCCTTAAGCTCAGAATTTTCTGTTTCAAGTTTCTTAGTATCTTTTGAATCAGATACAAGATTCCGTTTTAGATTGTTGTATTTGATTTTAAGCTTCTGATAGTTTTCAAGTATTTCAGATAAGCTTTCTGCTAATTCAGCTCTAGAAAAATTAATAGCAAAATTTGGAAATACATCTTTAGTGTCGAATTTAGAGTCAGAGGAGTTTGAGTTGCCAGCTATGTTGGCCATTAATGTTATGTTGGCTCTTTCATCTTCTGAGTCTGACCAAGCTTCAGAAGAATCTGAGTCATCCCATGTTGCCATAATACTTTTCTTCTTTTCTTTGTTAAACCTTCTCTTTGGCTTCTCTTTTAGAAGTTTAGGACAATAAATTTTATAGTGACCAGGTTCATTACATTCGTAGCAGACAACTTCTTTACTTCTTGACTTTCTGTGTCTAGAGGATGGATCAGAGAAGTTGCTAGATCTACTGGAATTTTTGAACTTCCTCTGTCTATTCTTCCAGAGTATTTGAACTCTACTGGAGAGCAGAGATAGCTCATCATCTTCTGACGAAGATCCTCCAGAGTTTTCTTCTTCTGCCTGAAAAGCTTTAGAGTCATATTTTTTGTTAGATTTAAGAGCAATAGTCTTACCTTTCTTCTGGGGCTCATTTTCTTCTAATTCAATCTTGTGACTTCTTAATGAGTTGATGAGTTCTTCCAGAGAGATATTGTTGAGATCTTTTGCAAGCTTGAGCGCTGTCACCATAGGTCTCCATTTCTTTTGAAGACTTCTGATGACTTTCTTTACATGATAAGCAACAGAGTATCCTTTATCCAAAACATTTAAGCCAACTACCAGAATTTGAAACCCTGAGAACATTGCTTCAACCATTTCATCTTCTTCCATTTTGAATGCTTCGTACTTCTGAATGAGGGCAAGAGCTTTTTTTTTCTTTGACCTGCGTGTTGCCTTCATGCGTCATTCTTAAGGAATTAAAGATGTTCTGAGCTGAGTCTCTGTTTGTGATTTTCTAATACTCTGTGTATGAGATAGCACTTAGAAGGATGGTTCTGGACTTGTGGTGATGTTTGAATTCCTTCTACTACTGATCTGGCATTTTCTTCCTTTCAATCTTCTGACCACTTGTGTTGACAGGATGAGTGCCATCTGTTACCATGTCCCAGAGGTCACCGTCATGAGCCAGAACGAAACTTTTAATTTTGTTCTTCCAGTAATCAAAGTTTTCTCCATCGAACATTGGAGTTCTGCCGCTGATTCTGTCTTTGTCAACATAGTTATCATAGTTGTTCTGAACCTATTCTGCCATAATGTTTTTCAAGTTGGATCTTTTATCTGACATGGTTAAGTTTTAGCACCCAGAACCAGGCGCTCTGATGTTAATTGAAGGATGAAAAACACAAGAAAGGGGGTTTGAATTATGGTTTTGAAGTCAAAAAATATTAACACGATTATTTTTATCCTGGTTCGTTTGAATTCAAACTACTCTAGTCCACCCATCAAGGTGATTTTCCTCTCTCAACGAGGTCTTAATCCACTAATCAGAACTTGATTACAACTCACTAAGACCACTGCCTTAGTCTTCTCAACAACACCACAACTTGGTTTCTCAAGGAATACAATTCACAGTCAATTACAAGTAATGTGTCTTTCAATGCTTCTAAAAAGCTATATCACAACTGTGATGTTTACACACAATTTTTCAGCACTTATGAACTAATGAATATGAACGATTTGAAAATTTTCATTTGTTGTATGTGCGCGTGGAGATCTGTATCGTTTTCTTCAGGGATGGATCCTTATATAGACGTTCATAGAAGTTATCCGTTGGAGACATCTTAAGCTATACATGGAATGGTGATAATTGGAATTGATTGTTCTTTCCGTAACGACGACATCTTGTTGGAATTTACCCGTTGTTTCAAATGTTTATTTAATGAACGACAACGCATTAGAACATTGCAGCCAAGACATGGATATCAAAGTTTGTAGAGAAGTCTGGTGCTTTCAGAAGTTTGTCTTGAATCCCTGATGTCTTGATCAGAACATGATGTAGCAGAGCTTTAAGATTCTTTAGATCCACTGACAAGATTTACATCAGAGTTTGGTGCAGCCTTTGGTGCTATTAGAAGTTTATTAGAACCTCATTTTGAGCGTGAATCTTCTAACATATCAAAACTTCTGTATAGGTCATTGTATCAGAACTTCTGTAGGTTCAATTCAGAGTCTTCTTCTGACATCAGAACGTCTGTTCTTCTACTGCAATCATAACATCTGTAAGTTCAGATTAGAGTCTTCTTCGGACATCAGAACTTCTGTTCTTCTACTGTCATCAGAACTTCTGATCTTCTACTATCATCCGAACTTCTGTAGGTTCAAAAGAAACATCTTTTCTTTTCAAGGTAAAAACTTAATTTGCATACTCTATTAAACAAAATTAGGAGACAATAATATTTCATACAAAATATTTATTTAATAGGGTCAGAACATAATTGTCATCAACAGTACTTGTTAACATCAAAACTTCTAATATTGGTGCAGAACCAAACTATGTTCTAACAAAATTAGTATAAATAGGCGTCTGAGTATTAGGATTTTCGGGTGTATTCATTTTGTACAAATCACTCGAAATACTCAAAGTATCAAGTCTTAGAGAAAAAAGTTACAGAGAAATGTACGTATAAGCAACACCATTTGTTCAGTTTCTTCGAAGCATTTACTTTAGTTCATACAAAGTATTTTAAATATTGTGTTTACTTTCCAATCGAAATCTTTATCCTTTCAATCATTTACATTCTTTTTGTTATCCTTTACATTCCTTTAAGTTTCCAGTAGTTTTTTTTTTAATCATTTAAACACCTTTTTAATCGAAGTTACTTTAGCAATTCATTTCTTTTAATATTCTTAACATTGTAGGCAAAGAGAATGTTAAATATGGATTATAACACAAGTTCAATACCAAATACTTAGAGACATGTCCTAAGATCAATCTAGTCGATCTTGTAAGTTACCAAAATTATTCGATTTGGAAGACTAGTGATTGTTTACCAGATTTCCCAGTACACAAATTGGCACGCCCAGTGGGACGGTGTCAAAGTTTTGTGTTCATCTAGATTTTACGTCTTTTTAGTTATAATTGTTAGGTTTTTCTGTGATCTTTCGAGTCTAGGTATTTGTTGGGTTATATGAACCTTAGAAATGGTAAGATAACCAGTAGTAATCAAGCATTACCCAGAAGAAAACATACCAAAAGAATGGCTAATACAACTGGCCAAGATGGGGAACAAAATTCCCCACAAGGGACAAGCACATTTGTTTATAGTTTGACTGATGCATCAACAATGATCCCAACTACACAGGCCATACCAGTAACCACATGAACTATGGCCATAGGAAGTTTGAATAGAATTCCCTTTTATTCAAGCACGACGAAAATACCGTTGAACGTGTAAACAAGGCCTATTTTGTCATATGTAGGAAACCAAGCCCAATTCTCAACCCCCAGGTCTCCAAGGTTCGAGACCTTCAGGCCTCGAAGGGAAAACCCACCATATGGAATTCCAACTTCGTTCATGGCAGGATTGCATAATAGTACAACTAAAACACAATCCCTAGTCCAAGGATCTGGCTCTGGGATGAATAACCTGGGTCAAAATGCCAAAAATCAAGGATCTTTTACCCAAATACCTAAGTTAAGAACGAATAATCAGGCAGAGTTTAGGAAACAAATGGATGATAGTAATCATGATATGGTAGTAGTCCTAGCCCGTGAAATGAGTACAATTTTCACTCCCTTGATCCAAAACATCAATAGGACCAACCACGAAAATACCCAGACCAATCAATGAATGTCAGCGCAGATGGCTCGTATAGCATATTTCTTTGGTGCCCCTAATGCGCCTGTGAGACGTAGGAAAAACCATGTGGATATTTAGGATGAAGAACCAACCATTAATCAGGTTCAACCACCTAGACAAAATGCTGAAGAAAGAAACTTAGGGGCAAGGGTAGAACAACAGTGAGTATAAGAAGTCCAGGAAGAACAACCTAGGAGAGTGATGATGGCAAATAGGGACCAAAATACTGACAATGTGGTCCATAGGGTTAGGCATGAAAACATAATGGCAGAAAATAATTTGACTGCCATGATTGAAAAGATCATGACACAAAATGCTCTAAATTTAGGATTTAGGAGACCAAACTACACATCCTCCCTAACTGAATATATCTTACAAACTAAATTGCCAAGGGGTTGTAAAGAACCTAAGTTCACAAAAATTTTAGGAGATACTAGTGAATTGACTTTAGAACATATAGTTAGGTATCTAACCGAAGCCAGATATTTGGCAAATAGCGAAATCTTAGAATAAAGTATTTCCCAAGTTCCCTAACCAATAATGCTTTTACATGGTTCACTATCCTCCCATATGGTTCTATAGATGCTTGGCCCCAATTGGAAAGCTTATTCCATGAACAATTTTATATGGTACAATCCAAAATAAGCCTCAAGTAATTGGCCAGTATCAAGAGGAAATTCACAGAGCCAATAGATGATTATCTGAATAGGTTCCGTCTTCTAAAATCCAGATGTTTCACTGTGGTTCCTGAGCATGAATTAGTCAAAATGGTTGTTGGGGGTTTAGACTATTCCATTCAAAAGAAGTTAGATACTCAATATTTGAGAGACATGGCCCAACTAGAAGATAGAGTTCAATAGGTGGATCACCTAAAGGCTGAGAAGGCTAGGGCTAGTAAAAATTATAAGAAAGTGAGGGTGGCCTATATTGAGGCAGAAGAACAAGAGCTAGAAGATCTCAGCGATCCTTATGGTTTTGAGCAACTCGAAATGGATCTGGCTGAATTAAAACAAGTACCCCCTTATTCTTGTAAAGTCCTTGTTCCATTAAATGGCAAGAACCTATTGAAAACGAGAAAAATGATAAATTCCCTAAGAAAACTTACACATTTGATATAACCAAATGTGATGAAATTTTTGATTTTCTTGCAAAAGATGGCCAGATGATAGTGCCTCCTGATGTTAAAATTCCTCCGCTAGAACAGCAGAAGACAAGAGGTTTATGTAAATATCACAATTTCTTAGGCCATAAAACCTCACAGTGCTTTCTTTTCAAGTATCAGATTCAAGGTGCTATCAAGGAAGGGAGACTCAAGTTTGCTGAGAAATAAAAAATCCAAATGAAGATTGAAACTGATCCCCTCTAATAGCAGAGACGAACTACGTTGAGGCTGTTGATATCAACAGGGTAGAAGTTGTTGGACTCATTGCTGGTCAAGAAAATGAGTCTAAAAAGAAAAAAGGGTTTTGTCATGGTTAATGGAAATGGATAGGCTATTGATGGCCCCATTAACACGTCCTCTTTGAACAATCTAGTCGAAGTGGTGCAATTGAAGGTAACGAAAAAGGCAAAGGCGCTGGCAGAACTATCTCAGATGTGAAGATGGTTGAGGCTATTGAGGGTCTAAGGGTTATGTTCGAGAAAGTAAGGGTCACTGAAGGTCCAAGTATAGGAGTTCACATGGTGGATCTGAACTAACCCTGTCCAGAAATGGAAGAAGTAGAAATATGTCTTGAAATGGAAAGGGAGCATATGAGAGGTGGCTACCCAAGGGTCGGAGTGAGCCTGCGTGACTACCTGTTCCACTGCCACAAAAGAAATGTTGAAATACTTTTATGCTTAAGATGCAGCACCATTTGTAATTCAAGAGTTGCTGCAAACTTCAAGAGGGTTCAGCGTGCTCGAATAGGAATCAACTGGAGGCAAGACAACCAATTGTTCAAAGTCCATCCAAGGCCAGGGGAAAGCTTGTTGGGATTTCTAGTGCATTGCCACAAGACTGAATCTGAATGCCTAATGTTCCCTAGATGTGAAGTTGTGTATGATTGAAGTTTGTCCGAGGCATTCGAAATAATACCTTTCGTGTCATGCTGGAACCACCAGACTTGGAATCTTGTTGATTCCACCGAACAAACAATTACATTCAAATTACCAGCTGAAATACCAACAGATAGATGGCTTCAGGCATAAGCTAATAAAGGAAGAGGAAAATGGAGGAGTTTCAAGCAGGGAGGTAGGATAGACATGGCATATAGAAAGCAGTTCCAAGTGTCAAAAGGGAAGATTATAGGTTAGAAAATTACAAAGGAAAAAATTTGATGTCCATATCACAATGGAGGAGGCATCTGGGAATAAAGAAAGCAGAAATGGAATCTACTTTAAAAGAGTTGGGTGAAAGCAACAAAAATTAGAAGCCATCAACCATGCTGACTGGGGGCAAACCACCAGTAGGAAGAAGGATATTTTCCCCCAAGAAAGAGGTGATTGTAGAGAAGGCTCAACCAAGTCCTATAGATGACGAAGAAATGCTGAGTCATGACTTCGAGTCAGACAGAGGGTCATCTTTGAACATTAATTGCAACATATTATTTGTGCTCCCTTATGAGTACAATCAGGAAACTGAGGTGGAAGGATCTGAAGAAACTGATGAGGCGAAAATGGAAAAGCATAGACCTGTGTGCTAATACGTGATGAAAAACGGCACGGTCGAAGAGTAAAACTCTTTCTTCGAAAGGCCAGACCAAGGAAAACTAGATTATCTCCTTTAGACTTGGAAAACTAAAAATTGGGATACGCTAATAAATAAGAATTCGAAGTGTTCACTATCAATGTCTTAGCAGAAACAGTTTGATAGACACGGAAAGAAAAATCAAGTACAGAGCGTTATCTTACATCTTGATGGGAAAAAATTATTTAAGAAAACCCTAGAAGGAGTCTTGCTCAAATGTTTAGGGGAAATGAAGCATATCTAGCATTGTCTAGCGTACATAGTGGAACATGTGGGGCACATCAAGCAGGCCATAAGATGAAGTAGTTGTTGTTTCGATATGGAATGTATTGGCCCACCATGCTCAAAGATTTTATAGATTTTGCTAAGGGTTGTGAGGAATGTCAGGTACATGCAGGCATCCAACATGATCCTGCAAGCAAATTACATTATATTATCAAGCCATGGCCTTTTAAGGGCTGGGCATTAAATTTAATTGGAGAGATTCGACCTGCCTCATCCAAATGCCAAAAGCATATTTTGGTGGGAATAGATTATTTTACAAAGTGGGTTGAAGCAATACATTTGGTGAACGTTGATCAAGAAACTATCAGCGAATTCATCCAAAGGCAAATAATCTATAGATTTGGAATCCTATAATGTATTTCAATAGACCAAGGATCAGTCTTCACTGGTCGAAAAATGCAGGAATTTGGTTAAGAAATGGGTTTCAAATTATTAACCTCCACACCATACTACCCTCAAGCGAATGGTCAAGTCGAAGCGGCCAATAAGGTAATAATAGGTTTCATAAAGAAGCATGTAGGACGAAAGCCAAAGAATTGGCATAAAACTATAGATCAAGCTCTGTGGGCATGTCGAACATCCCTTGAGGAAGCAACTAATACCACTCTGTTTCAACTTACATTTGGACATGACACAGTCTTAACAGTCGAGATTAATTTATAATTAATAGGAATTCAAAGGCAAGATGAAATCCCTTCTAATCATTATTGGGAGATGATGATGAATGAATTAGTAGACTTAGATGAAATAAGGCTGAGCGCTTTAGAAGTATTAAGAAGGCAAAAGTAAGTTGTTTACAATTAATGATTTAGTTTGGAAAGTGATATTTCCCATGGATAAAAATAATAAATCATTAGGAAAATGGTCACCACATTGGGAAGGACCATTCCGAATTCTGGAAGTGTTTTTGAATAACGCTTATGAAATCAAAGAATTAGCAGAATATCGAAGAATCTTAAAACTAAATGGGAAGTACTTGAAGAAGTACAAACCTTGCTTGCAAGAAATTCGAATCATAAAAGATTAATGTATATAAGACGCGTTATGGGCCAAAATGGCGCTAGTAAAAATAGTTTTCCAAAATGGCTTTGTTCCAAATATTAAACATTTAAAGGAAAATAAGAAATAAAACTAGAATTACACATCAATTAAAAGTGAGGATTTTGCCTCAGTTTGTCAAATTTCATCTTGGCCAAATTCATTTTGTATCGAGTAGCAGTTTTGACACCCTCGAGAGCATCAATTTCTCCAGTTATGCGGTCAGCAAGCTCCACTTGTTCTAGGCTCTTTGAAACCAGCGCATCAAGTTGAGTCTTGTCTACATTCTGGATAGCAGCTTGTTGAGTTCCCTATTGTATCCACTTCTTATTTGATCAAGTAAAATTTGGAGGTCATTGTGAGTTTCGCCTACATTGGTAGGGCAAGCAGTGAGGTCTGCCTGGTTAATTAATATCTTCATGGGAAAATAAGCTGTAGAATCCTTTTTCAAGACAGGGAACAGGTCAACCTCAATGATAGTTGTCTTCACTTATCAAAGAAGTTCGTCATAAGAAGCTTGAGGCATAGTGGCGTTCGATTGTGTTGAAGCTTCATATTGACTCTTTTCAGAAGATGAACCTCTCTTCGTTATCATCATCTTCACATATTGGAGAGGATTTTTTTCTTCAAGGTTGCCTTTTCTTCTTCAGTTAGGATTTTTGGGTCTCGGTTTTGAGTTTGTTTTGCGCCATCAAGAATGGGATCATCTTTCTTTGTTGTTCCTTTCTCTTGTTCCACTTCATCTTCAACATCATATGCAAAATAGTGGCTGACGGTCTCTGTGTCACATTGTTCCTCCTAATCTTCGGCAAATCGATCTTTCTTGGGAGAAGAATCTCTAGGACTGTCCTCGTTGGGAATTTCATCTTCAGTAATTATTTTGCCAGTGTGTTGAGGTCCTTCCGAAGGATCTCTCTGAGGAGATGAAGTCTCTTGTTCCTCAGGGATCTCACCAACATCAGATTGGTTGGCAGCATTCGAAGAACCCTTGTTCAAGGCAACACCACTGGAGTCTGGCTGAGGTGAAAAGGTACCAGTATTTGGAAGAATACTTTGCTGCGTAGAGGAGCTCAAGGGCATTGTTTGTTTTACCTACGAAAAAATGAAACATTAGTATGAATAATCAAATAATCGAAGCAATAAAGAGAGTCAAGAAATTGGTATACATGCTAGTCAGATCGAATATAAGAGCATTTGAAAGAGGAAAAGGAAATATAATCAAAAGGAACAGGGAATCCCTTTGTTCCACACCTTTTCCCATTCGAGATGTGATAGTAACGACAGACAAATCATAGCGAAGGTAACCATTGAATTTGTCCAAAGTACACTTAGCCCATGTCACCCTTTTAGCAGGCCTTTTGGCTTCATTATCATGTTTATGAAAAATATTTCCACAAACAAACCAATCTGGGTAAGGAGGAAAAAAGGCTAAAGTAAACTCTGAAGTAGGTAAGTTGGGAAACCTTGGTGGTTGAAATCGAAAGGCCAACTTATGCCTATATCCGGGTTTAACAGGAGATGGAAATGTAATTTTTGAAAGTTGTTTTCTAAATTTTTCCTCCAAAGTTTTTGCTGCGTTAAAGACGGTTCAATGGAGATTCATTGGATCATAGACAGTTTCAAAGTATTTTTGGAAATCTTGGATCTCTTTGATATGAGTTAGCTTACCTTTCTTTACATGTTCCTGCACAAGCGAAAAAACTCTTGTTAGAGGTTTTTGGAGTTGAGTGGTATCAAGCATGCACTTAGAATAATATTCATTCCACCAAGTATAGAAGCTTCTTGTCATGTGGGAAGCAGGTTGATAAGAGTTAAGCATAAAATCAGCAAAGTTGACATGATAGCCTTGGTACTTCAAAATATCCTTGAGAGCATAGTCCACTCCTGCCACACAGATTTCTTGCTTTCGAGCAAAAAGAGGTTCAAGAAAAAGTTGGCACAATCCAAATTGATGGGATACAAAGTCAGGTTGATAAGCCAACAAGCATATGTGGCTTTGTATTGGCATAATCCTGGAGTAGATGAGTCTTGGCAAAATAATTGCGCGCCACATGTTTTCGATTTCTACATCTATTATCCTCAGAACTTCTTCAAAGGGAGTAGTGAAACATGAGGGACCATGAGTTCGATTGGAAAAGGGGCCATCGAAGGATAAAATTTGTGACTCTTTGAAAAGATCTTCATATAATAGGTAAAGAGGTTGTGAAGATTTGCTTTTTCATCATTTGGGGTTAACCGTAAGATCCTAGTAGCCTCTATAGTTCAATCTGAGATTTCAGGGTCTTTCTCATCCACTTTTCCTGAGGTTTGAAGTGATGGTTAGAGAGTCGTGTTGAGCCACAGTTGAAGGAGCCAACAATTGACTAGCAAGAAGTAAGCTAGTGCCAGCCTAGTATCCTTTTAATTTGGAAATGGCTAACCCTAGACTTTTATAAAGCCCAACCAATAAAAGTTCGCTCAGACGCACTTTTCGACCAGAGAGAAATTGGTTCACTAGGGTATAAACCTTTTGGCCACTTGAAGATATTTACAATAGAAAATATATTTTGATAGCCATAGGGCCAAAAAAGCTATACGCTCAACATCTAATACTTATTCTCCTTCAGCATAGTAGAGGCCTATGTAGGTGGAGAAACTAGCGTTTTTAACATCAAAATTAATGGTGTTATCTGCATCTTTCTTAGGATCGAAAGTTTCTCCAGTAGGAGGAAGCCCATTGATTGCAGGAATATCAAAAAGGGTGGAAGTCATCATCCCACAAGAGAGATGGAAAGTGTTATAGGTAGCGTCCCAGAAAAAAGCGACGCAAGGAGCAAGGGTTGGCTGTAGCTAAAGCCTAATTTCGACATTTGAATTAGATAAAAAATGCCTAAGTCCTTCAAATCATGGGTTTTCTTCTTTTCTGTCTTATCAAGCCAGGCTAAATATGATCTGTCTAATGAGGGGCTAGATCGAAAAGGATTAAACTTTTCAATGATGTATTCAAAACGGAAAATCTTTGTTTTAGCCTCAAGAACTATAGAGTTCTCTTCAGAAGTTTTTTTCTTTTGAGATTTTAGTAGGTTTTACAGTAGAATCGTCATTTGTTTTCTTGGGTGGTTTAGTTTTATTTTCTATGGGTTTTGTGTCATGGTAAATAGGGAAAAATTCAACAAACTTTGTTATATTTTCAGCACGAATTAAAGGTCCCATAAAACCTAGGGTTTTGCCAGATACAGAGGTCAAAATGAGTACCTAAGAAGCATAAATAGATTTTTATTCTGGTGTAAATTTAGGAGTGGTGATAAACTCTTGATTCCCGGATGTCAGAAGTTGACTGGTGAGTTCCATTTGTGAAGAAGAAGCCTTTGATTTCCCAGTCTTCTTGCTCTTGGATGATGACTGTTTTTTAGCAGTTGACATTGTTGAAAAAGAAGATTGTTCAAGCTTTTTGAAAAAGAAAATGGATTTTTTCTAGTAACGAATGAAGAATAGAAGGTTGAAGAAGTTGAAAGTATTTATAAGTGGAGGAGTGGGGTATTTATACTATGATGGCAGTTAGAAAGTTTTTTTGTAAACAAAGTAGTGGGACACGTGTACTTGTGCTATTGAAAGAGAGAGGGGTTACTTTTTGATTAGTGTTAGAAATTGGCTTCGTAGATAATAATGATTGCTAATAACTGCTACACGCACGTCTAAGAAGACGTTTGGAGAAAGATGATTGTGACGTCATACACAGTAAAACCTATCATCAATCTTGGGAATGTCGAAATCAAACATATAATTCAAAAATGAATTTTTCTCTGTGTAACGAAATACACATTTTTGAGGGGCAATTTGTTGGCTGGTGATTTCGACAATAGCTGGTTCGAACGTTAGATTTTTTATGTTTGGGATTTTATTCAAATGAGATTGAGAAAGCCCAAGTTATGTGTTTCGTTCAAAAGAGAGAAGGATTTGGTTTGGAAAGTATCCGTTGGAGAATTCGAATTCAAATGCGCTGAAGATTCAATATTTACAGCAAGAGGAGATTCGAACTCAAATCAGGGCGTTACTCATGGAAGACGCACGGAGGCTAGAGAATTCGGAACACATGAAATCTTCAAACGTGGCGACTATTTGAGATAGGAATGTTAGGGTCGAATTAATATAAATAGGAGTCTTAGTGTTAGGATTTTCGGGTGTGTTCATTTTGTACAAGTCACTCGAAATACTCAAAGTATCAAGTATTAGAGAAAAGAGTTACACAATTTGTTCATACAAAGTCTTTTAAATATTTTCTTTACTTCCCAGTCGAAATCTTTATCCTTTCAGTCATTTAAATTCTTTTCGTTATCCTTTACATTCCTTTAAGTTTCTAGGCGAATTGTTTGTTTTAATCATTTAAACACCTTTTCAATCAAAGTTACTTTAGCAATTCATTTCTTTGAAGATTCTTAGCATTGTGGGAAAATAGAACGTTAAATATGGATTATAACACAAGTTCAATACCAAATACTTAGACACATGTCCTAGGATCAATATAGTCGATCCTGTAAGTTACCAAAATTATTCGATTTGGAAGACTAGCGATTGTGTACCAAATTTCCCTGTAAACAATATGCTTCTGAAAGCTTTTCAAGAACCTCACTTATCACAACATCGATAAGATATGAAAATTATTCAATAGTGGAAAATCCAATTTAAACCTCCACTTTCTTGCGTTTTCTTCACACCTTCAAAAGCAACAATTGTAGCGGGTAGCGAGTGCAGCAGTTCGGTGAAAGCAAAATTTTTTTGTGACTTATGATTTCTATTTTCTATGTTCTGGAGTTTGTTTCTCGATGCATGTTTTTCGGAAAGGAAGAAAAATTAAACAAAGATGGAGAATGATTTGACCAATAAAAAAATTAGGCTTAACAATAGTGGAATAAAATATTTAGAGCATAATTATTTTCATTGGTTCGATTCATTGATTTGACGATTTCAAAAAACTAAAATTAAGAACCGAACCAAACTACATCAATTTTTATTGAGTTGGTTCGGTTTTAGAACTAAACCATAAAAAATGGTTTTAATTCGGTTTGATTTGATTTGGATTGTCGATGTAATTGATTTTTTTTTCCACTTACACCCCTAATTACCATATTACATGCGTAAAAAAAATAGTATTTGCATTTTTTTAAATATCATAAATGTAAAATGAAATATAAAATTTTGCAAGTGTACATGTTATTAATTCATTAATTAGAAGGTAATTTTTTGGCTACTCTTTCTAAATTTAGGGGTAATTTATCCTTTATGACGTGTATCAATCAAATTTTATCATATAAAATAAAATTTTAAAATTACATATTAATTTAAAATTTTAAAGAATCAAAATAAAATTAAAAAATAATATATAACTTAATTTTTGAATAATAAAATGTTCGTATGTCAAGTGTGAGTAAAAATTTTCATATTGGAAGAAAAAGAAATGTTTAAGAGATGTGAAGTATATTGACATTGAGATAGAACGGTTAGTTAAATATTGAATATTATAACCAATACCAACTTGCATGTCGCTTTACATTTTACATACTTATATTTGGTATTAAAATAAATTATAGTGGCATTTCGCCTAACAAATTTTCAAAACGGCAAAAAGATGGCTCATTTAGTTCCCCACTAGGCCACTACTCTTCCTTATGTTTACTAATCATCAACCAATGCCTTGAGCAATATGAGATGATTATAATTTATATATACCAACTTTGACTTTCTTCAATAGTTTGATATATAGAGCTTCATCATGTGCATAGCCGGCGACGTACACTTTGATTACTTTTAATGATACCAAATTCATTGTAAAAGTTTTATTAGGTACTAATTTTTTATGGGTTAAATAAATTTTTGATCTTTATACATATATTGCAGCTTTTATTTTTCGTCTCTCCCTTCTTTTAGACAGCAGTTTTTATAAAACAAAACATTGTCAAAGCCAGCTAAAATCGTTGTTAAAATTCAGGAAGAACTAAAAAAGAAACTGTAATATTTATATGGACTAAAAACTTATTTAATCCATTTTTTATTGAACAAAATAATCTTGCTGCATACTAACTAATTGGGTCTAATGTGAAGAACTAGTCTCACCACAATAATTATCATCAATTAAGGATTTTAAATTTTTTTTTAGCGTTGGTATTAAGATTTTGAGTGTATTTTTATATAAAAATAAATAAAATGTAAATCGAGATTAAGCTAAACAAATAAATTTAAGGTTAGTAGATGGTCTTCCAGAAGAGATTGAATCAAGCGATGAAGCGAACACGTTCTTTCTTAAGTTTGATGAAGTTTAACTTAGTTGTCAAAAATTCTATACTTAGTCCAAAGTATGGTAGGATGGGATTGTTGGTCTTTATGGTGCATGTTCCCTGTTTAGTAGTGTCTTTAATTGAGAAAGCAAGAACAATGAAAGATGGAGTCACGAGTTAAGGGAGCTGCTCGCTGGTAGACATAGTCAACGAAACATTTCGAAGAATATGATGCATCGATCAAACGTGGGGCTTCACATAGGTCAAACGTGGGGCTTCGCATATTCCACATATGGAAGGAGGAATCATGCAATGCCCACCTAAATATCCGAACGAGTCAATATTTTATGTAGGTCAAAATGCTACATAGATTATAGACACTTTTATAAATACAACAATCTATATATTTCAAAACACAATCAATCAAGGAATTTCATCGTCTCTATCTTTATTTATTTCATGGATTTCTTAGGCTATGCTTGTAATTAACAATTTTTGGAGTTGGTAAACAATTCACAGTTGTGGGACAAAGTTCATCCCTTGTCATAATTGTTAGAAGAAAAAAAAGAATTATTTGTGAGAACTATCAACGAATTTTCAACTCGATCAATAAATTTGGTAGTCTAATGGGAGACTACAACAAAAAAAACTAGAAAATTTCAATCACATGACATGACTATGCTTTCTCTATGCACATGCAATCTAAAAATAATCTCACCAATATGGATCAACCATCACGATCATTTACAAAGAGGTCAAACCAACAACGATCATATGAACCTCCATAATTAGTGGACATGACAACAATCGTTCCTCTCTCTTTTTTAAGCAACAGTTATTCCCCCTAACGAAACAGTAGTAAAGATTTCGCCTTTTATTAGGTAACACTTAGACTCGAGGATACATGATATCATTTATTAGATCTCTCAACAACTTGGTGACATGTCATAACATATGATTCATAACGAAATCCCATAAACCAATGAGTTTGAGACCAAATGAGCACATTCAAGTGATAAATATACCATTTTATCCATTCAAGGAGGTGAAGGAAGCGAAATTCTGGGAGGTATTGTTCATCAAAGATAACCACACTACATGATGGTAGGGCCTCCCCGGGTCTACTTGAGTCATGTATAATAATTACCTTTCACCCTTTGTTATTGCAAGCCTAGTACTTTTGGCACAACTAATCTTTGCAGAACTTAGTGTTGAATGATACCCAAAAATACATTAATCTTTAATCTAGAAAAATGGAATTTCCACAAGTAGTATGAAAAATTGAAAGAAGACCATCTGAAGTAGTATGAAAAATGTGGTTTCCTTAAGTATCATTATATGGTATTACTACATAGGAGAACAATATGTCTTATGCTAGATGATACACCTTTGGCTCAACAATAGGGCTTCAAATACTAATTGGATACCCCTTAGGCTAATCTCAATAACAAAAAGCATAACTTTTTTCAACAAAATTCAATAAACTAAAATAGAGATTTTATTACTGGTTTATCTCAAGAACCAAACTTTATTTTTTTAAGAGAATCACTCTCAAAAATTAAACAAATAGCACAACTACTTACAAAATCTTTCTCACAAGCAAAGTTTCACTAAAAAATACTATAACAACTTTAAGCGAAATAAAAATGTTGAGAGAGAGAGAGATTCCAATGGAAATGTAAAGCTTTTGAAACTGGGGTGAAATGAAGTAGAAGTTAGCCTCCATTATACATGAGTTGAAAAAGTTAGAAATAGAAATAGTCCATAGGCATAATTAAGGCTTAATTAGTGTTGCGGTCCCTTAATTTAATTTATGTTTTCACTTTGATCCCTTATTTAATAAAATTTATATTTTATTCCCTCAAAAATCATTTGGTTAGTCAATTTAGTCCATTCTATTAACTTTTAACTTTAAATATATTAAGTGAGACAAATTTGTTGAGTCTCCACCGAAAAAATTCCAAAAAAAATTATAATTTCAAAAACTAACAAATATAAATATTTTAACTTTAAATTCAACTTTTAAGAAGCCATACAAGATTCATTCCTAAATTCATACATGTAATATCCCATCATGGAAGATGAAAAACTTCACATGTTATGAAATTGACCAACATGGATACACATTATTAAAAATTTTATTTACTTCTTTTTGAGATCTTTGCATTTATTGGTAAAGCTTTTTTCAAAATCTAGGAAATGATACTAACCAACCAAACACGGTCTAAGAAATGGAAAAGCTTTTTGCAACTTGTTTTTCCTCCTCAATACTTGTTTTCTGAATTATCCATAGCTTGAATCTAAGAAATGGTACCAACCAAACACAGTCTTATTCCAAAAAAGAATATACCTTTGTAGAAGAATCTCAGAAGAAGATTTTGAACGAGAATAACAAACATCACAACATTAATCGCCAATAAATAGAATAATCAACTACTAACATCAGTATTAGTAAAATCAGATATACAAAAACAATTATTCATATATTTGTTCTTTTATCTAAAACAAAAGAAAACAAAAAAAATATTTATGGTAAACAGTGACAGTTTTTAAATGAACTACAAGGAGGACATAAACAATGGTCATGCTCAGCAATAAACACCTATCAACAACATCCAAAGTGAAGACCCAAAAACATAAAAAATATCAAATGTGTGAAGAAAACCATAAACAACACTAAACTTTTATCTCTATTGCGCCATTCACACTACAAAACAATGAAATATAACGTTAGTTTCACTAACATTAAAGTTTGATATTTTTAGGTTTAATTTTCTTGGGATTTAATTTTAATTTTTCTGAGTTTGAGATGAACGTGATGATGAAGATAATGAAGGAGAAGAGGGAAGAAGATGAAGTTTTATAAAAATATTATTTCTCACTTAACAATATTGTCTCACTTAAGACATTTAAAGTTAGAAGTTGACATAATGAACTAAATTGATCAACGAAATAGTTTTTGAAGTACTAAAATGTAACCTTTATTAATTAAGGTATCAAAGTGAAAACTTAAATTAAATTAAATTAAATGACCAAAAGATGCATTAAGCCCATAATTAATGAGCCAATCGATTTTCCAAGTCATTTTTAATCGATTACCATGTCCAAAGAGGAAATACAAGATATAAAGTTGTTGTAAGTGATTAATCGTTTAAGCTGTCTCCAATTTATTGGATGGCATAGAAAAGTTTTTCAATCGATTGGGATAAGCTAACAATCGATTAGTTAGTCCAAAAATTACTTGGAACAATATTGGCCAACTTCTAATTACTCACTTGTTTTGGCTTCGAAAATAATTTTTAATATAACAACGTTTGAAAAATATATTTTAAGGTGTGTGTGTGCGTGTGTGTGTGTGTGTGAGTGTGTGTGTGTGTGAGAGAGAGAGAGTGTGTGTGTTACCTTAGTACTTCAAAGTTACTTCCTTACTCTTACAAAACTTAGGTCACTCAGGAAACTAAATATACATGATCTGACAAGCTTTCACACTTTATCTGAAGCTTTCACAATTTTGAATATCCCTATGTTAATGAGGCATTCAAAATTTACATTTTTAGGTCTTCATCGTCATGGTTGAAAGATATTACGAACGACTTTAATCATTATTGTCATCATCAAAACTTTGGATGAATCTTTTGCAAGCTTTTTCACCTTTATACCAGCAAGCACATGGATCCACATTCTCTCCCTTTTTATGATGACAACATATCTCTCACGAAGGTGGATCATGAGTTGTTGTGATTTGAATCAAAGAAATAATGAGTTATTGTGAGTTAAATAAAAGAAATAATGAAGTGAATCAAATGTATTAAAGTGAAAAAGTTTTTATTAGTCTTTTGAATCAAGTCTGGATGTATGATTAAAGTCAGATACTTTGATTCTTATCATAAAGTTCTTTGATTTGAATCAAATTGGTAGAGGAAAATTTTTCACTACCAAGCATGTTCATTATTTCAATATTACAATATGTCTAATTCGAATCAAGACTTTCCAAAACCTTCATTTAACACTTCTAACATGAGACTCAAGTAACACTAAACATTTTAACTTGTCTCAAATTGTAAAAAGGATAAAAACACATTTATATGGAACCAAATATAATGGAATAAATGGAGAGGTGTCTTGTGGTACATATCTAATAAATGAAGCAAAAAGTTACAACCAAATTACAAACAAATTATATAATCGCGATAAATAAAATTACAAACACTCAAAGATCAAATAATTGACATAACATCAAAATAATGATATTAAGTGCAATGGAATTTCAATCTCCCCTTTTTTAATGTTTAGAAAAATTGAGATATTATTATTATTATTATTATTATTATTATTATTATTATTATTATTATTATTATTATTATTATTATTATTATTATTATTATTATTATTATTATTATTATTATTATTATTATTATTATTATTATTATTATTATTATTATTATTATTATTATTATTATTATTATTATTATTATTATTATTATTATTATTATTATTATTATTATTATTATTATTATTATTATTATTATTATTATTATTATTATTATTATTATTATTATTATTATTATTATTATTATTATTATTATTATTATTATTATTATTATTATTATTATTATTATTATTATTATTATTATTATTATTATTATTATTATTATTTCATTTTAGTAAACGTTGAAATCTTTAATTTTTGATCTGGGATAAATTTATTTTAGACTTATTGATCAACATATAAAAAACTGATGACGCACAAGTGGAATCTTGAGATCTCAAGCTCCACCCACATTAAATATTTAACGCACAGAAATATCACGATAATATCACAAAACCTTCTCCCTCTTTGACAAATAGCAAAAATAGATAAAGGAAAAAATCAATCTCACATAGAGAGATTAATCTAAAATTACATATCAGCCTATACAAAATTCTATACAATAACAGACCAACTTAAAACTAGAAATAACACACTCGAATATATAAACTTACAATCAACGCAAATTCAGAAAAATGGAAAGGATAAGAGATAAACTAGAAAAATAAAATCATATATAAAAACCAAAAATATCAAAATAATTGCAAAAACACGCCATACAACACATTATTCATAATACCAAAATAATAATCATGTCCAAAATATTCACGAAGATGTCTTGGAACAAATTAAATAAGCATAGCAAAAAAGATGCAAATTATGAAAAGGAAATACATTATATGATATGCTAACCTATGGAAGGTTAGATGGAAATGGATCGGAGGCAGGCTCAAAATCAAGATCAAGGTCAAATCTCGAACCCTTAAGAGACTCAACAGCTTCTTTGATGCTTCCAACCATGCAGTCTTCTTTAGTTCTAGCTTCAAAACCAAAATTGGAAATCAAGCAATCCTCCATAATCTGAGCCAAAGTCTAGATCCTTTCCACATAGGCATTTGTGTAATCCTTCACTGTAGGAGGAAAAACATCTAGAGCAGGAGGATAAGTACATCAAATGGAGGGAATAAAGACCCTTCCAAGAACATAACCTTCTAGAGCATCTTGATTAGTAACGAACTTGTCATTATACACTTTACCATAAATATCCAAATAAAACCAGCCCACATTATCTCTGCATTACCTTATCCATTTAAGCACATGAATAAAAAACTTTAGGAGCTTCAAGCATTTCATCTGGAACATGACGAATATTGTTGGAATCAAGGAGATACTGAAAAAATAAAGTGTAGAACAAAGGACACTTCAGACTAGACATGTAGATGTTCATTTGATACAAAATATGACATTCCAACACTTGCAATATAGATATCAAGACTGAAGTCCTAGCACCAACAGAATGTTAAGACAGATGTTAAGACATCTATTCTTGAAATAATAAATTTTTGAAGAAGTATTATGCAGGAAAATAAAATTTTGAAAGTAGATTAGCACAATTAATTTTAACCCAGTTCAGTGCAACATCACCTACAGTAGGGGCTACTAAGCCGGGAAGGAAATTTACTATGATAGTCCAAAGCCTAAACAATCTAGGTTTACAACTTCTTTCTTAAACTACCTTGTGAAACTTCTTCCTAGGATCCTCCTAGATAAAAGATCCCCTTATGACTTTAAATCACCTTAGTGATACCTACAGTCACAAACCTTGTGACTAGAAACAAATGAATCAAATAGAAGATTACACTTCAAATACACAATACTTAGTTTTCTTAAAAGTTTCAACCAAGAACAATACTAAACGTTTTGCTTAAAAGCACATGAGTGAGAATAATAACTTGATAAAAAATCTAGTAAAAATATGTCTACCTCAATGTATTAGAAGATACATGAGTGACATACAAAGAAAACACACTTAAAATTTAAAACACTTCCAAAATCCTAAACCCTTATATTGCACCCACGGTTTTTTCAATGTGAATGCTTGACATTTTAGGTTTATCAAGTCCTTGTTCATAGACTCTTGCGGTATGGGCTTGGAATCTTTAAGTCAAATCCAATCTTCTGTTTTAAGTCAGCTGCAAGGTCTTCAAATAAAAATAGGAACAAATCTTCAAATTTTCCTAAAAAAGTCTCCAAGATCCTTTTTAATGAAACTGAAGCAACAATGCACTATTCCTAATAAAATCTTCCTACCTACGAAAATCACTAAGATATATCCAATAAGATCTCAAAAAATCAAATAAAATCTTTCAAGAGATATAATAGCAATGCCTACTATGGTTTTAAACATCAGTTCAAAACCATGTTTTAGAAAAAATGATGCCAATCATAAAACATGGAACTAACAATCTCCTCCTTTGGCAAACTTTGGCTAAAACAACCTTAGCACAATTATTTTGGAGAGAGGAATAAAAACATAACCAAAAACATAAGCTACATGCAAAACATGTAAACTTTGTAAAAATTCAATAGAAAAATATATCATAGATTATACTACAGTTACAAAGCACCATCTTCAAAACTCCAGATGTCAAGACATGTGGTCTGACATCACACAACATAGCTCTAACACAACAGATGAGCTAAGCAGAACTTACATTTCCAAACTCCCTTTGTTTCACATTAATAGTAATTCCCCTCAAGGGAAGCCATAAATCACCATAATATAAACTACCCAAGTTCACACATTAGAAGGACATGTAGTAGAAGATATAACAGTCTCACATTAGGATTTCCATGCAGCTCCAATAGGCAGGATGTTAAAACATCTGATAAGATATCCTTCACAAAGATGCAACAACAAAAAACAAGCACGAGAGACTATCATACTCACCATAAATAGTTTCATATAACAAGCAACCACAATTACTAATATCCCCTTAACAGTCATAAATACAGGTGGAAGCACAAATAGGAACACACAATAGCAAATGGAAACACACACACACATACTTCAACAAGCTCGTGTGGTCTTCCAGCTCTTTCCCCTATCAAAGATCCTTCTAGACTCCTTGGTGTTGTCACCATCCCTTCTATAAATAGAAATTTGTATAGGTTTCTCATGCCTTAGAACACATAGGAAAAGCATAGTCTTTTTAGTATTCATCCATACATGTAATTATTATAACTTCTCAATAGTGCAAGTTCCTAGCCCACTACTTATGTTGTTAAATTAATCTACATAAAAAGCTTTAGTAAACACAATAGTCAGTTGATACGTAGTGTCTTTATGCTTCAGAATAACAAACTTTCCTTTAACAAGATTCTTGATAAGTTTATTATGACTATCAAGGTTCTCGTTCTAGCCATGTTGAATGAGATATCTCACGTTATTTAGATCTTCACAAAGTAATGTCATGACACCATGTTTAACATTATGATCCTTTAATATTTGGTTAATTCTCATCAGTTGAGAACAATCTTTAATTATTTCACAATACTTGGATTCAATGGCACATATCTTCTTCTTATTGAAATAAGAAATCAGACTATTTCTTAGATATAATGACCTATTGACCCAATTAGACCCAATGATGCAGTTCAAGATCATTCTTTCTTGAATAGTAGGACACATCATTAGTTCAAGTTGGATTCAATGATGTTTTATTCATTAATATGGCTTGAACTCAGTTCCTTAGATTGTTCTATCTGACCTATAGTAGAGAGATTTTTGCTTACTTGAGAACTCGCTGATTCAAAACTTGCGAATTCACAAATTACCTCCCTTATTGCCTCGCAAATCTGCACACAGGATGTTCCAACATTATCTTCAACATCCCTGATTTTTTCAGTAATTGAATCATTAATTACCACACTGATATATTCTATTATCATTCATGTTCTAGATTTAAAACTCTATAAACTCTCCTGCTTGAAGAGTAACCTTGCAATACCCCTTCCTCCCTAATGGGATCCTTTATACCTTTTTGATATTTTTCAATCAAGATATAACATTTACTTCCAAAGGTATGCAAATATTTTACTATAGGCTCTCTTTCTTTCTATAAATCATAGAGAGTAGTTGAAGATCCTCCTCTCCAAGTGACCTGGTTATGAATATAGCATGCAGTATTCAGATCTTCGGCCTAAACTCCAATGGAAATTGCTTAGTAGAAAGCATAACTCTAGCTGATTCCTGTATAAGTCTAGTAATTTTCTCAACAATTCCATTTTGCATAGAAGTGTTGGAATAAGAAAACTCATGACTAATACCTTCAGAATCACAAAATTGAAATAATTTTGAATTCTCAAACTTCATGTCATGTTCACTCCTGACCTTGACAATCAAATTATTCTCCTCTTCTTGAATGCTTTGACACATATTTTTGAAGACTTCAAAAGAATTTGATTTTTATCTAAGAAAATTCATCTAAGTATACTAATAAAAATCATCCATAAACACGTGCGCGCGCGCGCACACACACACACACACACACACACACACACACACACACACATATATATATATATATATATATATATATATATATATATATATATATATATATATTAAGAAGTTCCAACACTTTGGTAGTAGTCCGATGTTGCAACATTGAGTGTGAAACCATGGTTTGCTTTCTAATTTAACACTTACCAAAAACTTTACCTTGTTTAATTTTGAGTTCTCGAATTTTCTTGATATCTCCTTTAAATAAGATCTCCTTCATTCCTTTTAGATTAAGGTGTCTAAGCTTTTGGCGCCATAACATTACTTCTTCTTCATTGGTTATCAAGAATTTGGAAGAATAAGTAGTTATTTAAAATTCTCATAGATAACAGTTGTCTTTAGACATAATGCCCTTCATCAAAATAACATATTTCTCATCTTTGACCAGACATTATGACTTTGGAATTTAAGAGAGTTATCTCACTTTGAAGATGTGAAACAGTATATAGAAGCTTCCTTTTTTCATTCTTTAATTCAACTAGGATCTTTCTTTGTTCTTCTTCTGTCTGAAGAATTTCTTCACACCTATCACACATGTCCTTATAGGATACATCAAGGAAAATTTCATCATAAGCTTCCACTTCATGTTCCCATCTTCCAGAAAGAGCCATTACAAGTTTGGCACTCTCAATGTTTGATTCATATTTTGACTAATCATCATCAGACCAAGATACAATAAACTTCTTTTTCTGCTTCTTGAGAAATTTGGGACATTATGGCCTAATCTGGCCAAAACCTTCACACTCCTAAAATTAATTTTCGTTGCTTTGACTTGACTTGTCTTCAGTTCTGGTATTCTTTTAAGCATTATAGTTATTATTGATGTTAGGTGATATATTATGAACATTTGGTCCTCCTCCTCTATCCATTCTCTTGAGAATTCTATTAAATTGTTTCCCAAATAACACAATAGTATTAACAAACCTTCACCAATATCTTGATTATCTTGGCCTTCTTCATCTTTAGCATTGGAAATAAAAGCTATGCTCTTGTTCTTTTTCTCAGACTTGTCACTAAAATCCAATTCAAAAGTTTGAAGTGAGCCAACAAGTTCATCAACCCTCATGTTGTTGATCTCATGAGCCACTTCAATATCTATCACCTTCATGTCAAATTTCCTAGGTAGAAGAGACCTAAGAATATTTCTAACAAGCTTTTATTTTGACCTATTTTCTCTTAAAGCACTAGATGCATTAGCTAGTTCAAGAACCTGCTATGATATCCCTGGATGGTCTCATCATCATTCCTCTTTATATTCTCAAATTTAGAAGTGAGAATTTGGAGTCTTGACATTTTTACTTTGGATGTACCTTCATGAGTTGTTGTGAAAATTTCCCAAGCATCTTTGGCTATTGTACATGTATTAATCAACCTAAACACATTCTTGTCTACTTCATTGAATAAATAATTCAAGTATTTGGAATTTCAAAGAGCTAATTAATCATCCTCATCATTCCAATCCTCCTCTGCCTTCAAAGACACATTCCCACATTTGTCCTTATTAACGGGATGATCTCATCCTTTCGAAACAAAATTCCAAGATTTTATGTCCATGGATTTCAGAAAAGCCACCATTCTAACCTTCCACCAATCATAGTTTGAACCATTTAATATAAATGGTCTATTATTGTATCCTCCTTCCTTATCCATAGTACCATAAATATTTTCTCCTTGGAGCTCACCCATTAAAAAGAACAATGTGTTTGCTTTGATGCAAATTGAAATTCTGGAACTTGCAATTCAAATGTTAAGATTGATGTCCTAACACCAACATAATGTCAATCCTGTTGTACCCCAAAATTTACCCTCTTCATTTCAACTTTATTTGGCCTATAGTTCCATTATCATGAGCATACATGCATATCATTGGTCTCATGGTTATGAGGTTAAGAGTATCTCAAGTTGTAAGAGAAACTGTGTGTTTTGCCCAGTTTAGACTATTTTGAACCAGAAATTGATAATCTCGCGGTTCAGGTGCATAACTTAGGATCTTGTGGTCAAAAGGTTATCCTGGGTTGGTTCTACAGACGTTAGAACTATTTCAATATTCTCTGCATTTTATTTGTTCAGATTGAAAGCTGACTCATCAAGGAAGAACTCTGATAGTTCATTTTCTTTTGAAGTGGAATTCAGTTTTCTATGTGTTTCGGACGCTCAAAGATTCATAAATCATAGCTTGTTGGGTATTTTTGGCTGATTTTTGACTGGCGAGTCTGTCTCGGTATTATCTCCAACTTTTACTCTTGGACCGGTGGCTAATTGTGTGTAGAAATATCTAGGAAAATTGATACTTCAAGAGCATTTAAATTGTCTTTTTGGTTGCACCGTGTTCACGGAGATGTTAAAAAATTCACAACTTTTGACTCGAACGTCATAATTGAGTGGCTCTGACGCCTAAAATTCCGTCACGACGTCCTCTTAGACTTTTGCTCTCGGGCCAAGAGCTAATTCCTTACGGATAAGGACTAGAATTTTAATCTTTGAGGGTGTATTTGAGTTGAACCTAACCCTGATTCATCTGACACGCAATATTCAAATAACCAATATCTCACTCGATTTTCATTTGATCGCGATGGGACAGGCACCAAAAGTTCAAAAATTTTGTTGGCTTCAATTTTCGTTCATAACCCGAGTTCGGATTTTGATCATAAGGTCCTCGTTCGAGGCGTTTTCCTCAGGTTGCACAATAAAAAGTATACATGTGTCAGATGTTCTCAACGTCAGCTGAAACTTCAAAAATTCTTATCTCCTTAACCGTATGTCAGATCGAGTTGAAATTTTGCTTCCGCGATATGGTTTTTCATTCCAGGCATTTTTTGTGTTGGGCCCATTTTTAAATTCTGCACGGATCCCGAGGTCTGGTACTGTACACGAAAATTATTCGAATAAAGTCAATTTGGGTCCAATTTTGGAGTCCAATTTACTCAAGCCCAATGTTCCACCTTGAAATTATGGTATAGCAGACTCAGGTGTCCTATATGGATGTCAAGACATCTGATCTATTATCAATAATATATGCAAAATATAGACAATAAAAGCATAGTTGAAAAGTAAAGTGCACACAATATTTGTTAACCCAGTTCGGGCTAACTACCTACTCTGGGGGCATACCAAGCCAGGAAGTAAGTCAACTATCAGTAGTATCAATTCTGAGCTAAAATACCCCATTTACAACTCCTCACTTAATCACTACCCAATACAACTTCTACCTAAGTTCTCCCTAGATATGAGAAACCCCTCTCACTTCCAATCACCAAAATCATGTCTAACAGTAAACAACTCAACCACTGTATCGACGACTTGATTTTCAACAATCTTGTATCCATAGAATAGAAGACACACTTCCATGATGAGGATACACACTCCTATTTCGAGCAGAAAGCCTCACTTTCCTCCATACTCAGCCTTGACTCTAGACTAAGAACACATACTTGAAGTTTCTCTAAAGCTTCCTCCAAGAACTATACTCAACTCATTACCTAAAGGCTTCTGAGTGACAACACGATGACCATCCCAAAAACCGAGTGGTTCATCTACAAACATAACCCTTATTATTTTACATGTTGGTTGACTTAGCTTTCTAGATTACAATGCTTCTATTTATAACCTATTCCCAATTAGTCTTGGGATTCTAATAACAACACATAAGCTGTTACAAATCTGCAAAAGATTCTCCTACAAAATAGGTCTTCAATCCAATCTTCCTAAAATATCTCCATATTTATAAAGTCTTCATTTGAACATATTTTGACTTGATTCTTTCCAGATCCTTCTTACGCCACATATGATTGCATAATATTGGTTAGTAATTTTCTGCATTCTGTTAATTGCTGAGTCAAATTCAATTAACAGTCTTTGAGGTCTCAGGCGCAATGTTGAATGGCTCTATATAGGACGTCTTCTTTGATATGTTGTCCAGATGTCGAAACATTTCAACTCAACATGTTCCTTTGTCAAATAGAACTTCCACCTGCTTTCTCTTACAAGTTACAAATTTTATCTAACTAATTTCTTACTATATTAGTTTTACCAAACATAATGTCAATTCAAATAATAGAGAAATAACACACCTATAAATCAATTTTTGCTCTCATAATTTGGGGAACACAAATCATTTGCTAAATTTTTACTCTCAAATCACTCTCTTTTCTCTCTATTTTTCTTCCAATCAACTGCCGCCACATCGGCCAACTCCGATCGGTCTCCGACACACCTTCCTCGCCTCCAATTTCCAACTTCCGGTAAGTCAATTCCTTCCATAAATGCTTAATTTAAGTGATTTTGAGATAATTGTTTAATTGCTTATTTGACTTGAAATTGAATTGGAGATAGAATGCTCATGTATTAATTGATTGTACATTGGTTAATTGAATTGATGTTACATGATTATGGCTTGATTCTTGAACTCGAAGATGTGTCGAGGTGTAAAATTGAATTCATATTTATGAGTTGATTTTCTTTCACACAAGGTGTTTGTGTTAATGTTTAAATTGAAAATAGTGTGCTCATGTGCGAATTGATTCTACATGTTGTTTGTTTAATTCTTAAACTCGAAAGTGTGTCAAGGTTTGGTTTATGCCATATATTCGTGAGTTAAATTGCATTATGTTAGTTAATTGAATAGATGCATTAAGATATGATTGACTCTTGAATTGTGGTTGATTTAATTCCATGTGCAATGTCATGTCGAGGTGTAGAATTGATTGATGGTTGAATGCTTGCATATTGTCACTTGTTGATATGAGTTTCAATTCATGAAGCATTGTATTTTTGCAACATTACATGAGTAAAAACCACTTGTGATGCATTATTTTGATTCGAATTATTCCAATTTTGGCATATCAATTATAGAACCAACCATGTGGAGTTATTTGCATGTCATGGAATAGATTTAATATCAAATTTCATACCTCATTTCAAAATGCAAAACAAGTGAAAAGTGGAAGTTAAACTGGTTCATGATTTTTGCATATTTCATTCATTTTATACATTTTTGTAAACCAAAATCCATTTCTCTCAAAAGTTCAAGGTAGCAATACTTATCCTAGATGTTTTGGCATATTTTAAAATCAATTTTCATATTTTCGGGACCAAAACCATACACATCATGTCTAAATACACTTGCTATCCATCCACACAAAATGTCATAAAAGTGTCGCTTCCACTTAAAATTAATTAAAATTGATCGCATTTTTTAATCTGTTTGGCGTGTTTGCATTCAAACACGTAATTTTTAGCTTATTCCGACAAGTTGACTTTTTTGCATAATTTCCGAATAAGTGCTTTTCCGAGCCGATTTTTGAGTTTTTATTTCATTTCTCGCATGCTTATACTTGTACATTAGCTTGTGAATAATCGCTCTTGAGCTTTGTGCTTTCGATAAGCACTTTCCTTGTTAATTCTATCATTTTTTGTTATTTGTGCGAGGTACCTTGAGTTTTTTGATCATGTAACTTCATGTTACCATGGGTGATCGGAAAACATTGCTTGCTACTAACTTGTAGCATTTAATCTTGGATAGTGTGTTGCATGAATTGTATTTTGTGCAGGTGCTTATGTTGTACTCATGTGTTGACACACATTCTGTTTGTCGTTATATATTGGTTAATGTATTTTGTGCAGGTTTTTGTTGTACGGATGTGTCGACACACATTTTGTTTGTCATTATACATTGGTTAATGTATTTTGTGCAGGTTTTTGTTGTACGGATGTGTCGACACACATTTCCTTTACCGTAGTACGTTGGTTAATGTACGTTATGCAGATATTTGATTGATTCAGATATGTCTGCCACATATCCCTTGACTTGTATTCACATTGTGTGTGCATCATTTGTCTGTATTGCTTGGATGGTTATCTGGTGCAGGTTTTCTAACGATATTCAGATGTGTCCGTAATACATTCCGACCTTGCTTCTTGATGCTTCAACGCATTGCTTACCGGGTTTCTTTATTGCTTGTCAGCAGTTTACGAAGTTTTCTAGGTTTCTTGGCTATTAATATAGCTATTACAGATTTATATTCGTTCAATATTTTCACATACCCTTTTATCACATTCTATTACTGCTTTCTAGGGATCATGAGAAGTAGGGGGTTTTATTGCTTTCCTTGCAATGAGAAGTAAGAATAGAGATGCATGACGGGGGTCTCTGTTGCTGATCATATCAGGAATCCCTCTAGTTTATTTAAAGACCTGTTTAGGGAAATTCTGCATTCGATGTGCTATTTTTGTTTAGTGTGTTTAAAATTCTACCTTGGTAGTATGTATTCCTACCGGTGTGCTTACTATTTGTGCTTGTATAGCGGGATTATGGTTTTAGGTCTTTTATGGCAACCATTCCTAAGTCCTCATGAGAAAGACACGTGGAAAGGATTAGAAATCAACCCCCGTAGTCCCTCGTATGTGTCGTTCCTATGCTCACTTTTTGCAAGTAGATGCTCTGAACATGTACTCAAGATTTTGATGAGTCCAAGTGGAAAGGGTCCATCTTCTGACCCTATACACTTTGTCTCGAGTTCGCGGAAACGCGCTAACACTCGCATTATTCATATACTCTTCCCCTCTCCCTCCGCATTTGTTTGTGCATTACATTGTTTGTGTGCTTTTATCAAAGCACTTGTTTGCTTCCTCCCTTTGTATCACTTGGTTCTTCAACCAAGGTGGATATTAGGATAGTCTCCCCTAGGACCGGTCGGTTAGGGTATCTTTCGAGTTTAGACATTAGGATAGTCATCCATGCATGCTCACATAGGTAGATATATATTTTCATCCTTGAGATAGGGCCACCTTTGTATGATAACATTAGGGATAAAGCTAGATAGTTTCCCTTAGATGTTTTTCTTCCTCTTTTGCATATTTAAGACTAAAACTTTTTCTTTATCAAATCTAAAAATATGTTAATAAACTTAAATCCTTTCACCAAGGTAAAAACAATCCACAAACTTCAAATCATTTTGTCTTCGAACATTTTTCTATAAAACCCTTCTAAGCGAGATGCTAAGTGTGCGAGTGGTCGAGCATGAGTCTTTCAATAAGTTGCAATGACAAGCACGAATTGAAATCCTAATCGGGAGGACACGAAATGGAATTTCTCATAAAAAATATTGCAACCCACCAAAGTTTTTGAGGAGAACTACGTGATGCTTTGATCCCTAATTGTATGAATAGGGTACGTAGGCACTAAAGGTTCGCAACTGCGGCAAGCACACTAAAAAAAACATTTCTTTTTGTACATAATACTTTGTAGTAATTCATTTTACCTTAGACATAGGTTGTAGATAGATATTCACACCCTTTAGATAGTAAATAAAAGTGGATACTATAAAGTACTACGGCCGTATAGGGTGCTAATACCTTCCTCTCGCGTAACTGACTCCCTTACCCAATCTCTTGGTCGAAAGACCATGATTTCTACCTCTCAGGTTTACTCGGTGTTTTCCTTTCCTCTCGCAGGATAAAAAAATGTTTGATGACGATTTCATCGATATTTTATCCAATGATTTCACCAGTAGTTTCAGCTGGCGACTTCACTGAGGATAAATTGACCTTATGCTGGTCCATCCCGAAGTCGATCCTTCCTTTTATTTTCTTTTCTATAGGGTGTTCATATATTTACTCGCTTTATCGCACCATTCACTTGTATGTTTTGCATTGCATTATATGTGGCATTTTTCTTTATTTACTATATCATGTATACCGTTTGCTGCTATGGTGTGATACTTTGGGTTAGAATTACATGAGCTAAAAGGCCCATTACCCAGGCCAGTGACACATAGAATAAATGTATGCTCATGTGTAATACCATGTTCTTTTGAAGCGTGCGAGGAAGCATGAGGTGCCACATTCATACGAGGTTTTCCCGATACTACCTTTGTTCTGCACCCTTTGTGCATGGGCACGGTATTAAATGGAGGACTGTCAACTCTGGGTGCCACTTAGGGATCATCTATTCTGTTTAGAGTTACCTGTGAGATGGGGATGGGAAGTTACTACTATAGCTACAAATGATGGTTCAGTCGTCGGTTCTTTAGTACTTGGTATTTTCTTGGTTCTTTGGTATTTTTTATGGTATCTTGAATTGGTGTCGAACCTTTGATCCTGATAGCTTCACCTTGTAAAGGGATTATGTATCAGCTATCCAGAGGGTCGTACAAATGTCATCTGATTGTACATGTTATACCCGTTGTTATGTTGAACTTTCGAATCTATGGTCAATGCACTTGCATCATAGCATGTTTATTTTTCTAAAAGAAATGTCAGAAAAAGTACATGTGTATATATCTAACCTGCATATGAATTCATTTCATGCATCCAAAACAATTACCCGATGCCAGGTGATATATTTTATTCAAATCTTATATTTTCTCTTCAGAGTTACTAATCTTGATTTCTCACCGCTCTGTGATTAGAATTATTTGATGGAGCAGCTTCGTGGGGAATTAGACGACTTGAAAAATCAGATGGGGCTGTTTATGATGGACATGCAAGTTACAAAACTTGATCTATGGTCAGGGACTCCTGAAGGAGAAAAACCATCAGTTGAAGACTTAGTCGATATTGGTTATGGAAACTCTGAAGACAACGTTAGCAAAGGAAGGTAACCCGATATATGTTGCTGCAATAGAATTTGTTTTTTCTCTACATCTTGCAGGATTTCCTTCAAGTCATAAAGTAAGTAGTGGATCTCTTCCACAATATAGGGCTCGTGAGTTAGCTCGTCAGCATCTAGTTTCTAGTCTCTAAGTGAATCCATAAGGAAAAGCTCATCAACATGTATAGAAGAAGCCTGAGAAGCGTGCATATTTTTTCTAATGTCGTACGCCCAATTTCTTCCTCGCCTGTTGGAAGTTCAATTGATCACGCTTCGTTCTTTGGGTCCATCTCCCATATATTTCTCCCTTGATTATGATGTTGTTGTTAGGTGTTTTCTCTATTCAGGGGAACCTTGTCATTTTTTCGAAAGATGAAAGACATCGAAGGATAAGATTCATGACTTGTTCGATACAGGGGCATATATGGTTAATCCAGATGTTTTGGACCTACAGGTCATTCTCATTCCATATCCAGCTGAAGGTATGATTATTCATTTGGAAAAAGTATCTCTTGAATCTCATGCACTACCATTATGCCTAGAAGATCATTTCCAATAGTTGTTGCATGTTTTAGATCTTGACAATCAGATGATTAATCAGATTGAGTATCATCCACAAGCTCAGTCACATTATCCGGAGCCAAGAGAATCATAACAGAGCTTGGTGCAGTGCCTATGATTCTTAATTAGTTGTTCTCTCCATTTCTCGAGCTTTTACTGAGGGAAACCAAGCAGATGGATAATGAAATTTCTTACGAGGTATTCGATCTCGATGCCTGGTTATTGCATCGGGCTCCTGACTATCCAATCAGGGGCACTCTCCACAACTTTGTGTCCCCGCATCTTTTCATCAACAGTAATCGCTTGTTCCCCCAAGTGAATCTATGGGGTAAAGCCTATCCAAGCAGTGACATAAGTATCTTGGGAAGTATGTCGACTCACTCCCAAATGTTGTCTCTTGTCATTTCCTTATCTGTTGGAATCTCAACTGATTAAGCTTCATGTTAAGGGTTCTCCACCTCTTCTAATTTTGATACAAATCTTATGTGTGTTTTCATTTTGTGGCACTCGGCCGTGATATTGAGGATTATAATAAGTTGAAGTTCAACACCTGTCTGGCGTCTTTACATAGCCCAATTTTGATTTGCCAAGTAGTTTCGAACTTTTTCTCCCCATCTAGATGTTTCTTCTGTTTGATAGAAGACATGTTATATCTCTTATGTGTAGTAGAAGATACTTAGTGCTTCAACGCAATTCTGTTGGACGCAATATTTTCCCTCTCTCTTGAGAAAACCTTCTGTGATTACCTCCCCAGGGAACCTGGCCTTTTAGTTGAAAACAATGTGTCAACTTGAGACAAAGTCCAAGACTGGATCAATTCAAAGACTGTTGTGTTCACACCAGAGCTAAAGGGGAATTTCTGACTCATTGGTTTTGAGATTTCAAAGTGAATCTTCAGAAGCAACAAGTCCATACTGAGTCAAGTTTCCTTAACATTGCAATTTCAAATTTCATTTGAATTCTCATTTGTAATCTTTCTTGTTTGTTCATTAATTTATTGTATGCAAAAAAAATTCATCTTTTATATGTTAATCATAATGCATCGAATATGCTTGTCTTGAATTAATCAATTTGTTATCACTCTTAATTGTTTTACTATGTTTTTCATAATTAACTCTTGTGAATAAAGAAAAACCTCTGGAGGGAGGATGACGAATAATTTACCAAGAATCTCAAATGGTATACTTTCGAGTAAAAACCTTGTTGATGATGTACAAGCATTGTTTCAAATCCTGAAACACTAGAGATATAAGGGAGTGAAACCATCGTTAACCCCTTTGAGCCTCGAAGTAGGAGTTTCTTTTCTGTTCATAAAAAACCCACATTTTTAACCTGGGGCAGCGTAGTATTCAGTTAATCTGATTGAGCGTTCAAAACTCATCAAGAGTGCGCATCCAAGGATATAACCATGGCTATCCTTCAAAGGGCTAAGGAAAGTCAGAACCGTAACGGTCAACCTTTGTCTATCAACAATATGCATCAAAATAGGATGATAACATAATGGTTATCTCTTGCACACCATGTGGTCAACATATGATGATACCGTAATGGTTATCCCTCATCCACCAAAGACTCAGGCAGTCACAATTGCTTCTAATCAATCAATGTCTCGAGATCACACGATTTGTTAAAAAAAAAAGTATGAATAAATAAAGGAAAGAAAAGAAAAAAGAAAAGAAAAGAAAGAATAAGATGTTGCAAAGTGAAGAACAAGGTTGTGTGATCAGACAGCAAAGCAAAAAGTGAGTGAATGTCATGTCCAAGAAACCTTGTCCTCCACAAAAGTCAAAGTTGTGTGACCAAGAAACTACAGTGGATCCTCAGTAGTTTCAAATTCCTCTTGAGAGATGAGTGCTCGTATCGATTTGGCTGAGTTTAGGATTGGATAACATCATGAAGGGGGCGGGCACCAAATATTTTGAGCCTTAAAACATTCTTTCTAAAACCCGTGAACCAGACCACGTTACAACTCTGAAAAGTCCTAATTGAAGCAGAGTTAATTCGGAAGCAAAACTGTAACGAGAGTATGGTAACCTGACTCCTAGGAGACTTGCTAAAACTTTTGAGTTGGTATCATCCCATCTTTTACTATATTTTGTACAAAAATTCAATGCTTCGACATCTTTTCAATAAAAGTTTTCTAACTTCAAGACAAACATAGGATTTGCATTAGAATTGTCATTCTTAGGATAAAATATTATTTTGCATATGAGTGGGTGTTAAACATCAAGGAAGCTTTCATAATGACCATCAGATGTACATTTTGATTATCTTGAGGGGAAAATTGCTTCGAGAATCTTTTGAATGTCATTTTGAAGAGTCCTCTTAATATGGGTATGTCTTCTAGTGACTCTGTTGAGCGAAAGACTATCAGAAAGAAATTGTGTTGAAATGTTGGTCGCCCAGAAGTCTTCATTGAGAAAAGGTCATTTATCTTGAGGAGAGTTGTCATCCAAAGATTCCGTGAACTTCGTATTTTTCCGAAACTCCATCTAGCAAAGGTAACTAATTCAATGGTAGTGCTTCGTTGAATAGAAAATAAAGTGTCAAAACCTCATTACCCTGAAGGGAAAAAGTATGTGAATACTATTTTTAGTAAGAGCTAAGCCAATCTGGGGAAATAAAGTTGAGAAGAATCTCAAGTTTAGCCGATCTGAGGAAATTACGTCGATCAATCTCATACTTTTGCTAATCTGGGGTAGTTATGTCGAGATTCGAAGGATCTCTCAAAGTACTAAGTAATAACGGTACATCATGTAAGCTTGGTTGAAACCACATATGAGTTTGGCTAGCCAGGGGTAATGTTTCAAAGATCATGATACTGGGGCAGATTATCTTAATGGTATAGATCTCAGAAAGTTTGCTCGAGGCGATTTTTTCAAAGTCCCTACAGACTGGGGCAAGGCATTATGTAGAGGAATTCCTCCACTTCATAGTTGACCAAGTTAAGTCCATGTCACAAGCTAAGTGATTTGTGAATTTGAAGAGTGTGTCGGGAAGTCAAGATGGTTATCCTTAACTCGTTAGAAATTAAAGTCCAGAGTGTTGGTATTTCTTCATGAGAAGTTAAAGATCATTATCTCCAAGAGAAGTCGTGATCGTTATCCTCAGCACATATCTCAGGAAGTCATCCTGGGGTGAATATTCCCAAAAATCAATCAATCTGAAAAAGTTACGTCGAGATTCAACAAATCTCTGTGTGGGCTCGTTGTGTGGCTACACATGGGGAATTCCACTAATCATCTCTTGTAGGATCTTTTGTTTATTTGTAGATAGTCGATGTACCAACATGAAAGCCAACAACACTTCTCCAGTAAGTACATGCTGATGGAGATTCCGCAATTGGAGTCTATATCATTCGAAAGGGTTAGATTTAAAGGTTATTGATGTGGAATCATAACGGGACAATTCATGTTTCCCCGGTAAAATTTTGTTCGCACCTGCTCTGATCCGTACTTACCCAGAAGTTCGTACCCATTTGATTTTCAAAATATCCCCAGTTGAGGGCTCTAACCCTTATCTTTGGTGAAGTCGGTGTCCTAATAGTTGGTAGAGGATTATTCTCCCCAATGGAAAGATATTGATGTTCGAATGACAAATCTTCAGCAAAAAGTTTCCTAGTGAACCTTTTTCAAAATGGTTGTGTAAAAACTCCTCAAGTAAAGCTCATATCCTCGATAATGTCATGAAGGATGGTTGTCGAATGTCTTCCCAGTGCAAGTTGGCACACGCACTCTAAAGAGGTTTTTCCCCATGAAGTTGGTATTCGGGAAACTTTCATGAATATCTAGTGAGATTACGCATATTTTTCAACAACAATGTGTATTTTCCCCGGTGAAGCGGTAGGCTAACGATGGCTCAATGAAAAGTAATATTTTCCCTAGTGTGGTCAATATAAAGAGATTTTCTAGGACCTTAAGCTTCGACAACAGAATAATTGCTCCAAATCTTTCATGGATATTACTTTTCCATCCCCAAGTAGAGTCAAATTTATTCCATCTGCAGTGAGCCGACTCATGTGTAGTATTTGTTTGAACAGGTTTGACTGATACGGGTTCTCTTCGACAGTAACCCGTATTTCCCAATTGAAGTCACGATGTGCTTCATATTCTCAGTGGAGGTCATATTAAATTTTCCTTGATCCCCAATGAAAGTGAGATGGGAGCCTTTCGGCAAGTGTTTCCATTTTCCCAAGAAGTATGTATCCCCAAGAAGTTAGTTACTAAAATTCCCCTGTGATCACCAAGTCAGTGTTGTCTTTTCTCCAACAGCATGCCTTGCTCTTCCCCAACGAGGTTTTGCAACATACCTTTGCAAGCTCCATCTTGATGTCACCTGTGGTTACTGGTTGCTTATTTTATTATTCAGCAAACATGCATCATCACATTGAATTTTGTGTTTTGTGTAAGAAAATTCGAACATGCATCGAGCTATAAGCCAATGTCGCAATCTTTATCCCTAGTGACACCTTCCAAATATCTTAATATTCCTGATGATTTGAAAATCCCCAGTGACTTATCCATGTAATTGTGAAGCCTAGTCGTTACTAGTCTTTTTTGTTGTTGTGGTTCCAATTCTTCCCTGGCGCAACATATTTAGGTCGGGTCGATACCTTTTCCTATTGAGGGAAAGTCTGCTACTTGTGTCTATTCTTAGAATACATTGTTCTAGTATTTTGCAAAATCTAGTCGTTACTGGTATTTGTTTCCTTCCCCAGTGAAGTTCGAATTGGGTCGATGCCAATTGCTTTTAGGACAAGTCCGCCGCTTGTTTCCTTCCACAGAATGCAACATTCAGGTATCCTATAAAGCCTAGTGATTACTAGTCTTTTTCTATTGTGATTCCAGTTCTTTCCTAGCACAACCAGTTAGAATTGGGTCCATGCCAATTCCTTGTAGGGAAAGTTCACTACTTGTTTCTTTCTCAGAATACAGCGTTTTGATATTCTGTAAAGCCTAGTCGTTACTAGTATTTATTTACTCTATTATATTCCTAGTTCTTCCCTGGCGCAACATGTTTAGATTTGGTTGATATCAAATATTTTAGTTCAAGTCCGCTATTTGCTCTTATTCCATAGTGTCGCGCTATGGCACTATGTGTGAAGTCTAGTGTTTACTAGCCTTGTTGAGTTGAAACTCTTTGTATCCCACATTTTGGTTCGACACCGGAAGTTCGATATGTCTAAACCCCTGGAGTACACCTTGTTCCAATTCAGAGTGTAAATTTTTAAGTTCATATTTATATTCAATCACCTTTTACCTGGATGCTCGAATGACCGGAGCCAATCTCGCTTTAGGTTAAAGAATGATTGAAGATTGGCAACTGTTGTACCCCAAAATTTACCCTCTTTATTTTTCTTATAGTTCCATTATCATGAGCATACATGCATATCATTAGTCTCATGGTTATGAGGTTAAGAGTATCTCAAGTTGTAAGAGAAATTGTGTGTTTTGGCCAGTTCAGACTATTTCGAACCAGAAATCGATATCTCAGAGTTCGGGTGCATAATTTAGGATCTTATGGTAAGATGGTTATCTTGGGTTTTTTATAACGACATTAATACCATTTCACTATTCTCTCCATTTTATTTTTTCAGATTGAAAGTTGATTCGTCAAGGAAGAACTAAGATAGTTCATTTTCTTTTGACGCGAAATTCAGTTTTCAATGCATTTCGGAGGCTCATAAATTGATAACTCCCAGCCCGTTGGGTATTTTGGATAATTTTTGACTGGCAAGTCCGTCTCGGTATTATCTCCAACTTTTATTCTCGGGCCGGAGGCTAATTGTGTGCAGAAAGCTCTTGGAAAATTTATACTTCAAGAACATTTAAACTTATTTTTTGGCTGAGCCGTGTTCACGGAGATGTTAAAAAATTCATAACTTTTGACTGTAACGTCAAAATTGAGTGGCTCTGGTGCCTAAAATTTCGTCTCAACATCCCCTTCGACTTTTGTTCTCGGGCCGAGAGCTAATTCCTTACGGACAAGGACCAAAATTTTATTCTTTAAAGGTGTATTTGAGTTGAACCGAATATCGATTCATCTGACGCACAATATTCAAAAAATCATATCTCACCCGATTCGTATTCGATCGCGATGGGATTGGAGCCAAAAGTACATAAGTTCTGTTGGCTTCGATTTTGGTTCATATCCCGAGTTCGGATTTTGATTATAAGGTCCTCGTTCGAGGCGTGTTCCTCAGGTTGCGCAAAAAAAATTCTGCATGTGTTAGATGTTCTCAACGTCATCTGAAACTTCAAAAATTCTTATCTCCTTAACTATTTGTCTGATCGAGCTGAAAATTTGCACATGGAAAAGATTAGCAATCAACCCCCACAATCCCTCGTCTGTGTCGTTCCTATGCTCACTATTTTCAAGTAGATGCTCTGAACATGTACCCAATATCTTGATGAGTCCAAGTGGAAAAGGTCCATCTTTCTGACCCTCCACACTTTGTCTTGAGTTTGCGGTAATGCGCTATCACTGGCATTATTCATATACTCTTCCCCTCTCCCTCCACATGTTTTTTGAATTGCATTGTTTGTGTGATTTTCCCAAAGCACTTGTTTTCTTCCTCCCTTTGTATCACTTGGTTCTTCAACCAAGGTGGATAATAGAATAGTCTCCCTAGGACCGGTCGGTTAAGGTAGCTTTCGAGCTTAGACACTAGAATAGTCATCCTTGCATGCTCACATAGGCAGATTCCCTTTTCATCCTTGACATAGGGCCACCTTTGTATGATCATTAGGGATAGAGCTAGATAGGTCCTCTTAGATGTTTTTCTTTCCCTTTTGCATATTTAAGACTAAAACGTTTTCTTTACCAAATCTCAAAACATGTTAATAAACATAAATCCTTTCATCAAGGTAAAAATAATCCACCAACTTCAAATCATTTTGTCTTCGAACCTTTTTCTATGAAAACCTTTTCGATAAGGGTGTTCCTCTCAAATCTAAGCGAGTTGCTAAGTGTGTGAGGGTCCGAGCATGAGTCTTTTGATAAGCTGCAACGCCGATAATGAATTGTAATCCTAATCGCATGGACGCGAAATGGATTTTCTCATAAAAAACATTGTAACCCACCAAAGTTTTTGAGGAGAACTACGTAGTGCTTTGGTCCAAAATTACACGAATGGGGTACGTAGGCACTAAAGGTTCGCAACTGCGGAAAGCACACTAAAAAACCATTCATTTGGTACATAATAATTTGCATTCATTCATTTTACCCTAGACATAGGTTGCCAATAGATGCCCACACCCTTTAGATAGAAAATAGAAGTGGATACCATAGAGTATTACGGGCGTGTGGTGTGACACCCCAAATTAATTCAAGTATTAAATAATTAGGAATTTAATTATTAATTTAATTATTAATTTAATTAAAGGCTTAATTAATAATATTTTTGGATTAAATGGATTAATTATTTAATTAATTAAAAAGAAGGTTGGGGGTTTAAGGTTGAATTGGAGGTGTGTGGAGTAAAAAGCTCTACTAAATCCTAATTTAGTTATTTCTATTATTTGGCAAATAAAAAGGAATATATAAAGGAATAAAAGGAAAAGTGTGAGGAAAAAAGGAAATAAGGATTTGCATACTACGTGAAGTTGGAAAAGAGAGGAGAAAGAGGAGAAAAGCCAATTTGTCGGAACTCCGAAGATTCATCGCGAGGTAAGGGGGGATTGAATCTAGTTTTTATGCCTTATGGGTTTTGATGATCATTAGAACGAATCGAATCGTTAGGAATCTCGAGTTGGAATGCTTAAATATGCCCTAATGTTATAATCCGATGTAAAACCGTAATTGGAATTGTTAAGAATGATTAGATTTTTGTGGAATGATTCTAGGTTAATTGGAAAACATGTTCCTATAATCAAAAGTATGTGAATTTTCATGAATCAATTCAGTTTTGGTGTTAGTATGTTGTTTGGTGATGTTTAGAATTAATGGAATTTCGTAACAGTAGAGAAACCTGGGTTTTTGAGGAAAAACAACATGTATGGGTCGACACAAGCCCTTATGCATCGATAAAAGTTGTAAAATTTTAGAAAAACAGAAGCAAGGAAAAGTTATGCATCGATGTAAGATGCTTATGCATCGATACATAGGCCAAAATCAGGGCTATGCATCGATGCAAGTTTCGTATGTGTCGACACATACTGTAATGTTTTTGAAAAATTGCAGAAATTTAATGTTATGCATCGATTCATAACTAACTGAGGTCGATGCAAGCTGATTTGAGGTCGATGCATAGCCTTTTGCATCGACACATACTGTGTTGGAATGAACAGATTTTTCTGAAAACGATTTTTGTCATAACTTTTTAACCGTAACTCCGGTTTAGGCATAGTTGGTATCGTTGGAAAGCTTAGGACGAGTACTATCTAATAATAATACTTTCAAAAATATTAATTGAGACCTGGAGTAAATTAATATGGTTTCCGTAGAGCGAATATGTTGTAAATTCGTGGTTATCCGTTGCGTGGAAAAACTATATGTTAATTCTATGTATTGAGATTGATGTTATGTTCAAGATTTCACTGATGGCATGTGTTATTGTTGCTGTATTTGATCATGGATGGATTAATGTTGTATGTTCATACTGTGTATTTGAATCGTTGCATGCTTCTGATGTGCATGCATAAGCATTGTTTATGGTTCATTCCTATTGTGCAGAATTGAACTTGCAGGGCCAATAGACTTACCTATTGTACAGAGGTAGTGAGGCTAGATTCTTGACCCAGTGATGTATGGGCGAATCATTGGATTGACGTTGTTTCCGAAGTGTAAGCGGAACAGGGTGTGAACTTGGTTCACGATTGGTACCACATGCATTGAGTCTGCATTGCATATGTATTTGGAATATGTTAGGATGAATTCCAGTGTTCTAATTGCATCTATTTAATGTTGTATGTATAATTGAATGTGTGAATTGTGTTGTGAAATCATATGCTAATGCTATTAATGAGGGTGAATAATGAATTGGTTGTTTTATTGTTTTGAGAAATGCATAATGCATCTTAATTTTGATGAAATCTCACCCTTACTTTAATGATTTCCGATTCGAAGTGATTAACTGCTTGGGAAATTGGTGAGGACAGCTTTTAGAGTTGTGCTACGAAGTTATTCCGCGTGTCAGTGTCATGCTCTGGTGGTTGTAACACTCGGGAATGATTGATTGGATTTTATGGATTTTAACTGGTTGTTTTTGTTATGTTTTGGTTTATGTTTTGGAACAAATATTTGATTTGTACTATTCCGGAGGTTATGTTATTTTTCCGCTGCTTAAACATAATTCATTGGTTTTATTTAATATGTTCTTCAGTTAAAACGACATGATTATTGTTTTTAGTTATTTGAATTATTTAAATTGTGACGCCTCTTGTTATGTGATTAAAACTCCGATAAAATATATAAATCGCGGGTAAATTAGAAGGGGTGTTACAATAGTGGTATCATAGCATAGTCAGTCGTGTCTTAGAGTCTTTATCCCTTTTGTATGCGACTAGTGCAAGGTAACACTGTCGATACTGTGTGCTGATGTGATTGTTTTGTAATGTTACAGAACAATGGCCGGAAGAGGTAACGGAAGAGACGATGCTGCTATTGCTGAAGCCTTGGGAATGTTAGCTGGTGTGCTTGGAGGAAACCAGTTAGGAGGAGGTATTGGTGCTGATAGGAAGATGGGGAACTTTCCGAGGAACAATCCTCCATTGTTCAAAGGCACTCATGATCCAGAAGGTGCTCAGAAGTGGCTGAAGGAGATCGAAAGGATCTTCAGAGTGATTGATTGTGCTGAGGAGCTAAAGGTGAGGTATGGTACTCACATGTTGGCAGAGGAAGCTGATGACTGGTGGGTTGCTACCAGAACTGAAATGGAAGAAGATGGCATTGCATTGACTTGGGCTGTGTTCAGGAGAGCCTTTCTGAGGAGATACTTTCCTGAAGACATTCGGGGCAAGAAAGAGATTGAGTTTCTGGAGCTCAAGCAAGGCAACAAGTCTGTGAGTGAGTATGCTTCAAAGTTTACTGAGCTTGCGAAGTACTATGCTCATTATACTAATGATGCAGATGGGGAATTTTCCAAATGTATCAAGTTTGAGAATGGTCTTCGTGATGAGATCAAGCAGGGTATCAGGTATCAGCGCATCAGGAGATTTTTTGATTTGGTAGACTGTAGTAGGATTCTAGAAGAGGATCTTGCTAGTACTGAGTCGAATGCTCAAGGATATGTTGATCGTAAGGGAAAGAAACAGATGGATCATGGTAAGCCCTATGATAAGAATAATCAGAAATCTGGTGGTTGGAAGAAGCCTAGTGGGGGAGATTTTGGTTCTTCATTAAGTGTTACAGGTGTGGTGAAATGGGGCATCGAGCTAATGAGTGCAAGAATGATGCAAAGAAGTGCAACAACTGTGGGAGATTTGGTCATGTAGCTGCTGAGTGCAGAGCTAGAAAGATAACTTGTTACAACTGTGGCGAAGAAGGTCATACTCGTCTGCAGTGCACTACGCCAAAGAAAGAGCAAGCTAGTGGAAAAGTGTTTGCTTTGTCAGGATCAGAGACTAAGCCAGATGATCGGTTGATTAAAGGTACATGTTTTATTAATAACATACCTTTAATTGCAATTATTGATACTGGAGTGAAACATTCTTTTATTGCTTTGGATTATGCTAAAAGATTGAATTTGGAAATTTCTAATATGGATGGAAGTATGGTTATTGACACTCCTGCGTCGGGTTCAGTGACTACTTCATATGTTTGTAGGAATTGTCCTATTGTAATTTTTGGTAGAGGTTTCGGTATGGATTTAGTGTGCCTACCGTTAGAATAACTTGATATTATCCTTGGAATGAACTGGTTGGTATCCAACCAAGTTCATATTAATTGTTTTGAAAAGACGGTTATATTTCCCGAAGAAGCTAAGGTTGAAGATGTGACTATGTCAGTTAAGCAGATGAATTCAGCTGTTAAACATGGTGTTGTAGTGTTTATGTTGTATTCTTCGACAGAGGTGAAAGGAAAAGCTAAGAGTGGTGAATTACCTGTTGTGAATGAATTTCCAGAAGTGTTTCCGGAAGATGTTAGTGAGCTGCCACCTGAGAGAGAAGTGGAGTTTGTTATAGATTTAATTCCTGGAACGAGTCTGGTGTCGAATGACGCCTTATCACATGTCGGCATCTGAATTGTCTGATTTAAATAAGAAGTTGGAGGAATTACTTGAGAAGATGTTTATTTGTCCTAGTGTTTCGTCGTGGGATGCTCCGGTGTTATTGGTTAAGAAGAAGGAGGTACAATGAGATTGTGTGTTGATTACACGCAGTTGAATAAAGTGACAATCAAGAATCGGTATCCATTGCCGAGGATTGATGATTTGATGGATCAGTTAGTTGGAGCTTGTGTATTTAGTAAGATTGATCTGAGGTCTGGATATCATCAGATTCGTGTGAAGACGGAAGATATTCAGAAAACTGCATTTAGAACGAGGTATGGACATTATTAGTATTCTGTTATTCCGTTTGGAGTTACTAATGCACCTGGTGTTTTCATGGAGTATATGAACAGGATATTTCATCCGTATCTTGATAAGTTTGTGGTGGTGTTCATTGATGACATTCTGATTTATTCAAAGAATGATGAAGAGCATGCAGGACATCTGAGAATTGTGTTGGAATTGTTGAAAGACAAGAAGTTGTATGCGAAGTTATCTAAGTGTGAGTTCTGGTTAAGTGAAGTAAGCTTTCTTGGTCATGTGATTTCCAAGAATGGCATTGTTGTTGATCCTACGAAGGTAGAAGCGGTATCTTAGTGGGAAACGCCGAAGAATGCTTCTGAAATCCGTAGCTTTCTTGGTCTTACAGGTTACTACAGAAATTTCATTGAAGGATTTTCGAAGTTAGCTTTGTCGTTGACTAAGTTAACAAGAAAGGGTCAAGCATTTGTTTGGGATTCGGAATGTGATAAAGGATTCCAAGAGTTGAAGAAGAGGTTGACTAGTGCTCCGATTCTGATTTTGCCGAATCTGGAAAAATCTTTTGTTGTGTATTGTGATGCGTCCTTGATGGGTTTAGGTGGTGTTTTGATGCAAGATAAGCAGGTTGTGGCTTATGCTTCGAGACAATTGAAAGTTCATGAAAGGAATTATCCGACTCATGATTTAGAGCTGGCAGCAGTAGTTTTTGTTTTGAAATTGTGGAGGCATTATCTGTATGGTTCTCGATTTGAGGTATTCAGTGATCACAAGAGTCTGAAATATCTCTTCGATCAAAAAGAGTTGAATATGAGGCAGAGGAGGTGGTTGGAATTTCTCAAGGATTATGATTTTGGTTTGAATTACCATCCTGGTAAGGTAAACGTTGTTGCAGATGCATTGAGTAGGAAGTCATTGCATATGTCAATGTTGATGGTTCGTGAATTGGAATTGGTTGAGCAGTTCAGAGATTTGAGTTTGGTATGTGAGACTACTTCTGATAGTGTTAAATTGGGAATGTTGCAGTTGACTAGTGGTATTCTTGAGAAAATTCGAACTGGGCAGAAATCTGATGTTGTTTTAGTGGATAAGTTGACATTGATCAACCAAGGTCAAGGAGGTGAATTCTGAATTGACGAGAATGGTGTTATGAGATTTGGTGACAGAGTGTGTGTTCCGGATATTGCAGAACTTCGGAAGAGTATTTTGGAAGAAGGACATCGTAGTGGATTGAGTATTCATCTTGGTGCTACTAAAATGTATCATGACTTGAAAAAGTTATTTTGGTGGCCTGGAATGAAAAAGGAAATTGCTGAGTTTGTTTATGCTTGTTTAGTTTGTCAAAAGTCAAAGATTGAACATCAGAAACCGTCAGGATTGATGGAACCGTTGTTTGTTCCAGAATGGAAATGGGATGGCATTTCTATGGATTTTGTATCTGGTTTGCCACGGACAGCGAAGAATTATGATTCTATTTGGGTCATTGTAGATCGATTGACGAAATATGCACACTTCATTCCGATAAGAATGGATTATCCTATAGAGAGGTTGGCAGAATTGTATGTTGAGAAGATTGTAAGTTTGCATGGTATTCCTTCTAGTATTGTGTCGAGTAGAGATCTGAGGTTTATGTCTAAGTTTTGGACGGGACTGCAAGAAGCATTAGGTACTAAGTTGAGATTGAGTTCTGCTTATCATCCACAGACAGATGGTCAGACGGAGAGGACGATTCAGTCGTTAGAGGATTTGTTAAGAGCTTGTATGTTGGAGAAAGGTGGAGCTTGGGATAGCTATCTACCGTTGATTGAGTTTACCTACAACAATAGTTTTCATTAGAGTATTGGTATGGCTCCGTTTGAAGCATTGTATGGCAGGAGGTGTCGTACACCGTTGTGTTGGTACAAATCTGGAGAAAGTACTGTGATTGGACTGGAGATTGTCCAATAGACTTCAGAAAAGATTAAGATGATTCAGGAGAAGATGAGAGCTTCTCAGAGTCGTCAGAAAAGTTATCATGATAAGAGGAGGAAAGATCTCGAGTTTAGTGAAGGAGATCATGTGTTTATGCGAGTTACTCCGATGACTGGTATTGGTCGAGCTTTGAAGTCAAAGAAGTTGACTCCACGCTTTATTGGTCCGTATCAGATTACCAAGAAGGTTGGAAGAGTTGCTTATTAGATTGCTTTACAGTCGTCACTTGCGAATTTGCATGATGTCTTCCATGTATCTCAGTTGAGGAAGTACATTCCTGATCCGTCGCATGAGATTCAGGTAGATGATATACAGGTGCGAGATAATCTGATTGTTGAAGCATTACCTACGAGAATTGAGGATCAGAAAGTGAAGCAATTGCGTGGTAAAGAGATAGCATTAGTGAAAGTAGCTTGGGGAGGACCGGCAGGTGGAAATGTAACATGGGAACTGGAGAGCCAGATGAAGGACTCGTATCCCAAACTTTTCGTCTAAGGTATGTTTTCGAGGACGAAAACTCTTTTTAGTAGGGGAGAGTTGTGACACCCCAAATTAATTCAACTATTAAATAATTAGGAATTTAATTATTAATTTAATTAAAGCCTTAATTAATAATATTTTTGGATTAAATGGATTAATTATTTAATTAATTAAAAAGAAGGCTGGGGGTGTAAGTTTGAATTGGAGGTGTGTGGAGTAAAAAGCTCTACTAAATCCTAATTTAGTTATTTCTATTATTTGGCAAATAAAAAGGAATATATAAAGGAATAAAAGGAAAAGTGTGAGGAAAAAAGGAAATAAGGATTTGCATACTATGTGAAGTTGGAAAAGAGAGGAGAAAGAGGAGAAAAGCCAATTCGTCGGAACTTCGAAGATTCATCGCGAGGTAAGGGGGATTGAATCTGGTTTTTATGCCTTATGGGTTTTGATGATCATTAGCATTATTTATGGTTGCATGCTTCTGATGTGCATGCATAAGCATTGTTTATGGTTCATTCCCATTGTGCGGAATTGAACTTGCAGGGCCAATAGACTTACCTATTGTACAGAGGTAGTGAGGCTAGATTCTTGACCCAGTGATGTATGGGCGAATCATTGGATTGACGTTGTTTCCGAAGTGTAAGCGGAACAGGGTGTGAACTTGGTTCACGATTGGTACCACATGCATTGAGTCTGCATTGCATATGTATTTGAAATATGTTAGGATGAATTCCAGTGTTCTAATTGCATCTATTTGCTGTGGTATGTATAATTGAATGTGTGAATTGTGTTGTGAAATCATATGCTAATGCTATTAATGAGGGTGAATAATGAATTGGTTGTTTTATTGTTTTGAGAAATGCATAATGCATCTTAATTTTGATGAAATCTCACCCTTACTTTAATGATTTCAGATTCGAAGTGATTAACTGTTTGGGAAATTGGTGAGGACAGCTTTTAGAGTTGTGCTACGTAGTTATTCCGCGTGTCAGTATCATGCTCTGGTAGTTGTAACACTGGGGAATGATTGATTGGATTTTATGGATTTTAACTGGCTGTTTTTGTTATGTTTTGGTTTATGTTTTGGAACAAATATTTGATTTGTACTATTCCGGAGGTTATGTTATTTTTCCGCTGCTTAAACATAATTCATTGGTTTTATTTAATATGTTCTTCAGTTAAAACGACATGATTACTGTTTTTAGTTATTTGAATTATTTAAATTGTGACGCCTCTTGTTATGTAATTAAAACTCTGATAAAATATATAAATCGCGGGTAAATTAGAAGGGGTGTTACATGTGGGGTGCTAATACCTTCCCCTCGCGTAACTACCTCCCTTACCCGATATCTTGGTCGAAAGACCATGATTTCTCTCTCTCAGGTTTACTTGATGTTTTCCTTTCCTCTCGCAGGATAAAAAACGTTCGATGGCGACTTCATTGATATTTTATCCGATGATTTCATCAGTAGATTGAAATCCAAATGTTAAGACATTTGTTCATGAAACAACAACTTTCAGAAGAAGAATGATGCAAAAAAATAAAATTTCAAAAATAAATTAACACACTTAATTGTTAACCCAGTTCAGTGCAATGTCACCTACTCTGGGGTCTACAAATCCAAGAAGGACATCCACTATGATAATATTCGTTCAATGCCTAAACAATCCCATTTTACAACTTCTTGCCTAATCACTACCTTGTGCAACTTCTACCTAGGAACCTCCTAGATATGAGAACCCCATCTCACTTCTATTCACCTCATTAATACCTACAGTCATAAACCTTGTTGTTAGATGACGATAATGTATCTAGAGGGGGAGAATAGATACCCAACTTAAAAATTTAGAAAATTTTGGTTTTCAAAAATTATTTATCGAAGAGTTTAAGCGGAAGAGTTTTTGAAATAAGTCGTCTTATATGAACCATTATTGGAAAGTCAGATATTCAAATAAAAACAAATATAATATGGATTGACGATGATAATTGGAGTTAACAACCTTGAACATATTTACAACTTCTTGCACATTTATTTAAAGTTACAATTAAAGTTATTTCCATGGCCAAATGTGCATGTGATGTTTGTAAATAAAAATCTCATGTTCCTTGAAAACTTGATTAAAACAATGCTCACGGGTGCATGAATGCATGATGCAACAATCATATACAAGATCACAAACATGAGGGTTCATAGGTTTGACATCACGAGCATGAATTCAAAGGTAGTACCCACAAGGTATGGACTAATGGTTTTTATCACCTGTAGATCAAGGTTCTAAGTATATCCCAGAGTCCTTGGTCCTTTTCGAATATTACCAACGTACCGGTTTACTCGGTGGTTAGTAATATTCTTCAAAGAAACTCGTTTGAGTGCAGCGTAACAACTCTTCTGGATTACTCTGTCGTAGTCTATGCACTACACCTAAAAAACCCAAGATGGGTTAAGGGTTCTACATTTCCCAACTTCGCAGGCTCCCAGGTCGAAAGCAGCAATATCTTTCCAATTTACTTGGTAAACAAATACCACAATCAAGGGGGCCTCTATTGAGTGATGAATCTCATGCATTCTTCTTCGGGATCACTCCCTCAAAGTTAACATGAATATATCTCCCATCCTAATCTTAAGTTTTCCCAAGTTCTGGTACAAGACTTTATGAGAAATCACCAAGCACCCTGAAAATTTGAAAAATCCAGACAAACAGTCATATATGCAACAAATAGCACATACACAAATAAACAAAGATAGACTCAACCAACTTAGAGAAAATGTATGTAAGTTCCAAATTGCATGGATTGGCTAAATTTTAATAAAACAAATAAATGCAGCAACAATATTTTGTACAGTAGGATTCTCAACTTATAATCCTATCTAGAATGCCTTCACATGATGTATTGAAGAAGTTCAACATCTTGAACAGCATGTCATATGAGATGTCAAGACATCAGACATCAGGACATCATGCTACAAAAACTATTAAGTTTGTTAAAGTTTTGTTTTAATTAGTGCAAAATATTATGGGAATATTATGCACCTTTGTAGCGTGACTTTGAAGGCATATGTGGAGGTCTAAGAGTTAAGGAGAAAAACTAGAAGGGAGCTTGATTGTAGCATGAGTTATGTGCGTATTTGTTTCTGTAGAAGTTTGTTAAAGCTTATACTGTTATTTTGAAGGCCCAAATCCAGTTGGGTAATAGGTTATAAATAAGCAGTTGTAACCTAGTTTTAGCAAGCTATCCAAATTTAGAAAGATGTAGTCTTTAGGGTTAACCATGTAAGTGAACCACCCGGATTCTAGGATGGTCACTAATTTTTACCTCGAAGGCTGTAGGCAAGAGGGTTGTTTTCACTCACTTAGAAGTTGTGAAGCAATGAGTGTATTTATGTCCTTGGAAGAAGTTGTGAAGCAATTCCAAGTTAGTTTCTGTCACATATGTGAATATGATTTTAGTTGTGCTTGAAGTGAGGTATCTTCAAGATGAGTTTATTAGGAGCCAAGCAATTAATGCAGTTGCTGGTGTGATAGTAGCTGATAGACATCACTGAGGTGATTGGAAGCGAGCATATGTTCTCATATCTAAGTGTGGTATCTTAGGTAGAAGGGTCATTGGGTAGTCTGATTAAGTGAGGAGTGTAAACAGGGTGGTTTCCATCTAAATTAATACTGTTGATAGTGAACTTCACTCTTGGTTTGGTATGCCCCCAGATGTAGGTTGGTTAAAACCGAACTGGGTTAACAATTCCTTGTGTTCTTTTATTTCCTTTTTTAATTGTAATTCTACCTTGTCTGTTTTGTAATGTCGGATCAGATGTCAAGACATCTTGAGTTTGTCAACACCAGAATTTCAATATATTCCCAGTGGAGTCACACTTTTTTGTAGCGGTAAAACTCTCGAGACTAAGCTATTGATTGACATAACTTGTAATAAGTGAAAGTTGCCACTGTCATTTATTATTTCCAACGGAAATGGAAAAAGAGAGATTAAAACCAAAGAAGTTTAAAATGCAAAAACTAATAAAACAAAGATATAGGTACGGGGGGTTAGTTATTCAAGTGGAAGATATTATAACCCTAAACATCTATGGTACTCTACATGAACCTCTTTGAAAATTTGTTTATTTCGGCTATAAAAAGATATTTACAAAAAAAAACTGCTGGTATAGATGAGGAACGAATTATTTTTTACAATTTTTTCACCTGCCGCGGTTGTGAACCTTTGTGCCTACATACCCCCACTCGTGCAATAAAGGATCATGGCACTCGTAGTTCACCTCAAAAAGTTTGAAAACATATGTGTGTTGGATAATTTTAAGAGAAGATACATCTCGTTATATCCGACTGTAAACCTTACTCACTACCCACAATTATGAGAAAGGAGCATTTGCATCATTTCAAAGTGGAGGATATAAATTGGATTTAACATAAAAAAGCATCACTCAACACCCAAGTGGAAAATGTCTCACTTCACTACATATCGTAAAAGTATAGTAGCTTGCATCACGACAAGAATAAATAAAAATCTAATCTTTTTGAGAAAAAGTTTTTAAAGTAAAAATACTTAATGGAAAAACGGCTTGAATGAGGTTAATGAATTTTAGTCTTATTAAAATATGTCAAATTATGATTAAATTTATTAAGGGTTTACTTGGAAAAAAAGTATTTTGAAAATGCATGGACCTAAGTCCAAGTTTATTATGAAAGCGGTCCAATTTGCTTTTAAAAAACAAGAAGAGTTTTAAAAAGGGGAAGGAGATTTTGAAATTAAATAATATAGGAGGAGATAAAGGGACTATCCTAAGTACATAAAGTAAAAGCTAAGAAAAATAACGGTCTAACCAACAAGAATCAAACACTTGACATAAAGAAGTCAATGTAGAATTACCATCCTTTTTATTTATTTGTTTTAGCCAAAATTTATCAAAGGGAGAGATTGTAAGTTCCTTAGTTTTAAGGATTGGCTTAATTTTTGTTAAACAAATAATAGCAGCAGTAATGTAATATACAATAGGATGTATAAACTTGCTAAAAAGAACAGGTACAATAAGAAGTCCTATTGAAGTGTCAGAACATGTTATGTTGAACTTATTCAATAACTGGAACAATATGTCAAAGAATATGTCCTATGAAGGAGCACTCGACATCGCACTTACTGAATTGATAAACGAGGTTTAGTTTTGTTTTGAAGAATGCATAATATTCAGGGAATGTTATGCAACCTATATGGTGCACATTTAAAGGTCCAGAAGATTCAATTAGAAATCAAGGAGACTAATTAGTAAACTGAATATTGAAGACCATATTTGTAGCAGAAGTTATCTGCAGTTTGTTACAGCTGATAAGTCGTAGTTTAAAGGCCTAAATCCAGTTGGTTATAGGTTATAAAATAAGGATTTGTAACCTAGTTTAGCAAGCTAGCCAAATATATCAAACATGTAATCATTAAGGCTAGATGTAGTGAACCACCCGATTTATGGGATGGTCACTATACTCCTCAAAACCTATAGGTGAGAGGCAGTATGTATTATTCTTAGAGGAAGCTTTGAAGAAACTCCAAGGTGTGTCCTAAGTTAGAAGCAAAAGGCTTTGAGACTTAGTTAGTTTGTGATAGAAGTGTGTCTTCTATTCTTTGTCATTGTCATTATTTATCATTGTGTGTGATTAAGGGGGAGTGAGAGGGGTCTCATATCTAAGAGTTCTTATTTATAAGTTGCATTCAATAGTGATTAAGTGAGGCATTGTAAACAGGGGAGTTTAGCTTTGAATTGATACTGGTGATATTGAACTTCATCCCTGGCTTGGTAGCCTCCAAATGTAGGTGTGTTTGCACTGAACTGGGTGAACAATTTTGTTGTGTCTTTTATATTTTATGTACTAGTCTAACTTGCTTGTATATTTATATCAGATTAGATGTCATGACATCATTACAAGACATCTGAGTCTGCTGTACCAAAATTTCAATTGGTATCATAGCAGGCATCATGTTGTGTTCTTGGTGAGATCCTGGGAAGATACTTTCTGCTAACAAGGGCAAGAAGAAGGTTATACTAAAAACATGCTTCTATGTTATCTACAAGAGTTGTGTATGAATTTTCATGACCATCGGAAGCCTATATATTTCAGGGTGATGTCAGAACTGGTGTTGAAGCATCATTTCAATTCTTTGTATCTTCAACAAAGGAAGGTTGTTTTTTGCCAGGGTGGAGTGTAAACTCACTGACCAAATCTGGTATGATATGTGGTTTGGATATCTTATGTGTCTGCTGGTTGTAATGAAGAATCCACTTGTACTGGTGTTGCTCAACCAATTGTGAGAAGGGGGTTCTAACTACTATATATCCATTTAAGAGGAAACTATGAACAAAGTGCTCTGGTGATAACAATATGCATATAACTGATTGCGAATACTTTGTCGGCAGATGAGTAATTGTATGATGTGTTTTTGAAAAATTATGTTCTGAATAGTGACAAGGAGTATGTTAATCCTCACAAGTATATTATATGTGATAACTTCATCTGTTATGAAGATATAATCCTCTGATGAAGATGTGCATACAAATGATGGAAAATATCTTGACGGGAGCTGGATATTTGTTTAATGAATATGGGAAAATCTGAAATTTGAACCCATTACTTCAGAAAGGTTGTGAGAAGTCATGTTTTCTTGGTATTCAGATGTCTGTGATAACCTGAATGAACTAAACTATGTATGTTTCTTTTTAGCTTCTTAAAAGACTTTTTTTGTGTAAAATGTCTTTTAGATAATGTACCAAGAACCAAAAGGATGGGTTCTTGGATATGGAGAAACTGATGCTCTATATGATGTTGTAACATCATAGTTATTGAAAATACCAGATGTTGTTAGAGTAAAGTTGAAGCTCAAGAAAAGGAATCTCTGGTTGTATGGATTGGACAGGTTCTGATCTTGATGATGGTAGCATGTGTATGAAAGGGATGAAAAAGAATATCAGACAGGGTGGTATGATCAATATGCTTATTTATAATATGGTTTCTTCTACTACAAGTGACAAAATATGGCAATCTGGATCTTGTATAGCAAGCAAACTAAAGACACTTGCTTTGGAATATGTGAGAAATTCCAAATCAATAGTGCTTATAGTATTGTGAGGGCTTTATCAAATGTGTCCTTATTGAGTATATCTCAGGAAGTTTGAAGTGAAGGTGTTCAACAAGGGCTTTTATGCAGATGCGTGAAGTAGTTACCATTCACTAAGAGAATTTGAAGGCTTTCATGTACCCTTGACTTATGCTTAAATAATTGTGTTCAGCAGAAGCATAGTTTATCCTTGATAGGGGGAGTCAAATGAATGTCTATGAACTATTGCTGCAGGAGTACATATATTATGGAATTTGGATGTAATTCAAGGTTGTGAATATTGTGATACAAAGAGTAGTTACTTATTCTCTTAACTAGGTCTATGTGAAACTATCAAGGAGAAGCTAGTCTATACTGTAAGTGTTTTAAGTTGGCATTAATTTTTGGTAAAACTAGACTATGGCTATGTCTTGATAAATGTCATGACATTCAGAGATTGAAGATAAATCCTACATGAGAAGGATGTTTAAGTACACAGCTGAAGCAAGTATTGTCTTTGGAATTCGAAGTTTGACTGATGTCATAACAGATGTTATGACATTCTGTGTGACATTTACTGTTCTGCAGAATCTGTTTTTCCTAAGAGTTTTCAGGAAGTTTGTTGAGCTGTTTTATTATTGTTATATGTTATTAGATTACATGCTCACGTGGCTAAATTGGTTAATCTTAGTTAAACCTAAATTGGTTGTTGAAAAGACCAAGTCTTTAGGATTAATTAAGTGAACCCTATCTATTATTATGGAAGCCCAAAAACTGAAGTTTCAGGACTGCTTCTATAATAGGAAAAGATCCCTTACACTGTTGTGCGCCTCTGGAATGTATTGAAGATTTAGCAGGTTGTATTTTGTAATTCTAGTTACTCTTGTGAGCCAAACAATTATCAATTGATAAGTTCTTTGGACTAGGATTTGATTGTAAGGGTAGTTTATCACTCAAAGCTTTGAAGCACGAGTGTTGTGTCTCTTGATTAAAGCTTTGAAGCAAAATCAAGTTTGTTTATTGAAGAGTGTCTTCACAATTCAATTAATCAATAGGTTGATATCACTGCTGTGATTGAGGGGGAGTGAGTAGGAACTCAGGTCTAAGTAGGACTTAGATTGAAGTTGCATTAGGTAGGTTTTAAGTGATGGAGATAAACTGGTTGGTTTATTCCTGAATTAATTCTACTAATATTGAATTTCCTCCCTGGCTTGGTAGCCCCCAGATGTAGGTGTAGATACACACTGAACTGGGTAAACAACTTACTGTGTTCTTTATTGCTGTTTGAATTTATTGTGTGAATTGTTAACAGAGTGTCAGATACTGTGTCATAACATTCTCTGTGACATCACATATCTGCTGCCAGGAATTTTATATACAATTATACTCCAAAAGACTACATGGTTTATCTACAAGAACTTATCCTGCCCTGCAATTATTGATGGCACCTAGTGCATGGTCTGAATGGAGATAACATTTGTGATTTATTTGTGTGGTCTGAATTATAGCTCTCTTGAAGACTAAAAGGAGTGCATTTGAAGTTCAGTGGAAACGTTGTGTGTATGATTTCGTGCTTATGGATAAGGTTGAGAGTTATCTTAGATTATATTGATGAAGAAGCCTGTCTATGCTGCTATAATTTAAGGGATATTTATGGAGTTTGTTAAGGGGCATGGATGGAAATAGGTCCCTTAGATAATGATTCTATAACTAGGGCAGATAGGTTCTAGTGTTGCGGATGTCCCAAATGATGTTGGAACATCATTTTTGATAATGCTTGGGTATGTGAATCTGAATATTCTAACTCCACACTTATCAATGGCAGTTCTGTCTATTATGATGAAGAAAGAAATGTTGAAAAATTAGTATGCTCAAATAGTGCATAACTACTGTGTTATTTTAGAAACTTCACTAAGTATAAGCAACCATTAGTGAAGGGTTTACACAGAAGAATAATTAATCTGCAAGGCTACTGACAAGGAAATTCATTCATTAAATAGTCTGAATATCAGTGAAATTGTTCTTAAGTGCACTAAAAAAAGAGGTTAGTGATTAGTTTCAAACTATGGTAACATGAAACCTTAGCCATGAAAATGTGTGGATACTTAAGGATATGAATCAGAAGTGTCCTTGAAAAGTTTAATTCTCTGAAGGAGTTATGTGGATATCTGTAGATTCATGCTGCAATGACACAAATATTATCAAGCCATAATGTTGTTCTCCCTAGATGAAGGCCAATGAATGAATGATTTCGAAGTAACATGTTATAACACTATAAAATCATGGATGACTTGGTGAAACAACCCCTATCGGTGGGAGAAGAGATGTTGGTCACATGAAATAAGAAAACAATGTCTGAATAAGTGTCTGAACATTACTTAGGAGATGTCCCTGCATGATTAACAAGGGTGAAGTGACCTATGCATTTATTGGAACTGATTCTTTTTAGAAGGAATAGTCTAAAGTTATTAAAGGTGTTCAAAGTCACTATGGACGGTGCACATTGATTCATACATCAGTTATTCATTCTCAATTAATGATGCTTTGACCAAATATTAAAGAAAATCGTTAAACTGATGTGCTATTTATAGAGGCCACCTCTATCCTCTAATGTCAAATGAGTATTTTCATCACCACCATGAGTTTTGTTCGAATATGGGAAAACTGTGCCTGAGTATGGTTTTGTGAGGGTCTCCTTTGTCAAGTTCTGGCCAAAAAGGGTGGGAAAAGTGTGTTGCATATGTACTGTTCAGGAACTCAAATAGGAAAGGGTGTTTACAAACCTTGTGTCAAACATGTCGTATCAAATGCTTGAACAACATGTAGTTTAAATTTTGTGACATGTGATCTGAGTTATGAACACAGTTGTGACATGTGTTCTGAGTTACTAGGGGTGGTGGTTGATTTGGATGGACACTTGGTTGTTGATTTCACAACTAGTAAAGGTCACACATTCCACGATTGAAGGAAACTAGATTGAGGGGGACAACAACCTAGCTTATGCTATCGTCTTCCTCATGGGCATCAACCCAACATCAGGACTTTCCTTCCTTTTATCCTGCATGTTTGGTGTTGGTTCAATGGAGAATCTTCAGAATTCTACAAAGAAGATGTTGAACACAATGTTGAGACATTGATTCTAACCGAAGATCTATTGCTGTGTGAAGTAGACCTTGGATTCTACTACTGATCAAGTTTTTGCTGTAATCTCCTGTTGTAACTTTTATTTATTTGTTTTAGCCAAAATTTTCCAGAGGGGGAGATTGTTTGTTCCTTAGTTTTAAGGATTGGCTTAATTTTTGGAAAATAAATAATAACAGCAATAATGTAAAGTACAATAGGATGTATAAACTTTCTAAAAAGAACAGGTACAATAGGAAGTCCTATTGAAGTGTCAGAACATGTTGTGTTGAACTTATTCAATAACTGGAACAACATGTCGAAGAAGATGTCCTATGAAGGAGCACTCGACATCGCGCTTACTAAACTGATAAATAAGGTTCAGTTCTATTTTGAAGAATGCAGAATAATCAGGGAATATTATGCAACCTATATGGCGCACATTTAAAGGTCCATAAGATTCAATCAGAAATCAAGGAGACTAATTCAGAAACTGAAGATTAAAGACCTTACTTGTAGCAGAAGTTTTTTGTAGTTTGTTACAGTTGTTATGTTGTAGTTTGAAGGCCCAAATCTAGTTGAGTATAGGTTATAAAATAAGGATTTGTAACCTAGTTTAGCAAGATAGCCAAGTATATCAAACATGTAATCCTTAGGGCTAGATGTAGTGAACCTCCTGGTTTGTGGGATGGTCACCATACTCCTCAAAACATGTAGGTGAGAGGCAGTATGTATTGTTCTTGGAGGTAGCTTTGAAGAAACTCCAAGGTGTGTGCTAAGTTAGATGCAAAAGGCTTTGAGACATAGTTAGGTTATGATAGAAGTGTGTGTTCTATTCTTTGTCACTGTCATTGTTTATCACTGTGTGTGATTGAGGGGGAGTGGGAGGGGTCTCATATCTAATAGTTCTTAGGTAGAAGTTGTATTGGATAGTGATTAAGTGAGGATTCGTAAACGGGGGAGTTAAGCTCTGAATTGATACTGTTGATAGTGAACTTCATCCCTGGCTTGGTAGCCTCTTGATGTAGGTGTGTTTGCACCGAAGTTGGTGAACAATTTGCTGTGTCTTTTATATTTTCTATACTAGTTTAACTTGCACGTATGTTTATGTCAGATCATATGTCATACAATTATTATAAGACATCTGAGTCTGTTGTACCATAATTTTAAAAGTAACACCTATATAAGAAAAAACACAAACCAATGTCTCGAGGTAAACCCCAAGGACTTCAGAAGATTAAGATTTACAAAGAGGAACCCCACAAGCCAAGGTCCAAGTTAACAATCCTAATAGAAATTTTTGTTAGGGCCAGACTCGGGATGTTGTGACATCTGGTCTGACATTACAAAACAAACAAGGTAGAACATACAATTAAAAGCAGGAAACAAAAGAACACAAGGAATTGTTAACCCAGATCGGTTCTAACCAACCTACATCTGGGGCATACCAAGCCAGTAATGAAGTTTACTATCAGTAGTATTAACTCGGAGGGAAACCACCCTGTTTACACTCCTCACTTTATCAGACTACCTAATGACCCTTCTACCTAAGATACCACACTTAGATATGAGAACCTCCGCTCACTTCCAATCACCTCAGTGATTTCTATCAGCTACTATCACATCAGCAACTGCATCAACTGCTTGGCTCTTAATAAAAACAGCTTGGAGATACCTCACTCCAAACACAACTAAATTTTTTTGAAGATACCACACTTCAAACACAATACAAAAACAGTCACACTTGTGACACAACCAAACTAAGACTAAAAACAACATGCTTATAACCTAGGACACACCTTGGAGTTACTTCACAGTTTCCTCCTAGAACATAACACCCTCTTACCTATAGGCTTCGAGGTGTACACATGGTGACCTTCCCACAATCTGGGAGGTTCACTCTACAGACTTAGCACTAAAAACTACATTATGATAAAATCACGGCTGGTACACAATCTAGGTTATAAAGCTTCTATTTATAACCTTTTACTCAATTGGATTTGAGCCTTCAAAATATAACAAATTGACATAACAAACTGTTGCTAAAAACACTCCAAGATATTCTCCAAAAATATCTCCATGAGAATATATCTCCACAAATTATGCTCCAAGTAACAACAAATAAGTTGTTACACTTCTACAACAGATTCTCCTACAAAGTCTCCTTAACCTGTCAATACAGCGCCACACAGGATTATACAATATGTGTGTGCATTCTTTGTCTGCAAGAAGGTGAAAACCAAGTAATGCAGACAAAGAATACACACACATGTGTGAAAGATTGGGATCTATGTCGTACACATCCAAATCGATCAGATAAACCTGCAAGAAGGTGAAAACCAAGAAATGCAGACAAAGAATGCACACACATGTGTGCAAGATCAAGATGTGTGTCGTACACTTCCAAATCAATCGAAAAATGAACTCGAAGTACCTTGCGCAAGTAACAAAGTGTTAGAAATAATAAGGAAAGTGCTTATGGGAAGCATAAATCTCAATAGAGATTATTCACAAGCTATTACACTAGTATATGCATACAAGAAGTGAAATAAAAACTCAGAAATCAGCTTGGAAAAACGCTTATTCGAAATCGGAGCGAAAAAAGTCAACTTGTCAGAATTAATTAAAAATCCCATGGTCGCATGTAAACGTGCCAACTGATTCAAAAATATGATCGGTTTTAATTAATTCCGAGTGGAAGCACCGTTTTTTGGACCTTAAAGGAACGGGGAAGCATGTACGTTTAGGCATGTTGCACTTGAAATTTGGTTCCGAAACCCTCAAAATCGGTTTTAAAACATGCCAAAACATTGGGGACAAGTATTGTTACCTGGACCTTTAAAGAAAAATGAGTTTCGGTTCACAAAAATGCATGAAAATGCTTATGGAATGTGAAAATCATGAACCGGTTTAATTTCCAATTCTCACTCATTTTGTGTTTTGAAATGAAGTGGAGAATTGAATATTAAATCTATTACATGATGCAAACAATTCTACATGGTTGTATTTACAAGTGATATGCAAAAATCAAAGTTGTTCGAATTGAAACTAGTTGAAGACTCGTGCATTCGCACGGGTAAATTCGTTGTTATCTTACATCATTCGATAGTCTTGTTTATTGTTAGTATATAATTGTTATTATAAAATCACTAATAATTAAAAATATTTTTTAAAAAAAATATAGCAAATCACCAACATAATAATCCAATATATCTAATAACTATAAAAATTTATAAATATCATAATAACTATAAATATTTACAAATATATTGTTGATTAAAATAAAAAAGATATTGTAGTAATAGTGACCCGTAAAAATAAGTGAATTACAGTGATAAAATTTATAATACTTGATAAAATTTATAAATATAACTCTCTTTATTTTATTAGAATACAATAATAAATTGATAATTTTAGTATAAATTCAAAGGATTTGCATTATACATTATAAAATAAAAACTATGATGTCAATCTTTCTATAACCTATCAACCTTTTAAAAAAATTTAAATTTTGGTAGATTGCAATATCGGCAATTTGAAAATAAAAGAAAATTTTATGATGATGTCTTGGAATAAAGAATCTAAGACCTTGTGATAAAGTAAGCAACTCACCGACATGAATTTTAAGTGATTTATGCACATATTGATTCAATTGTTTATTGTGAAAAAATATTGACACAATTCTTCAATTTAAAAACTAAACATTTTAGGTTAACAACACTCTACTGAAAAACTTAGATATCTTGTCAATAAAACATCTTCTAAGGATTTTATCAACTCTAAATTTTTTCCCAATTTCAAAACTATTTTATAGTACAAAGAACTTAATTTAAACATAAAAAAACTCCTGTATATTAAAAAATACAAATTTATTAAGTTATTGAAAAGTTTGGTGTTCATATATCAAGTTATTAAATAGATAACCAAAAAACCTAGATAACAAAATTCAAGATAAAATATACATTTATAAATTTTGCAAAAAATAAATATAGAAATAACTTATTCAACAAAAGTTCCCAGGATAATTTTTTTGGTATCCAAAAGTTTTACCAAGTATGAAGACAGAATTATTTTCTAATGACATTGCCTGAGATTAATTAGATTCAATACTTTTCAAAATTATAAACAAAATCATTTTGCTGGTGAACTAAACAAAATAAGTTTAACAGCACACAAGTAACAATTTCTAGACAGCATGGCATTATTAAACTGTCAGACTTCAATATTTTACTCTGATAAATCCGTACAAAAACAATGGGACTCAACTTATTATTTATCAATACAAGAAAACTTCAGGGAAATTGTTGTTTCTCAGTCAAACCTGTGCTGCACAACATTTATGTATGTAAACCCAAGAATCCAATAGCTACACTATATGATGAATCCCAGCTCCTAATTACAAAAAATTAGTCAGAAAAAAGTCACATGCAGTATTAACTAAAAATAGAAGTATTAACTAAAAATAGAAGTATTAACTACAAATATCAACTATCAAATGGAACCTTTTGGTTGTTTGTATTGAATTGAAGACATCAAATATCAAATGTAAGCAGAACTTTTTTGTTTTTTATATTGAAGATAATTTTAATCAAAGATGACAGCAAAAATAAAAATTACATAGTCAAATGGATGTACTTGATGCTACATCTCATTTTGAAACACTCAAAAGTGCATATAAAAATATTAGAATTTACCTTTTTCTTGCATTTTTGTACTTGTCCTTATCCATGTTGTGTTAGTTGAGAAAGAAACCTACGTGACAAATAGAAACCCATCAAGGTAAATGCAGCTGGAATTTTAAATTTTCCATGACTCTAAACCAATAGGTAGTATATACCATACTAATTGTGTTATAGGTATTTGACCAAAGAACTAAGGGGCCAGACAACAACTCAATAGATACATCATAAATCATTATAATATTTTTTCATTTTGGAAGAGGTACTAATTAGAATATCATACATCTATAGCATTAGTCCTTGACATTTGACATTGAGGGTGCAAGAAATTTTCTATACGCAGCTTTAAATTTTTCAATGGGTTGAGTATTACTGCAAAAATGGTTGTTAACAAAATAAATGATTACTTGCAAGTTTGTAAATATTTGAACACAAGTTTAAAGTAAACTTTAATGAATGATGACTTGCAAGTTTGCACAAACTTAATGTATAAAAGTTTAAAGAAAATTTTATAGGACAAATATCATAACATACTGTAACACAGTGGGAGAGCTGACTTGTTTGTTTTTCTTTTTATCACAAATGTTACAGATAGCAAGAGTCGTCACCGACTTTTCTTTTATTCAATAAAGGGAATGTGAAAAGAACAGGAAAAGACCTTCGTTAGATTATGAGTACGGGAGGCAATTATGAAAAGGGAAGGTATTAGCACTATTTCCATCCGTAGTTATCTACGAGCTCTTAGTTGTTTAGCTCACTTTGAAAATTTGTTTTCTGTGTTTGTGTAGTTTGAAAAGTATTTTGAAAAGACATTTCGCTTTGACTTCGTAATGATTCTCGTAGGAATGTATACGAATTGTTCGAAAATGTTTCGTTTGGAAAATGTTTAACTTTGTAATGATTCTCGCTAGAATGTATACAAAGTGTTTGAAAAGAGTTTTTGAAAAGTGTGAGGTGTGAAAAAACATTTTGATTGGAGCAAGCAACAAAGTCTTATTACCTACTCAGAATGGTCGTTTCCATGTTATTTTCCTTCTCCTTTAGAATAAGTCTATCCATACCATTAGTTGGTAGGTAACTTTATTCGTTTTGATGTGAAGGGACAATCGAATGGTCATCATATGGTCATTGAAGGCAACATGTAAGGATACCTTTAGCAATTTCGTAGGGACAATCATCATTTATTCGTAGGCAACAATCGAGGGACGAGATCATATATTCGTAGGCAACATCGAGGGTCATCGATGGACTATGATCTTTGTATCGAATGGACTATGATGATGTTATTCGTAAGTGTCTTTGATAAGGGTATCCCTACGCTCGAGGGACATGACCATTGTACTCGAAATGCAACAAGAGAGGATACCCTAAGGGGGTGCATGTGTGAAAGAGTGTGTTAAGTTCAGATATGTTATCTTGAATTAGGGTGATCTAAGATTTGATTTTATATTGTCATGCAAACCCTAGTTACTATACAGTTAATATGTACAGAAAAATAAAGTGTGGAAAGTAAATATCATACGCTATTACATGGCTTTGGGGCAGATACATAATATATGTGCGGAAAGTAAAGGCAGAAAGTTTAAATTTACGCTATTACAGAATAAACCTTGCGACCTATACATCGTTTCTAGAATTTAAATACGAAATAAAGTAAATAAATAGGAGAAAAATGTCTAAGGATAAGAGAGAGTGTCTAAACCCTAATTGTGAAAGAAAAAAATATTTTTGGTATTTTTTGAAATCGATTTAGTTAATAAAACCTAATTTCTAAGTTAATTATTAATTAATTATGAAAGATAATTTAAATTGTGAAAAAATAAATTATTTTATGTCAAAAATTAATTAAATGTTTAATTAACTTAAATCTGAAATTAAAATATTTTTGTGATTTTTGAAAATATTTGAATTAATTTTGAAAAGAAATTAAGTTAGTTAAGAAAATAAAAGAAATTGGAAAAATATGAAAGAAACAAGTGATAAAAAATAGTTTGGCCTTGCTGAGGTTTGAACCCACGCCTTTGGGGTTATGGATTCAAAATTCTACCAGTACATCACTTGGCCATGGTGATATATGCGCGCATCCATAAATATATGTGTGTTCCATGCGCAAATCAGAAAAATAATGAAAAAATGGTAAAAGGCAGGTTCGAACCAGCGACCTGATAGGGGTAAGGGACTACGCGAGCATGTCTTACTGTTGGGGCCGTGATACATCCATTAATAAAACCAATTCTAAAAATATATATTTGAAATAGAAACCAGAAAATAAAACTTAAGTCAAAACGCGCGCAAGTGGGACCCTGGGATTCAAATGGCCGAATCAGAACGTGCCACGCCTGGACCAAAGATTCAACACCTGAGTCCCTCGCTAGAACTAGGGCTCTGGTCTTCTTCCCCGTCTAGCTCCAAACCCAAAAACCTGCAAAAACGATCAAAAACCAAAAACAAAGAGCCCAGATCGTATAATTTGACCCTTGCGATCACGATGGTGGTGGCCGTTTGGCCTAAAAATGTCTATAACGTGAGGTTCGAAGCTTCACCATTTTGAAGCCCTAATAATGGTGTTTTGTGTTTCATCCACGAAAAGCTTGCTACGATTGATCTAACCTGCTCTAATGAACCTCAAGAACAAGTTAGTGATGTTAGTTTCAGACAAAACACAACAAAAATTGAAACACAAATTTAAGAGAAATATGCAATCAGAGGTTCATGTATGGCATTATTCAACGTGTTATGGCCATGGATAATGATCCATTCTTACCCTACAATACCTCAGGAGTACGATGGAGTGCTTAGAATTGGTTGAGGATGGCCAGAAACTTGAAACCGATTGTGTCTTAAAGTTGGAAAATTTGAGAGCTTTGGCTAGGGTTTTTAGTTCATGCAATCGGTGTCCTTTGCTTGTGGTCTTGTTGAGTATATATAGAAAAGTGGAATTAGGTCAAGACTTGAATGAAAAATATATTCTTTCAATGGAGAATATTTGATTGAAAATTTTATCAAATCTTTCCAAAAATGACTCAATCTTGCCTTAATGCTTTGTGTACGAATTTGACAGCTTGTGATGAGCTATCTTCGACCTCAAGTCATGCAAATATCAAGCCCAAATCACTTTATCTTTTACTTTTATATTTTATTTAATGAGTGTAGAGGTCATGGATAATCCCAATAATATGTTTGGATCACAAAAACTTAGGCCCATTAATAAAAAACTTGAATTTGTTAAGTATTTCTCTTCATGCACTTCTTCAAAAATGTCAAACTTGCACAACTTGTATCTTGCTCAATTTTCAACATTTTTTAGTGTTCTTAGACTTTTTAGAAAGATCAAGATTTACTCTAAACACTACTTTTGGTTTCATCTTCTTTGATGTTTCCATGTTCATGTACACCTCTTTGTAAAAAGATGACTTTTTGTTTACTTTTAGAAGGACCTATAATATCTTGATTCCTAACTCTCAAATGAAGCATTTCTGACCAAAGCTTGTGAGACATGAAGTTGTATATAATTAAATTCTATTTAAAATATCTTTGGTGTAAAAATTTATGATAATGTATGTGAAAGTTATGTCTGGTCAAAGTTCTGTTGACTTTTTGTCCAAAAACCCTAATTTGGCAAGTTTGACTTTTTATCCAATATTGAGTTTTTTTGATGAATCATGATCAACCCTTGATAAAATGATGAATGTGACTTCAAAATATTGATGTTGACCAAAAATGATGAGGTTTGACTGTATGTTGACCACAATTGACTTTTTGTTCAATACAATTGATTTTCAACCATCTGAGAAATTGATTGAGCAAACTTGAGCTGTGAGGCTTGAAACTTGACATGGTGATATCTTGAGACATATGAGGAGGTATGATGACCACTTGAGGCATTAGAACTTGATTTTGTCTTGAGAGAAGCAAAACCCTAGTTGTAGATTGATTGCTTAGGAGAGAGTTTGTCTGGTCAATTCTTGAGGAATTCTTGAATACAGAAATGTGAAGTGTCTTGATAAATAGGAGGGAAAATTTTGGGGTATAATACATACCATCATAATACAAACACACAATGGAGAACCACAAATCCTAATAGTCAAGGCAACAAAAGAGAGGGGAAAAAGTGTGAACTTAGTTCCCATCCAAATTCGTATAGACATGAACCTTGAACCATTATATTATAATTTCCAGATTCATATAAATCGAAACCACATGGAGATGAACCTTGACATACCTTCCAAAGTACTCCTTATAGTGAAGTAACTGGTATAATACAAGCAATATGTTATCAATTGAAAGAAAAAGTGGTTAAGTTGATCTACAATTTAAAATCTTTTTCACACCTTTGAAGTATTCATGAATCATTAGAAGTATACATCTTGTCTTTGTCATTGCCTTTTAAAGTTTTGTTGGATTCTACAATGTTCTGAAGATCCATCAACACATGACATAAATTAGTTTTGATATAAAACCAAGGGATGATTATAAACATATGCATAAGGCTATGCACAAGTAGTAAATTTCAAAATGATTATTTTCATGTGGATCTTTATTAGACATGAATATGTTTAATTAACCTACACTATTATGATACCATGAAGACTAATCTCAGACCTTTCTATTCTAAAAAGAACTTTAGATTAATCACAACTGAGGTTGTGTTTGTATAGTAGCAGTAGTAGTCATTAAACTGAACCAACTGTTAATGGTTTGTCTCAAACCGATCTAATGGTTTGTCTCAAACCAAAGTGATGTAAAACTTTAGTTAGCCAGTTATGAGCTTTTAAAATGAACTGATTCTTTGATAACCAAATGATAAGCTCAATCTGATATCTATGTAAGAATTAGTAAGTACAAATAACAGTAGTAGAAGAAATAGAAGTTTATTGTACTCAAATACTAGAGTTCATATGGGATCTAGTTAGTACAGAAGGATGAATGCAGAAAATAGATGTGTAGAGAGGAAAGAAAAGAAAGATAGAGGCACTTAGAGAGGCATGTACTCTCCTAAGAGTGGAGATCTCACTCAATTTCTGCGTACCAGAAAGAATGATCCATCCAATCATTTATTCCCACTTTCCTAGATTCTCTCTCCACTAGTTGGCTGCCAGCTGGTCTAAACCATGTGCAACACTAATTCTTTTCTTTTGTCCTATTCCCCTTTTCTCTCTCTTATATTTTCTTTCATAAAACTTCCCATATCTACCAATTCCCTCCCCTTCGAAAACTTTCTTGACCTCAAGAAAGAAGGATGGAAACTCAGTCTGCAATTTTTCTGCTAATTCCCATGAGTTTTCAAACTCAGGCAGATCCTTCCATTTGACCAACACTTCCCAATTTCCCTGCTCATTTCTCCTAAAATCCATTCCCTTCTCTGGTGCAGGTTCTAAGTACCAATCTTCATTGATGCATTGAGGCAAAGGCTGAGGTTCTACAGTAGGCACCACAACTTTTTTTAGCAATGACACGTGAAACACAGGGTGTACTCTTGTGTCCTCTGGCAACTTAAGCTTATAAGCTACAGCCCCCACTCTTTGGACCACCTCATAGGGTCCATAATATCTGGGACTAAGCTTCTGATTAAGCCTCTTAGCTAGCATTCTCATCTTATAGGGTTGAATCTTTTAGTACACCATATCCCCAACTTCATAGGTTATCTCTCTTCTGTGCTTATTGGCTTGTTGCCTCATCTTGTCCTGGGCTCTCAACAACTGCTCCTGCAGTTCTTTAATCATCATGTTCCTCTCCATCGTTAATTTATTGACTTCATCAATAGCAGATCCTGGGGTATCTCCCCTGAGCAGCACTGGAGGAGACCTCCCATACAAGGCTTCAAAGGGAGTGGTCTTCAAAGAGGCATGGTAATTGGTGTTGTACCAGTATTCCGCCCATGCCAGCCATTTTGGCCACTGCTTAGGTTTGAGCCCAGTTACACACCTCAGATAAGTCTCCAAACAACGATTTACCACCTCTGTTTGTCCATCAGACTGAGGGTGGTAGGCACTACTGTATCTTAATTTGGTTCCAGCTAACTTGAATAATTCAGACCAGAAATTACTGAGAAAAACCTTGTCTCTATCAGATACTATTGACTTTGGGAACCCATGTAGCCTAATGACTTCCTGCAGAAATACTTCAGCAATGCCTTTTGCTGTATAAGGGTGACTAACAGGAAAGAAGTGGGCATACTTGGTTAATCTATCCACCACCACCATGATAGTGTCTACACCTTGGACCTTAGGTAAACCACCAATGAAGTCCATAGAAATGTCACTCCAGACCTGTGTAGGTACAGGTAAAGGCTGCAATAATCCCCCTGGTGTTAAGGTTTGATATTTGTTCCTTTGGCATACCTCACAAGCTTGCACATACTCCTGTATTCTCTTCCTCATTCCTTCCCACCACACCACACTAGCAATCCTTTTATAAGTCCTCAGGTCACCAGAATGCCCTCCTACTGCAGTCTCATGAAACTCCTGTAAAATCCAAGAAATTCTGGGTGAATTTCTTGGGATTGCCACCCTGCCTTCATGGTATAACCTGCCCTTCTTTAGCTGGAACCTTTTGTGAGTAGAAGGATCAGAGATTAAGTCTTGCACAACCCCTTTGAGTCTCTCATCTTGTTGTATTTCCTCCTCTAATCCCTCCCAAAATTCACACTGTACTGTGGTGATGTGTGCATACTGCATCTGTCTAGAAAGTGAATCAGCAGCCCTGTTTTCTCTCCCTGGTTTGTATTTAACTTCAAAATCAAATCCTATTAATTTAGACAGCCACCTTTGCTGCTCACCCCCCATAATCCTTTGTTCAGTGATATGTTTCAGACTTTTCTGATCAGTGTGCACGACAAAATGTCTTCCCAACAAATATGGTCTCCATTTATGTATTGCAATCACCACTGCCATTAATTCTCTCTCATATACTGATTTTTGTTGTGCTCTGCCAGAAAGTGTTTGGCTCATGTAACAGATAGGTTTCCCCTCTTGCATTAAAACAGCTCCAATCCCCTGTCCTGAGGCATCAGTCTCCACAATAAATTCCTTCTCAAAATCTGGCATTGCTAGCACAGGCACAGTTGTCATAGCCACCTTTAACTTCTCAAAAGCCTCTTGAGCCTCACTGCACCAATTAAATCCATCCTTCTTTAGTAACTGGGTGAGAGGCCAAGCTATCTTTCCATAATCTTTCACAAACTTTCTGTAATAACCAGTCAGGCCTAGAAATCCCCTTAACCCCTTTACATTGTGTGGTATAGGCCATTTCACCATATCTTCCACCTTTTTCTTATCTGCAGATATTCCTTCTGCAGAAATAATATGCCCTAAATATTATATCTCCTTCTGGCCAAAAGAGCACTTCTTCTTGTTAGCATATAGCTGCTGATCTTGCAGCACCTGTAAGACCCTAGTCAAATGGCCTCTGTGTTCCTCCTGGTTCCTGCTATAGATCAGGATGTCGTCAAAGAACACCAAGCAGAATTTTCTAAGGAAAGGCCTCAGAATCTCATTCATCAAAGCTTGGAAGGTTGATGGTGCATTGGATAATCCAAAAGGCATAACTAGGTACTCATAGTGACCCTCATGAGTCCTAAAGGCTGTTTTCTCTATGTCCTCCTCCTTCATTCTAATTTGGTGGTAGCCAGATTTCAAGTCTAGCTTAGAAAAAACCACAGCTCCTCCCAACTCATCCAATAACTCCTCAATCACCGGTATGGGAAATTTATTAGGAACAATTGCCTTGTTCAATGCTCTGTAGTCAGTGCAGAACCTCCATCCTCCATCCTTCTTCTTTACTAAGAGCACTGGGCTTGAAAACGGGCTTGTGCTATGCCTAATCAACCCTGTTTGCAGCATTTCTTTTACTATCTTTTCTATCTCATTCTTCTGAAAGAAAGGATACCTATAGGGTCTTATATTAGGAATAGCAGCTTCATTCTTCAACCTAATGGCATGATCATGCTCCCTCCTAGGTGGCAGCCCCTTGGGCAAATTGAAAACCCCTTCAAATTTTCCTAAGATATCACCTAACTCAGCACAGTTCCCCTCTGCCACAGCATGAACAGAATGAACATAAAACCCTCTCCCCTCTTCACTTAAGGTTTTTATCATAGTCTTTATGGAAACTTGCTGGTTGCTCAGAGCAGGATCCCCTTGTATGACATACTTCTGCCCCCCATTCTCCCATCTCAAATACAATTCACCAAAATTTGCTTCAATCACCCCTAGACTAGCCAACCAATCCATCCCCAAGACCATATCAATTCCACCCAAATCCATCAAAAAGAAATGTTGGTGAAATTCCACTCCTTGCATCTGGAATTTCAGCCTTTCACATATGCCTTGGTACTCCACTTTCTCTCTATTCCCAACTTCAATCACATAGGGAGGGGTTCCCACTAATTCCAATCCTAACTGTTCCACCAGCTTTGCATCTATAAAGTTACTGGTGGCCCCTGAGTCAATTAAAGCCTTCATCTCCTTACCTTGCACAGTCACCCAAACTTTGAAAGATGTATTAGAAGTTAGACCCTGTGTGCTATGTATGGATAGTTGCAGAGTTTTAAGCTCTCTTCCTGCTCCCACTACCTCTTCTGTTTGGACTCCCACTCCTTTGATTTCCTCTTCCCCTCCACTACTGTCCTCACACAACTTCAAGCTCATGTGCTTGAACTTGCATACGTGTTCTCTATTCCATTTGTCACCACACTTAAAACATAACCCCTTCTTGCTTCTCTCTTCTAACTCTGCAGGGTTTAGTCTTCTCCCTTTGTATTTCTCATTCCCCTCCTTCTTAGTTCCTCCAACTTCAGCTGGATCTCTGATTTTCAATGGTCCCCCTCGATCCCTCCAAGAGTTACTCTTCTTGTTGAAGACCTCATTCTTCTCCTCAATAAGCAAAGCTCTGTCCATTAGATCTGATAAATTATGGCTCTCATGTAACTTTAGTTCTGCTTGAATTTCTTCCTTGAGTCCATTCATGAAAATGGAATCCAGCATAATCCTCTCTTCTCTACTTAAAGGAGCTACCAACATCTCGAACTTCTCCATATACTCCACCACAGACCCTCTTTGCCTCAAGCTTAACAGGAGTCCCATCGCGTTATGCAGCAGACCCAGCTGAAACCTCCTCATGATAGCTATCTTAAACTCCTCCCATGTCTTCAGAGGTGCTTGCTCCTCCCACCACTGATACCAGTTCAGTGCCCTATCCTCCAAAGCTAGAACCACAGCGTCTAACTTATCTCGCATTCTTACTCTGTTCGGTTGGAAATATCGTTCAACCCTAACAAGCCAACCATACGCATCTTCTCCTTTGAAAATGGGAATTTCTAACCTCCTTCTACCTCCCATGGTGCGGAATCCTTCTCCACCGCTGTGTCGGCGGTTTCTGGGTCTAGATTCGCGCGACAGGGTGCTCCTCATACTCCCATCTCCTTCGTCGTCGTCGTCGGATCCTCCACGACGACCCGGTCTCTCTTGTATCAACTGGCGGATCTGATCCACCGTAACTTGTGGTCTTGATTGTTGCTCCGTTACGATCTGTCGTATTTGTTCTATTGTTCCTTCAAACTGCGTCATCCTCTGTTCCATGTTCTCCACACGATTCTCCATGCTGCTTCGCGTCACAACCATCCACAACGCAGACAGAACCAGGCTCTAGATACCAAATTGATAAGCTTAATCTGATATCTATGTAAGAATTAGTAAGTACAGATAACAGTAGTAAAAGAAATAGAAGTTTATTGTACTCAAATACTAGAGTTCATATGGGATCTAGTTAGTACAGAAGGATGAATGCAGAAAATAGAAGTGTAGAGAGGAAAGAAAAGAAAGATAGAGGCACTTAAAGAGGCCTGTACTCTCCTAAGAGTGGAGATCTCACTCAATTTCTGCGTACCAGAAAGAATGATCCATCCAATCATTTATTCCCACTTTCCTAGATTCTCTCTCCACTAGTTGGCTGCCAGCTGGTCTAAACCATGTGCAGCACTAATTCTTTTCTTTTGTCCTATTCCCCTTTTCTCTCTCTTATATTTTCTTTCATAAAACTTCCCATATCTACCGCCAAACTGCATCAAACTGTTAAATATGAACTGATAATTAGGACTGTTTTAAAAAAGACTAAAACATAACCAAATCAAATATTATAATTGTTTAAATAACATCAATAACGTAACCAAATAGTTTAAATCGAACTACGCCGAAAATACAGGTTACAAAATTTACTGTGTACATATGTTATTCAGTCTAACATGCATGTAATAGAATTTCAATGAGTTTCCTGTGAGCTGAATTTCTTAATTGAAATATTTTCTCATTAATTTTAACTATATGAAAAATAGACATAGACAAATGTATTTAATATAAAAAAGTATAAAACGCTTACCTGAGTTTCTTTGATAGTATGGGTGGTCTGGACATGATTAACATTAAGGATAAAAGCCATATACAAAATTTAGTTAGCAGTATTAACATTAAGGATCTGATAAAAATAAACCTCGTAGCATAACACATTTCCATTAAAATGGGTGGTCTGGACATGATTCTTCAGAGAACTGAAATCAAAACAGTGAAACCCAAAAAAGCCACACATAAAATCAAAAAGCTCAACAAATGTAATAGTTGCAAAGCACATCAAGGGACATACCTGCAAAGGAACCTCATTAATTTCAAAGCAGCTTAAAGTTCAAAAGTTATGGGAAAAACTCTCCACCGTAAACTCAACACCATCACCTTGACAACAACTACAACTTCATCTCAGCACCACTTCATCCCTACACAACATGAACAATGTAACACAACGAAAATGAGAATAAAATATGGATCAGAACTGAAAAGAGAGTAGAATGTCGCTGCTTCATGAAATCAAATAATGAAACTAAAAGGCAACCTTAATGAAGATATAGTTCATGAAAGCAAAACAATATATATCCAATATCTTGAGAAATCGGAAAACGTTGAAATCTGATAACCACCAGCACCTGAAATAAAACAAATATCAAAATCTTGATGAAATAAGTCGAAGAGATAGCTCAATGAAAATGGGAATAAAGTGGATCTTTAACCGTCCACCTTCTTCAGTTCCCGACGGTGGCTGTTCTAGGGTTAGGATGAAATAGACGAGCAGAGAGAAAAAAGAGATAGAAAGGAAAGGTTATATGCATGCAATTAAATGATCCACCTATTCCACATCTTGACATAATTCATACTATGAATTAAAATCAATTGAGAGTCAAGAATTCAACATATTTCAATGTATCAATTCTAAACAATCAAGAATACACGATTTGACTTATGAAATATGCACAAACATACACCTCGACACACTTTTGAGTTCACAAAATCAAGTCATAACACACGAAATCGACTCAATTATTTAATGTGAGTCTTGACTCATGCATGAACATACAAATTACAATTCAAACACTAACACAAGTTCTCTATGTACAAAGAAATCACTTCATGAATGCTTAATGTTCAAAAATTCTACATCTCGACACAATCGAGTTCAAGAATCAAGCCTTAATCAAACAAATTCCAAGCAATTAATCAAGATTTGAATTAATTAGTGTATGTACAAGTAATTCCTCAATTTAATTTCAAGAATAAGCAATTTCAAAAATCACTTAAAATAAGCACTTATTCAAATAATCAATTAAGTGAGCTTACTTGAAATTGAAGCATGAACGGAGAATTAAAGAAGAATTGATGAGAAAGCTTGGAAGCAAGGTCTTGATTGAAGAAGAAGAAGCTCGGTTGCTTGATGGAAGAGAAGGAAGACCGAATTCTTGAAGAGGAAGGAAGAAGGCCGAGCAAGAGGAGCAAGGCAAGGAAGTATGAGGAGCACTGACCAGAATTGGAGGCAAGGCGGTCTGGTTGAGTGAGTACCGGCAGCGAGGAGGTCGAATCAGAGCAGAATAGGCCACGTTGGAGCGAAGGCCGGATGGAAGGAAGACCGCGCGCATGATCGACCGGGAGGAGAGCTGGCCGGAAACCGGTGAGGCAGGGCGGTCCGGCAGGGGTGGCTGACCGACGGTGGAGGGAGGTTGCGTGGTGGCTTGCCTTGAAGGGAGGGTGACTCGGTTGAAGTAGAGAGGAAGAGCTTGCTTGTTCTTGCTTTTTGTTCTTGAGAATTTGAGAGAAAATTAAGAGAATTGAGTGAAATTGGAGTGTGAAATTTAACAAATGATTCTTCCTCCTTGATTTATGAGAGGGAAATTTTATTTATAGATGCTAATTTTGGGCTTAGAGTGCCTTGGATCTAAGATTAGGCCCAAATCGCCTTTATCCGGATAATTTTCGTGTACAGCCCCAAACATCGAGAACCGTGAAAAATTTGATCTCGTACCCTTCACGAAAAATGTCCGGAACAAAAAATTGCTTGCGAGAGACAAAATTCGACTCAATCGGACAAACTGTTGAGGAGATATGTATTTTTGAAATTTTAGCACATATTTCATGCATCTGACACGTGCACAGTTTTATTTGCGCCATTCGGGGAAAAATATCTGTGAGGATATCTCTATCCGTCTAAGAAATGAGAATCCTGTTTATTGGGAAACAAGTATATGTTTCATTGGGAAAAAGATTCACAAAGGAAGTGAATATTTGTTTCACTTAAGGAACACAAGGAGATTACCTTCTGTCAGCCTGGGGACAATGTTCAAGGTAAACAAAGATGATATTACCAATTATCAGCCTGGGGATAATTATGGTAATTTAGAATGAAGACTCATTTACCGATTATCAGCATTGTGATGGACATGATAAATGGTAAGAGTTCTGAAGATATTACCAATTATCAACAAAGTGATAACTATAACAAGGTAATTCTTGAGAGATTTTTACTGATTATTCAGCCTTGTGAATAACAAACAGTAATGCAAACAGATCTCAAATGTGTTTATATTTTCCCAATTACAATCGTCCCGAGGATCTGTTTGAGAAGATGCAGGTGTTTTGATTGTAAAATACAGGTTTCTCGGAGAGAAAGACAACTGTAGAGTTTTGTTAATAAACTTTATGATTGGACTTGTTAGAAAAAAACAATCTTTCTATGATAATCTTAAAGATGAAAGGGAAATAAGCGGCTCGGATGACGAGGCTATTGCTTATTGTTTGCGGGTAGATTTTTTTTGAAATCTAGACTTAAATTGGTTAGTGACGAGGTTCTGTCCCGGAACGAACTAGAAAGAAATGCTCAAATAAGATTTTGGACCCAATGAGGAATGAACTCGATTGGGGAACTTGAGAAATAATGTGTTCTTTCTGCTTAGGAGTGACAGGCTACTGGAGAGATGACACACCCATACTTATTTTCGGGAATAAATGCAACCTAAACAAGTGATATTGAAACAAACATTGAAAAATGCAAGCATTAATGATGTAAGTATGTATGGTTAATGAATGTCATATGCATGTTGACGATACTTGACAAGACGACAAAACGTATTTGGAGGAAGAACCATTGTCGCAGTTCAATCAGATACTCAGCAAAATCTTTAGAAAGGTGTAGATGTTACTGGTGATGAATCAGAGTTGTATGTTTATATTTCTTTGGGGAGAAAAAGCATTTTTCACTGACGGTGCCAGGTCTGGAGATTCCTTTTGGATAAGAATACCGTCTTTTTATAATCTCTTTCGGGGAAGAGAAAACTTCGCAGCAATTGTTTATCCTTTAGAGGACGAAACACTCCTGGAGATAATTGTTGATGTTCCTTCTATGTTCACGATTCAAAGGAAAAATTCGCTTTTATTTCAAAAAGTTTAGAAGTAAATTCATTTAAAACTTTTTTTTTGTTTTTTGTTTCAAAAGTGATTATCACAAGTAAAAGTATTATTTTGCAAAATAGAATAAAGCAAGAATTGCAAACAAATGGGCACAAGGCTCAAATTTATTGATAGGATGGTAATCAGCCAAAGGCGTGATTCCATGGACTATTTACAAAAGTTGGAAATGGTAAATATTAGGAAAAGGCTACATTGAAATTAATAACTGCTATTCTCCCTAACAACTTTGAATTCCAATTTTGCTTGTTGCTTTAAATTGGAGAAGATTTGATCAAAGATCCGTTGATGAAAGATTCTTCAGGTTGACGAAGTACAGATTGATGCAGTTACTTTTTCAATAATCCTTAATTTTTTCCTAGATTGCATTTTCAGGTTTTCAATCTACCAGGATAAACTTTTTCTGTTTATTGTCTCTGATTTTTTCCTGGACCATCCTTTCGAGTTTTTAGTCCACCGAGACACTCATTTTTGTCTAAGTCGCCCTTTTCGGGTTTTTGACTTACAGATTTGTTCTTTTGTCTATTTTAGACAAAGTATTTCTTGACTGCATTTGCATTTACAGGATGCGGGAGTTCATCACTTTCCATAGTTGCGAGGTCATAGCACCACCAGAGAAGGTTCTCTTAACAACGTATGTGCCTTCATAATTAGGAGACCATTTTTCCCTAGAATCTGGTTGAAAAGATAAGATCTTTTTAAGAACGAGGTCGCCTTCTTGAAATTCATGAGGTCGAACATTTTTGTCGAAGGCTTTCTTCATCCTTCTTTGATACAACTGTCCATGACACAAAGCGGTCATACATTTTTGTTCGATTAAGTTCAACTGATCATATCTACTTTGACACCATTCAGCTTCAGATAACTTAGCCTCCGTGAGGACTCTCATTGATGGAATTTCAACTTCCACTGGGAGCATTGCTTCCATGCCATACACTAAAGAGAAAGGGGTTGCCCCTGTTAAAGTGTGTACTAAAGTGCGATACCCATGTAAAGCAAATGGAAACATTTCATGCCAGTCTTTATAAGTGACAGCCATTTTCTGGATGATCTTTTTAATATTCTTATTAGCGGCTTCCATAACTCCGTTTATCTTTGGTCGGTAAGGAGAAGAAGTATGATGCTCAATCTTGAATTCCTCACACAGTTCTTTCATCAGTTTGTTGTTCAAGTTCAACCCATTATCTGTAATGATCTTGCTTGGAACTCTATATCGGCAAATGAGGTTGTTCTTGATGAACCTCACAACCACTTGTCTTGTAACATTGGCGTAAGGTGCTGCTTCGACCCATTTGGTGAAAGTAATCAATGGCCACTAATATGATGCGATGAACGTTTGAAACTTTTGGTTCAATCATTCCAATCATGTCGATACCCCACATGGAGAAAGGCCACGGAGAGGAGAGAACATTGAGTAGAGTCGGTGACACATGGATCTTATCTGCGTAGATCTAGCACTTGTGACATCTCTTAACGTGTTTACAACAATCGGATTCCATTGTCATCCTATAATAACCTGCTCTTAAGATTTTCCTTGACATTGCATGTCCATTTGAATGGGTTCCAAAGGACCCTTCAAGCACTACGTGTATTAACATTTCTGCTTCGTGTCTATCCACGCATCTGAGCAAAACCATGTCGAAGTTTCTTTTATATAACACATCTCCATTCAGGAAGAAATTTCCCGAAAGCCTCCTTAGAGTTTTCTTATCTTTGTGTGATGCTCCAAGCAGGTACTCTTGAGTTTGAAGGAAGCGTTTGATGTCGTGGAACCACGGTTTATCATTGATGACAGCTTTAGTTGAAAACATATAGGAAGGTCTTTCAAGACGTCTAATGTTGATCTTAGGCATATCTTTCCAATGGTTGACTTTGAACATGGAAGATAGAGTAGCCAAGGCGTCTTCCATTCGATTCCGGTCTCGAGGAATGTGGTGCAATTTAACTTTGTTGAAGAAAGTCAACAAGCGTCTTGCATAATCTTGGTAGGGAATCAAACCTAGATGATGAGTTTCGTACTTATCTTTGATTTGAATGATCACAAGGGCTGAGTCTCCATATATGTCAAGGATCTTGATCCTTAAGTTGATGGCTTCTTCGATACCCATGATACAAGCTTCGTATTATGTGATGCTGTTAGTGCAATCAAATAGTAATCTAGCAGAAAACAGGATATGAGTACCCTCGGGTGTGATGATGACTTCCCCAATTCCGGTGCCAAAAACATTAACTGCTCCATAAAAAATTAGGCCCCATTTTGATTCAGGATCAGGACCTTCTTCAGGTAACGGTTCATCACAATATTTCATCTTTAAGTGCATAACATCCTCGTCAGGGAAGTCAAACTTGAGAGACTGATATTCGTTGATTGGTTGATAAGCCAAGTGATCGGCGAGAATGCTTCCTTTGACCGCTTTTTGGGCACGGTACTAAATGTCATATTCAGACAAGAACATCTGCCATCAAGCAATCCTTCTTGTTAGGGCAGGCTTTTCAAAGACATACTTGATTGGATCCATTTTGGATATTAAGGACATAGCCTAGTTTTACCAAAAAGTAATGCCAACTTAAAACACTAACACTTTATTCAATAAGGACATTGACCTCTTGAGGAATAAGGTTAAGGAAACCTCCACTATGGAATACTTCTTTGATTGGACAAAGATTTTAATCCTTCTCAGTGGCTTTTAAGATTACTGGAGTAAATCCGAGTCCCGTTTTGGTTTCGTTGTTTACAGGAATCATAACTTGTCCCAGCCGGCAACAGTACCATCTTTCACTATCTGCGCTGCTTCTTTATAAGAGGAGATAGATTATATGTTTTTCTTAGCAGATTCGTATTCTAAAGAGAGACCTTGGAATTGCGTGCCTTCCACATCATCAGCAGTGATGAAAGAGAAAGTGGATAAGTGGCTTACCAACAACGCATGCTCCCCACTTATGGTTACCAACTTTCCATTTATTATAAACTTCAATTTTTGGTGGAGCGTAGATGTCATTGCTCTTGCTTCATGTATCCATGGTCAACCTAGCAAATAGCTGTAGGCAGCTTGATCGCCTATAACCTAGAAGGTGACTTGAAAAGTATGTGGACTAATTGTCATTGGAAGGTCGATTTCTCCAATAACAGATTTCCTTGATCCATCAAAAGCTTTGACTACCACACCACTGGATTGCATAGGTGTTCATTTGTAAGACAAACGAGCGAGAGTCGTTTTCGGCATTACATTTAAGGAAGAGCCGGTGTCCTCTAGCACGTTGGACAAAGATTCAGATTGACAGTTCATAGAGATTACTGTAACACGGTGAACTGACTTTGTAGGATTTTGTATCGCAAATGTGCGGATAGCAAGAGTCGTCACCGACTTTTCTTTTATCCAATTTAAGGGAAGGTGAAAAGAACAGGAAAAGACCTTCGTTAGATTCTGAGTAAGGGAGAAGGTTATGAAAAGGGAAGGTATTAGCACCCCTTTCCATCCGTAGTTATCTACGGGCTCTTAGTTGCTCTTAGATCACTTAAAAATGTGCTTTCTGTGTGTTTGACAAAAGTTTTGAAAAGGCATTTCGCTTTGACTTTATAATGATTCATGTAGGAATGTATACAAAGTGTTCGGAAATGTTTCGTTTTGAAAAGAGTTTGAACTTTGACAAAAGTGTGAAGTGTGAAAAGTATTTTTATTTGAGCAAGCAACTAAAATTCTTATTACCTACTCAGAATTGGTCATTTTCGTGCTATTTTACGTTCCTCTAGAATAGCGCTATCCATGCCATTAGTTGGTAGGTAACTCTATTTGTTGGATGTAAGCGGGACATTCGAAGGGACAACGGATGGTCATAGAAGGCAACTTGTAGGAAGTATCCTAGCACATTCGAAGGGACTATCATCATTTTTTGTACGCGACAATCGAGGGTCAAGATCATGTATTCGGAGGCGACATCGTGGGTCTTATGATCTTTGTATCGAAGGGACTATGATGATTTGTTTGGAAGGCAACGGTGCTAGAATACCTCTACGTTCGAGGGACATGACCATTTGAATTCGTAAAGGCAACGAGAGAGAATTACCCTAAGGGGTGCATGTGTGAAAGAGTGTGTTGTTTCAGATATTATATCTTGAAATTAGAGTGAGCTATGTCCAATTTTAGTCTTTCCATACACGCCTAGTTACTAGCAATTTATAGGGTGCGGAAATTAAAATGCGGAATGTAAAGATGCGGAAAGATAAATGTCCTACGCTATTACATGGCTTTGGGGCAGATACATAATTTAAACTTGCGGAAAATAAACGCTCTAATTAACTATTACATCCCATGAACAGTTACATTATTGGAAAAAGAGAAACGATAAGAAAAATCGTCCGAAACGAGATAACCTGTAAAAGGATGAGAAAATCGGAAAATACGAGAGAAATCGAATAAGAGAAAAATGTTAGTAAAAATGCAAATTTTTGAATGAGAAAAATATGACATGCTGGAAATAACATAAATATGCTAAAATAATTTTTTGGGATTTTTTGGAAAAGATTTAATAATTAAAAACTAATTAAAAGTGATTTAAATGCTAAATTATGAATAAAATAAAATATGCCTGCAAAATAATATTTTTTAATTTTATAAATTAAATAAACATTTTATGAAAATAAATGCAAAAGGAAAAAATATTTTGATGATTTTAATGCATGAATAAAAATATGAAAAGAATTAAAATTGATGCAAAATATTAAATAAATAAGAAAATATGGAAAATAGTTGGAAAATATGAAAGTTTGAGAAAAAGAAACAAAACTGGTCTTGGCAAGGTTCGAACAGGGGACATTGGAGAGCATCTACCAACAGTATGCACCTTTACCACTAGGACAAGTGGCTTCTGGTGTTTTGAAAACCAAAACCAAATCAATATATGTGATGACGCGTCAGGGAAAGGCTTGAAACTGAGTCAGCGCGTGTGGGGGTCCAGGTAGCGCGAAGGAACGAATCAGAAAGTATGGAAATGCCACGCACGCTCTTGCCGGAGTCAGCCAGGTCAACGACGCCGGAGCCCTAGCTCCGGTCGTCTTCTCCGGCGACTATGATTTTAAAACCTGCAAAACACGAAAATTAAAAGCAAAAGAAAGGCCTTGTCCACCTATTTCGACCCTTCTGAATTCAATGGAGGTGTCTGTTTTGGCTGAATCGGCCTGTACAAGCCGGTTCAAAGAGGACAGCTTGAAAAACCCTAAACATGGCAATACATGATTCCGACGTTCAAACTCACAAACGACTGCCCAGATCAATTCCTTAGCATCTCATGAGCACATTAAAAACGTTAGAATCAATTAAAATAAACTGGTATTAAAAATGCGAATTCAAGAAATATTTTAATATGTATGCATGTATATGGCACGATTTGGCTTGCTTTGATCAATGATAAATATGTATTCTTACTCAACCTTACCCCCTGAGTACGTTTGGATGGCTGGAAGAGGCTGAGGGAGGCTGGAAAATAAAATTCGATTTTTCAAGTTTCTTGAAAAATTTTGGCAAAGTGAGGGCTGTGTATGGGGCTAGGGTTTCGTGTCTCTTGCTGTGCATAATGCTTGGTATTTATAGAGTGAATTAGGATGGCAAAGAGAGTGAAAAAAAGATTGAGTAATGAATGTGCAATATTTTCTCTTTAAAACAAATCAAATTTTCTTGAAAATTTGATTTTCCTTCCATGTCCAAGCAAATCACGAAATTGGCAAGTGTTTTGGGCTTCCTTGGACCTCAAGTTTGATCAAAATCCAATCATCTTGAAAAAAACATCTTATTTTCATATTTTATATAATTTAATTTTGAATTAAATGGTTTAAAATTCAAAAATAAATTATAAAAATAGAAAATTGCCATGGCCAAGCATTTATGGGTCACAAATAATGTCATGAACAAGTTTGGATCAAAAGATTATAGGCCCATTTGGAAAATTTTGCATTTTGACCAAAATGTCCTTTTGTGCAATTGTCCAAAATTGCCCAACTTCTGAATAGTGTATCTTGCTCAATTTTCCATGTTTTTGAGTGTTCTTGGACTTTTTGGAAATCTCTAAGAGTCCTCTAACCAACCTTTTTGGTCTCATCTCAATTGGAGTTTCCATGCTCAATATATCTTCAAAACAAAATATTGACTTTTTGTTGACTTTGAAAAAGACCTGTAATGTTTTGATCCATACCTCTCAAATGAAGCATTTTTTGAACATTCTTGTGAGACATGAAGTTGAGAGATTTGAATTTCATTCAAAATGAGCTTTGGTGGGAAAATTTCTGATAAAGTATGAAGAAGTTATGATCAGTCAAAGTTTGGTTGACTTTTCACCTAGAAACCCTAATTTAGAAAATTTGACTTTTGAGCAAATCTTGAGTTTTCTTGATGAATCATGATCAACCCTTGATCAAATGATGAATGTAACTTCAAAATGAGGATTTTGACCAAAAATCATGAAGTTTGACTGCATGTTGACCACAGTTGACTTTTTGTCCAATACAACTGATTTTCAACCATCTGAGCAATTGTCTGAGCAATCTTGACTTGTAAGGCTTGAAACTTGACATGGAGAATCTTTGAAGCATATGAGGAGGCATGATGAACATTGGAGATGTTGGAAGTCCATCTGGAGCTGAGAATTGCCAAACCCTGGTTTGGGTTGATTGTCTAGGAGAGGGTTTGTCTGATCAACCTTTGAGGAATCCTTGAGTATGGATGTATGGAATGTCTTGAGAAGATGGAGGGAAAATTTTGGGGTATGACAGCTGCCCCTGTTCAATCTTCTTGTACTGGAAGGGTTAGATTGGCATGCGTGCCTTTCGTGACCTGGAGGTAGAAGATGATTGAACACTTGAGTACACCTGAAAATTTGCACTCGCTGGTGATGCAGGAATGGGCTTACAGATGCCATTTGGGGAAGGTAGAGACTTCGCCAGGGAATGATTCATACGCTAGACTCGAGAATGTCGTCTGAATAGGAAAATTGATGTGGATGGGCTTAAGATGCCATCTGGAAAGATCGATGCTGGGGAGTGAGCCGTACACTAGGCTCTGTAGATGTTCTTGATAGTGGAAGGAGCATGGAGATGGGCTTAAGATGCCATCCGGAGGGAGTCGTATGTTAGACTTCGTGCTCATCTTTGAATGAAGTTATTGGTTTGTATTAGTTTTTAACCAAATATGCAGCATTCTGAAAGTGGAGAAATGTTGACAAGTAGTCGGAGATGGGCTTAAGATGCCATCCAGGGCAACTAAGTCGTATGCCAGACTCTGTAGTTGCTGTTGATAATAAGAAGGAATCAGAATAAATCTTCGTTCTGGTTACTCTGAGGGAGGTAGTAGTTGGAAAAATGTGGATATCTTCCCTGTTGTGCATCGGGTGTTGATCCACTGCCTGTTATCGGAGGATAACTTGTGATCGTTCGGATAGGGTTTCCCGTCTGGCTTCGGGTCTTAATCCTGTATCCATTGTCGGAGGACAACGAGGGCGGTCGTTCAGATAGTTTTCCCGTCGAGATTCAGGGCTTAATCCTGGACCAGCTATCAGAGGACAACTAGGGGCGGTCTTTCAGATAGTTTTCCCGTCGAGATCCGGGGCTTAATCCTGGACCAGTCGTCGGAGGACAACTAGGGGCGGTCTTTCAGATAGTTTTCCCGTCGAGATTCGGGGCTTAATCCTGGACCTGTTTGCGTCAAAAGTGATTTCCACCTGTTTTGGAGAAAACAAGAGAAACTTTGATAGAATATTTGTTAGTCTTATGCAAAGTATGATGCATGACAATGCATATGAATGACATATGCACAAATTATGACTTTTATGAGTAATGTATGAATGATAGATGTTGTGGTATTTCAAAACATATCCATCTTGAAGAAGATGCGGAAGTTCTGCTTGGAGATTTCTGACTTCTGTTTGAGGATGGAGATCCTGAGAAGAAAGATAACTTTGATTCCTCCGGTGCACTATCTGACCCAGTTTCAGGCCTAGATATTGTTGAGGACGGTAGAGGTACGCTGTCGAGGATATTGTGTGTAGACCCTGTTGGAGAGAATCTTGAAGGTACTCTACTGGGGATTTTGTGTAAATCTTGCTGGAGAGTACTTGATAATTATTGGGAGACCGGGTTAGAAGAATCTGGGGCCCGTTGTAATCTCTGACTGAGGGATAAGAGGTGTAGGTTTCCTCCGGTGCACTATCTGACCAAGTTTCGAGTCTGGATACTGCTGCTAGGGAAAAGGGAAATTGTTGAGAGATATCTGTTGGGGATAAACATCTTAGCTGGGGATGAAATGTTACTGCTCGAAGACAGGCATAATCCGGTTAAGTTGAGTGGGATCATTGCTTGGGGACCGACGCGTACTCCACTGGGGAAGGTTTGTAATGAATGACATTTCTGTGGGGATCCTGCTCTGCGGGGAAATGTTGGTGACTTTCGTCGTCGTCTCAATTCCTAGAGCCTGTAGCAATTACTTTTGTATGTTCACTTTTCGCATGTTTGTGATTAGATTCTTATTGTTAGATGCATATAATCATTCAAAGCAAACATTGGACTTTATGCAAACAATGACAACAACAAAAGATTGTAAAGAGAAAGAAACTTGTATTTATTTGAAATGTGGCGTATGGCCAAATAGTTTGTACGCGAGAAAGGTAAAAAGCTATGCGGAAACAATCTCGTTAAGTTCCAACTATGCTAGTACTCATATATTTCAACTATCTCATCTCCTTGCTGTCAGTAGAAAGTGAGTGGACTGATTGTCGCCATTTGAATCTTGAATGCTGATAGTAGTCTGGAAGAAGGTGATCTGGACGAGACATAGTTGTACGCTTAAATCCCTTATTTTTGCCTAGACCGCCCCTTCGGGTTTTCAGTCTACCGGGATACCCTTTTTTGCCCAAGCCGTCTTTTCAGGTTTTCGACTTGCCGGGTGTACATGTTTTGCATATATCCTTAACTTTTGCCCGAACCCTTTTGGTTCACCAGGATGCCCTTATTTTTGCCTAGGTCAGTCGACCTAGCGGGTCTCGTTCATGCGTAGTATTTTTTGACTATGTCTACGTTCACAGGGTGTGGGAAGTCTTCGCCATCCATGGTGCTAAGTATCATAGCTCCGCCGGAAAATACTGTTTTGACTACAAACGGTCCCTCGTAGGTGGGAGTCCATTTGCCTCTGGGATCACCTTGTGGAAGAATGATGCGCTTGACTACTAGGTCACCGACTTGGTAAACTCGGTGCTTGAGCTTCTTGTTGAATGCTCTGATCATTCGTTTCTGATAGATCTGTCCATGGCAAATGGATGCGAGTCGTTTCTCATAAATCAAATTAATCTGGTCAAGGCGGGTCTGAACCCAATCGTCTTCGCCTAACTCTGCGTCCTGGAGGACTCTGTGGTTGAGGGTATCTGAACTTCGATGGGTAAGACGGCTTCCATACCGTATACGAGACAGAAGGGGGTTGCCCCTGTCGATGTCTGTACTGTAGTGCGATAACCATGAAGAGCAAATGGTAACATCTCATGCCAATCTTTGTAAGTCACTGTCATATTCTGTATAATCTTCTTAATATTCTTGTTGGCGGCTTCCACAGCGCCATTCATCTTAGGCCGATAAGGAGAAGAGTTGTGATGCTTGATCTTGAACTGCGTGCAGAGTTCGGTGATCATTTTGTTGTTGAGATTGGAGCCGTTATCTGTGATAATCCTTTCGGGAGTGCCATACCGACAGATAAGATTGTGCTTGATGAATCGAGCCACGACATTCTTGGTAACAGATGCAAACGAGGCTGATTCTACCCATTTGGTGAAATAATCAATTGCCACAAGGATGAAACGATGTCCGTTGGAAGCGGTGGGCTTGATTTCTCCGATCATGTCAATGCCCCACTTTGCAAAAGGCCAAGGAGCTGTTAGAACATTCAGAGGTACTGGAGGTACGTGCACTTTGTCGGCATAAATCTGGCACTTGTGACAAGATCGCGCGTAGCAGTGACAATCAGCTTCCATGGTGGACCAATAGTAACCTGTTCTCAAAATCTTCTTAGCCATGGTGTGTCCACTGGAGTGGGTACCAAATGCGCCTTCGTGTAACTCTTCCATGATACGTATTGTTGTTTTCTAATCTACACAGTGGAGTAAGCACAAGTCGTGGTTGCGCTTGTATAAGATGTCGTTGCTGAGGAAGAATTTGGATGCAAATCTTCTCATGAACTTCTTCATTGATGATGCCCTCGGGATATTCCCGAGTCTCAAGATACCTTTTCACGTCATAGTACCAAGGTTTCTCTTCTATCAAGCTCATAACAATACTTTCGTCAAACTTCTCAATGATGATCCGGGAGCTCGTTGTCCCATCCGACCTTGAACATAGATGACATAGTAGCCAATGCGTCCGCGATTCTCTTCTCGTGGAATATGATTGAAAGTAATCTCTTCGACTAGGGATCAAACTCAAAACATGCTCGACGGAATGAGGTTCGGATGCTTCGTATCCCACTCTTAACCGACCGATCACTAAAGCCGAGTCTCCATACACCGTAAGAACTTGATTCTTAAGTCAATAGCAGCTTTGATACCCATGATGCACGCCAGATTCGCCATGTTGTTCGTGCAAAAACATAACTGAGGTGAAAGGAGTATGTCCACCGTAGGGATGTAATGATGGCGCCAATGCCATTGCCAAGTGCGTTCGAGGCTCCATCAAAACCATGGTCCATCGGATCCTTGTTCGTGTCCTTCGTTCGGCCTGGTTCTTCACAATCGAATTAGTAAAACATCTTCGTCGAAATTAACCGCATAGACGATAGTCATCTACGGCTTGATGAGCCAAATGATCGCTACTACACTTCCTTTGATCGCTTTCGAAGTGTATTGATATCATATTCGGTCAAGATCATTTGCCATCTTGCTATTCTCCGAGAGAGCTGGTTTCTCAAATATGTATTTGATCGGATCCATCTTGGAAATCAACAAAGTAGTGTGAGTCAACATATACTGCCTTAGTCGGCGATAGCAGCGTTGCAAGTTTTCTCGAGCTGTGAGTATCTTGTTTCACACGGTAAACTTTTGCTAAGGTAGTATATTGCATGCTCTTTTCGACTGACTCGCCATGTTGCCCCAACACACACCCCATCGAGTTCTCTAATACCGCGTACATGATAAGAGGTCTTCCTTGGCGGTGCATCGGGATAGGAGAATTGTAGGTACTCCTTGATTTTGTCAAAAGCGATCCGGCAATCGTCGCTCCATTCCACTATTTGATCTTTCTTTAGCAACTTGAAGATTGGCTCACAAGTAGCGCTTATGTGCAATGAATCTGCAATGTAGTTCAATCGGCCAAGAAACCTCGACTTCCTTCTCGGGCGGGGCATCTCTTGAATAGCTTTGACCTTGGCGGTCAACTTCAATACCTTTACCATCGACAACAAACCCTAGGAGTTTTCGGATCGGACTCAAAAGTGCACTTGTTAGGATTAAGTCTTAGTCTGACTTCTTCAACTGAAAACAGTTTCGCAAATGATCAAGATGTTCTTCTTCATGCGTGATCGAGCTATCATGTCGCCGACGAGACCTCTATCTCGTGATGAATCATGTCATGAAATAATGTTACCATAGCGATAAGTGGCGCCGTTCTTCATCCGAACGGCATAACCTTGTAGCAGAAAGTGCCCCACCGTAACGAAAGTAGTCTTCTCCATGTCTTCGGAGCCATTTTGATCCGATTGTAACCGGAGAAACCATCCATGAAGGAGAAAACCTTATCCGGTGTTGTCAACCGAACATCAATATGAGGAAGTGGAAATCGCCTTTCGACTCGCTTTGTTCAAATCTCGTAATCCACACATTCGCACCTTACCATCCTTCTTAGCACAGAACCACGTCAACCCATTGTGGATAGGAAGTAATAGCTAAGAAAATGGCGTTGAACTGTTTCACAACTTCACTTTGATTTTCTCGACATCTCGGACGATGCGACGAACCTTCTTTCACCGAGAAAACCCTCTTTGTTGGCAACCGTGTACCACAATATCAATGTCCAACCCCGCATGTCTTTGTATGACCAAGCAAAACCTCAATATAGTCTCTTAGCATCCGACCAATCTTTCTTTAACACTTCTCAAGACCCACTCCTATCTTGATCTCTTTTCTCTTCATCAAGCCCAAATTCACAACCTCAACTTGCTCTTCGTGTGGTCAGATAACTCTTCTTCTTCAGTAGTCGGCAAGTTCTCCGGCACTTCACAATCTTCCTCACTTTCGTCTTGGCTTGGTAGATCGGATTATCGAAGTCATATTTAGCAATAGCATAGTGTTATCAACGAGATTCGAGTGATTCTCATTGTATCACGTGGGTGTGTGTAAGAAACACATAGCTTTTGAAGGGTGATAAAGTAAAAGAAAACAATCAATTGAATGCAAAAGTCCAACAATTTTATTGAATGAAAATATGCAAATGATGATAATAACCCTCACAAACGAGCCATGATGCCCCGGGCAAGGCACTAGGCTTTAGAGTATATTGTTCAAATCAAAGAAAATACGAAAAGCAAAACAAATCAAGAGTGATTACTCCTGGCTAAAGGAGATTGGTATGACGTCTTCAGTCTTCCAATTGCTGAGCCCTTCGTCTGGAGTTGGGAAGATCCACTTGCTGATGTCGAAGTCGTTGTCGTTGTCTTCTATCGCATGGATTCCACTCTGGCTGATGTGAAAAGGAAGTTGGCCGCGCGTGCGGCGATCATCTTCGACCCTTGATGGTGAAGCCTAAACCGCCTTGTCAAATTTGAAAGGAAGATCGTGGAGCGACCCCAAATAGCACTACCACCTTCTTCAACCGCAGCTTGAGCATCTTTCAGCGAGGCCATCCTAGGCGGAGCTTGTGTAATTTCAGAGTGAGAGTCAACATGCATGACTGGGATTGTCTCAAAAGCTTGACAGGAGTCTCAAAGAATTCACCCTCCACCCGAGATATCGGAATGATTGTAGATCACCATATACTCTTCTTCACCACATCGTAACAACTTTCCCTTCACCGGGTACTTCACGATGTAGGGTAGAAGTAACGGCCGCCCCATGTATCCAAGGGCGTCCAAGTAGGCAAGAGTAAGTCGGACGGATGTCCATGACAAAGAAAGTGGAATCAAAAGTCGGGAACCGACTTTAACAGTGAGTGAGCTCTCCAAGCATCGCTTAGAACCATCAAAAGCTCTCACAATTATGTCATTGGGTCTCGTAACCAACCCTTCGACATCGAATCGATCAAAAGCGCCTTGGAAGGATATTCGAGCGTAACCAAGATCCACCAAAACATGAGACAATGTAGTGCCCTTGCATTCAAGATGTGCAAGGCTTTGTTGTGTTTCTTTCCAGAGTCAAATCAAGATCGAGAAGCCTAGGCCATTGTTGGCAGCAGCTAGCAATACAAACTTCAAACGGTCGGTGGTAGTGTCTTGCGGCACATGAGCATTTTTCGAAACTTCACCAAGGCGTTAGTATGAGCCTCGAGCACAAGAGCAGCAAGCATGGAGATTTTGGACGAGTCTGTCCTAACTGCTCCACAACATTGTAGTCACTTTTCTTGATAATCTTCAATTTCTCCATTTCTTGTTTGAGGTGTCTTCAAGAACTTCCTTTGGTACTTCGGCCGCGGGATGAGTCACTGGTTCTTGGGGAACTGATGGAATAGTTGGAATGCGAGCTGGAGTCGCGGTGTCTTTTGGAGGAGGGATTTCTGGAGAGAAAATCCTTCCGGTTCTGGTCACCTTACTTGATTCGGTGATGTTGTCAATGTCAGGAATGGTAGCTTCAACTGTAAGATCTTCAATGGTCAGAGGGTCTTGCTTGACGCCATGATAGTAAACATCAGCTCCATAATTCCAAGGGATAGCCTTGTTAGAGGAATATGGAACTGGTCTGGGAGAAGTAATAATGAGAGGTGCCACTCTAGGCACAGAATCAGCAGAGGAAATCCTTATTGTGTTAACATCAGCATAATCTTCTGGGAAATCGTCACCCCATCCGGTCGCCTTAACGTCTTCAATAGGGATCTTGTAGCTCTTAGGAACAGTGTACTTCACCATGTAATCATACTTTCCACTTGGCTGTCCCAAGGTATCCCACACAGATGGTGCGGCTTCATTTGCATCATCGATCTTTAACTTAGACATACCTTCACACAACTTCTGCACAGGTGGTTTCAAAAATAGTATCTCACGGTTATCCATCATGCACTGAACACGTCTTCTCAACCAAGCACAGCCATCAGGTGCAGATGGGCACCAACGACAATTCTCTGGGCATCCTGGATTGACACCGACTTGCAGCAAATTCTTCTTAACAGTCATCAGAGGAATGGTCAAGTCATCTATGTTGAAGACATAAGTATCTTCACCAACAGTATTGGAACTTTTGTCATGGTTAGGCATAGGTGCGTTGATCACATTTGGAGTCTCAACAGGAGGGTCAAACTCAATCTGCTTAGCTTCAATCATATGTTGAATCTTGTTCTTTAGAGCCCAACAATCATCAGTACTATGTTCTCGGCTATTGGAATGGTAAGCACACTTAGCATTAGGGTTGTATCTCGGAGAGGAAGTGTTGACATTTTGAGGAGGATCCCTCAAGGTAATCAGCTCTACTTTCAACATGTGTTGCAAGGCTTGCGACAATGGCATGTTGATCTTTGTAAACTGTCTTCGTGGCGCGTTCTGACTATGCGCGTTGTCTCGCTGAGGTTGTGCTGATGTAGGATTGGAGATCACAACTGCCCCCACAAATTGAGCGCGGTCGGTCTTGGCTCGGCTTTTCTGACCATACACAGCATTAGCTTCTTTCTTACCACCAAAACATCTCTTTGCAGCATTTGAAGATGACTTTATCTGAATCTTCCCGCTCTTGATGCCAGCTTCAATACGTTCTCCTATCAATATCAGCTCGGTGAATCCGGCTAAAGAGTTTCCAATCAGATGATTGAAGAACGGGCCTGTCAGTGTTCCCATAAACATATCAACCAATTCCCTATTGGACAAGGGTGGCTGAACTCTGCCTGCTAGATCTCTCCACTTCTGAGCATACTCCTTGAACTTCTCATCACGACCCATAGACATGCTTTGTAGTTGCATGCGAGTGGGTGTCAATTCAGCATTATACTCATACTGTTTGTAGAAAGCATCTGCTAAGTTACTCCAAGTACGGATACGGTCATTCTCTAGCTGATAATACCATTCCAATTGGGTTCCGGACAAACTCTCTTGAAAGTAGTGCATCCACAACTTTCTATCATCAGTGTGGGGATTGATCTTCTGGACATAGGACTTCAGATGCAGTTTCGGACAAAACATGCCATCATACTTAGCAAAAGTTGGAACTTTGAACTTGGGAGGAATCACAACACCAGTACAAGACTCAGATTATCAAAATTCAGCCCGGACATCTTCAGGTTCTCCACAGCGTTCAGACGGTCTTCAAGTTGTTTGTACTTGTCATCTTCATCAGAGTATTGGCCATCGTCATAGACTTTTTCAGGCTCATGCTGACTACCTTCACCATAACCCTTGTTACTTTGCTCATCCTCCTTCTTGACACTTCCTTCAGAGAGCTCAATTCGACTAACCACTCTAGGACCACCTTTGTAGCGTCTGCCCATGTTGAGAAGACCAACAACCTTCTTCTTCCTATTGATGAGCTTCTTCAGATCTTCTTGGCCTTGGACCAAGCCGGTAAACATCTCCGAGCATTCGAGCCGAGATCTTTGAGTTTGTTCAAGAGCCATTTCGCTAAAATAAATAGCGAGCAAATGAGAAAACCAATCTTCAATGTACCTGTGATGCAATGTTATGCTATGATATGCAATGTTTATGCGGATGCAATGCAATGTTTTCAAGGACCTTAGAGATTTAAATTTGTTAAACAAGCAATCAACAAACATTTATTAGTACTCTTTTTATTCTTTTTTCTTTTTAAGTACAAAAGATAGTTCAAACAAAATAAAAGAAAACATATAAATCCCAAAGCTCTAAGTCTCCCATGGGCGCTTCCTCTTGGTGCCAAGGTAGGCGTTGATGCTTCGCTCCTCGTGAAGTAGCTTGGTCAACTCTAGCACTTTCTTCTCACTTGCATAGCGAGCTTCAAATGTATCCCTCTTCTTTAGTTGAATCCGGGATCTCTTCAAGTCTTCAAAATCGTAGGCATGTCAAGATAGAACGAGATAGGTACATCACCTATAGCAACAGTTCCATAATTACGGTAAAACAAAGTGAATGGCATCATGAGGTTTTGAGCTCGAGCTCGCACCCATTTGAGGTAAGGTTCCCAAGGAATGGAGTTCGGTGCCCCAAAGTCTTGGTATCGCCTTCTTTACCATGCCCCAAGCGTGTATGAACCTTCGTCGGTAATTCTGGAGATCATGATTGTAGTCGAACACAATATCTTGGAGAAGCATATCATGTGGGCCATCTCTTCGGGCAAAACCAAACTGACGTAGAGCTAGGGAAGGGTTGTAAGTGATACCTCCCCTTATAACAAGTAGTGGTACATTAGGGAATTCTCCACAACGCTCAATGAAGGTGAAGTCCTTTTGAGAGAAAAGGTTCCAACGGATATCTGAATGAGAGAGTGACATTAGTCTTTGAGACCATCTCAACCTTTGTTCATTCTTCAAAACTGATGGAGGAAGGTGCGAAATAAACCACCTGGAAAGTAACGGTATGCAACACATGAGAGTTCCTTGTCTTTTAGTAGTACGAGTGTGGAGAGAATGTAGGATGTCTCCAAGTAAAGTAGGCACTGGATTGCGGGTAAGGAATAACTTGATGGCGTTGACATCTATGAATTGATCCGAGTTAGGGAATAGAACCAAACCATAGATTAGCAAGGCCACAATGTCTTCGAATGCATGGAAACTCATAACTTTGAGGAATTCTCGCTTTCTTAATCAAGAACTTGGAAAGTAAACCCTTAACTCCACTTCGTTTCCCAATTGGCTTCAATGTCCGAGCACTTAAGATGTAAGGTCGATGCAATGTCTTCGCTTAGGAACCTTTTCTAAACCTGAATGGCATTTGGTCAAGAATAGGTACCCCAAGTAGCTTAGAGAACTCTTCCAAGGTAGGAACCAACCGATAACTGGGAATGTAAAGCAATGGTGTTTTGATCAAAGAACTGGAATAGGACATGCATCATATCTTCTTCAAACCGAGATAACCAAATCAAGTAGATAACCATGTCTTTTGATGAACGAGCATGATCGAATTTCAAAACCAATTCTTTGAGTTGAGAAGGTATACCCATGAAGTTGATTCGGATAGTCTTTCTAGAAGCCATAATACCCTACAAAACAGAGCAAAGATAAATCCCTAGGTCCTTGAAATAGTTATAAATGATATGCAATGCAGATGATGTCATGATGTTATGTTTGGCACACACAAACAATTCACACAATGAGCCTAGGTTTAAGGCTTGCATGAGGTATAGGTGATTACCCCACCAAAAGTTTGAGTTGGTTCATCCTGTCCTATAATAGTAACCGGGTTCTAGGAATCTCACATCATTGATCTTTCTCGTAGGCGTTTATTTCAATACGACAACCAAGTGGTCGACCGAAAATATCCCAAAAGTCTGATATCAATGAGCGTAGCATCGAGTATCAACCAACCTTAGTCTGCACCAAAGCCGGCCATCTCACTACCTTCTAATGGCCAAGATGGGTCAATTAAGGTTCTAAAAGTTTAGTTAGTGCTTGATGACACCACGCAGAAGCCAAATACTATCCTCAACTTGGGAATGAAGAGTATCAGGACATCCAAAGTGTCACACTAATGTAGCCATCATGTTGACCGTTTTGATATACGTCTAACGGTCGCGACGATTTATTGCTACTCACCTAAAAGGCAACCCGGATCCGGGTGTAGGATCCCCCACAAATATAATACCCAAGCAACCCTTAAAGATAAAGCAAGCAAGTCATACAAAAGGCAATAAAAGTGACCTAGAAATCCCTAAGGCATTCTCTCTTTAGGGTGTGTCCCCGGCAGAGTCGCCAGTTCTGTAACACGGTGAACTGACTTTGTAGGATTTTGTATCGCAAATGTGCGGATAGCAAGAGTCGCCACCGACTTTTCTTTGATCCAATTTAAGGGAAGGTGAAAAGAACAGGAAAAGACCTTCGTTAGATTCTGAGTAAGGGAGAAGGTTATGAAAAGGGAAGGTATTAGCACCCCTTTCCATCCATAGTTATCTACGGGCTCTTAGTTGCTCTTAGATCACTTAAAAATGTGCTTTGTGTTTGACAAAAGTTTTGAAAAGGCATTTCGCTTTGACTTTATAATGATTCATGTAGGAATGTATACAAAGTGTTCGGAAATGTTTCGTTTTGAAAAGAGTTTGAACTTTGACAAAAGTGTGAAGTGTGAAAAGTATTTTTATTTGAGCAAGCAACTAAAATTCTTATTACCTACTCAGAATTGGTCATTTTCGTGCTATTTTACGTTCCTCTAGAATAGCGCTATCCATGCCAATAGTTGGTAGGTAACTCTATTTGTTGGATGTAAGCGGGACATTCGAAGGGACAACGGATGGTCATAGAAGGCAACTTGTAGGAAGTATCCTAGCACATTCGAAGGGACTATCATCATTTTTTGTACGCGACAATCGAGGGTCAAGATCATGTATTCGGAGGCGACATCGTGGGTCTTATGATCTTTGTATCGAAGGGACTATGATGATTTGTTTGGAAGGCAACGGTGCTAGAATACCTCTACGTTCGAGGGACATGACCATTTGAATTCGTAAAGGCAACGAGAGAGAATTACCCTAAGGGGTGCATGTGTGAAAGAGTGTGTTGTTTCAGATATTATATCTTGAAATTAGAGTGAGCTATGTCCAATTTTAGTCTTTCCATACACGCCTAGTTACTAGCAATTTATAGGGTGCGGAAATTAAAATGCGGAATGTAAAGATGCGGAAAGATAAATGTCCTACGCTATTACATGGCTTTGGGGCAGATACATAATTTAAACTTGCGGAAAATAAAAGCCCTAATTAACTATTACATCCCATGAACAGTTACATTATTGGAAAAAGAGAAACGATAAGAAAAATCGTCCGAAACGAGATAACCTGTAAAAGGATGAGAAAATCGGAAAATACGAGAGAAATCGAATAAGAGAAAAATGTTAGTAAAAATGCAAATTTTTGAATGAGAGAAATATGACATGCTGGAAATAACATAAATATGCTAAAATAATTTTTTGGGATTTTTTGGAAAAGATTTAATAATTAAAAACTAATTAAAAGTGATTTAAATGCTAAATTATGAATAAAATAAAATATGCCTGCAAAATAATATTTTTTAATTTTATAAATTAAATAAACATTTTATGAAAATAAATGCAAAAGGAAAAAATATTTTGTTCATTTTTAATGCATGAATAAAAATATGAAAAGAATTAAAATTGATGCAAAATATTAAATAAATAAGAAAATATAGAAAATAGTTGGAAAATATGAAAGTTTGAGAAAAAGAAACAAAACTGGTCTTGGCATGGTTCGAACAGGGGACATTGGAGAGCATCTACCAACAGTATGCACCTTTACCACTAGGACAAGTGGCTTCTGGTGTTTTGAAAACCAAAACCAAATCAATATATGTGATGACGCGTCAGGGAAAGGATTGAACGTCGGGTGTGGGGTCCGTAGCCAAGGAACGAATTAGAAAGCATGGAAATGCCACGACGCGCTCTTGAGTCACCGGTCAGCGGCGGAGCCCTGGTCGTCTTCTCCGGCGACTATGATTTTAAAACCTGCAAAACACGAAAATTAAAAGCAAAAGAAAGGCCTTGTCCACCTATTTCGACCCTTCTGAATTCAATGGAGGTGTCTGTTTTGGCTGAATCGGCCTGTACAAGCCGGTTCGAAGAGGACAGCTTGGAAAACCCTAAACATGGCAATACATGATTCCGACGTTCAAACTCACAAACGACTGCCCAGATCAATTCCTTAGCATCTCATGAGCACATTAAAAACGTTAGAATCAATTAAAACAAACTGGTAATAAAAATGAGAATTCAAGAAATATTTGAATATGTATGCATGTATATGGCACGATTTGGCTTGCTTTGATCAATGATAAATATGTATTCTTACTCAACCTTACCCCCTGAGTACGTTTGGATGGCTGGAAGAGGCTGAGGGAGGCTGGAAAATAAAATTCGATTTTTCAAGTTTCTTGAAAAATTTTGGCAAAGTGAGGGCTGTGTATGGGGCTAGGGTTTCGTGTCTCTTGCTGTGCATAATGCTTGGTATTTATAGAGTGAATTAGGATGGCAAAGAGAGTGAAAAAAAGATTGAGTAATGAATGTGCAATATTTTCTCTTTAAAACAAATCAAATTTTCTTGAAAATTTGATTTTCCTTCCATGTCCAAGCAAATCACGAAATTGGCAAGTGTTTTGGGCTTCCTTGGACCTCAAGTTTGATCAAAATCCAATCATCTTGAAAAAAACATCTTATTTTCATATTTTATATAATTTAATTTTGAATTAAATGGTTTAAAATTCAAAAATAAATTATAAAAATAGAAAATTGCCATGGCCAAGCATTTATGGGTCACAAATAATGTCATGAACAAGTTTGGATCAAAAGATTATAGGCCCATTTGGAAAATTTTGCATTTTGACCAAAATGTCCTTTTGTGCAATTGTCCAAAATTGCCCAACTTCTGAATAGTGTATCTTGCTCAATTTTCCATGTTTTTAAGTGTTCTTGGACTTTTTGGAAAGCTCTAAGAGTCCTATAACCAACCTTTTTGGTCTTATCTCAATTGGAGTTTCCATGCTCAATATATCTTCAAAACAAAGTGTTGACTTTTTGTTGACTTTGAAAAGGACCTGTAATGTTTTGATCCATACCTCTCAAATGAAGCATTTTTTGAACATTCTTGTGAGACATGAAGTTGTAGAGAGTTGAATTTCCATCAAAATGAGCTTTTGTGGGAAAATTTCTGATAAAGTATGAAGAAGTTATGATCAGTCAAAGTTTGGTTGACTTTTCACCTAGAAACCCTAATTTAGAAAATTTGACTTTTGAGCAAATCTTGAGTTTTCTTGATGAATCATGATCAACCCTTGATCAAATGATGAATGTAACTTCAAAATGAGGATGTTGACCAAAAATCATGAAGTTTGACGCATGTTGACCACGTTGACTTTTGTCCAATACAACCGATTTTCAACCATCCGAGCAATTGTCGAGCAATCTTGACTTGTAAGGCTTGAAACTTGACATGGAGAATCTTTGAAGCATATGAGGAGGCATGATGAACATTGGAGATGTTGGAAGTCCATCTGAGTCGAATTGCCAAACCCGGTTTGGGTTGATTGTCTAGAGAGGTTTGTCTGATCAACCTTTGAGGAATCCTTGAGTATGGATGTATGGAATGTCTTGAGAAGATGGAGGGCAAATTTTGGGGTATGACAATTACCCTCTTCAGAGAGTTCTTCATCAGAGAAGCTCAGATTGTTGCAAGCCGTTATGTTGGCTACTATTCCACCAAATCGGTCGATATTTATATCATGATCTACGAAGTCTTGATCCAAGACTCTCATCAGGGCCTCTCGATGGGCTTAAGAGTTTGAGAAAATAGAGTATTGAGATTTTGGAAGGAGTTTGCATTAGTTGATCCACAACCTTATACTCACTCTTCTTGATTAGTTTTAAAAATTCATCAAATCGGGATTGATACTGGTTTCATTGGACAAACCAATGTTTAAGTTTGGATTACCAACATGAATTTCTACAAGATTCACAATGGGTACATCAACAGGACTTTGCCTAATCACAAGAGCGATATGATGCTTTGGTGGCAACGGGGTATGAACACGCCCACTCCTAGTTACTCGACTTACTTCGGCGATGTTAACTATGGATGAAAGAGTAGGTAAGTGGGCTACTTTCCCATTTTCCATCATTGTTGCATTGTATTGGTAGGGAACCACTTTGTCAGAGTCATAAGGAATAGGTCCAGGTAGACAGATGATCAAAGGAGAGACAAGAACCCTTGGATTGTTGTATGTGGTATCTATGCGCTCAGGCATATTGAAATGAGGAATGATGACGTTAACTTCAAGAGTTACCGAGTTAATATCTGAGACTAAATGCTCATGCGGATAACATCCTGTCATGTTCACTTCATTTTCATTCCTATTTCAGAGGATTCAAATGTATCCATTATCCATTAGTCACTGAATATCTGTTTTTACAGTAGAACATCCACGAGAATCTCTAGAAAAATCCTATAAGATCCATAGTTGTGTCGAGCAAAACCACCCATTACATAGAAAGTAGCATGCATTTGTACTAGATCTGATCTTACCAAGTTTATGTCGAAGACTTGATATTAGCCAGGACATCCATACACCATGTTCACAATATGCCCTCCAAGATTAGGTAGGGGATTCGCTTGTACATTCGGATTCATATCTCTAAAAGAAAGAAGGTTATCCCTAACCAATCTTTGAACTTCAGCCTTCAAAGTTATGCAATGTTCGAGATCATGGACAGGTGCCCCTTGGTGAAAAGGACAAGATACATTAGCTTTGTACCACCAAGGTAACTCATCAGGCACTGGCGGCGGTGCTCTAGTAAATATTCCTCTCGATTAAAGAAGGATATAATTCCATGTAAGACATCGGAATTGGGTCAAACTATAAAATTCTTGGAGCACGATTCTGATTATTGTTAAATGGTTGAGCCTGTTGTCGAGGTTGTTTATTCTATTGTTGAAATTGTGGGGTAAATCTCGTGTTTGAAGTTGAACTAACAACTAGTGCGATAGCGGCTACCTATCATTGGCGATTAATGTTTCTGCTTGGTCTCCCTTGGTATACCATTCCAACATCTTGTTCTTTCTTATTTGTGAAACCACTTCCAAATTTCTCGGTTCCTCTTGAAGATCCAACTTCTTTGGTTAAATGTTCTGCCCGGACTCCTTCTTCTAGTTGCATTCCCATGTTTACCATTTGTGTGAAATCATTTGGAGAACTAGCGATCATGCGCTCGTAGTAATAAGGTCCAAGAGTATTGAAGAAGATCTTTTTCATCTCTTTCTCTTCCAATGGTGGATTGATTTGGGCAGCCATTTGCCTCCATCGTTGGGCATACTCTTTGAAAGTCTCGTTACCCCTTTGATACGTTGCTCTGAGTTAGCCTCGGTCTGGAGCCATGTCCAAGTTGTACTTATATTATCGAACAAAGGCCTCGCCTAGGTCGTTGAAAGTTCGAATATTAGTACTATCCAATCCCATGTACCACTTTAGAGCAACGCTAGTAAGGATGTCTTGAAAGTAGTGAATAAGCAATTGATGATTATCGTTGTGAGTAGACATCTTCCTAGCATATATCACAAGATGGCTTTGTGGGCAAGAGTTACCTCTGTACTTCTCAAAGTTGGGGACTTTGAACTTGGCTGGTAATATTACACTAGGAACCAGACACAAATCATGGGCATTTTTCCCAAACAAATCCTTTCCACAGATAGTTTTGATCTCTAGCTGCATCTTATTGAACTATTCTTGGAGATCTTCCTTATGGCCACGAGGATCCGTGTTGTTGCCTAGATCATGATAAACTTTGTTGTTCACATAAGGAATAGTGTGAACACATGAGTTGAATTTGTCACAATTGGCTAAGAAACCGACATAGTGACTTGAGGAAAGCTTACTTCGGGTTACAAAATGAACGCTGAATTCTACAAAGTAGGAACCTCAATTGTGGTTGCCGATACTTCAGAAGTATTTTGACAAAAACCTACACATAATTTGAAAGGCGTACCCCAAGTTTAACCCTCTGGCATGGTGAAAAGCGGATTGCTAACTGTGACGGAAGAAGCTGAAGCAGTGGTGATTTCGGAAATCACTATTGCTTGAATTTGACTATTAGGTGGTGGTTGCTAATTCTGCGCAACTACCAATGAGCTCACCAAAGCATTGAGTCTTTCCACTTCCTCTTGAAGTGTGGTTACTGTACCACGAAGCTCAATATTATCTTGTCCAAAATATTCCATTGCTTTCTTCCTATTTTCATGAGTATTGTATCTGTGAGCTGACTGTGAATGCAGTTAGGAAACTCTAAGACGTGATAGAGAAGAAACGATTTTTCCAAAGAATTTTTAAAAGAGAACATTTCTTGCAAACATTTGAACATAAAACTCTCATTTTATTGATATGTTAAGGAAAGATTACAACAATTTTTTTGGAGCATAACTCTTACAACAACAAAGAAAATGATAAAGAAAAGATATATTATCCTAATCAAGCATCTTCGTCAGATGAAGAACCAAATGCTTGATGCAACTTTATCTTCAAGATCTCTTTTCCATAGTAAGCTTTTAATTCAGGTTTCTCGGCTTTTAGCTTGTTAACACCATTCTTCCACTCGTCAAGAGAAGGAGTTCCATTTATCAATTCTTCAAGCTTTCTTTTCCTTTCTCTGATGTATTTCTTGATCGCGTCATCCTTTCGACAAATTTTCTCATCTTTCTCCATGAGCCATCCATCTTGAAAGTAGAGCATTTTTTCATGATCCTTGACTTGTTTCTTAAGCTATACATTCTCAAAGTCAGCCTTAAGAAACATGTTTTCCCAAGCATCTTTCTCTAGCCTCATATTAGTCAAAGCTTCTTGGTATTCTTCCATAGTCTCAATGGGAATGGTGGTCAATTTAGATACCACTGGGAAGATGGGTTCTTCATAAACATAAGGCATTTGGAATTTCTTCGCTCTTTTCTTCCCCTGCATGATAAAATTAACCCTCTATTGTAAGACCAATGGATTTACTCGAGTTTGCATACCCAAGTTGACATCTTGCCAAGAATGGGTTTTAGATAATTCCTCCTTGTGTACCAATGAGAGGTACGTTGGAAAACTCTCCACAATTGTCAATGATTTCCATATCATTGTAGGCTAAAGTATACCAATGAATATCGTCATTAGCAAGAGACACGAGTCTTCGAGGCCAATGCCAACCAGTTGTGTTTTCTTTGAAGATAGGAGACTTAGGTAAGTGTGAAACAATCCATTTGAACAACAAAGATACACAACACACAATAATTCCATCTCCTTGACGATTCCTATGATGAATAGAGAAATATGTATCACCAAGCAAAGTGGGAACAAGATTTCCAATCAAAAAGATACTTATGGCGTTGATATCAATGAAGTTTTTGACGTTAGGAAACAAAACCAACCCATAAATGAGCAAATCTAAAATAGCTTCAAAAGCTACCCTACTACCAGCTTCAGAAAAACTAACAGCTTTCTCCGTTAGAAACTTTGAAGTTAGTCCTAAGAGATTTCCTTTAGTAGTAAAGTTTTTTTCTATCTCATATTTTCTTAAGTGAGTTATCGCTGCAATGACTTGTGGCTTCGAAATGGCTTCCAAACCATTGAAAGGAACTTTGTCAGACACTAGGATACCAAAAAGATTTACGTACTCTTCCAAAGTAGGCATCAACTGGTAATCAGGGAAAATGAAACAACGATAAACATGATCGTAAAATTGAACCAAGGTTTTGAGAAGTCCTTCATCAACGATAGTGTTCAAGATACTTAAAAGCGTTCCATAGCATTTTCTGAAATTTGAGGGATCTTCGACCAAGGATACTAACTCTTTTAACTTTTTCACATCAGGAAATCTAAATCCATATCTCTTGGTATTTCTTCTTCTTACATCCATCCCTCTAACCTAGAATTTTGCAAAGAAAAATTGTCTAAATTTCTTGGAAATTTTATGGATAGAAAAATGAGAAATTTAGGAATACATGAATGCATGAATGCCACAAATATATAAACATGGTTACACAAAATAGGTTCAAACGTTCAAAGTCACGAGCATAAGGTCATGGATAAGAACCAAGTGCGGGTAAGTACTATGGGTTTAATCACCTGTAACACATGTTCTACTGATAATACAGGGTCTATGCTTCTCTTTCAAATATTATCAGATTAAACAACTAACTTGTAGTCCAATAATATTTTTCAAGAAAAACTCGCCTGATCGTAGTCTCGCATGACAACTAATCCAAGTCTATACCTGAATAGTTTCTCCACTACATCCTAAAAGGCCAAGATGAGTTATGGGTTCTACAACCAACTTAGCATCGTTGGTTTGATTGAAAAGCAAAAATGTCTTCGCAACAAACTTGTTAAACACAATTACCCCCAAGAAAACCTCCACTGAGCAAGGGATCTCAAATTAACTTATTAAGGACTGAGACTCCTTGTAAGAAAACAGGACTATACCCCCACCTAATTCATAAATGTTTCTTAAATTCGAGTTAGGATTTTTTCCATCACATGAAATCGCGAGTAACAAAACAAAACACATAAAAATAAAATAAACAAATGCCCAAATGAGACTTAACCCCTTTTTTTTCTTTTTTTGGAAATAAAGAAAAGCTTGGTACGCCCCAGCAGAGTCGCTATTTTTCTGTTTGCGGTAAAAAGTGGAGAACGAGGGAACCAAATTGGAATTCAGCTCTCCGGCTCAAAAACAATTTAACTTTGATTTTTTTTTTAAAAAGATGCCGCAAGCACCAAGCTTTATTGTTTCCAAAAAAAGAAAGAAAAAAGGGAAAGCTGAAATACCCTAAAAGAAGTACGTGATGCGATTAGTGTGAAACTAAACGCTAAGCATGGGGGAGATTCTTAATTTCAAGGGTTAAGTTAAACAAAGGGAAGGTATTAGTACCCTATGCATCTATAGTACTCTATAGGATCTCTTGTGTGTTTGTGTTTTATTTGCCATGCTATTTTTGGGAAAATTTCTCCTTTGGGATTTAAGAAGGTAGGTTGGGTAGGAATCTAAATTTATTTATTATGATTATGCTCACAAAGATCATTGCAATCTTCTACATATATATATCCCCTAGAGGGAATCAGAGAAATTGTAGCTCGGGTCTAAGGGTAACTAAGGTTTGGATGGTTTGAGAGAGAGAGAGAAGTATGCTCGCTAACAGTGAGAATTTTTTCCTACGTATTCTCAAAAGGAGGTTGAGAAAGTCAAAGCAATTGTAGTTCCCACTTTTGTGCTAGTGGAAGCAAAAAATTTAAGAGACAACGACAAGTGTCATCTTAATGAAAAATGTATCTAATCTATTAATTTTGAAAATTTGATTGTTTGAATCTTTCATTGTAAGATATAAGTGTTTAACTTGATTGTACAATTATACCTCTTATAGTTGTTGGAATGAAAAGATGTTTTGAAAACGTTAGATCTTTCCTTGTAAGCATTAGGCGTTTTGCTTGAGTGTACAGCGTTGCCACTTATAGTTAAGAAAGACATTTTATTTGTTTGTTTGAAAATAAAGTGTTTGATTTGAAATTTTTTTGATTTGAGTGTGATGTCATAGATGAGATAATTCTTCCATATAGATGATTCATGTCTCATCTCTGAGGAGAAATGTTTTGTTATTTATTGGGGGATGCTTTTAAGAAGCCTGTGGGTCCTTGTATTGTAAGCCCGAGAGGAGTCTATCTGAGGGATATTGAGGGTCCTTGTATTGTGAGTCCAAGAGGAGGCTTTCCAAGGGACATCGAGGGTCCTTGTATTGGGAGCCCAATAGGAGCCTATAGGGTATGGCTTACTTGGATTTAAGTGTGATTTCACCAAGAAACCATACTCTTTGGATTCTATCGTAACTAAGGAGATTCTTTGTACGAAGTCCAATAGAAGGCTGTTTGAAAAAGTGAAGAGTGAAAGTTATTCACATGAATGTTTAAAAAGATTAGGTTAAAAAAATCAAGAAGAAAATTTTTTTTAAAGTATTTATAAACACTTAAAAAGTCTTACTTTTAACCTAATAAAAATATATCAAAAGAATTTTTTTCTGGAATTTTTTGACATAATCATGAAATAGATATATTAAATGACAAGTGTGCAAAAAAATCATCTCAAAATGAGAAGTTTTAATTGGTTTTTGAAAAGGTTGAAGTTTGTTAAAAAAACTTAAGAAAACTAGTGTTAAAAAATTGGTTTTGTGACCAAAGGGGTTTGAACCCACACCCTTCAGCTTGCATGTGAAAAGATTTACCACCAGGTCACACGCCTATGGTGATAGTATTATACTTTTGAAAATATATAACTGAAACAAGTAACTGAAATGTTTTTAAAAAATAGTTTGGAAAATGAGAAAAAAGAGTGAAGAAGGTCTGGGGCGAGGGGGATTCGAACCCCAAACCTGAGGCAAGGCATGACTTAAGAGGCGCGCGTTCTACTACTGGGGTGACTATACATTTGTTTACTAAAACAACTTAAAACATATATATTTAAAACGCGAATTTGAAAATGGGACAGATGGCGCCATGGCCATCTTCTTCTTCCTCGTGACAAGCTTCCATGGCCAAGATTGAATTTCCTTTATTCTTGATCAATTTGAGAAATGTAAAATGCTAACTTGTTCAGAATTTCACCACGGTTTCAATCATGCAAATTATTAAAGCTAATACTCAAAGATCAAAGAGAATTTTAGAAAATACCAATTAAAACCTAATTGAAAATTTCAACTAATATATAGGCACGATTGATTTTAAGTGAAATTATGGATTCAGATAGCTTGATCACTATGATATCTACATTTCTAACCACAAAAGGATCCTAAACATGCTTGTATAAGAGTATCAGATTTCAGAAAATTTGCAGAACTCGTATGTTTGCTTTCAAGTGGAAAGAAATGATCATGCTAGCTTCCTTGATCCTTCCTGGGTGTGTTCCAACTCCTAGCTTGCTTCTAAGCTTGCTGAATCCTTCTACCCGACTAAAACTGCAGGTTGTTGGTTTTTGAGTGAGGAGGGATGAATGGAATGATACCAGTTCTGATTTTATGACTTGGATGAGTTTTAAATAAGTTATAGAAGCCTTGTGAATGATTAGAACTGAAAACGCACGAGTGGATTAAGAATTGTCATGTTAAGGCTTAAAACTTGCACAAATGGAGTTTTTTGAGGAATCTGACTTTTGGCTTATTTTGTGATGGATTAAAGGTTCAAACAAATTCTAAATGATTTTTAGAAGAGGTTTGAATGAAACCTTTGGTTAGAACTTGCAAGAATTGGAAGTTCGAATTCTAACCTCTTTGAAATTTAGAAAACTTGTATTTTAAGAAAGAAATGAGAAGAAAAAAGTTTGTAGTTGTTTTGGTGTGTTTTTAAATGAAGTAATGACCTCTATTTATAGGCCAATAAGTTTGGAAAGCAAGGCAATCAAGAATTGAAGATTTTTGTAACTTGGTGCTAAAGAGATAAGAATGGAATCTTACATAAAATGCACATGTTTAAAAATGCAAACCATGGTTAAAAGTCTCAAGTGTTCTTATCCTTATCCAATTATAAACTAAAAATATATTTGGTACACCTAGGCTTCTAGAAGAGAAAGAGATAGGATCCATTGCAAAATGACTTGAAAAATTTGTGAAAATGACTTATAATGCAAGTTGTTGGACCTATAATGTCTAATTTCAAAACCCTAGCTCCACAAAATATTTTTTCATGTTCTTGGACATTTTGGAAAGCTTGGAACAAGATATACAACTTCCATGTTGAGAGTTTGTATTGAATCAAAATGGATCTTGGTGAAAAATAGCCATGAAAATGGTGAAAACAATTGTAAAGAACATTGTAAAAAACACATGAAAATTTTTCTGTGTTTGGAAAATCAAGTTTTGACTTTTTGTTGACTTTTTACCATATTTTTTTATTCTTGATGATCATGATGGATAACATGAAATGCTTTGATGATTGAAAAAATTGAATTTCAAAAGTTGACCAAAAAGTCAAAGTTTGATTGATCTAGACAATTGACTTTTTGTTAGATGATTTAGAATTTCACTGTTAATCAACCATGGCATTGGAGATGTTTTGGATCAATAAATTAGGTCAAGATATTGCATTGGTGATCTTGAGATCATTCTCCAAGAAATTAGGTCATGCATTGAGCAAAAAGTCAATGATGCACCATCCTCGATCAAAACCTTAATTTGGTCGATCCAAGATTGATCTGGAGGAAGTGATTAGAATTTAAAGATCAAATGTTGATGATTGATTAAGACATATAACTAGAGGTAAGTGGAGACTCAAACCCTAGTTGATCACATCTTGCACTGATGAATTATTTGATTCAAAATCCTAATTTGGCTCTATGAGTAACCATACAAGCTATCTTGTTTTGAAACTTGTCAGTGATGCAATGATGCATATGTGAATGATATGAGATGGTATCTTAGGTCAAAAATTGGGGTATGACAGTAATCCCTCAAGTGAAAACTTAAATACATGACATAATAGAACAGAGAAACAATCCCCAATGTGTGATCTTGATGCATTATTGTGTGTTTCGACAAATACGCTATGGAACCAAAGCATGTGTCGACCTGAGAATTAGGATGTATCGACCTATGACTTACAGAAGCTACAGGATTTAAAAATGAGTTACATGTGTCGACCTGAAAGATGGATGTGTTGACACATAAAATAATAATTTCTCCATTTCAAAAAACATTCAGTATGTGTCTGTAAGTTCCTAATTTTTAAGGGTTGGCTTAATTTTGTAAAACAAATAAAAGCAGAAATAATGTTTTGTATAGTAGGATTTCTAAAGTATAATCCTATCTAGAATTCCTAAACATGTTGTGTTTAAGAATTTCAACATCTATAACAGCTTGTCAAATGAGATGTCGAGACATTAGACATCAGGATATCACGCTATAGAAATTGTTAAGTTTGTTACAGTTCTGTTTCAATTATGCAGAATATTATGGGAATATTATGCAACATAAGTGGCATGATCTTTAAGGCATATGTGGAGGTCCAAGAGATAAGGAGAAAGATCAGTAAGGACCTTGATTGTAGCAGAAGTTATCAGTGTATTTAATTATGCAAAGTTTGTTACTGCAAAAGTTTGTTACAGCTTCAAGTTGTTATTTTGAAGGCCCAAATATAGTTGGGTAATTGGTTATAAATAAGAAGTTGTAACCTAGTTTTAGTAATCTAGCCAGTTTTAGAAAGATGTAGTCTATAGGGTTATCCATGAAAATGAACCACACGGATTGTGGGATGGTCACTGATTTATGCCTTGAAGCCTGTAGGCAATAGGTTTATTTTACTCACTCAGAAGCTGTGAATCAATGAGTGTAGTTGTGTCCTTGGAAGAAACTGTGAAGTAATTCCAAGTTAGTTTGTGTCACAAGTTGACTAGTTTGTGTTTAAAGTGAGGTATCTTCAAACTGTTTTGAATTGTGTTTGGAGTGAGGTATCTCCAAGTTGGTTGTATTAGGATCCAAGCTGTTGATGCAGTCGTTGGGATATAATTGCTAGACATCACTGAGGTGATTGGAAATGAGCAGAGGTTCTCATATCTAAGTGTGGTATCTTAGGTAGAAGGGAAATTGGGTAGTCTGATTAAGTGAGGAGTGTAAACAGGGAAGGTTTCCCTCCTAATTAATACTACTGATAATGGACTTCATTCTTGGCTTGGTATACCCCCAGATATAGGTTGGTTATAACCGAACTGGGTGAACAATTTTGTCTGTTGTTTATTGTTTTCTGCATTGTTAATTGTATGCTCTACCTTGACTATTTTATAATGTCGGATTAGATGTCAAGATATCCTGAGTCTAATAATACCAGAATTTCAATTGGTATCAAAGAAGGCATCATGTTTATTTCTAGATGAGATCCATAGGGGATAATTTCTGGTTCTGTACAAGGTAGAAGATTGTTTGAACAAGGAGTGTTCATATTGTATGGTCCCTTGAAGTGGAGGATGGACCTAATTGTGGAGAACTAGACCAACATGACCAGAACTATTGTACCTTCTTGAAGAGAGAAGATAATGAAGTTGGAACAAGAGATTTAAATTCAAAGACTTCATGCAGGAGTGAGGATTTTGGATTTAATTATTCAGCGTGTAAGCAGCACAGAGAAGAGATTGTCAAAACCTTCATGCGGAAGTGAAGATATTGATAAGGTAACTTCTGTGCCTCCTCCATATTGGTCAGGGTATTGGTTGGGTCTAGTTTTTTGCTTGGTGAAGAAGCAAGCTTATTGTAGGGTTGATTTATTTTCAATCCTTATGTGTTATGCTTACAAGTGAATTATGGAGTAAGCATTGTGTAAATTCTGTTGAAGTGTCGCTATATTCCGTTGCATAGCCTCTGATGCAATCCTTATGTGAAATAAGGATCCTAGGGTTATTTTTATTCAACAGAATATTGAGCAAATTTTACAACATATTAAAAGTGTCAAAGATACTTAAGACTTCCTCAAGTCCACTCATAAAGGCATTTATTAATAAAGTTGATGAGTATCAATTTATCAATGATTTATCAATACATCTGCAAATTGTTTGAAGACCTTGAAGACTATCAAGGATGATGTGTTCCAAGGAGATGGAACTGGTACTCTATAAGATGTAAGAACATCATTATTACTGGTATGCAGCTTCCAATTGAAGAACAAATGTTCTGGGTGCTGAACAATTTTAGTCTGAGTACATATGTTTGGAGCTTGCTCCTAATCTGGAAGACGAGACATCTGTATGTGAAAATGTCAGTTTATTTCTGACCTAAGCTTATAGGAGTATAGAAGTTAAGCTCAGTACAAGTAAAAGCCTCATAAAGGTATACCCCTCAGTCCCTTTATGTGAAATCAAAATGAGCTTATATCTGGTACATTCTTCTGATCAAAGGAACCATGTATGTGGAGATTTGTCTATGACCATAGAACAGATTTTGTTTCGATCTGAATATTGTGTCTCAACCACAGTGAATCATGGTCATAAATGTTGACTACCCTAAATATTATCCTGGAAGGGTATTGTCTAGAAGGATCAAGGGAGATAGAGTTCTTTGAAGAGCGAATTCAACTAAGAAAATGCATATCGATGTTGTCAAATATCTTGATGGGAGATGGATATTTGTGATAACTGTGTGGAAATCTGAATCAAGAAAGAGATGAAGAAGGTGATGTATAGAAGATAATGTTCTACATGAAGATGTAACATCACAACTATTGAAGACACCAGAGATTGAAGAAGGAAGATAAGGTTCAGACTTACATTTTGAAGACATATCTATGGTTATGCACATGGTTAACTATGAGGTTTCTTCTAAAGCAAACTAAGGATTCCTAATTTAGAAACTGCGGCAAATTCCAAATAAAAAATACTTCAAGTAATATAAGGATCAATATCAAAGAAGCCCTTATTTTGTATAACTCTGGGGGAGTAACAACATATGGTAAGCTTCATCTTAGAAGTTAAAAAGAAAATTTTTGATATAAAGGGAGAGCAAAAGTATCATTAGGGAGCAACAACCAATTTGAGAAGCAACTAATTATTGTCAATTGTGAAAGATGCGTTGTCTAGTGAAATTAGATATGTTTATTAAAGAAGGCACAACTGTTATATATGTTGATGACCAACTCAATGTCAAGGGGGGATTGTTCATTAGATGATGTAAAGGGGACTTTATACTGCTATGTGCTGAAAATATTAAAGAAGCAGTATTATTGTTATCTTAGAGCCAAGGCATATTGACTCTGTATGAATGTACTAGAAGATGTTGAAACATCATAATTTTCATCTTTAAACTTCACTAAGTATCATCAACCATAAGTGAAGTATCTACATAGAAGAAATAACTATCTTCCAAGTATCAACATGAAATTCTTCTGATAACTTAGTCTGAATGCACCAAGGCCTATTTAAATTAACTCAGACTATAGTAGCATGACTTGTCCTCAATCCAAAAATCATAAGAATGCATGGACACATATGAGTATCATAGAGCCAGAATATTATAGCCTTGCAAAGGGATCTGGTCAAAGTCACATGCCATGATAACTCAAAAAGAAGTAGTCCATATTGGAGAAATAAAAGGTGGCAATCACATGTAACTGCATGAGATAACGTGTGCCTTTATTGGAACTAACTCCTCTCATCAGAAACTGCCAAACTCCATTAAAAGTGGTCAGAGTTAGTTTGGACGATACATCCTTATCTTTAACACAATCCTTCAAAATAGAATTCTCGTCATCTTGACCAAGAACTAAAAATTATGAACCCATAAGCTTCAGCTATTCTATTTATAGAGGACTCCTTAACTCCTAATTCTTATGAAAGATAGTGAAAACCATATCAACATGAAGTTTATTCGAGTCTGGATGTCATATACTTGGATCTGGTTTTTTGAAGGTTCCCATTGTCAAATTTTTCCTAAAAGGTGGGAAAGAAAGAAAAGGTATTTGTATCAATGTCAATATTGCACAACAAGAGAGAATGAAATTATACATAAGTCATAATGCTCAAAAGATCAGGTCCCATCCTGGAAGAAGAATATTAATTGTGACTTGTGATCTGAGTTTTAAGCAAGCCACTCTGAGCTTCGATTGGGCTACTCAGGCGGCAGTATATCCCAAAGCCCAACACTGAGTCTCTCCATTCACCACCATAATAACCCCGTGTTAGTGCAAGGTAGGAAACAAGATGTCAAATGGGATGTCCTGACATAAAAAGGAACTCAAGATCTGAAGATGTGTGCAGAAGACAAAAGATGTTTCTGCTGAAGAAGATGTTAATCGTTAATTGTAAATTATTGCTGCTAACACAATGTAATGTTTTATTATATACATATACATATATATATATATATATATATATATATATATATATATATATATGCTTTAGTCAAAATTTTCCAAAGGGGGAGATTGTAAGTTCCTCATTTTTAAGGGTTGGCTTAATTTTGCAAAACAAATAAAAGCAGCAATAATATTTTGTATATTGGGATTTCTAAAGTATAATCCTATCTAGAATGCCTAAACATGATGTGTTGAAGACTTTCAACATATGGAATAGCATGTCAAATGAGATGTCGAGACATTAGACATCAGGACATCACACTACAAAAACAGTTACGTTTGTTACAATTCTATTTCAATTGTGCAGAATATTCTGAGAATATTATGCAACATAAGTGGCGTGATCTTTAAGGCATATGTGGAGGTCTAAGAGCTAAGGAGAAAGATCAGCAAGGACCTTGATTTTAGAAGAAGTTATCTACGTATTTAATTCTGTAAAGTTTGTTATTGCACAAGTTTGTTACAACTTCAAGCTGTTATTTTGAAGGCCTAAATCCAGTTGGGTAATACGTTATAAATAAATAGTTGTAACCTAGTTTTAGTAAGCTAGCCGGTTTTAGAAATATGTAGTCTTTAGGGTTAGCCATGTAAGTGAACCACCTAGATTGTGGGATGGTCACTAATTTATGCCTCGAAGCCTGTAGGCAAGAGGTTTATTTTACTCACTCAGAAGCTGTGAAGAAATTAGTGTAGTTATGTCCTTGGAAGAAACTGTGAAGTAATTCCAAGTTAGTTTGTGTCACAAATTGGATGGTTTGTGTTTGAAGTGAGGTATCTTCAAATTGTTTTGAATTGTGTTTGGAGTAAGGTATCTCCAAGATGATTGTATTAAGAGCCAGGCCATTGATGTAGTTGCTGGGATGTAATTGCTAGACATCACTGAGGTGATTGGAAGTGAGCAGAGGTTCTCATATCTAAGTGTGGTATATTAGGTAGAAGGGAAATTGGGTGTTCTGATTAAGTGAGGAGTGTAAACAGGGAAGGTTTCCCTTTGAATTAATACTACTGATAATGGACTTCATTTCTGGCTTGGTATTGCCCCAGATGTAGGTTGGTTAGAACCGAACTGGGTGAACAATTCTGTGTGTTGTTTATTATTTTCTGCATTGTTAATTGTATGCTCTACCTTGTCTATTTTATAATGTCAGCTCAGATGTCACGACATCCTAAGTCTGAAAATACCAGAATTTTAGTGTCGACTTGTATGGATGCATGTGTCGACCTGTGAGTTACATAAGCTACATACTTTAACAATGTGTTACATGTGTCGACGTGAAATTCGAATGTGTCGACACATACAACTAAAAATCATGTAAAAACGATTTTTCAAAGGCTTAGGTCAATTTTAATATGCATTTTAATGATTCCTAAGGCCTATAATGTAGAGGAATGACACAGGACATAAAGATACCATCTATTTCATGGTTGTGCCGTCTTTTCCCGTTTCTGACATCATGCAAAACATCTTAAAGTGAAGTTGTACTCACAAAAAAGCATGTCCTCTAAGCTTTCAAACTCCTCTCTAGGTTTGAGACAAGTCACTAGCTCATTCGGAACATACAAGCATGCCTCTTGACAACAAATGCATGTCCAATTACCACAACCATATGCAACTAAGACCATTCTTTAATCTTAACATCCATGGATATCTTCAATAATTCATCACACTTGAATTACTACACATTTTCACATACATACATATACTCATGAATTATTCACATAAAATTCATATTCATAGTATCCTTGCACCAAAGCATCTCCACAACACATAATAAACAATGTACAAAACATCGTTACAATCCAACACCAATCACCAATACACATAACACATATACATGTCCTTTTACACAGCATGAAATGATTAAATCATGTAATTCCAACAAAAATATTTTTATTGAAAAGATTATCGCGCTAGCTTTCTAAAGCTTCAAACACCACTCAAAACGGACCCACAGTTTAAAAGTTATAAATTTTTGAAGTTTTACAAAAATGCTGCTAGAATTGATGGAAATCGATTACCTCTTTTCAGGAAATCGGTTGCATCCACTCTAGAAGCCACTTTTCTCAATTTTCAAACTGGAAATCTAGTACCCCTTTTAGGGAAATCGATTTCCTTAACCCATAATCAGTTTTTTCTAATGTTTTAAGTATGCAAATCAATATTTTCAACCCAAAACCCTGCATTTAAAATCATTAATATGTCTTTCAATTTCATAACGCATACATACATATTACACAACATATTTATTCATTCTATAACACCAATTTTACCAATTTAAGTGCACACAACCAACAATTCCTCATTCAAACCTAACATTTTCAAAACATAAGAAATTTAGGTATTTCATCCTAAACATATTTCTACCCATCATACATTATCATACAATCCCAATAACCATGTAAAAACTTACCCTTACCTTGATAGTCGATAAACTCATCGAATATTCTCTTAAGGGGTTCTCTTCTCCTCTTTCTCCTTTTCTCTTTTTCTCAACTTTAGCCTTTTTTCTCCTTATTCTCTTACTAACTTCTATTTTCCTCTTTTTAGTAAACCCTTACAAATACTAACTCTAGTAATCATTATTGGGCTTACTAACCCCCCACATTTACTCTTCACATTTCATCATTAGACCAAATTACTTATGATTATACTATTTTCACAATTATCACTTAATAAATTAATCTCTTCATAAACCGACATTATTACTAATTTTAATTCTACATGTCGACCTAATTATAATAAGCCCTTTTTGGGAAATCGATTTTGTGTACCTAGAATCAGTTCTTCTAATGTTTAAAGTATGAAAATCAATATTTTCGTACCCATCATACATTATCATGCAATCTCAATAACCATGTAAAAACTCACACTTACCTTGATTGTCGATAACCTCTTTGAATGTTCTCTTTAGGGTTCTATTCTCCTCTTTTTCCTTTTCTATTTTTCTCTACTATAGCCTTTTTTCTCCTTATTCTCTTACTAACTTTTATTTTCCTCTTTTTATTAAACCATTGCAAATACTAACTCTTGATGATAAATCGTCGTGAGATCAAGAGTATTGTGTTACATAATCCTTGGCGTGTTGATGTGCGCAATAAGTGCAATTGGGTTTATGATACCTGTGATAGTGAGGATGAGGTTGTTAACCAGCTTTCTCCTGAACGTGGTGATGATACCGATTTAGATATGGAACTGGTGGGGAATAATTGCTCATTCATCACCACTATGTAATTTATGTCACACACACATTGCCCAACACCCCTCCCCTAAATATGCCATATTGTTCCACTTTTGTAGGTACCTCTTTTAGGTGTCAGGCTAACTAGGAAGGTCATTACAAAGTTGAGCAACATCCACTATTGAATTTCATTTATCAGCAGCAACTCTAAATGATGGAGCATATGTAGGTCATGCAAGAATCTCAAAGAGTTTTTCCAAAATCCCAAATTTCTATGCAAGCATCATGCCAAGCCATGCAAATGCTTGAGCATATCCGCCTTCACGGGCTACATTAAAATCACTTAAACGTTCACCTGGAAAATCTACATGAGGAATTTCATACATTGCACATGGAAGTCCAAGCCATAAATATCGACAACGCCTTAGCCTGGAAAAATAATGAAGGAGACAACTTGTAAGACAACAAGAGAGGAAATTGGCAAGGAAATTAAAGAGGAAATTGGCAAGGAAATCAAAGAGGAAATTGGAAAAGAAATCAAGAAAGTCACAGGCATGAGAGAGACTAAGACCTGAAATATACTGGTGAAATCATCAGATAGAATATCAATAAAGTCTCCATCAAACGTTTTTTATCCCACGAGAGGAAAGGAAAACATCGAGTAAACCTGGAGGGGAGAAATCATAGTCTTTCGACCAAGAGATCGGGTAAGGAAGTCAGTTACGCGAGGGGAAGATATTAGCACCTCACACGCCCGTAGTACTCTACGGTATCCATTTATACTTTCTATTTATTGGGTGTGGGTATATATTTACAACCTATGTCTAAGGAAAAATGAATGAATGCAAAGTATTATGTACAAAAAGAAAGGTTTTTTTAGTTGTGCCTACCGCGATTGCGAACCTTTGTGCCTACGTACCCCATTCGGCCAATTAGGGATCAAAGCACTATGTAGTTCTCCAAAAAAAATTGATGGGTTGCAATGTTTTTAATGATAAATTCCATTTCGCATCCTCGCAATTGCAACTCGTGCTTGGCGTTGCAACTTATCGTAAGTCTTATGTTCGGCCGCTCGCACACTTAGCAATTTTCTTGGATTTGAAAAGGAACACCCTTATTGAAAAGGTTTTCATAGAAAAAGGTCCGAAGACAAAAAGATTTGACGTGAGGTGAGTTGTTTTTACCTTTGTGAAAGGGTTTGAGTTTATTAACATGTTTTGAGATTTTGATAAAGAAAATGTTTTAGTTTTATTATGCAAAAGGGGAAGAAAAACATCTAAGGGGAACTATTTAGCTGTATCCCTATTGTTATCATACAAAGTCAAGGATGAAAAGGGAAATCTTTATCTATGTTGACATGAAAAGGATAACAATCCTAATGTTTAAGCTTGAAAGCTACCATAATCGAGCGGTCCTAGGGGAAACTATCCTAATATCCACCTCGTTTGACAAACCAAGGGATACAAAAGGAGAAGGCAAGTAAGTGCTTTGGCAGAAGCACACAAACAATGCAATGCACAAACAAATGATACACATATGCGCGGGGAAGATGAAAGAAGTCCCATAGCCTTAAAGGTAGTGAATCACCCGAGTAAACCAAGAGCCTTTTTTCAGAGGAAAATCATAGACACCGATGGAATTACCCGCGTCAACCAGGAGTTTCCTATGGGAGAAAGGTATCACGCCTTGATATGAATTACCAAGTGTGAGGAGCATATGAGTGTGAGTATCAACATGTCAACGCGAACCCCATGATAAAGCATGGAGGATCATAATAGGGAACCCTTGCCACTATATATATGACTCGATAAATGAAGCATCACGATTCGCGTGAGCTCAGATGACCCATACTGAACTGGGTGGGGGTTAGTTGCTAACTGTTTTCTGCGTGCCTTTCATGTTATCATCATCATTAGGACTTTATTGGTGGTTCCATATCAGGTTGCCTGACCACTCATGAATCTACGCAAGCACAAAAGTAAACACTTACTGAAAATTACCTCCTTGTAAAGTAGGATTTTAACCAAACCAAACACAGTTAGCACACAATTTGAAGAATTTCTCTAAACGGGTCTTTAAATAAACCAGAGGGGTTCCTGAACATGCTCCAACAACAGAAGCCCCATCATGCATCTCAAATTCTAATTCTCATGGTAAGGAAAGCAGTAAAACCCTACTTCTCATGCTCTCTAGAAAAGTGGTAAAAGAATGCGATAAAAAGGGTAAGAAAATACCAAATGGATAACAATCCGTATAAGCAAAAGCAAGCAAAAATACTCCGGAAAACTTCGTGCACTGCTGACAAGCAATAAAGAAATCCAGTGAGAAATACGTAAAAACATCAAAAGCATGATCGAAATGTGTGTCTCACACATCTGAAGCAAATAAACTTGCATGAGATTATAATCCAGACAATACGAACAAAGGAATGCCTATCATAGGCAATATCAGAATGTGTGTCGTACACATCTGAAACAATCCAATGAACCTGCAAGATATTATAATCCATACAATGCAGACAAAAGGTTGCCTAACATAGAAAAATATCAGAATGTGTGTCGTATACATATGACGTAAATAAAACTGCAAGAAGGTGAAAACCAAGCAATGCAAACAAAGGGGTGCCTATCACATGCAAATATCAGAATGTGTATCGTACACATCTTAAACAAATCAAATAACCTTCAAGAAGGTGAAAACTAATAAATGCAGATAAAGAATGCATACACATGTGTGCAAGATCGAGATATGTGTCATACACATCCAAATCAATTGGATAAACCCGCAAGAAGGTGAAAACCAAGCAATGCAAACAAAGAATGCACACACATGTGTGCAAGATTGAGATATGTGTCGTACACATCCAAATCAATCAGATAAACCTACAAGAAGGTGAAAGCCAAGAAATGCAGACAAAGAATGCACGCACATGTGTACAAGATCAAGATGTGTGTCGTACACATCCAAATCAATCGAAAAATTAACTCAAAGTACCTTGCACAAGTAACAAAGTGTTAGAAATAATAAGGAAAGTGCTTATCGGAAGCACAAATCTCAAAAACGATTATTTACAAGCTAATACACTAATATAAGCATACAATAAGTGAAATAAAAACTCGGAAATCGGCTTGGAAAAGCGCTTATTCGAAATCAGAGAGAAAAAGTCAACTTGTCGGAATTAATTAAAAATCACATGGTCGAAATTAGCCTCTGACCTGAGAATGAAAGTTGGAGATAATATTGAGAGGGATTTTCCAGTCGAAAATCATCAGAAAATATCTGACGAGTTAAGAGTTATGAATTTTGAAGCACCCGAAACGCACAAGAAACTGAATTCCACTTTGTTAAGAAATGAACTACCGGAGTCCTTCCTTGACGAAATGGCTTTCCATTTGAACAGATAAATTGGAGAACATATTGAAATGGTTCTGACGCTTGTAAAACCAAAACGAGATAACCTTCTGACCAAAATATCATGCATCAAGCATAGGAACCGAGAAATATCAATTTTTGGCTCGTAATAGTCTAAATTGGTTGAAACACGCAATTTCTACCACAACTTGAGATACTATGAACCTCATAACCACATGATCAATGATATGCATGTGTGTTTATGATAATGGAACTACAACCCAAAAACGTTAAAATGAAGAGGGTAAAGTTTAGGGTACAACAAGACCATTAAAGATCCTCTTTGACTACCAGGTTTTACTCGCTCTCTTACTCCTATTTCAAAACATTTAGGACAATGCTCAATTTAAGTTTAGGGAAGGTGATTTAATGCTTTCATTTATTTTTGTGTGTTTCTTTAACTCTCGTTCTGATTTTGCTTTATTTTTATTTTAGTTATTTTATTTCCATAATATAGTGTATGTTTTGAGTCTTATGCATGTGTTGTATAGTGAATTTCCTATTTTTTATTTCCATAACTAGTTATATTAGCTATAACGTTTTTTTTTTAAAATAAATATTATATAGTTATGTAAGTAGTGAGAGGACATATTTCATAATGTTAACAATGAAAAATCATTCGATGAAAATATCTTTGGAATAATTGTAATCTTTTGAGTATTTTGAATTTTTTGTTATTAAAATTTTGTCGTCGTTCTTTTTTTTATTGTTATGGTTTATGAGACTTAAAGTATATGTAGTGTTGTTGTTGTTCAGGTATTTTTAGTTGTTGCTTTATTGAGCTTAAATGTTCAGGTATTTTCAGAAGTTGTTTGATATTATGAATTATATTTGGATGAAGTCCAATAGATTAAGTAAATAATATGAGAGTGAAGTGATTCAATTTCTTAAATTTGCGAAAAGAAACCTTCCTAATGATAATGGGATTTTTTGTGTCCTTCTAAAAATTTATGAAATATGCAAAAACATCCTAGGGATGTTTCAATCATTTAGGTTCTGGTGGAATTATTCAAAAGTACACCAAATGGGCATGAAACTATGAAGTGACAAAAAAAGACCTACGTCTTATAGAGTGGAAGTTAATTAATTGATGAATGATACTCTAGAAGAAACGAATCGTGATATTGTAGTAGATACTTTTAAGAAATCTTATGTGGAAGATACTTTGCAAAGTGACCTCAAAAAGTCATTATATATCTGGTTTGCAATATTTTTACAACATTGTCAATTGTGTTAAGACTATTTAATCTTAAGGAAAAAGGTATATGGATGAATAAAAGTTTCACGGAACTTCTTGAATTGTTGCAAGAGATACTTTTAGAAGGTAACACGTTGCCAAACCTTAGTTATGAGGACAATAAGATATTGTATCAAATGAGTTTGGACTATGTCAAAATTGTTGTAAGAACTGAGTGCTAGAATAACTCGATCACATCTTATCTCAACCACAAATGTTAATCCTGTAAAATAAAAAGTGTTAATCAAACTTGAGGCATGTAAGAACACTGTCCTTAAGTATTTATCCGCCACACAAGCGCAAATCCCTCAGGATTTAATAGGTTCTTCCCATATTTCGTAATATAAATATGAGGTATCAAAACAACAAGAGATAATCTTTGAGATGGCAGGAAGACGTAACCAGGAATCAAAGAAGAAAAAGAAAGATAAATAATTTGAAGTTATGTGTTCACCTTTTTTTCTCATCTGTCCAAAAATGGGAGAGTCATTTATATAAGAAAGAGAAAGAGACAAGTCTAATGACTTTGACTAAGTCAAGTCAATATTAAAATAAAATAATTACTATCCAATTAAATATTGTTATAAATTAAAATAGTGATGTTAATTTTCATTAAAATATTTGTCACTTAAAAATTAAACTTATTAAAACCTTTTGAAATATAATAAAAATTTACAACAAAAATACATGCATGCCGTAATGATTACATATTATATAGGAAACAATATGAAAACTTGGAGTGCTCGAGGTGTGGGAAGTCATGCTACAAGCAAAATGACAATGGTGTTGAAGATTATGATGGTGTAATTCGAAAATGTGTTTCTTCCAAGATGGCGATGGTGTAACTAGAATGAGTCATATCTACCTCTCTATTTGTGATCCTAGAAGCAATAATTTCGTCCTTTCCATCGATCTTCACTAATAAATATAAAAAATTAAAATCAATTAACTACATGCAATTTCATAATTTATGGTATTTTATAGCTATTGAACGAAATTTTAAATTTCCCAAAATAGTATAAAGAAAATTAAACTATTGACATATTCAAAATTTATGGTATAAGTGTTGATTAAATTCCAACAAAGTTGAAATTCCTTGTAAAAATCACACATTTATACCAGCATTTTCAAAATTCACGGTAAAAACACCAGAGTTTTTGTCGGAAATTTTCAATAAAAATTCTTGAAATTTATGATTTTTTACTGTTTATTTTAACATTGACGATAAAAAATGTCAAAAGTTGAAAATAGTTCTTACCTTTATGAAATTTCTGGTATGAGTTACAAAATTTTCGGTATCGCCAAGAGAGTTTTGTTAAATGCGTGAATTTTGCATGGATTTAGAAAAATAATTTTAAAGTCTTGAAGGGTAATATAGTCAAGGTGTAAGGAATTAACCGAGGTTGCCAGGTTAAATTCTCATACCAAACCCAAGCTCTCAAGCTCAACCCATTATACTCTAACTGAAGAAATTTTTTTATATAAAAGTTATATTAGAAAGAGAGTACAATGGGTACTCTAATTCATAAACATACCACTACTACTTGAGAAAGTCCAAAGAAAATTTACACCAATCATAAAAGCTACATAATTTCCTATGATTTACATCAATCATCAACCATAGCCATGATATAAGTTTAGTGTTGAACACCACATCATTAACCTCAGCTTATTCCAACTTAAAAATCTTGACATTTCGTGCTCTCCATAAACACCAAGTAATTGACATACAAATAAAACACTCCTTATTTCTCTCTGTAAAATACTTTAGCTCGAAATATGACTTCAAGAAGTGGTCAGTTGGAGAATAAACAAACAAGCGGATCCATATCCGTCCGTGAGAAAACCTTCTGCTAAACAGAAATAGAAAAAAGGCATAAGAGCAGTAAATGATAAATATATTCTTCATTCCTAGAACAGAAGGTCCACAAATTTTCTATGAAATTAGGGATGATTGATTTATTGATGAGGAACCCCGTGGTCGACATTCTATCAAGCAATATGCGCCACGAGAAAATTTTCACATTTGATGGAACTTTTGTCTGCCACAGCACATGTAAATCCCCCAATAAAATATTTTCCACTTCTAATTCTTCCCTATCCCACAGAAAGAGTCTATAACAAGATTGTACAGAGAATTACTTAGATAAGCAACCTTTCCAAATGAACACTTCTTAAACCTCCCTACTAAGTTGAATATCTCTTAACATTGTCATCAAAGATAAAAATAATGCTACAACAGGAGTGTCATTTTCCACAACATGTACAAATGTTGAAAAGACCATGTCCACACCCCATCTTTCCACTTACCACAATCAAAAAATTTCACCATCGGATTTTGGGATTCAACATAAAGTGAAGGAAATTAAATAGCCAAAGATTCATCACCAATCCATTTCAACCTCCAGAAGTCCATTATGCACTCATTGCGTAGTTTGCTGGATATTTGATTGATAAACATGTCTTCCTCAACTCCCTCCACTTTCCCTGCCAACTAGAGGTCCCTCAACAATAATGATCTTTTGCCCTATGATTGTTTTATCTTTGACAGTTACAATCTCACTCAAAGTGTATATTGTTAGAATATGTATAATTCAAGGACGAACTAGTGTGTCGAACTAGTGTATCGAACTAGTTGTAATGTTGTGTGCTAATTGAATGCCTATGTGTGCTGGTCGAATTAGTAAGGTTGTCGAAGTCACTCTGAAGTATGTGATAGTGTTGAATTCTTTGGGCCTTTGCATGTTTTGGGCCTTAGTTTAGTTTACACTATTGGGCTTAAGAAATGTGTCTATATAAGGAGCATTTTTTTTGTAATCATAACAGATTATTACAATCATTCAAAACCATCTTTCATTTTCAGTTTTCACATTCATTCTCTTCTCAATTCCCCTCAATATTCTTCTTCACAAATCTATTTTTCTATCTTTTGTTCCAAAAAATTGGTATCAAGGAGCTCGGTTGCGATTCAGAGAGAATATAATGGCAAACAGAACAACAACGTCGACACAGATTCTAGAAAACCTACCAGTTTCCAAAGGAGAAAACTATCAATGATGGGTTGCACAGATAAAGGTCATTTTCAAATTTCAAGATGTTGTTGAAATCTTGAATGATGGTGTATCGGAGCTGGAAGCAAACGCGACCGAAGCCCAGAAAGCTGCGCACAAAGATCAGAGGAAGAAAGATTGTAAAGCATTTTTCTTGATTCATCAATGTGTAGATTCTGATGTATTTGAGAAGATAATTGAAGAAGAGTCAGCGAAAGAAGCATGAGACGAGTTAAAGAACTTGTATGGCGGAGGAGAGAAATTGAAGAAGGTGAAGTTGCAGATCCTGAGAAAGCAATACAAGATGATGCACATGAAGGATGATGAATCGATTTCTGCATACTTCTCAAGGATTGTGACGCTGACGAATCAAATGAAAGAATGTGGAGAAACCATCAATGACTTGCAGAAAATAGAAAAGGTATTGAGATCTTTAACTGCAGATTTTGACTATATTGTTATGACAATTGAAGAGGCCAAGACTCTATCTGATATGAAGTTAGAAGAACTTCAAGCTTCATTGGAGGCTCATGAGATGAGATTGAAGCAAAGAAACTCAGAAAGAGAAAAGGTGGTTGAACAAGCATTGCAATCAAGATTCAGTAAGAAAGCTGAAAAATCGAAGTTTCAAAAGCATCTTGCAGATGATGAGAAGTCAAGAAAGAGTGCATATTCGAGCAAATAAGGTGTGAGCAAAAGGTATTATGGGAAGAAAGTTGACAGGAAAGAAAAGCAATGCTACAATTGTCAAGGTTTTGGTCAATATGCTCGAGACTGTCGAAGGAATAAAGTAGAAAGGGCAAAAGAAAGTGATGAAGCTCAATATGCATGTGCAGGAGACAGTGACTCAGATGATGTGCTGATGATGGTAAACTCTCAGTCGAACTCTGAGAAAACCAACATGTGGTATTTGGATTCAGGATGTAGCAACCATATGGGTGGCAACATAAATTGGTTCACCAAGTTAGATGAGTCAATAAAAAGGGTGATAAAGTTTGTTGATAGAAGACACATAAATTATGGAGGAAAAAAATATATTTCAATTGTCAGAAAGGATGGAAAAAAGCTACTATCATTGACGTATTGTATGTACCTACTATGATAAGTAATTTGATAAGTGTAGGTCAATTACTTGCAAAAGGCTTCAAGATGAAGCTTGAAAGGAATGAGATGAAAGTCTATAGAGCTGATGGGAGACTAATCATGAAAGCACCATTGGCAAAAAAACAAGAAGTTCAAAGTCGAACTCAACACATCAGATCATAAATGTCTTGCTTCGACTGTGGAAGAAGACAAGAACTGGCTATGGCACCACAGGTATGAATATCTAAATTTTAGAAGTTTATGCATGCTCAATCAGAAGAGGATGGTGGTTGGTTTTCCTTATGTAAAGGAACCAAAGAAAGTATGTGAGGAATACTGTAAAGCTAAGAAGGCAAGGAAGGCATTCAAACATGACTTGCCCGTGAAATCCAAGCGCAAGTTGGAGCTAGTTCACTCTGATGTGTGTGGACCATTTGAAGTGAAGTCAAATGGAGGCAACAAGTATTTCCTTACTTTTGTTGATGAATTCACCAGACATATATGGATTTATATCATTAAAAGGAAGAGTGAGGTATTCATACAATTCAAGAAGTTCAAATTGCATGCTGAAAAGCAAACTAGATGCAAATTGAAGAAGTTAAGGACTGATGGTGATGGTGAATACATGTCTGTTGAATTTGCCAAATTCTGTAATGAGGAAGGTATAGAACATGAGATTATTGCACCCTATATACCTCAACACAATGGCATAACTGAAAAGAAAACAGAAGTATACTGAACATGACGAGAAGTATGTTGAAAGCTAAAGATATGCCTAAGAGATTTTGGGCTGAAGCAGATTCGATAGCAGTATACATTCTAAACAGGTGTCCAACAAAGAAGATAGTTGGAAAAACACCTTATGAGGCTTGGACAGGATCGAAGCCAAGCATGAGTCATTTTAGAGTTTTTGGATCAATGTGTTTCAGGCATGTACCTGAACAATTGAGAAGAAAACTGGATGATCAAAATGAAGCTATAGTTCTCATAGGTTATCATTTGTCTGGTGCGTACAAGCTGTATTCTCCAATCAAAGATAAACTAGTAATTAGTAGAGATGTTCGTGTCGATGAAAGCAAAGGTTGGGACTGGAGTCGAAGTTCAACAGAGGAATCAGACACTATTATAACTGTATTCGAAGAAGATCCACAGGATGAGCCCTCAAATAGTGAAAGTGAACAAGGAAACGCTTCAACTAGTTGAAATGAAGAACCACCTGAACAAAGTGAAAAGAAGTCGAAAATAACAAGACCTGAATCAACAAGGCTAGTTGGGTATGAAAGATTTACAGATCAAGTAATTGATGATGATTGTGATTTAGTTGAAGAAGCCATGATGATGGCTGAAGCAGAACCAATCAATTTGAATGAAGCAATGAGTAATTCGAATTGGTGCGAAGCCATGAAAGAAGAACTCAGAGCCATTTAGAAGAACAAGACCTGGGAGCTTGTCGAAAGAACGAATAAGAAGCCAATTGATGTAAAGTGGATATACAAGGTGAAACAAAGGAAAAATGGAGAAATTAATAAGTACAAAGTAAGGCTGGTGGCTTGAGGTTTTCTACAAAAGCCTGGAATAGACTTCAACGAAGTATATGCACCGGTTGCTAGGTTGGAAACCATTCGAATTGTTGTTTCGACAAAAGCATACAGGGGATGGAAGATGCATCAGCTGGATGTAAAGTCAGCATTCCTGAATAGTCTATTGGAAAAAGAAGTCTATGTCACTCAACCACCAGGATTCTACGTCAAAGGACAGGAGTCGAAGGTGTACAGATTAAGGAAGTCTCTCTATGGTTTGAAGCAAGCTCCTCGAGCTTGGAATAAGAGAATATGTAAAAGATGTCGACAGTGTTAGTCGAATAATTTTATGCCTCTATGTAGATGACTTACTTATTATTGGAGGTGACGAAGCTGAGATAGTTGATAAGTGTCAAAATGTAGTTATTTTGTATATACATTTTGTGGCACTTATCCGTTCTTTTGTTGATATTTAGTTGAATAATCCCCGCTTTTAGTATATTTGTGTACATAATAGAATAATTGAGTTTTTGTGTAAATATTGTATCATTTGATAGTTTTTCATCTCTTTTATAGGTATTCATTCATAATTGGAGCATTGAGTAATAAAGGTCAAAGGCTAAGCTTCAAGAGTGCGATTTTGCACAATACGTCATCGAATAAAGCTCAAATTCAACACAATAAAAATCATAAATTTGGTTGATATTTCTTCATGGTTGGATAGAGCATTGAATAAGCTTTCCAACGCTTCAAACCGGGCTCAATTCCGAGTTACGGTTCTCAAGATACGGCAAAAATAAAATGCTGAAAATAGCAGACCGCGCTGAGCGCGAACAGACCGCGCTGAGCGCGCCCTGCGACATCAAAATTCTTTAAAAGGGGCTCAAAACACATTTTTAGGTTATGGGTTGAGTATTTTTGAGTCTCAACACCATCACCTTCATATTTTTGATAGATTTGCTTGGAAAACAACATTGGAGCTTGCATTTTGATGATCCGGAGTCGAATCCCTCTTCGATTGGCTTGACAACCAATGTAGATTTGTGGTTCCTCTTCTTCTCTTCTCTTTGTAATCTCTTTTGTTGGGTTTGTATGTATTTCTACTCATAACTCTTGTATATTTATCGCCTTTGGCTTGTATAAAGTTTACTTTACGAATTTGTGTCGGTGATTATCTTAGGTTTTAACTTTATGTTAGGGATTTGAGCTTTGCTAGGGATAGATTGCTTAGATTCTTACCTAGGATGATTATCTGTTAGTTTCTGAATGCTAGAAATAGGTTTAGATCTAACATTCACTATAGAGTACCCGAACTTAATGCCTCTGCGTCGGTGAAGTATGCCAGGAATGGGTATGGAGGTGACGCAATTGATTTCTATGTTGTTGAGATATGCCAGGAATGGATATTAAGATGATTTGGGAGGATTCTCAATTTGGGTTAGAAATAGCTTAGATTGTGAGAGGTATGTGATGACACGGACGAGTAACGTAGGCCCAGTATAACATGGGTGGTAGATTTAAGTCTGTGACGGGTAGTTTACATTCGTTCCGGACAAGTTGTCTATCCTTTATACTTTTTGTTCATTTACTTTTTGTCTTTTATTTTCATTTCTTTTAATCCCAAACTCATTAACGATAGAATTATCGAACGACGAATCAATAACCAATCTCTGTGGACACGATACGATATAACCTAACCGGTATATATCACCCGGTAAAAATAATACCAACTCTTTGCTTGCCGCTTATACCGCCGCAACAAAATGGCGCCGTTGCCGGGGATTGGTTTTATTGGTTTTGTATTGCGATAATTCCGTTGTTTTTGAGTTTTGTAATTATTGTATATGTTGTATAGACTTTGTATATGAACTTGCATATTATTACTTGTACATGTTGTGTTTACTTTCCATACTTGTACATATTTGTGATTTTCTTAGTTTTCATGTGATGTTGTGAATTGTCTCGTACTCGTAACATTTGTTGTGTGGTTGTTAGGACACTTTCTTTAGGTTTGCGCGGTGTGGCAATACCATGGCATGACGAGAGGAGGTTACTAGTGCTCGCACAATAAAGGCGTCGAGCTTACGACGTAAAACAAGCATGTTTTTGTTTATGTTTGTTTATGTTGTTAGGTGGCTTGTGTTTTAACAAGTTGAAATAGGACTTGCTCTTAATTTCAAATTTTCACTTTTCAACTTGTTAATTCGTTTTCACCAAGTTTATGTATTGTTATTTGCTTTTGTTTTGTTATGTCAATTTGTTATTTTCCACAAGTTTGTAGTGTTTTAGCTTGTGGAAGTGTGTATGTATTGTAAATATTATTTAGATGTGTAAATGAGATTGTATAGGTGTGTAAGTGGAGCTTGCATAGCTATTCTTTGTCATTTTTGGTGTAGCTTAGCCTGCTATGAGGCAGTGAATTCTTTTAAAATTCACTTGGTTTTCCTTTTTCCCACTTTCACCAAGGCTTTTTGTATTGAATAAAATTAGTATTGTTTTTCTAATTCTTTTGTTGTTGTTTGGACTCTAATTTTGGTTCGGTAACTTGAAGACTTTTGAGGTGATTTTCCGAGTTTGATCGTTTCAACTCGCGGATGTATGGTAATGATAGTTTCAAAGTTGGTACACGTCAGGTACTCGTTTATCGCTTTCTATAGCATAACATGTTTAGGAAATTTATCATTTGTATAATTACCATGCTATTCATTCTTTTTGCATTACTTGCTCATGAATTGAATCACTTTAGTCCCCTTTTTACCCATAAATGTGAGGAAGCTTTCCATTGTTTACATATGAGAGTCCACATTCTTGTTTTAACTAGATTTTATTATGCTTAATCTTTAGTTTTGTGTTGATTGTATGATTGCAAGAAAATGATCAAGGCATTTTGTTGATTTTGAGCATAACTACCTTGGCCAAATATTCAATTCACCTTGTGAGTGTGTGAACCTTTGTTAACCCCTTTGAACTTTTATCGATATCCATGTTTATTTGAACTTGATGCTTGTCTATGAGTGTCAATTCATCTTTTTTGTATGGATGTTGATTTCTTTGTTTCTTGAACCCTCAACTATATGTTGTTGTATGGATTTTTACCTTGCCTTAAAAAGTAGGGAGTATTCACACATTAATGTTGGTTGAATTCAAGTTGGGGAGAGGAAGGTTTATGTGCTTATATTGTGGTTGGTATGAGGTTGAGAAAAGAAAAAGAAAAAAAAAATGTGAAAAAGAGAAAGATTAGAAAAAGAAAGAAAAAAAAAGAGAAAAGTTTTGAAAAAAGAAAAACAAAAAGAGTAGGAATAATGTTGTGTTAATAAGTGAGGTGTTTTGGTGTGAAATTTGTGATGAAGAATAAGTTTGATGGAAATTATATTGTTTGGAACTTTGTGAGTTGATCACTCCCTTAGGTTTAGGCAAGTTTTTGTTTCGATTAGCTTTAGGACTTATCACTTGTTTGTTAACCAAGCCACATTACAACCTTGAAAAGCCCTTGTGATTCTTGCATTTGTATTTTCAATACGTTTTTGGATGAATGCATAATTTAGTCTATTGTTTGCAAGATTGTGGAGGAGTGTTTTTTATCCCTCACCTTTGTGTGTTCTTCATCTACCGATGAATTTTTGCTAGGCGTGATTCATGATTGAGCTTGTTTTGTTTTAGAATGTTTTGCATGAGTTTTGTACTTAGGATTTGTTTCGTTTATATGTTATCGTTGTAGGATGGTGGTAAGTTTGTATTTGTCGTGTACATTTTTCGTTTGAACCATACATTTGTTTTTCGTTTTAAAAACTTGTTGATTCGTGATTATTTGATTATCATTCTTTGTTTCTTTGAGTTATTTGACTTTGTTTGAGGACAAACAATGTGTCAAGTTGGGGAGAGTTGATAAGTGTCAAAATGTAGTTATTTTGTATATACATTTTGTGGCACTTATCCGTTCTTTTTGTTGATATTTAGTTGAATAATCCCCGCTTTTAGTATATTTGTGTACATAATAGAATAATTGAGTTTTTGTGTAAATATTGTATCATTTGATAGTTTTTCATCTCTTTTATAGGTATTCATTCATAATTGGAGCATTGAGTAATAAAGGTCAAAGGCTAAGCTTCAAGAGTGCGATTTTGCACAATACGTCATCGAATAAAGCTCAAATTCAACACAATAAAAATCATAAATTTGGTTGATATTTCTTCATGGTTGGATAGAGCATTGAATAAGCTTTCCAACGCTTCAAACCGGGCGCAATTCCGAGTTACGGTTCTCAAGATACGGCAAAAATAAAATGCTGAAAATAGCAGACCGCGCTGAGCGCGAACAGACCGCGCTGAGCGCGCCCTGCGACATCAAAATTCTTTAAAAGGGGCTCAAAACACATTTTTAGGTTATGGGTTGAGTATTTTTGAGTCTCAACACCATCACCTTCATATTTTTGATAGATTTGCTTGGAAAACAACATTGGAGCTTGCATTTTGATGATCCGGAGTCGAATCCCTCTTCGATTGGCTTGACAACCAATGTAGATTTGTGGTTCCTCTTCTTCTCTTCTCTTTGTAATCTCTTTTGTTGGGTTTGTATGTATTTCTACTCATAACTCTTGTATATTTATCGCCTTTGGCTTGTATAAAGTTTACTTTACGAATTTGTGTCGGTGATTATCTTAGGTTTTAACTTTATGTTAGGGATTTGAGCTTTGCTAGGGATAGATTGCTTAGATTCTTACCTAGGATGATTATCTGTTAGTTTCTGAATGCTAGAAATAGGTTTAGATCTAACATTCACTATAGAGTACCCGAACTTAATGCCTCTGCGTCGGTGAAGTATGCCAGGAATGGGTATGGAGGTGACGCAATTGATTCCTATGTTGTTGAGATATGCCAGGAATGGATATTAAGATGATTTGGGAGGATTCTCAATTTGGGTTAGAAATAGCTTAGATTGTGAGAGGTATGTGATGACGCGGACGAGTAACGTAGGCACAGTATAACATGGGTGGTAGATTTAAGTCTGTGACGGGTAGTTTACATTCGTTCCGGACAAGTTGTCTATCCTTTATACTTTTTGTTCATTTACTTTTTGTCTTTTATTTTCATTTCTTTTAATCCCAAACTCATTAACGATAGAATTATCGAACGACGAATCAATAACCAATCTCTGTGGACACGATACGATATAACCTAACCGGTATATATCACCCGGTAAAAATAATACCAACTCTTTGCTTGCCGCTATACCGCCGCAACAATAGTAAAGGTCAAATTGAAGCTAATGCAAGAATTCGAAATGTCTGATTTAGGGAATCTTTCGTATTTCCTAGGGATGAAATTCAAAAATACTGAAGAAGGAGTATTCTTGCATCAGACTAAGTATGCTCAAGATAATCTGAAAAGATTCAACATGAGTAACTGTAACGAAGCTGTCACACCATTAGAGACATGAGCAAAGTTGAAGAAGGAATCGAATGATGAGTTTGTAAATTTGACATTGTACAAAAAAATCATTGGGTCCCTGAGATATCTTTGTAATACAAGACCAGATATCTGCCAAAGTGTGGGATTAATGAGCAGATTTATGGAGAAACCTCAAGAATGTCATCTCATTGCAGTAAAGAGGGTGCTGAGATACATAAAGGGAACTGTCAACCATGGCGTGTTGTTGTACAAGAAGTCGAAGAACAACACAAACGTCGAAGTTCATGGATACACTGATTCAGATTTTAGTGGAGATCAAGATGAAAATAAAAGCATTGCATGCTACATTTTTATGATCGAAGGTGCTCCAATATCTTGGAGCTCGAAGAAACAAAGAATTGGGGCTTTGTCATCTTGTGAAGCAGAATATGTAGCTGCATCAAATCCATCATGCCAAGCAGCATGGATCGAAATGTTACTTGAAGAACTCAAAATAATGGAACCTAAGAAGATAAAGCTATTTGTTGACAACAAATCAGCAATTAACTTGGCGAATCATCCAGTGTGTCACAGTCGAAGTAAACACATTGAAAGAAGGTATCATTTTCTGAGAGATCAAGTCAACAAAGGGAAGATCGAAATAAAGTACTGCAAGACTGAAGTTCAACTAGCTAACATATTCACCGAACCTCTGAAGAAAGTCAGATTCGAAGAGATGAAAAGAAGCATCGGGATAAGAAGTCTCGAGAACATGAATTAAGAGGGTGTGTTAGAATATGTATAATTCAAGGTCGAACTAGTGTATCGAACTAGTTGTAATTTTGTGTGTTAATTGAATGGCTATATGTGCTGGTCGAATTAGTAAGGTTGTCGAAGTTACTCTGAAGTATGTTAGAGTGTCGAATCCTTAGGGCCTTTGTATGTTTTGGGCCTTATTTTAGTTTACACTATTGGGCCTAAGAAATGTGTCTATATAAGGAGAATTTCTTTGTAATCATAACAGATTATTACAATTATTCAAAACCATCTTTCATTTTTCAGTTTTCACATTCATTCTCTTCTCAATTCCCCTCAATATTCTTCTTCACAAATCTATTTTTCTATCTTCTGTTCCAACATATATGTATTTGTGCTTCAAAAATACCCATACAAATGGCTTCCTTATCTTGTAACACTTTCCACCTCCATTTACATAATAGTTCTCTATTAAAACAACCTACATCTTTAATACCCAAACCTACGAGCTTCGTATCCTTACACAAGCTCTTCAAACTAACCTAAGAAATCCCTCTTTTGTCTTCCTTACCATGCCACAAGAATTTCTTTTGAATGCTCACAATAACATGTTGAACTTTGACTGGAATTTTATAGAAGGACATATGAGAGATATGTAGACTACACAGTACATAATTCACAGGGGTCAATCCCCCTATTGAAAAATGTCTTTCTTTCCACCTTGATAACTTTGTCCTAAGCTGATTTAGGACAGGTTATCATGCGTTGCATCTTCTAGGATCACATCCTACATAAATACCTAAGAACTTGAAGGGAACTTGTCCCTCTTACACATCATATAATTCTCAACTTCCCCCAAAGGTTGCTCCTTGATGCCAACCCTAATCAATTTTCTCTTTGCCATTTTAATGCTCAGTCCACACACTAACTCAAATTCTCCCAAGAGGCCTCCAATAATAAATGTATCATCAGAAAATTGGATAATATTATTTGAAACTTGTCCATTTACACCAAAGCCTAACCTCCTAAACATATACCATATGTACCCTTAGTCAACACAATTATAGGCTTGGGTAAAGTCCACTTTAAACAATAGATACTCCCTCCTATGTCTCTTAGCAAAATATAAAGGTTCATTTATAACCACAACCCACATAAAGAATTTGCCTCCCATGGATGAAATTTGATTGAGTATCAGAGATCACTGAACCTATAACATTCTTCAATCTAGCCACTATGATTTTTGCTATAACTTTGTACATATACCCCATCAGGAAATTGGCCTATACTCATCCAATTTTTGTGGACACTGAACCTTAGGAATCAGAGCTAAAAATTATGCAGTCATAGTTTTGGGCTGTCTAGCACACCTATGGAACTCCTTTGTGAAATTTATTATGTTTTTTTTCCATGATTGTCCAACACTCTTTAAGAAAAGATAAAAGTTATAGACATCTAAACTTGGACATCTTTCACCTTCACTTTCCCAAATAGCTAGCGTAATTTCCTCATAAAAAACAACACCTCCAGCCTATCCCTCTCTATATCTGATAGTTGTTTGAATTCCACACCTTCTAATAATGGTCTGACACACCACTTATCCCAAACTTTGCTTAAAGAAACTTCTTGTCTCTTCTTTAACCTCCCCCACCTGGACCCCCTGTAATTTTTTGATCAACAGAATAACATTTCTCTCAGTACTGAGTGAAAAGTCCCCTTATTTGATCCACATGTTCCTGGATTTTTTCATAATGATACTTTCCTTTAGATGTATGTAATCCCAAACAATCATATAAGCATATCTCCTTTCTCCCCCCAACAACATTGTTACTAGAGATACTAGATGCAAACTGATTATCAATCATTTTCAGTTCTTTGACAACCTAGTCTACTCTAATGTCCACCCACCCGAAGACATCCTTATTCTACCATCAAATCTTCTCCCTCAACATTTTCAATTTCTCGGCATTTGATTGCCTTACTCCCTTAGACATCAAAATAAACTCACTCCAACCTCACAAAATTTAGTAAATCCTTGTGCTCAAACCAACAACTCATGGTTCTAAAAGGCTTGAGACCCTAGTTCAAAGTGTTTTATTTGATCCAAAATGGAACGGTGATCAGAAATATCTTTCTCCCCCACCACTTGGCCACTAATCTTCCACCAATCTATGAAAGAATTAGACACAAGAAATCTATCTAACCTACTTCTAGAACTACTGTCCACATTAGGCCAAGAAAAAATGTTTCTAATAACTGAAGCATCCACCAAATACACTAATTATATGAACTCATTAAAATGACGCATCTCAGACGAGAGCCTAGATACATTTCTATCCTGGCTCTCAGAGAGAATCTAACTGAGTTAAAATCCCCCTAAGAACCATTCTCCTGAAGCCATATACTAGATTTAAACAATATGAAATAACAGAAGTTATCTCTCTAAAACGCTACAATCCCCAAAAACTTTTAACTTTAAAATTGTTGAGCGTCTGATACGAATGGTTTTCCACTCGTGTCAACCACAATTTTTTTACTGTTTGATTAAGTTAAAATAATGCAAGGTTTTGTGCAAAATGGAAAAGTAAAACGGTATGATAAAGAAAACAAAAATTTCACCTTATTCACCCCTATACAATCCTTCTAACTCGTGTTCTATTCCTATGTTTTTTGGCAAAATAATTGTATTGAAAAAACATCATTCATATTTGACAGAGTATAGGGCATCACACAACAAAAATAAATAAAAGTGCGAGAGCATAAAAAAAAATTATATTGATAATAATATAACTTTCTTAAACAGAATAACTATAACAAGTGTTTCATTATCATGTAATAACCACAACTTGAAATGTCAAGATATGAGGACTAATCCAACTGCCCAGATTCCCAGCTTAGCTTAGATTCGTGTTGTGGAGTATATTCCTATAAAGATAAAACCAAATATTTATATAAATTATTGATTTAGAATTCAATAATTGACAGCAACATTTTATTATATTTTTTTAATGTACTAATGTAAATAAACTTTAAAAAAATGAAATGACTATGTTACCTCCAACTTTTTAACAAGCTCTTTTGTTGATGGGGCAGATACAATTATATGTCGATCTTTAGGGCAAATGAAACCTTCCTCCACAGCTTTGTCAATGAAAGATAATAAAGAATTGTAGTATCCATCGACATTCAGCAACCCAACCTTTTAAAAAAAGTAAAAATAAAAACTTTATTAGTTTATAGAATATTTTCTCCATTAAAAAAGAAGAGATGTCATGGAATATTTTATGTTTTTGGTTAAATAGTTTATTGACTTGAATTTCATTTCATCATTTAATAATAAATAATAAGTATGATATCTAGTGTTTGAATTCGCACTTTTGCAATTTGATATTCATACATATATTATTATCAATTGAGTTGGTTTAATTAAATTATATATTATATTTATGAAAATTTAATTTATCATCCTCAAATTATACTGATATTTCACATATTTTATATTTTTAAATTATCCATAGACAAATATAGAGTAAAAATTGTGAATGGAATTTTTGACTGTTCATTCAAAATTCTCGATAATATATTAAAATTTTGATAGTTAATATTTAAATTATCAGTATGAATGTCATTGGAATTTTTGAAATTTTCATTAAGAATATTTATTTTAAAAATTTTGGTAAAAAAATACAAGAGTTTTAATTGAAAATTTTAAAATTTTTGATTAAAACTCACACATTTCAAAATTGTTGCTAAAAAGTTTCATGAGTTTTTATCGAAAATCAAAATTTCCGATAAAAATCCTTGCATTTCAAAATTGTTAGTAAAAAATTTTAGGAGCTTTTTTATTAGAAATTTTGAAAATTTCAATAATAATTCAAGAAAGATATGATTTTTTCCGAAATTTTGAAATTTTCTTATAGTTTTAAAATTTTTGATAAAGACTCATAAATATTATGATTTTTTTAAAAAAACTCATACTTTTTAAAATTTAATAACTTTATACAAAAATATAATAGTAAAAACATCTGATATGTGAGAGTGTCATTATTAGTGAGAGGGTGACAAACTAGTTCTTCTACATTTTTTTTAATAATAACTATGGAAAGCTTACTGGTTTATCATGGATGCCAAGTTGAGCCCAAGTTATGACTTCAAGCAGCTCTTCTAGTGTTCCATAACCACCTTCATGCACCACCATCAATTAGTTATTCAAATTGTTATACATTTAAATACACAGTAGTCGCAGTTGTGTGACAGTCACGTAAATTTTTTTTATGATTTTGGTTATATAAATATTACGAGATTAATTAACTATAATTTTTTTGTGTGGTTAATTGTATTAATATCACCTTTTTTAAAACTTTTACATGGTTTTGGAGTATACTATGTTTAAAGAAAGAATAATGGTGGAATGGGAGTGAACTGACCGGGTAAGGCGATAAATGCATCAGAATGTTTAGACATTTCAGCTTTTCTTTGATGCATGTCTGCTACTGCCCTCAATTCCCCCACTGTCTCTCCACATATCTGCAATTTCAAAATACAACAACATCTTTTTGCGATGAATCAAAAAAGAGTAATCATCATTGCTACTTCACAAGTGGTCTCAACTCCACAAGTGGAAGTCGTATAATAAATTATGTTGTGATACCAATATCAAAATTATACATAAAGAAAGAAGAAAGACAAAAACACAATAAATTGTGTCGTCTTTCTTTATAAAAAATATTTATTTTAACGTTAAGAAAGACAATTTAAAAGATTTTGTGAATATGTATTAAAATCAATCACCATTCAAAGATGTAAACAATACTAAAATAAATTTAATTAAAAAATATACTATATTATCGATGGCCTCAACTCGACAAGTGAAAATCGTATAATATATTATTGTAACACCGTATCAAAATTATATAGAAAGAAAAAAGATAAACACACAATAAACTGCGTAATTATTCTTTTAAAAAAATATTATTAAGAAAGACTATCTTTATTTTTATAAATATGTATTAAATTCAATCACAATTTCAAATAAAAGATATAAAATGATTTTAATTAAAAAATACCTTAAGTTACATGTTATAAATCACATTCATTAATATAAGATCAGACAATTTAAGTTATAGAATATTAAAATCAACTATAAATCATTTGAAGACAGATAAAAGCATCTATAATATGAGATATATTTTTGGTTTCTTATGTTTTATTGGGTAGACTCAAATTGTCTTATTATATATAAACAATTGTAAGTAATTTGAACTAATTTTACTTTAATAGAAAATAATTAAAAGACATCTAATTTCTCATTGGAGAGGACTTAAATATCTTATCCAAATCCCAAGAAAATGGGAATCAACTTCAAAAAAAAAAGATTGACAAAAAGAATCTAAAGAAAGGTATATAGAGTATTGAAGAGATAGGACAAAAATATTGAGAAGGAAATGACCCTAGATTGCCAGGTGGAATGATAGATAGATAATGTAAAGTAAAATGTGTTAAAGAGAGCCAAAATATGACCTCAAAATAGTAATATGAAAAAGGAAACACAACTTAGTCCCACTTGTAACTTGAAACCGACATGAATAAAAAAAGTGGAAAATAAAATACTTTGAGATAATAACAATGGTAAGGTGGAAATTCACCAAAAGAGTGGATGCATACATAGAATTGAAACAAGAAAAGCAAAATGAGCATTTCATGGTTGAAAATGAAAGGTCCTCCTCAAAATCCAAAGCATCTAAATCTAAAAGTTTTCATTCTATTAGTTGAATGTGTCAAACTCAATAGGGCTTTTAAAAAGAATATCTTTGTCCATAATTCTATTGGTCAAACAAAGAATATTTACATTGAAAATTAAGTACTGAGGAAGAAATTTCACATTGGTTAAAAAAGGAAGAATGAACACTTTATAAGTAGGAGAACTCACATGTCTATCACCTTAACATTTTAGATAGAGATGTGATGTGTCTCTCACTAAAGGTGTGTTTCTAAAGAATGTTTCCTCCTTGAAATTTCTCCCTAACAGTAGTATCATGAGCCTATGATTCCGAGATAGGGACGGCTTACTTGTATCGAAACACTTCCCGTAGGTGATGGGTAGAAGGTGTTCCGTTGGAGAGTGCCAACGGTAGTACAAGTGAATGTGGAATAGGGGCTTTCACATGTGGGGAGCATTGTGACACACTTGAGAGAGAGTGGTGAAAATCAAGTGTGAGAAAGAAGTCTCACATTGGTTAGAAAAATAAAAAATGAACACTTTATAAATGGGAGAACTCACACACCAATTATCTTAAAGTTTTAAGTAGAAATGTGGTGTGTCTCTAGTAAATATGTGCTCCTAGAGAATGTTTCCTCCTTAAAATTTCTCCCAAACAATTTAGGCTCATCTCAAAGGATATTCATATAGACAAATCAATTTCTTATCAATTAAGTCACTTTTTAATAATTATTAAATAATTTAACTTTTAAAACTAACAAAAAAAAGATATTAATATCATATATAAGAATATCAATAAGACAATTTACTATAGATATTACCTCTCTTGGCATAAGTGTCCTAGGAATTACCCTGCAACAATTAACAACAAATAAAAATAGTAGAAATTAAGAAGAATTGAAATTATAAAAATGAAAAATGGTGATTGCTAACCCAATAACATGTCGACCTCCATCAAAAACAGATTGAGATATCAACCCCATCAAACCAATGCTGCCTCCTCCATATACCAAATCAATATTTCTTGACACCTTTAAACATATATAAAAAGGGTATAAAACAACAATAACAATAGTACATAATACGAAAATTTTTTTTAATGTTTATCAAGCCCATAAATTTTATGAAAGAAATATAAACAAATTTGATTCTTCATAGTTTGTTATGGTCCATTTGAGTCAATATAAAAAATAATATTAAATTAATCTTTGACATTTTTATACAAAAGATTAATTAATTCTTCTTTTATATGAACTTTTCATAATAGACTGAACTAAATTATTCGCTAAATGAAAATGTCAAAGTCTAATTTAATACTATTTTCTATTAAGACTTAATTGGAGCTCAAACAAATTGTAAAACAATAAAATTGTTCTTTAGTTAAAAAATATAAGAAATATACCCTAAACAGAACAAAAAAGTGCCAATATAAAAATCTGTTTCCATTTTTCTTGATGAATTTAACTTGTTCCATATGGGTGAAACAAATTATAGAGTACCAAGAAATGGATTAAGGAACAATAGTTAATTTATAAAAAAATAATACATAACTAAAATTATACAATAGAAAATTAAAAAAATTATATAAATCAAAACAAAAACACAAAAACATAATATTAAAAGCTAAATTGTAAGAAGGAGAATAAGTTGTGCAATTCTAAATTCACTTATTCATATACACAATTTAAATTGAATCGAATGAATGTAAGAATTTAGATTTTTTTATAGTAAATTTTATTAATATTTATAAATCAATAATATCTTGTATTTTGTTGCGATATCAAAGTTTGCAACAAAATGAAAACTTAAATTAGAAATATTGTAGGATGAACAATAACCTAAAAAATAAACATGAATGGTAGAGGGAGATGAAAGATAGAGGGAGAGAGAAAGAGAGAGAAGCATTACCAATTCTTTTCCAAGCTCGATAGCAGCATCTTTATAGCTACTTTTATTCCCAGGACTACTGCCACAAAAAACACAAATTCTCTTAAACCTTGATTCTTTCATCTCACTTTCCTCTTCCATCTTTTTTTTTCTTCCTCTACTTCTCTTCTCTTCTGTTTTGTTTTCCAATTCTTCACATACACCTATATATATTTATATAAAGGTAGCATTTTAATGATTACATCATATAAGCAATAACAATTGATACACATAACATAACACATACGTGTGTTTTTGTGTTTGTTTTCTACTTTACTATGGTCCCCTAGTTGTACCAGAAAAGATAATAATAATGTGTAAGAAAGGAAATCCGTGGTCCTATGTGAAGATGATTGTGTAGTTTCGTATCATCAAATTGAGTATTGGAATAGGAACCTTAAGATAGTTAGAAGATGATCATGAACTTCCTGTCATCATCTTTTATAATTCACTTTCAAATACTTTTTTTTTGGGTTAAATGTCCATGTTTGTCTTTGTACTACAATTTTATATTAAAGAGAATGATATTTCAATATTTTGTGTTAGCCATAAATGCGGGTTATTTATAGATACAAATGATACATGTTTTTGTATAACTAAT